>JAHLJT010008446.1:79645540-79894423 GCA_031308135.1 Acheta domesticus | reverse complement strand
CATCCATACCAGCGGGATTCGAACAAGCAGACCCCGCAGTTCGCGGCAATCCATAAACATTGCGCTGTGCGGTCTGGCAAGATAGTTTTAAATATATCTTTTAATTTTTTAAAAATCATAATCGGTTAACTTAAATAACTATATCATCTTTATTATTGATGCCGGCAACGGTTGTTAACAATTTGTGATCTAGAGAAATTTTTTAATTATTATTTAATTGCATTTAATTTAATGGATTTTGTATTTCGATTAGTTCAGATGTAATACGAGATAATTTTATAGTGTGACTAATCTAAGTGACATTTTACAATTATCCGCTACTCACTGCTAATATTTTACAATTTCTGATTTATAAAGGAAATTCATTTGCAGGTTATATTTGGTTGTTTTCTGAATAATGTAATTATTTGAAATTCTATTAGAAAGGAAATACATTTCATCTACCTAATATGAAAAATTGAGTAATAATATAAGTTAATGAGGAAAACACTGGAATGAAATTTGAACCAGGCTAGACAAACGGCATTTTTTATGTAGCTTACTTCATTGTTTTGACTGTCCCTCACACAATATTTAGTATAAGTAAAAGCAATAATGAAACCTTTGAGCACCTTTTCCTATTGTCGTTGGTGCATAAGTATCTATTATTTACTGCATATATTTTTAATGATTTGATTACAAATAAAAACTGATAACTAAATTAAACACGCGCCTTCTTATCTTGTTCGTCTAAATTTTATTTATTATTTCTTTGTACATCTTGAATCCATTTTAATTCATTTGATAAGTGTTTATTGAACAATACAATTTGAAATTTTCTTTCCATTATTTGCATGATTGATAAATGTGTGAATGATACCAACCAACATTACCTTTGGCCTTTGTAAGTATATTGTTTTGATTATCATGTGGAATATGTATAAATCGAGAGAGACATACGAGAACATGAAAGTAAGAACTGTAACAAAGCGTTTAATTAAAGGAAACGTTAATAACGTGACTGATTTAAAAACTAACCTGCATAAATAGAATTATAAAATAAAATTATATAATATTAAATACAATATTTGCTATACTAATTACGAGAACCAATATTATTATTCAAATTTATTAATCAATGTATTTTACAACACAGTGTATTTCCAATGATGATGTATAATAGGAATAGCAAAAATAATAAGTTTTGTTCATTTTCACAATAGTTAAGAAATACAGCGAATGAGCAAATGCGTGTGCACGGGTGCAGCTTAAGTAAGTTTATATCGGAAACTAAATCTGCGATATGGTGAGAACACAATGTGTAAGCATGTAACAGTTTTACAAAATAGTTACTTAACACACATATAGGAAATTATACAATCATGCTTTACTAAGAAAAGAAAACGAGCGTAAACAACGATATGATTATACAAATTTAACTAGACAAGGAAAATGGGATAACAGCGATTTACAGATATTTAAAGATAGTAGATTTGCATTTAGCTCATCATATATAATATTCATAACTTTGTTTGGGTACTTATAAACCTCATTTCAGTTTGAGCTGCTAAAAATTGCGACAGAATCATCTGCAGAAGAATATATAATATCAGAATTTTAAAAACTTAATTTACAGAAAATCATGAATATACACTCATCATAAACAGAGCTGCACCCAGGCCCAAGCTGCAAGGACAAGGCGGATTGCGATCATTTTTGACAGGCAGGAAGAGGGTACCATGCATACAAAATGAGTATATTTTCACATTTGTAGGACCAATATTTATTGCGCTACACGGCCACAGATGATACATGTTAGTATGGTGTGGGGTCGCCATGTTGGCGAATACACGCGTCCAGATGTCGAGGCTTGGAGTTGTATAGGTCTCGAATAGAGTCCTGTGCTAGTCCATCCCATGCATCTTGCACCTGAGCTCGCAGTTCTTGTAGATTTGTGACTATACTTCGGTTTATCTTTCTTGGCGCACGGGGATGTGTCAATAAAATGGAATATCTCACGGTATTTCGCGTCGTTCTCGGTTGAGTCGCTAGGAGTCGCATGATCGCTACTGTATCGAGCAGTGCTGGCGATCATCCGACTCCTGGAGGCACAACGGAGCACGACGCGAAATACCGTGAGATATTCCATTTTATTGACACACCCGCGTGCACAAAGAAAGAAAAACCGAAGTATAGGGGTGGGGTCCTAATCGCACGTTCCTTAGCAGCCCAAACATTCTCGATCGGGGAGAGGTCTGGCGATGCGGCATGCCATGGCAGAGTATCCACGGCTGCAAGGCATTCTCGGGAGATGGCTGCGGTATGCGGACGCGCGTTGTGTGAAACAGGACGTAGACGTGGGCGTTCACGAACGTCACAGCCATCGGTTGCAGGATCTCCTGAACGTACCATGCGCCTGTCAGGATGCCCCCGACAAACACAAACGGTGAACGGGCATTGTAGGCAATCGCGACCCACACCATCAACCAGGCTGGCGGGACGTATGATGGGATATCACAAACCGCTCGTCGTGGCGCTCCCCTCTGCGCCTCTAGACATGGACCCGGTGGTTGTCGCCATCAAGACAGAAGCGGGACTCGTCGCTGAAGATGGCCCGCTGCCAGTTTGCATGGCCCCAGGTCCATCGTTCCTGACACCAGGCGAGTCTGTAGCGACGTTGCTGGGGTGTGAGAGGCAGGCGTCGGAACTGTCGGCGTGCTGAGAGCCTGCCAATAGTACTGACATTACTGCATGTGACAGTGCAGGCTGCACCGTCCGCTGAATAGCACCTATCGCTGCCGTTTGATCTCTTCGCGCGTGGCGGACAATCCGTCGGTCCTCCCTCATAGTGGTGCCTGGAGGGCGTCCCGATCCCGCATGTTGTGTGAGCATGCCTTCCTCAATCCATTGCCGCCAACAGCGGGCGATGATGGTGTCCGTACGACCAGTGTGGCGAGCAGTACGGCGAAAGGACCAACCAGCCTCCCGCAGATCCACGATGCGGCCCCTCTCGAACGCGTCCAACTGGACAACTGGCTGTCGAACGCGTCGCCTAAGCATAATGTACGTTTCAGGTGACTCTCTGGCGACGTTACCTGATGTCACAGTAGCCGACGAGGCCGTTTGAGGCACTCTTATCTCGGCCGGTGAGCGCGACGTCACGCCCATATCTCCGACCCCCCAGTGCGCGGTCAAGCGTGAAAACGAAATCATTGGCTTAGCGAATGGTGTGAAAAATACCCACCGAGTTTGAAGCGGATCAGTAGGGTCCTTCGGGGTGCAGCTTTTTTTAATACGATGAGTGTATATGAGAGAGGGCATAGATACTAAAAATATAGATCCTTGAGGTCGTCGTTTGTTAACAATACGAACATCACCGTATTTATCTTCAGTTTTATCAATTTGTTTTCAATTTTTTTAAAAGGACGAAAACGTATGTAGAGCGATACATATTTTATTCCAAAATTATGACCTTTGTCTTACAGTTTGTGTGATGTCCTACACCGAAAACGTATTGTAGTATGTCTAAAAATATTTCCTAACATTTGTTCCCTCAGTCAAACGCAATAATATTTTTACTAACTTTCATGATACCTGCCCAGGTCGATACATTATTGCGGCAACTGTATTGTTTTTACTCAATATTATTTTTACAAAGTTCATTAACCTAGTTTTCAAACACTTGTCAATCGCTTTGGATAAACTTGGCAGATGTATTTGTCATATCTAACGTGTATAAACTTGTCAATGATTGATCTATTATTATTTCCATTTCATTTATCACCAGAATTGTATTTTGGAACCACAACTTCATATTTTTCTTATGAAAATATTCCTTGTGATAAACACAAGTTGAATGTGTGGGTCAAAGGTTTTCAAGTAATTTAATAGTTATATTTTGAATATTATTTGTTAGTTCAATACCAGGAGTAGTGTTATTTTTTTAAACAATTTGATGTATTTATAATTTCGAATCAAGTTGCTGGTGCCGTAAATATTGAAACAGTGGAAGTCATTTTATGAAAAATATCATAATGGAATGTTTTCTGTTTTATTTTTTTATTTTTGAGGCGGTTCTTGGTTCAAAATGTGTAAAATGATGCATACATTTATTTGTAATAAATTCATTTTTTATGTATTATTTTATCATATTTCTTTATTATTTCAGAAATTATTTGTGATTTTTATTATGACGGTGGGGTCATTAATTGTTAACAAAAATGGTTTCAGATTCTTTTATTATTAATATATTTATGTCTAAAATATATAGTTTTTGTTTTCCTCGTTATATTCGTCAGCATATATCTGTCGTTCTTTCTGTAATATAGTTCAATAATATATAATGTTAATATAATATAAATTATTATAATATATAAATAAATATCAAGAAATAATGTCTATTTTTTATTGAAGAAATATTGATTTCAATGAGAATTATTTTTTCTAGCTTACTAAGACGTACACTAAGATGAAAATAATTGAATTAAAATATAAATGGTAGAATCAATGAATATTTTTAGATAACCTTTTCTCTGCCAAATGTGCATTTTTGCTGCTAATAATAGTATTCAAGTAAGGACTACTGTAGCACTAGATGTTGCTTAATAGTGGTTATTTTATGGAACCGATATCTTCCCTGAAGTACACCTTCTTTCCCATCCTAGACATTATTTCTTTCAGGAACAAAAATAGGGCATATCTCTTTGTTTTAAAATCATTCAGACCCTCAACAGCAAAAAAAAGGCATACCTGTCGGATTCGTCTGTATTGTTTACTGGAGTAACCAAAGTTGACCAAGTGCAGTTCGCGAATTATACACCAAAATAGGTGGTATAATCAGTAGATCGAAATTGGAGTACTATCGGGGAGTGTAAACTGCAGATCGAATGTGCCTTGTGAATAAGGAGTTTTGCTTTATTTCGAGAATTATACGTACCCGACGATTACTCTAAAAAAGTATTGAGAATCCGGGGGTCATTGCAACTAATTTTGCCAAGGTAAACCTGTTGAATTATTTTGCGTAGTGCTAACCACATCTAAAGCAAAGTCAGCTACGAAAAATATTTTCTACATTTACTGAATGAAAATTGAAAACGGTGACAAAATGTGTGTTGGACATTCTTATGTTTGAAGTGAACAGATTCGGTTTAAAAAAATTTCCGTTGTAAAACTTTTGAAAAATGAATATGGATAGACAATAGTACAAGTGAAACTCAAGAGATAGTAATGCGATGGATAACGTCTTTCAAATTAACTCACAATTAACCGATGATGCAGATTTTAGTCTTATCTTCGTTTATTTTTCCAGTGTAATCGTGCGGACACGCCACAGGAGTTTTCAAACTTTGGCATGCACACGGCAGATGTCAAGATTTGACGACGACACTAACCAATTGGGTGAGAATTTAGTGAATTTATCCGCGGCTTTTAAATATTTTACTATGTAAAAAAAAAATAATACATTACAAAATACTTTAGTAATTGAGGTAGATAATACATTCGTCATTTTGGAAATTTCATCTTCGTGGTTCATTAAACTTTGTCCTATATAAGGGGTACAGTCTTTTAAAAGTTAGAGAAACTTACAGATAGATTGTACAGGATTGATTAGAGAGGGCAGTTGCGAAGGTGAGAATAACTTGTGTAGGAGGCAGAGAGAAGCGCGGGGCGGGGTGCGACAGAGGTCGGCGGGGACGGATGGCGGCAGACGTCAGGGGTTATGGAGGTGCCAATCGATAATTAAGCGGGGCACGAGGTGACCGGGGGACGTAGGCGCCGGAAAGTGAGGAACGGCGCTGAAGCAGAAGAATAGTGACCCATTACAGCGCGCGCGATGATATACGAGTGGATGAAGGTGAAGCTGGAGCAACAGCATAATGGTAGGAAACGCGATACTCGCCGCAACGCTCAGAGCCATTAACATGATCCGCAGGTGTAACAGACTGATCCTGTAGTATCTGCAACGGCAAATAAAATCACACTTCGTGCACTGAATTCGACTCTTTCGTTGATAGTTTTGGACAACGTATCCTTTTAATCTATTTATTCATATTTAAAATAACTGACCATGCGTGCAAAGTCCCACGTGCCGAGTACATTTTTTTTATACTTCTTAAGATCCATATTCACGCCCATAATATTTCGAAACATTATTTGCATCATGCAGTTGCCGTTTTTAAGAACGAATATTTAATGTTTACTAGTAAACACCGTAACTGTCGAAGATAATTTTCCCCAGTCTTAACGTACAAGTAAATAACATTACATTGATACGAAATGTTCGTTATTGGAAGCAACTTGGCTCATCTAGAACATCCATCAATATCGTTCGAAGGGTAAAGGAAAATGTATGTGATAAATGAACTCACATTTAACGCCTCCGTATCGTAAATAGAGTAATTAACCGTCCAAAAGATTTGCAATTAACAACATATTTACAGTTACATACTAATGATCGCGTATGCGTTATGGATAAATTACAAAATATGGGTAATATTAGGAGAAGTCAGTTCTGGCATTAATCGGACGGTGTGAATAAAGCAGAATGAATAACGAACGAATCATTTCGAATTTCGTCCGGCTAATGTTGGCATTGGCCACCGGGCGCTGACTAAAGTAAAATTGTTGTTAGAGTGTGAGACGTCTTGTCAGTTCCCGGCAATTATTTTGTCTTAAAACTGCTTTTGAAATTATGCTTTTCACAGACGCAAGGTTGCTTTATGTAAATCGCGAAGTCCGATGGCCGCACCGTCGTTTTCCCAAACCGGAAATATGTATCAAAGGGTCAACTGAGTAGTATATTGAGATTAGGCCAGGTAGTGTCGTGTGAATAGAGATTAACGACAGATACAACGAAGCTCGAATATACAATCCTCATTTCATTAGAAACTTCCCATCAGCAATCTGATTCCTATTTATCACGAAACACCGGCTATTCCTCGTCGCCGTAGTACACTTCACTTTCTCTTTTGGCTAATGCGCACTTCATTGGGATAAAGTCCGATGTATGCTTCAGAGTTGTTCCTACTTCCGACTTTATCCATCCATTTTGGATAATTTGAACGAACTTTCATTGGATTATTGCGGAATTACTCAGATTTGGACATGATGTCGCCTAGCCCTCCCTGACCTGGTCCCTCCTCGCTCGCAACAGTATCCTGCAATGGATATGGCCAAATTATTGAGGATTAAATTAAAGAAAAAACATAGTTTTGTCCCTGCAGGAGATCAATATCGAAAAAATATTTTTTTAATGGGCAAATAAATCATAATAGGAAACTTTAGGGTTATGTGCTCACATTCTGTCCTCCACCAGATCTCCGGTTGCATAGCAGCAACCAGGCGAATCTGTTATACACTAAGTGATCAAAAGTATCCGGGCACCTGGCTAAAAATGACTAACCAGTTCGTGGCGCCCTCCATCGGTAATGCTGGAATTCAATAGGGTGTTGGCCCACCCTCGGTGTTGATAATAGCGTCCAGGCATACTTTCAATCAATACTTTCAATCACTTTCATACTTTCAATACTCTCTCAGGCATACTTTCAATCAGGTGCTGGAAGGTTTCTTGGAGGATGGCAGTCCATTCTTCAGGGAGTGCTGCACTGAGGAGAGTATCGATGTAGGTAGGTGAGGCCTGGCACGAAGTCGGCGTTCCAAAACATCCCAAAGGTGTTCGATAGGATTCAAGTCAGGACTTTGTGCAGGCCAGTCCATTACAGGGATGTCATTGTCGTGTAACAACTCCGCCACAGGCCGTGCAGTATGAACAGGTGCTCGATCGTGTTGAAAGATGCAATCGCCATCCCCGAATTGATTTTCAACAGTGGGTAGCAAGAAGGTATTTAAACATCAACGTAGGTCTGTGATAGTGCCACGCAAAACAACAAGGGGTACAAGTCCCCTCCATGAAAAACAAAACCACACCATAACACCACCGCCTCCGTGTCCGGATACTTTTGATCACATAGTGTGTATATATTGCAGTTGGCTTCTGAAAACAGTGGTGTTTACATCGAAAGCCAGTGAGATTCTACAAGGGTCTTTCTATTTTATAAGCGAAAAAGAATTCTTTTGTTGACAATAACAAATTGCAACAGTGACGTAGAATATATATTTTTCAATATATAGAGTCTGAACGTTGGTTTAAGTTTGTTCTTTAAAGGTGTGTTGTTGATGTGGTCTTAAATATGCTATTGCACCCCCCCCTGAATTTGAATTTGCAAATACTACTAAGTGCTTAATTCCGTCCTCGGGACGGAATTAGAACACTATCACCTGATGAAAATAATTTGTGCGTTTGTGAGACTTGGAAATTACATTCAATAATTAATGGTCATTCAATAATTAAAGAGAAATTGGTCTGGAGAAAAAACAGTGGGCAAGTTTGGTAATTTTAGGAGTTTAAGTTGGCATCACTGGGATGAGCCTTGATCATCTGGAGGATTAGCATTGTGTTCATAACCTGAAAATTAATATGAACCATGACGAGTCCACTTGAAAATCCCACAATGGTTGATTCGTTTTGTACTTGCTGACGGTGAAAAACCAGCTAATATATATACAAACCAACCTGGAACGACTAAAATGTATGGTGAAAGTTGTAAGAACCGCGAGAATTTTTACAAGTGGGTAGAACAGTTCAAAAGTGGTCGAGGCTCAGTGACTGACAAACATCGTTCTGGCCGCATCAGTAGGATAAATTATGTTGACTGTGTTTGGGAACGGTGTAGGTGCGTTTTTTTTTGTGACTGTCACAAAGAACAGCGTATAATAAACAGCCAATACTGCTTAGGTATACTTTTGAACAAGGTGAAGCCAGTCATGAGGGAGAAACGTCATGGATCTCAGAGGATTCTCCAGCAAAACAACACACGTCCTCACACTGCGCAACAAAGCTGTGAAACCATCGACAAAATGAGTTGGGAGGTACTGCCTTACAGTCCCGATTTAGCACCATCTGATTTCCATTTGTTTGGTCCACTGAAGGTCCACTAACGTGGGAAGAAATTCCAGAATAAAGAGGTTGTCGAAAAATGTGTGGGAAATTGGTTCAAACACCAACAAAAAAAGAGCTTTTTAGAACCGTTATAAAAAAGCCAGTAAGCCTTTGGAACAAGTGCATAAATGTTGGTAGGGAATATATTAAAAAGTAGGAAAAGTTCTGTTTTGTAAAATTAAATGTCTATTTCTTCAGGCCAATTTGTCTCTTTAATTATTGAATGTAGCTCGTAGGTTTGATTATATTTTATAAACATCTTTCAATAAGTCAGCTTGTTTTAGTTCCAGTTATCACGCCCCTTGACAATGCTAGACGAGGAACTGGAGGAACAATGCTGGTTATGGCTGCAATTTTTAGGGGTAGGGAATTTCGTTTGTTAATAGCTGTTCTCCAAAACGAAATATCAAAAGAAAACAAAGCAGCGAGTAAAACGAATAACATGCACGGCAAGAAAAATTAACCCACAAATAAAAAATCTGTCGAATTGTGTAAATTGGGTGCCTTGTTATTTCTGGTGTTAACGTTTTGCTGAACAAATATATTAATTTCGTTTATAAATAATAATTTACATGTTTCTAGAGAATTTATACGCTTCTGTAATGCAAATTATTACCGAGAAAGCATTTTTTCAAACCAACTTTTTGAGTGCTTATTGCGGCCATTCGGTATATCTAAGTTGTTTGTTAGAAAACTATGCTTAAAATTGTCTTAAGAACTTATTTTCTAAGTTGCGACGTTTACTGCCCGAGCACTCGGAATATGTGTGTCTGTGTGTATACACGACAGTTCTTTGCTGATCACAGCTCTTTACTTACCAGAAAATCAAAACAGTTGCTGTTTTAATAATGCAGATATAACAAATATTTAATTGTAGGCAGCCTCTTTCTTGGAGTTGTTGACGCATGACGTCATATTATTTTTCAGCAGTGACCCAGTGAGTATGAAAATAAAGTCCGCACACGCAATTTCACAATAGGCGGAATTAAACATCCAAATATTTACATTTAATAGTAAAAAACGAAAGTTTAATTGGTTTTGCATTTTTCTCGAGTCCCTAGGTATCTAATGAAACCTTTGCACATACCAGAAGCCCCCAGGCTTCATACTTTTCTTTCAATATCTGAGCGTATGGGAAAAATATAATGTAGATATTTCCAGGAGGGGTAAAATAGAAGTGTTTTCTAAGTCATGTGAGCCAACATATGGTGGCCATTGAACGTTGTAAAACTTTAAGTTAAATATATGAGAGCAATGTAAAATGTTAACTGTAAAAATTGTAATAAATTTTGTAGTTATGTGTAAAAATTCTAACAATTTTAAGTAATTCTCTTAACTTAAAAAAGTAAGAATTGAATATAATACACATTTTTATGAAGCTACTAATAGCCTTTGAATATATTATAATTTGAAAATAACGTCTGAAAATGAAAATATCACGTGTACCGTTGTTCACAACTTTATAGTTTATGTATCTTACATATAATACTGCTATTAGCATGTAGATAAATAATTAGTCGCATTGCGTATTAATTGCATTATGTTATACAATTTTATAACACAGTCGCATCTGTGTTTCATATACATGAAACAACTGGAATAATTTGTTTCATCATTCTATTCTTTTACCAGACTTGTTTTCAGTGAGGCATCTTGCGATGATTTGATCCTCTATTTCTGATAAATAAGACATTTTTTAGTCTCTATGACACGTCTGCGCGCAGATGTTTCATGCAATCAACGTCGCTGCAATCAATTTCTACCCTTGCTTTATGTAGCCCCGCGGCTGCGCACCTGCGTGTCGTATTCAGAAGTTTTAATTAATCTCCCAAATGAGGGGTTCTTCGCGTGTTTGTTTCGCCCTCCGCAACAATAAATTCGGCACGAGCCACTGCAATTGGAGGTTGAGGAGTAAGTTTTTTGTCTCCCTCGGACGCATCTTGAGAGGAATAAATTCGTCCTTCTTTCTTTTCACAAGGGCTCCATCATTTGTGTCGATGTTTTTTCCTCTTTTTCCTCAGTAAAAAGCCGCATTTCAAACGTCTTTTTTTCATTGTTGTTCTTCCTCTTTTCTTCTCAGTTGTCTGCTAGCGAGGTCGCGGCAACCTTACTTCCTGTACCGCAGCAGGTGTGTCTGCTCGCCGGGTTTTCCTCTCTCGCCCCTTTCTCTGCCGCCACGCCCCTAATCGCTATCGTCTCTCTCCTCGTTCTTGACTCACCTATCAGCTTTTCTCATCTTTCTTGCTCACTCACAACTTATTTTCATTTATGAATCAATAACCTGATTTTTCTCGTATCTTTCGTCTCGCTATTTCCTCTCTTTTTCTTAGTTTCTTACTTGGGTTCATCTCTCGGTCTGTCTCTCTCTCTGTTTCTCTCTGTAATAAACAGGGCTGGTTTAGTTAATTATTTGGAATTGCCAATATACATTAGTTACAGTATATAACTAGTTTTTACGGATGTGGGTGGGGTAAAAATATTTCCACGTATGTCAGTTAAGTACGCTAAGAGGCTTTGTAAAGTCATTAATCGGAATATCGGAGAATACTCATGGATAATACTTTGTTGTTTAATATTGATAAATAGTTAAGAACTCAAATGTATTTTATTATGCAATGTAAGACAGAGTAAAAATAATTGTTTCGCGGAAAAGGTACAAAAAATTACAAATTATGTCATTCCAAAAAATGGCATATAAAAATGTTTTTGGCTCTCTGTCGAAGCTAACAAACCTCTTCTAGTGTACGTTCCCTCGAGTCTTCAAGGGCGCAGAGAACTCTTGCTGGTTATCCTAAGATAACTTTGGGTAAACATCGAGAAGAAACACAAAATCACAAAAAGTCATACTCTGACCGCGAAAACAAATCAAGGCCGTTATAGTACTGAATTTATTTCATTGTGAAGCTAGAGGAACCAGGGTAACCGGTTATGGTAGGGTTAGGGTAACCGGTCTGGTTACGGTAACGGTTAGGGTAATCGGTCTGGTTATATCTGTATATTTGAAACATTATATGATCAATTAATGAAAACATTTTGATTTTCATTATTGCAATGTGAGGGTTCAGATAATTATATTTGAATATGAAGATAACTTTCATCCACTGAAGAGTTGTAGTTAGGAATAAGTAGTATAAGCAGGGTTTACCAACATTATAGGCTAAGCGGCTGCCTTGCAAGTGTAGGCGTGCGTGCGTTCGGCCCTGGACTTGCCCTTGCGAACGGCCAGCGGCTCTGACTCGGTGGCGCGCGGCGCAATAGCAAGCGCACAGCCGCGGCGTATAAGGAGCACTGGTGACGGCCGCACCCGCCACGCGCTGCCGCCGAGAGCCTTGGACGGCATGTACCCCCCTCCTCCTGCCACCGCCAGGGTCCCCCTCAGCCACCCCCAGCCGCCTCCCTCCGCCCACTCCCCGCCGGCCCGACCGCCGCCGCCGCGCGCGTGTGAGGCGCATGACAAGCGCCGGGCTTCCGGACGAACGACGTCCCGGCACTGGCAAGTGGCCACTTGCTCTCCGTTGCCCCCGCCGCCGCCCCCGCCGCTGCCCCCGCCGCCTCCCCCGCCTCCGCCCCCGCCTCCGCCCCCGCCGACATAGTCGTTACCGTCCGTTCGCGCACGCACCGTACTGCGCTGCGCAACACACGAGCTTTCCACTCGCTTCCACTCCTTTCGACTGTGCGCGTCAGCTCCCTGCCGCCTGGCCGCGTGGGGCTCACGTGGCGCGGTCACGTGCGTGCCGGTGCTCAGGCGGCCTCCCTTTGAAGCTTTCTAACTAAGGGTATTAGCCGGTCAAGAAAGAGGGCGGACTCAAGGAACTCAAAGCCAGGCGGGGGACCACAGTTTAGTGACATAACTCCCTGGAAAGAATTGCACGCATTGTATTGGTTTTAATATCGATTTAAAACTACTAAAGCTTTAACAGCACATACTTTCCAGCATTATTTTAAACATTCCTAATTTTGGAAAATTCAGAGAGTTCAAGAAAAATAAGACCTGCGCCAGCATTTTGAGCATCCTCCGCTCTATCCGACGAAAAATTTAATGAAAAACTGGAGCCTTTTTTAATGAAAAAAGCCTTTAATTCAAACAAATATTACGCGAAAACTACTCGTATTTTCAAAAACTTGTACATGACCTTACTTTAAATTTATTTTTAGAACAGATTTCATTTAAAAAATAAATCTTTATCATCAATATTGTAATTTTGCAATGTTATCTTTATCAAATTTCGAAAATACAGACTTTTCTCCGACAATGAGACCTGCTCTTGGAGGATAAGCCAACTTTTTCTATTTGAGAGAAAAAATATTATAATAAAAATTGGAGTTGTTGAGAAATAAATGTTACAAAACTGCCCATATTTCATCCGAAAATGTTTTTCACATCAAAAAATTTTACTTATTTGAAGATCTAGCTTTAAAGAACAGTTATGACAATATTAAGGGAACTATAAAGGAAAATATTCTCTATCTTCTATACTGTACTTGTAGAAAGACACCGAAAAAGACTCGAACTCTTCCAGTTTTCGAAAATTCAAAGAGTTTAACAAAAAATTAGATCAGTGCCATTTTTGAGCGTCCTTTACTCTATCAGAGGAAAAAAATCTTGAGCAAGTTTTTAGAGCATTTTGAAAATGTTAATCGTTAATGCAAAGTTTTCAAATCAGAATATCCATTTGAAATTTTCAGGACAAATTCGAGTTCAGCCATGTCGATCGGGGAACATCAATTTTGGAGAAAATCGTCTGAATGTTTTTGGGCAGTTGCGTTGACCAGAGACATTGGCGGATGGACAGGGAGACAGACATTTTGCCGTGTACCAAATTTCTGGTATCAAGAACTCACAAAACCTGAATTCTGATTACACTGCCTCTTAGAGAAAGTAATTGACTGCATATAGAAACAAAATGTATCCACTTATTCAGTATCAGAAACCTAGAATTCAAGTTCCATTGACGAAAAATTCTCGGAAACCACTTTCCGCTGTAACGTTACAATATTTTATCTTTACTGCATGAGTACGTAATAGGCGAGAACAAAAATAAGTAACAGTGGCTAATATTCTTTCCTCTTTTTCTTAATGAAATATTTAGTATTTTTACCTATGAGGAATATATGCCTGAATTACATTTCTTTTCATTATTTGCATTTTTTCATACTTATTAATTTGACCTATGTAATTTTTCACGCAAGGGTGATTTTTTCATTTCCTTTACTTCACTTTCACTTCACTTTTCTTATCTCATTTCTTCATTTACATTTCTTTTAGCAGCGCGTCTTACGTATTTTATAAAGGATCAACTAATCGTTCAGAAAAACGTGTTATTTAACCAAGGATATATAATATAATATTATCTTTATGTAATACAATCTTTTTGTCAGTTAATCCCGGAGAAATCGCTGTATTTATGACGGTACTCCCTCGTACCGTTTTGATCCCAAAGTGTTTATTGCAAAAATATTATCTATGCTAATAAAGTATTATTTTTAATTTAATTTTGCTAGTTTTTGCTCTTTCAAAGGGAGATTTTTTTCCTTGCGCTGGTATTAAGTGGCAAAATGCTGTTTTTTTCAGTATTTTATTTTTAAATTGCCACAATATATTGAGCTTAATGTTGAGTTAATTCTAGTGAGTTAAACATTCAAATTAATGTTTGAATGATTTTATTGTATTGTTGCTGTTTGTGTGTGAAAAGTGTTTTTTTGGTAATATAAGTTAATAGATTTACCTCTTTTTTTTCACTTCAGGACTTCTAGTGTGATTCCATAACCTTATTGTTTCATTCTTTATGTGGACTAGATTTCTTTTCTGTAGCTTCTTTTATTCTGTGTCTTTAGAAGTCATTTGTTTGATTTACTGTAGTTAACTTTTATTAAACATTTGTGGCGTCTACAATTGACGCAACGCGTCTCTAAGCCCTTTTCTGGGCGTTCAGCGCTTTTGCACTTGGGAGTAATCCTCCGTTAATCAAAGCGCTTAAAAGTAATCCTTCATTATGACATTATGTCACGTCACGTCGTAGTTGTTACAGGTAGGATCTCCGCGCACGCGCCTCTCTCTTGCGTGCCCCTGCGTCACTACCCAACGGCCAGAATTGGGAAGGAATTAGGATTGAGGTAGGTTTTAGAACACTTCACAAGGGTTGGACTAATCCTTGTGAAGCAGTCAAACTGGTTTTGTTGGAAGAAATTTCACATGAGATTCCCGGGAATCGAACCGGGATCTCCTTGGTGATAGGCGACTTCGCTCTGAGCCACCAGATGATCCTTAATAGTGTGTTATTTAGTACTGTTACTGCTTGATCTATTTCTGGGGGTATTTAAGATTTTGACTAAGTATAGCTATTTTAATATTATTTTTCAATTGTGTTAATTATTACTGGTAGATGGTCTGAGTCCATTTCATGGTATCCAATGGAAAAATCTTTTGTTGTATATTTGTTATAACTATCTTTAACAGATCTGGGTTCCTGGAATGATCATATGTGTAGTAGAATGGTTCATTGGGGGTTATGATAATTAGTTTGTTGTTTATTAATTTTAGTAAAACTGTCCCAGCTGAGTTATTGTTTTTACATCCCCACTGTACGTATTGTGGCGTCGTGGCAACGTTTCCAAGCAAGCGGCATACCTGAGCCGGAAGCTGTAGTGAAAGGGCGCACCTGAGCTAAAAATAAAGGGGCAACGGATAGGATGTGACTGCTCCAGGAAACATCCCACGCAAACAAAGTGTTAAGAAAGGTTAGTGGCGAGTCAGGGACGATTGTGCAAGACCCCTGGAATTGGTTAGCCATCGAGCCTGGGGACGCCGACAGCATGACGCCGGGTGGGGGAGACGTGGGTGTATATAAGGCGCGCGCTTTCTGCGCTCGCGGAGATTCAGATAGATTCGTAAAGCTTGTTGTTAGCCGAGAGGCTGGGTGGAATCTCCAGTGCACTCCAGCACGTGGTTGTCGGGGCGGAGACCGGCTTTTGACTCCAGGCCATGTAGGTACTTGGATACCGGGGACTTAACGTCCGATTGCATCGCACCATGCATTCTACCTGCTTTCGAACAGTGGCACTGAGCTATAGGGCCTAGGGACGGTCGCGGGATTTTCGCGGTTAACGGGAAGAAAAGGGTTGCCGGAGTTTAATTAGTATTTGTAAAAATTCTTTAATTGTTAAGTTCTTGTAAATAAATGTAAATATTGTTATTATCAACGCAGTGTCTGTGTCATTCACTCCAGTACGTCACAATATTTTGGATTAAGATCACATAGGATTATTGTTGGGTTGTATTGAATAATAATACCAAAGAGATTGGTGTTCAGGCCGATTTGCACTATTTTGGAATGTTGAGTGGACTGTGTAGTTTGTGGTTCGTGCGAGTCGGTCTGGAGCTGTTAGATGGCTCATATTGGCAGTTCACGGTTGTGGGTTCCAGGACTGCTACAAGATGCAATCAGATGGACATGTAATTGCACAACAATACGTTTATTGTTAAATTTACAAGTCACTGGCACAAATATACAAATGTACAGTTTAGACGGTTCGGTTCCATTCAAGACATTTCAGTTATCACGAGTGATGCTCGCTGTGAGACATCGAAACAGATTATTACAACGCTCGCCGTGAGAAAGAACAACTTACGTATAGCTCTACGCTTCATACAGTGGAAATTAAACTCGCAATGAACAAGTTAATATGTTATGTCCACGCGTTAAAAGTAATGCTCGCTGTGAGACATTAAAAAGACTTTACGTAGAGAGACTGTATGTCTTCTATGGTGTTCGCGAGACAACAACACACATGTGTGACTCACATGTCGTCTCTAGGTGAACTGAATATTCTCCCAACGGGCGGTCGCATCGCAAGATTGACTACGCATGAGGGCGTTTGGTGGGGAGGAGTAATAGCACGAATTAGCATTTGAGTAGTTCTGGAACAATTTGTAAGCTTCTGGCTGTTAAGGACGGTTGAAACCGTTGCGTAAGCGGGCAGGCAAGATATTCAGAGAAAATCCATCACGTCACGTCGGTCGCAGAATTTTTAAATCATCAGAATCCGACCCCTGGTCATGACTTTTTATTTTTATCGTTTTATCAAAATAACTATAATGACCGGAGGAGATGTCTAATTAATTTCTTGATCCAATAAGACTTCGGTTTAAGGCCTATTTTTGCCTAGCATGTGCTGTCCAACGCATTGTGCGCCATAATATTGTGTGTAACATAGGGACGTAACTGTAAAAACACTGAAAAGTGACATAAGGACTGCAAACATGTGGTGTTTAGAATGCGTTGAAGAAAGAGGCCGAAAAGTATAATGGAGCACAAACATACATAAAATATAAGATGACACGGAGGTAAAAGATAACAGATTTGTAATTTCTACGATACTCCAAATGTTGTTACCTGCAACATGGCCTTGCAGTGTAATACTAAAATCGTTCATTTTATGGCTCGTACATTGCCCCAGGTTGTAATTTTTATGTAACCACTTAATCTTTTTAATCTAAAATGTTTCCTTGTCGAAATCAATATTAGATGTAGGCTCCCCATCGTAACTGTTTATTGTGGCATAAAGCTTTTTCGGCCGCATTGCGGCCATCTTCAGTGCTACAAAAATAATAATAGTAATAATAATAATAATAATAATATATATTAGCATGTATAGAATTAAGGAAGTCAGTGAAGTTTTTCAGTTGTCTGTAAGTGCCGGTCCAAAGTACTATGATGTCATCTACGTATCTATACCAATATGTTACATTTTTTAACTGAGGGTGTTGAGAATTAAAAATTTGTTTCGTCATTTGTGACGTCATTTTGTGACGTCAAAATTTTAGAAATTGAAAACAGATACACACATAGACTTAAACTAGAAGCAATACACATTAATAATTTATTAAACAATCCCCAACACGCTATTTTGAATGAACAGATTCCTTCTCTCTCCCCTCTTCTGAAACTGACCGTTTCCAAAGCACATTAACCCCTCTGCCTGCCTCTTTTCCGCCACCCGCCTGGGCCTTTCCCGCAATGGCCATTTCCTAGAAAAAAACCTGCGTTCTCCCATCCCTCCATTTTCTCGCATCGCCTTTCTTTCTTCCCAATTATTCCCTTGCTTATTTTATTTTCGTCATTCTTATATGCTTTGAAATGTTGTTCTTACAGCCTTCATCCCAACTGGTCGTCGTGTTCTCAATTGAAAAAGTGTACAATTTTCCTTGACCTCTTATTTTATACAGTTTTTTTACGTTGTTGTGAAACCGGAATTTTTTTTAAAACTGTGATTTTGCAAAAGAATAAAGAAAAGATATTTCCAAGAAGAGTGATGCATACTTGACAGATTTTCTGTTGCAGCACAGGCCATTGAAGCGAGGGCTTTTCGTGTGAATGGTCACAACGTTTTCCTACAAGTGAAAGGAAAAGAGATAAAGAAACATCGCACTCGCGTTACGACCCATTGTTCAGGTTCCACCCATGCGTTTATTGGGAAAGGCCGTCCGAATCTCGAAAATCAATTGGGCGGCAAACCGTTGTAATGAAATATGTGAACGCAAAATATGTTGTAATATATGAAATTATAATTATCAATTCGATATCGATGACCATTGCAAACAAATTAAATATGTTCTGAAAAAATATTTGTTTATTTCAGTGATTATTTTTTCTGTTTTTAATGTTTGTTTCTGGAGCGTGAAGTACTGATGTGAAACAATTTACCCACAACAACTATTCTAAAACTATCAGAAGATCAAGTACGGACCTATCCAAGAAAATTTAGAATGTTGTGTGTTTCAACTTCTTTTTAGAAGAATGTAGGTTTAAATTTTAAAGTGGCTATGGCTATTAAATGAACGAATAACACACAATAATAGTACTAGCAATAACAATAACGATGATTTTGTCATTCATCGTGTAATGCTTCTTTCAAAATGTATCTTCTTGTAGAATTTGGGTCATTGCCCGGTATCATTATTGCCAAAATCTGTAGATTCTTTCCTTTGCAAATAGTTTTTGTTTAACGGGAACTAATATCTTCTGATCCATTTTTGCCAAATCGCTCGTTTCCATCTGTGTTGTATATTCCACAACCTGTACATGGGTTAGGGTAGAGATCCCAGAAATAATAAAACAAGCACTGAATATACTTTCTCGCCATAGTACTTCAGACGAATTTTTTAACTGCTTTTGATTTTAAACAAATAAATAATAAACTGTGGGAACTCTGGACTCATGAGAAGTTTATGTTTAGTTAAACACTGGAAAATTAAAGTACCAATAGAAAGATACGGCATATTTGCAGTGCCTGCACGTCATATTTATAAATGCTGGACAGAACAGTTTCTTGAAGATGGCATTAATGTTAATGAGGATAGTTTTGAGTAAATATAAAAACATTTCAACCATAGACCAACCAACCTACTGTGTTGTGACGTGAAGCTCCTATTCGAGAAAGACTTTCCTCTCCATTTTCGTCCATGACGTTGGTGCGCCGAGAACGAAAAACCCAAGTAAAGCTGCCGCCGACATAACTCTGAGGCTCATGGGGTACTCAAGTTTCACCACTAACTACTAGGTTGTGTACTCGCTGGGTGGAGTTGTTGTTATTGTTATTGTTATTATTATTATTGTTATTAATGTTATTATTTTTCCACTACATCACGACTAAAGATGCTATGAGTCGGCTGAATATAACATCTACTCCAGGTTGCAACCAGCTACCTAAGGAGTAGATCCGGTGACTGTCAGTGCCTCTACAATACTTTGCGCAAAATGTAGGCTGTTCCAAATAAAGCGATTTCTTGCACTTCCAGTCTTGAATTACCGGAGAGTTTAGACAAGTTCTTACTCAAATTTCGTGGAACAAATCCCAGAGCTCCGATAACTATCGGTACGACCTGTGCTTTTACGCCCCACATTCGGCTGATCTCTATTTCCAAACTCTTGTATTTAAGACGTTTCTCTGCCTCCTTCGTAACGACGTTTTGATCGCAAGGTACAGCAACATCGATAAGTAAACACGATTTTTTCTTCAGATCCCGTATACCTATATCCGGTTTGTTTGCCGCTATCGTGCGGTCAGTTTGAATTTGTTGGTCGTACGATATCGTACACAATCCAACAGACGTCACCGGTTTTGGTGAGTGTTCGTACCATTTGGGGCATGTGTTCAGAACTTCGAGGGCTGTACAGATTTGCCAGTGGAGGTAGCTACACACCCTGTCGTTGTCTTTTCAAGTAATTGGTCTTTGCTAGGAATGGACAAGCTGAGACAATATGATCAATGGTTCTACCTTTGTCCTGGCAAATGCGGCATTTGTCACCTTGGGAAAGTTTGAGAACCGCTTGATCATGTGTTCTCAACGTCTGATCTTGAGCAGCTACTAGAACTGCTTCCGATTGTGGCTTCATTCTTCCCCTTTTAAGCCACATAAATGTGGGATATGATGTTTGACTAGCGCGATGTTTGGCTATGACGGCGCCGCGTGGTGGGAGAAGCAGAAGCATGGTTGCCATAGAAAAACAACATTACGAATATTATTATGAAGTCTGATGAATTGTGTTGAAGGGTGTGCTTGTAACTTTGATTGATTAATATACGTTCGTTACGGCAGTTCGTGTTGTACCTTTTCTGGGAATCATAAGCCTGCGATTCCTACATAATGATTGATTTTTATTGAGCTGCACCTTGTCGAATCTTTTTAGATATTGTCCGTGGAGTGGTTTGTCTCTCCACGATTTCTTTAACAGTTTTTGTGTCTCACATTTATGTTTAGTAGCGTCAAGAGTTCAGTGTCTATGTTATTCGACGTGTCTTGCCTAGTTTTCTTCGCAATGCTTCCTGCTACACTAACAATGCCTTTGTTTCCCTTTCTTCGGTGAGATTTCATGACCTGCCTCATTAGAGGGTCATCTTGATGACTGACTACATACTTTCCCATCCCGACTACTGCGTTGTGCCAGGAGGCCTCAATTTGTCTGAGGCCTCTTCCTCCGTCCTTACGTGACACAAAAAGTCTTTGTACATCAGCTCAAAGGTGGGAGACATGATGCATTGTTAGCAGTTTTCTGGTTTTTCGATCCATGATGCGAATTTCTTGCTCAGTCCAGTCCACTAGTCCGAAACTGTATTCGGCTACAGGCACCGCCAAACTACCTATTGCTGATATTTTATACTTGGAATTCAGAGCTGACTGCAGGACCAGTCTCACTCTTCTGTAATACTCCCTGCGAATTCTCTCTTTCATTGTGTTGTTCGAGATGATCTCACATTCTTCAATTCTCCGATATTTGTAAGTTTTACCTGGCTGAAGTTCTTGAATCACAGTGTGCGTATCAAATTTAATGTTCTCAGACGTTGTCAGTTTGTCTCTTTTTAAATTGATTTTTGCACACTTGTCAAGACAAAACTTCATGCAGATGTCATTGCTAAAGTCATTCACGACAGACAGCATTTGGGAGAGAATCTCTTCATTCTTAGCAAACACTTTAAGATCATCCATGTAAAACAAATTTGATACTGCCCTTTAATCACCATGGAGCTTATAACCAAAGTCAGCTTGCGACAACTGTCTCGATAGTGGGATCAAACTAACGCAAAACAGCAGAGGGGATAGTGAATTTCCTTGAAAAATACCCCTGTTAATCTGAATACTTCTGGTTTCTGCTGCTTCCTTTCCGCTGTGTATTAGTAACCTGGTACTCCACGACTTCATACTAGCCTTGCAAAATTCAGTAAGTCTAGAATGAAGTCGATAGATCTCCAGGGTCTTCAAAATCCAATCGTGTGGTACATTATCAAAGGTCTTTTGGTTGTCAATCCACGCCATGCTCAAATTACGTTTTCGTTTCGTTACATCATTCAAGATTACTTTATTCAGAAGCAAGATTTTCTGACAGCCATAAGAGCCTTTACGACATACTTTTTGTTCAGCTGGCATCAGATGATTCTTATCTAGATGTCTGTACATTTTGTCAGCTATGGCTGCAGTTATAAGTTTGTACAGTACTGGCAGACACGTAATTGGCCTGTAGTTCTTCGCCAAAGAACTGTCTCCCGCTTTGGGTAGCAAATACGTGATGCCGCGTGTGAGCCATTCCGGGAGTTCCTTTGGGTTTTCTAAAATTGTATTAACAACCTTTGCTAGATGAGAATGTATTGCTATTAATTTCTTAATCCAATAAATCTGGATCTTATCAATCCCGGGGAACTTCCAGTTTCCCATGTTCTTAATTGCTTGAAAGAGGTCCTCTTCCGAGAATTCGTGAACATCTTCCACTGTTTCCACAAGTTTACCGGCAGCATCAACTTCAGATTGAATCCAAGATGCGTCTTTGTTCTAGGATCTGCTCTCCTCCCAGATTCCTGCCCAAAATGCTTCGAGGTCATCTTTTGAAGGAGTGATAGTATTGCCATTCGGTTTTTGAGGCAGATTGCGATAGAATCTCTTCGCGTCTGTTTCGAACAACCTATTCTGTACACGGAAATCTATTCTACGAACGTCTGTTATTATTATTATTATTATTATTATTATTATATTATTATTATTATTATTAAGTATCGTTTATTTCTTACTTTTATTTGTTTTGGATGTATTTATATACTTTTATTTTGTTATTGAATAATGTTTGTTACAATATCCCGTATTAAATAAAATTATTTGGCCCTTACTTTGTCGTTAATTTATGTTCTGATTTTATATTATTTTTTTGAAAGTATTGATAGTCAATTCCACGTGTGTTGTGTGTGCATATACCACAATCAACTCTGGTTAAATGACGGACAGAAAGAAATTCGACCTTTCATACCGTTCGATCGGAGTTGCTGCTATGGACAACAATTTCTTCCAAAGATACCAAGACCATAATCTACTTTTTATGGGAAAAAATGTATATATCGCAATATTAAATAAAAACCTATACATAGATTAATCGACAAGCCCCAAATGATGTTCTAGTAATTTTGTTATTGATATACTTCTGCCTTATAGATGTACTTGATACACGTCTCTGTATAGTACGTTGCACAGAGTTTTTATCTGCTGTTTGACGTTAAATAAATAAGTGAGATTTTGAGATGATGGTGGAATAACTGATGTAGGTGCACTAGAGGAATGAATAGTTAAGGGGAAAACCTGAACCGCTGGAATAGTGAAGCCTTGCTACCCTGACCACCACAACGTCTACGTGGATGAGTCGACACCTACCGCTCCTGCTAGGGATCACTCTAATCTGAGCTGATTGCGAGCGCAACAAAGGCGCCGAGAAATGGCGAAGGCGGTCGCTGTCGCCACTTGCGTTTGCAGCCGCAACGCCGCCGCGTGCGCGCGCAACGAAACAGTCGCAAATGGCGCGGTGGCGGATTAGTATGCAGTTGCAGCGACGGCCGTCGTCGCGCTGCATCGCATCCCACCGCATGGATTCGACGGGATGGCAGTCAGCACCTTCGATGGATATCGCATCGCCGCCACTCCACGAACCTTTTACGACCGCGTAGTCAATTGGGCATCTTGAAATATCGTGACGACTCACTTTCTATTCAATATTCAAATTTCTCATTAATTGGTTTTGTTCCGTCCCTTTTACTTCTTTCTTTTAATTAATTTCCTTCATTCTCTTTTTCCATCGTTTCATCTCTTCCCCATATTCCGGCATAGTGAACATAACCTACCACCGAACAATAGATATTTATTCCTATAAAATGTAAACAAAAATATCGGTGCAGCTTTCTATAGCCTTGATGAATCCAGTTTCTGTACGTTAAAAAGGAATTCAAAAAGGTTAAACGATAATAGTAGTCTCTAACGAAATGAAGATTATTTAATTTTATTAATTTGGTATCACGTTTTATGGAAAGCTCACTGGGAATACGTGCGAGTTGATTGTGATGGCGAATGTAGTGTTCGTGGAAGCGAATAAAATAAATGATGGCAGACAAAAGAGTGTTTCATGTAGAAGAAATTACTGGTGTTTAACAGGGGGCTACAGTCATTTTGTAATATTTGTAACGTTAACGTAATATACTGGTTGAACCCTGAAAAGTATTTCTAACTCGGAATAATGTTTGTCCAGGCTAGGCTTTATACACCGGTGCTTAGTTTCAGGAGGCAAAAGTTGTTCCTCTACGCGAAGGAATGCGTTATACAATGCACATTGAAAATGGTATGACGATTTCTTAATAATGTGTCAATTATCAAACATTGTCATGATATTTGTATACGTATGTCATGATTAGGGTGCGGATTCATATGCACTAAAAATCCTGAAAATATGTTTGCAAATATGCTTTAACAAATAGGAAAATATGCACTTAAAACGAAACATATGCATAAAACAGTCCACGTTTTATTCTACACAAAATAGTTTGATTTACATGTTGAATGATACACACTGACTTTTAATTTATATTGCAAGAGATTATAATATATTTTTCCAAATTTTCTGATATGAAGCTTTTTCTGTTAATCTGGAAGAATGTTCTTACATACAGAAGAAGTTTTTTTTAAACTTTGTATGAGTTTAGGGGACAATACTTAAAAGCTGCAATTTCTTTAGCTGTGTAACTTTTAAAACTACGTTTCATCTGTAAGATACCACTTATCTTTTTCACCGTTCTCCAATCGGGATTCTTTCTTTAATTTTTTTAATTTTTGCCCGCCAATGAGAACATTTCTCGCTCCAGCCCCCACTTCTTTTGATTGCCGGCGCTCCTGCTGTCATGTCCTGCTGTCGCATGAGTTTGTGATACCGACGAAGAAACAGTTCAACGCGAGCAGGGAGGGGCAGGGAATGGGGCAGGCCATGGTGCCGGGGTGTTTATTCCCGCGGTCGCGCAGACACGTGTTGATTTAGACGCACATGTATGATATCTTTTTTAGGTCTAATGTGAATGAAGTACCATTAATGGATTTAACATACGAGAGCTTCGTCGAGAAGTTCCTTGATACGGAAATTAGACCGATGTGGTCGCCGAGGTAGCGGCCCTTGCCCCTGATTACCCTGCGGCTTGCGGCTCGGAGGCAGCTGAGCTGCCGGACGCTACGCCAGGAACTTCCGAGTACCTGCCTTGTATGACTTCGAATTACAGCTTTTTTCTGCTCTAAATTATTTATCAAGTATCATCATATGTATTATCGCTACATTGATCTTTTCAAGACCTATGTATTTGTGTAAAAATTGTAATATTCCATTTAAAAAACAAAGCCGAATGTCTTTAAAATAAAAAGTGCTATCAAAAGCTAATAAGTACAACCGATATTTGGCCTGATGTGCGTATTTTATAGAAAGAAGGTAGGATTTCAAAAGAAGAAGAAAAAAAAACCAACACAAAATTAAAAATAATAATTTGGGAGATGATTCATGTCGCTGTCGCTTTACCTTTAAACGCGAAAGTTGAATGTGAATAAAAGCTGTGAAATCTGTTACTTTAAACATTTATGCAGTTTAGTTTCAAAACTAAATACTTGTTATATACGTGTATAGCATGAAAAAACGCTAGTGTGTTCCATTTTTTTGAAACTGCCATTATTCCCTAGTCAAAACACAGTAGTATGTTTTACGTATATGAGGTGCGATCAAATGAAAACGAATTTGAGCCTTAAGAACAGAGACAAGTTTTTAAGCCTTATAAAAGCGTTACAGAGTCCACACGAATTTTATTTAGAATACATTTGTAACTGTTAATTAAAATGTACTTTACCGCATCCATTCCCATATTAAGAGGGCTTAAAATCTTGGTTTCACGAAACAAAATGAATAATTGCAATAAGAAATCGTTCTTTAAACAATGATTTTATTATAATCTATTCTTGCTTCCTATCTCTTGTCAGACCTTTTTTAGTGCAGGGAGACTCCCGCGAACCTTCCAGGGTGTAAAGAACTCTTGCTGATTGCCGGGAGAAAAAGATGGGTAAAACATTTAAAAAAAGCCCTGTCCCACAAAAACCAATCAGGACTATTTCACTATTGAATATTCATTACAGGGCCATTACGGGAACGAGTGGGAGGACTGGGCCACAAAGAAAGCTTTAAAAGTTGTTACCTAGTTTTTTGTTGGGAGAACTGAGCCACAAAGAAAGCTTTAAAAGTTGTTACCTAGTTTTGTTGGGATAAGAAACGCATCCCAATGAAGGAAGAAAATTTTAAAATATTCAGTCTGTGTAATCTGTTTTTCAATCATTTCGGAAACTTTGAAAAATTCACCGAAAAACAGTGTTAATTAAGATAAGACAGGAGAGGAAGAAAGAAAGGAGAATGAATGAGCGTAGCGAAAATTGGTTACCTTCCGAAAAAGGCGAAAGCAGTGGAGGGCGCGGGACGACGGTGTGCGACGAGCGAGAAGCCGCACATTGGGGCAGCCCGGCGCGGTGGGTCCATCAAGCTGGCCCGCCCACTATAGCAGAATCGAACCAGAATTTTTAACTATTTTATTACTAATTTATTACCGCAATCCGATTTTTTCAGCACTCATCTTCACCCCAAAAGCGGGTGGCGGGCTAGCTTGGTATCAAGCTGGCCCGCCCACCATGACAGAATCAAACCAAACTAGTGCCAGAATTTTTAACTATTTTATTACTAATTTATTACCGCAATCCCGAATTTTTACCATTCATCTTCACCCAAAACAGGGGGTGGTGGTCTGGCGTGGTATCAAGCTGGCCCGCCCACCATAACAGAATCAAACCAAACTAGTGCCAGAATTTTTAACTATTTTATTACTAATTTATTACCGCAAAACCAATTCTTTACCATTCATTTTCACCCCAAAACAATGAGTGGCGGGCCAACTTGATATCAAGCCCGCTCGCCACCCTCTGTTTGAGCGGCGCGGCGATATCGAGGGGGCCACCCGCGGACCGGTCACCCCGCGCCTGACTCTGCCACTGTGCCGCTCCGTCGCGCCACTCAGCGCCACACAGGGCGCGGTACGGGGCACAAGAGGGACACCCCACAATCAAAGTCAGCATTGTTTTGTAATTTTACTCTATTGGAAACAGTTAGGACACATTGATCGCGTAGCATCCAAAGGGATATTTCAACTACAGATCTATTTTTTATTCACACCGGCAGTTAAAAAAATGGTATTTCAAAAATATTGATTGGGGACAATGGCGATCGGAACTAAAATGCTCCCCCTTTCCTGAAATACTCTCTGGATTCGCCTTTAGTGGCAACTCCCCTCCATCCTGTGGCGACCGCGTCAGTGCGTCAACGTGGCGTCGGGTGTTTTCGTCTGGACTCAACCTGGGCCTGTCGCCACTTTCCGTAGTTACTTCCTTCTCTACTTACAGATATGGGTTAGTTGCGAAATCAGTTGGAGTGGATATTCGGCTATTGATGCCTAATCGCCCCTTGTTCATTATTGACCCACTTGAAAAATTGTATGGGCTTGAGAGACATTATTTTAAAAATTAAAGAACCAAAGTTGAGTAATATTTCAGTTGGTGATGAAATAATGCTTTTCGGTGACGATTTCTGCAGGCGTTATCTAGGGGAGCGAAGTCTACTCGGCATTCATTCTAAGTAGTAATATTTCATTTTTCCTAATATTTTCATATTACTATACCTCTACCACCCGAGTCTGCATACCCATTGTCCGTTGATAAGCTTGCCCGGCTACGCAGTGGTCTTACCTTGGTGGCTCTACAGAAGTAAAAACTCTTACTTGGTTTTGCTCTAGCCTTAAAGCTCGGTAGTTTTCAGGAAATGAGTGAGGACATACGGGGTTCCATGAGATCATGAGAAGTTAGTATTAATAAAGAATTTAATCGGCAAAATCGGAAGAGAAATAAATTGAAAGAATTTACTGAACTTCTGAAAAGAACAAATTACATGAAAAGGAAATTACACACTATTACATATCACAAAGACATCTCTGCTCTTAGCACGTCTTCAATTAATTGATACTTCTCGGCTGCGCTGTATCCGGGGTGCATACTCGTGAATGCCCTCCGACATCGTAGTTTTCCTGGAAGCTTGTGGTTGGTCTTTACGACAAGAGGCGGTGAGATCACCACTTTCAGTGCAGCGGCCGACCCGACTGGGTGAATGGCATAAGATGGCGGCTGTGCTTTGCGCCCTTTGTCCGCGCAGCCGCGATGCCTCTCGTCCCTAGTTCATTGAAGTTTATGGTGGATGCGCACAGAAATGCAGCCATCGGCAGAAGAAATTCAGTTAATTTCGAGGTCTCACCCCTCGTCTGTGAAGCGCTCTAGTGGCTGACTCCCTTAATTACTCGTCACTTCATTCGCATTAGTTACCCGGCTAACCCGGTCGGGGTTGTACCTATGGAACACTTGACTATCATGATCAATAGGCAGCGGCGGCCGGTGCACTAGCAATCGCGGACGGCAATAGCAGCACATGTCGGCTCTCTGTCCGGAGTCTTCAAAGTTCTCACACCGGAACAGCATAGCCGGAGCAAGAGCACCAGAAAAAGCGACCGTGCAACGAAGCCAATTGATTGATGGATTAGTAATTCCGGGCGCGTCAATTTCTTTATTCAATAGTCCCGTAAGTGGGGTGCAAGTTTTTATTGCTGAAGGTGGGGGTGTTGGTGTTGGTGATGATCTTCCCCCGCCACGATAAGCGGCACCGACGTATGTTGGTTTGAGGGAATTTTCTCAACCAGGTATCTCCTACCTGTGTGGCACCGCCCCAGCCGGAACGTCGATTAATTGATAGTGATTCCGGGCGCGTCAACTGAAGTCATTAGCCCGTAAGCATAGTATTTTTTTCTTCGGGAGGTGGCTGTGATCTCCCGCTGGATGACGAGATCCGGCGCCGACCTACAGTCAATTAGCTGGGATTTCCCCAATCAGGGATCTTCCACCAGCAAGGCACCTTCTCAGGCGGGACAAGCTGTTAAGTCCCCGACCGGTCTCCCGGCATGTGTGGTAGTGTAGTGCATGTCAGTGTGTGTGTGTAAGGGGTGAAGATAAAAAAAGGAAGAGGAAGGAAAGATCGCATGCGGTCTGTGGTTCCTTTGTTAGGGTACTGCTCCAACATTCCCCTGGTGTTGATTGGAGAAACCACGGAATACTACCGATCAGAACATCTGGCTGCTAGAATTTCCTCCAGGCAGCGACTGAATTCGACCTAGCTGACAAGCTAGTGTCGAAAATCCTGCCGCCGTCGGGACTCGAAACTAAAACTCCCGGTCAGAGGCACTGTAGTGACATAACCTAATGCACTGAGCCACCTCTCCCGGTTCCAGCCGGAACAAGTTCTAAGCTCCCGACTGCTCTCCCGGCATATGTGGAACTGTAGTGCATGTGTATGTGTAAGTAAGGGGTGAGAAAAGAGAAAAGGACCAGGAAGAGGAAGGAAAGGTCGCGCGCGTTCCGTGGCCCGTTTGTCAGAGTATTGCTCCGGCAATCGTCAAATGTTCATTGGAGAAGCCGCGGAAAACTACAGATCAGAGCAACCGTTAGCTAGAACCACAGATATATAGTAAATAGATTGGCAATGCCTATGCTCGACGCTAGGGTAGCACTGAAGCCAAGAAACTGCGCGTGACGCCATCTTACTATCACCCCGATCTGAGGCGTTATACATGAATGCAAAGCAAATGAGTTGTATGCTCATACTCGTTTTAATGTTACGAGTAATAATCCTAACAAAGTGAACCACTGTCTGATTCATGAGTTTAATTTTAAAAATTTCAATAGTCCTTCCGCGGATGACATTCGAAATACTTATCTGTATTCGTAAGCTTTGCACCTCTATAACCTCAATTACTTTCTATATAATACCTGAAAAATTACACTTTATTGAGTGCTGCAGAAATTAGTTCATTGGAGCTAACATATGTAGTTCAAGCATTAAATACTTGAATGATGAAAATTAGATGTACTGTCTCTCTTAACAGTTCACAATTTCTAAAAATCGCCAGTAAAGCGAATTACTTAGCAGGTGTAAGATTGACAAAAAAGTGGCATTTAAAATTTAACTTTTCTCATCTCAGTGCAGTAAATGAAAAATATAGTAAGTACTAAAGATCGGTTGTTATGTTAAAACTAGAACATTTCTAGCTGAAAGGAGTAATTTACAGTAATTATTACAGTAATAAATTATCATTTATTGATATTTTCCTAATGCAAAATAAAAGCATTGCGGTTGGCAAACAAATTAAGATCAAGCAAAAGATATACTTTAAGTTGTTTAAGACTATATTACCATTGCTACCCGTATAAATGAAGTCAAAAGTTGCGCGCGCCGCCATCTTACCTTCTCCCGCTTGGCTTCACTTGCTGGGGCAGCACTTCCAATCTAGTTCTATATATCTGTGGCTAGAACTCTCCTGTAGGTAGCGACTGAATTCGTCCTACCTGACAAGCTAGTGACGAGAATCCTGCCCCCGTCAGGACTGGGGCCCCTGGTCAGAGGTGTTGTAGTGACATCAGTAGATGCCCTGAGCCAATTTTGCCGATACGATGGAGCCGAAATCAGTTGTAACCGATCTATTCGGCTTAGGTTTCCTTCCAGCCTTCCGCCCTCCCACGTCTCACAGAGCTCTTCGTAACCGATCCATACATTTCGAATTGGTGTGATGAGGGCGTACGAGCTTCCAATCACTTCAGAGTAAAGGGTCATGTAATTTCACCGTCAGCGTCCGGTAGTTAAAAGTTAATTCCCGGATTTCTGAGCATTTTCCTTCTAAGAAATTCCACCTATGTCGGGCAATGCAGCGCGCCGTTTCGCCACTATACAAAACGCATACGATTGTTAATACGAGGATTTTTTAAGTGATTACATGATCTGAAAAACGGAACACGGAACTTTATTTAACGGTTATTTAATTCAATAACTCTGAAGACAGTATTTTTTAAATTCCTACCAAATGTGTGAAGTAAAAATTTAGAGCCGTTCAAGGGGAAAAAAGGATATGGCCAAATAAGGCGGTGAAAAGCGCCCCCGCCAATCGATAATCGCAATGCTTACATGAAAGAATAAAAAATGCCGTAGATTCCCAAAAAATCAACCACTTAGGGCAATATGCTTCAGAGATTCAACGAGAAACGTGTTTTCATGTTTTATGTTTTCTCAGCTTGTATTGCATGATCAGTATGAACAGAATTGCAGGGACGGGGAAAAATAGTTGAAATTGAAAGAATTTTCCTCAACCAATTTTTAAGCTAATTTCAAATAGAAAAAAAACATTGAAATTGATTTCCACGTGATAACGTTGCAGTACTAGGTTGCAGTTTTTTCCTAGAATATGTCTTATAGCATTCTATAGCATTTTCTTTTTCAGATTTTTGAACAATGTGGACGATAGTGAAAAACGTTAAAACAAATTTTATCAGTTCAAAAATTTGAAGTTTACCAAAAACAATTTTCATCAATGTGGTAGTTGTAGGAAGGCACCGAACAAATTCAGAACTTCAGTAATTTTACAAAAATTTAAAGTTAAATAAAAATGAGGCCTGCTCCATTTTATACATCTACTCGAGAAAATATATTAATTTTAAAATGTTGAGCCATTTTTGAGAGGTTTTTAAAATGTTAAGGCATCTTTCAAGGTACCCTCAAAATCAAAATATCCGTTTCAAATTTGCAGAACCCGTAGTATGGCCAAATCGATGGAAAATTATCAGTTTTGGAGAAAATCGTTAGGTACTAGAGTTGACCACAGATAGACGAGCATACGGACATACAGACGTTTTGTTGTTCTCTGATTTTTCGGTATCATGGATCCACCAGACGTGGTTTGTGATAACGCAATGTTTAGAAAATTACTACCTATTGGACCAAGATGTCTAGATTTTCGAAATCAGGGTTTGGCAATGCGAGTATGTTTTGTCGAAAAATAGCCACTCTCCTCTATAGAATTACAAAACTGTCTATTTACTACGTATATACCTTGAACGACAACATTGTGTGCTACATACACAATAGACAATTGTAAATGAACATTTGCGAATTGCTTTTCATATTACGAGGCCGGTTGAGCGGTAGGGCTCGGACCGCCCGCTTAGCTGTTTGTCAAGCGTGTAAATATACAGATGTCTCGGCGCAAGCGCTCTAATCCGCCTCTCACTCAACCACTGACTCGCCAGAATAATTTTTGTGGTCATTTAGAAATAATTATCTCATTAATAATTAAGGAAATGAAAATGATAACATCAATTACATATTCGGTGTACGTGTTATTATTACAGGATCTTTTACACAGATATATCTTAAAAATGTCCTTGAACAAGAATACCAACTTTCCTGCGATTCTGTGGGTGTCTTAATCTGGGACTTCTGGAAACTTGGTGCGGTGCACCGATTATTCCATCCTAGCTAAACATCCGACTCCCAAAATGTATTCCAGTATTCAACAATTACAGATTTGAAATAAAATAAAAAATAATAAGAGTAGTGGCTTGCAGCAGCAAAAATGCTGCTGTCGTGCCTGTGAAAAACGAGTTCCTGAGCATGAATTATGCGCGCATGTGGAAATAAGAAATTTGGCTCCTGGAGCATCTACAATGCCAAGCCTATAGGCTTGCAACCTTGCGTGCAAATCAGTGAAATCTCTGATGATTATTTCCGGAAGTAGAGAAAGATACTGAAGAACTTAATAATACACAGTATTGACGATATGCAGGGGGTTGTCCGTAGAAAATATCTTTAAAACTTTTGAGAAATCGAGATGCGGTTTGCGTTATTGTAGACGATGGGAGAAATAACACTTCATTTTCTTGTTTCATATATTTTCTTCCGAAATGTTACTGAAAACGGTGCGGTGGCGTTTAAAACATCGAGGTAACAAAGAGACTGTTCTCTCTCAGTCTGAATCAGTGAAAAACTACTGATTGACATTGAATATTCACTGATGGTGTCAGTTATATCCCTGCCACTAACAATCAGTGAATTGACCTGAACAAATTAGTGAAAATCGGTTCCACTTTTTGAATCAGTGAAACTTCACTGTTTGAATTAGTGAAATCTGGGACAACTAATTGAACGTGACGACTGAACGATCAGTGAGCGTTGGTGGCGCGGCACTTTTACCACTGACGACCAGTGAAATGGTGGCAGTCATTATGAAAAGGCTCGTGTATTCTCTGATTGTCAGCGAAACTACACATTTCGGCTGAAGATATCAGTGACTTCGGCTTTCACTCAATCAGTGAAAGCCGAAGTAGATCAGCGACAATTTCACTGATTCAGAGAATTGGACAGGCAATGAAATTTAATGAAAAAATGAGGTATGGTATCCTCGAAGGCACGGACTCCTTCCAATATTTTGCAGCAAATAATACGTACGAAACAATTTAATCTGGGTGATGGAAACAGTTTTTATTTTATCATCATTCACTTCAGATCTCCAAAGTTCAAACTTCTCCTTGTCTCTGGATTGCTCTGTTATATTGTCGTAGGGATAGACACAAGCATTCTATTTAGTAAATACAGTAATCACTTAACATTCGCAAGAGTTAGGTTCCCAAAAAACATCGCGAATGTTGAGTCTATCTATTAATGAAGAAAAGTGGGTTAGGTTTCTGGATATCGAAAAGCTGTTTAAAAAAGAAAGAAAAATATGTGACAATCAATTACAGTAGAACTGAATAAGCGCTACTACAAACAATTCACATTAACATTTCAATATGAACAAATAAAATAATGTTTGAAACTTATTTTAAAGTTGAAAATGATTGGATACAAGAGTTGCTCATTTTTTTGTTTTATCACCCTTCTCGTTCTAATATCCAAATATGGAATAGTTGCTTCTTCTATTGTCCCTTAAATTTCAAAGTTATTTCCAAGTTCGGATCACATTCGAGTGCCAGTTCCACCAAAGCTTGTTGTTTTAAGAACGCCATCAACAGTTTTGACGTTGAAGTTGCTTCAGGACGCCGTTTCGCTTCTGCTACTTCATCATTAACGTCGAGGAGGTTTTCTCCACAGATAATTTCCCGAAGCTCCTCTTCAATGAGCTCATTACAATGAGAGTTGCACAGATCCTGAATGGCTTTTCTGTTCATTTGGTCAAAACCCTTACCTCCAATTTGACGCAACTGAATTGAATTATTTTACAATTGTGTTATTCTATAAATGTGAATTGACTTTCATATGTGATTTTTTTTTAGAAAGTGATATTTCGAGCTCCGAGGTCTGCCGAGTTCGTTTCCAATGATGAAAAAGGAAATGAAATGTGCTCGCTTTCAAAGAAAATGTACGACCAAAAGACGCACCCGCGGATGATGAAGTCGCGAATGTTAAAACCGGTAGCATTTCTCTAATCGTGAATGTTCGGAACTTACGATTTGCGAATTCGCGGATGTCGAATGGATTACTGTAATCAGTTTTGTAGGAGAGAATGAGTTTTTATGAAGTTTACACAGAAGGAAGAGAATATGAAATATTGGCTTCGTTTTTTCCTAGATATTTAAATATGTTCGTGTGAAAAAAGTCAATGAACAATTTGATGAATGTTTGATGACATTTTTGTGTGAACGTAGGCAAATTAAATTATCTTATAAACGCAAGAAGGGAACACCCGAAATGTAATGAAAAATATCAGGAATAGAGGAAATGTCACGACAGAAAGTTCTCGATGTTTGCACCGAGAAATTAACTAGCGATTGTGTATCACACATCATTCGAACTACTCCCTACATCCCCAACATCAGAAATAGTCAAAATGGACATGCTTTTAGGGTTTAATTTACTACCCTTTGTGTGTCAGACTCCCGTCGGTTGTCTGCAGGATCGACATAAATGCATCAGTCCCCCGTTAATGCATCCACATTAGATTATGACGCTAGTTCACATTTCATTATGTGCTATTGATACTCGGAAATCAATAATTGCGCGTCTCGCCAAAATGACCCAGTCGCGACGACACGCGCTCGAAGCCTGCTGTACCCGCGAGCAGATTGGCGAGCAGAATAACCTTTTTGGGTCTGCAGTCAAAACATTTCAACGCAACATTGCATGGAAATGCAATTTCTGTCGTTAAATAAATAAATAGCTGTGGTGAATCCAGTCACCTTACACGAGAATAATTTATTCTAATTGTTTTTTTAATTCTTATATTCTGTATTCTGCCAACGGGCAACACAAGCTGAATTATGTGTAGAATACATTTTCTAAATCGGTAAAAATCCAAAAACTGTTTCAATTTAACTAAGAAATGCAAATGTTTGTGTTATTTTCCCTATTATATTCCGCGAACAGACTGAATTCTCGTACTCAGTGCGTCACTGCTCATAACACAGTTGCCGGCACGCGATAGCAAGGCTAGAAGGAACAGGCGGTCGCCACTAAAAATTCACTATTCAGGGTGTGGTGTTATGGAACAGCGGCGTTTTTTTACATAAAAGACCTGTTAGACTGTATACACACTATACTATGCTATTGCAGTATTTGTTAAGAGAGTTTGTTGCTGCGTTTATATTTTTATATTTGTTGTTCTCGAACAGTGTGCGTTCTACTTTTTGTAAAACAATTTTATGTGGTTTTGTTCGGAAGCATGTTCGCTGCAGGGTACTAGTCCAATTTAGAAGTAAAGTGACAGCATTTATTATACCAATTGTCTTGCTTTGAAATACTGCATAGTACTTTGGCGGCAGAGTTAAATAATATCACGGAACACATCTGTAAAAGGAAAGAAACAATTGGTACTATTTTGTTCCTAAAACACGCCTTTCCTTTACTTGACTGTATTTTTACAGTTGGGATTCTCTATCTTCACTACTGGATATTTCTTCTACACGACCGGAGTCGTGGATCTGGGCCAGGCTCTTCAGAGAGGCACACTTCGAGTGTGGCAGAGAAACAGGAAGGGGGAAATGGAGGGGGAAGCAGCCGCCTGTCCTTTGCCTCGCCACCGGAAGCGCCCAACACATGGCTCGACGGCGCAGCGGAAGTGCAGTGGCGAGTCGCGCTGCACGCCGCAACCACTCGCGTTCTCACTCCACTCCCACTACCTTCACGCGAGAGCCGTGAAAGTCATAGCAAGCCGAATACAATTAATTTATTCACTCTGAGCTAGTGAACCAGCCATTGTCGGGTAAAAGTTTTCCTTAGTAAGATGAATCTTCGAGATAATTTTTGTTTTTACGATTGTTTAGTGTCCTCAGTGGAATTCACATTTATTAATTGCGTCCCGGAGCGGATGTAATATGTATCTGACGCCCGGACACTGTTACTTTTGACGTCCTTTACAACTTACAAGTTACATAAGTTGAAACATAAGTTACAGTTACATAAGTTACTTAAGTCGTCTTTGTATTGTAGAATAATGGCAATTGTTGGAATGTGAAAATCAAATATATTTTTTACGATCAATATTGAGAAAGAATAGAGTATGTTTTTGTTTGTTTAAATTGTATTTCTTCTTCAGATATCACTTGTGTTTAACCAAATTTGTAATCATACGCTTTGTGTATCTTATTAAGTCAAAAAATGGGTAAGCTACAAATAGTACTTTTTAAACATTTAAATGGAAAATATGGACGAAACCTTTAAAATCGAAATTACAAGATTTATCAATCTCGCTGTCGCTGGTGGTTTGCTCTGAAACAAAATCTTTATTTCCCTGTTGTTGTAAAGTTCTCAAAACATTCTTGTGCTATTTGTTTTCGGTAAGAAAACGTTTGAATAAAAGTGATCTTTTCAAAGTAATTGACATAAAACTATCTTCGTTTCATAAGTTTTTGAAATTACAAAATTTGTTTTCCTACGTACCACTTGAAGTAAATATAATTAATTATTTAGTTTTTGTATAGTGTAAGTGAAGAAATGTATTTATTTCCGGACTTATGTTCCCTCAGTATTCTGGAAGTTTCAGTACATTTTTATTTTCTCATAGACGTAGTAAAAGAAAATACTGTAATGTTGCAGAAAATCGATGTCGAGACTTTGTCAGAAGTAGCACACGTTTTTATTACCATTGATACCGGATTTTTCTTTCTGTCACACAATCTTTCACGACTTTTTACCTTGTAGAAGTGATGTTTAGAAAATATCACGGCCTGTCACTCCGCTTCGGAACATTACCCACAAGAAATTCACGTTTTCTTCATGCACAAAGAGAGAAACTCATTAAGGATGTATCCCAGGGAACACAAACTCAACTAAACTGAATGAAGCATCTCGAAAAAAATATTCCATTGCGCAAGCCCTAAAATTTCAATTGACAGTTCATCGCTCTCCATGGCCACTGGCTACCTCCAAGAACCTAGTGTAATTTCCTTTCCTAATTGAACGTGGTTTATTGATTGATGATTCCTGGTGCTTCAACGACTGTCATTAGTCCCGTAAGCTTGAGATATGTTTTATGACAGGAGGTAGCGGTGATCTTCCCCCGCTGGATGGTGAAATCCAGCGCCGACAGACGTCAGCTTGCGGGGAGTTTCCTCAACCAAGTATCTCGCTTCAGCATGGCACCTAGACAAGCTCTATCCTCCCAACTGGTCTCCCGACAAGTGTGATAGTGTAGTGCAAGAAAGTGTAAGTAAAGGACAAGGAAGATGAAGAAATGATCGCGTGCAGTCCGTGGCCCGTTTGTTTGGTTACTCCTTCGGCACTCGCGTGGTGTTGATCGGAAATACCAGGGAAAACTACCGATCGGAGCAGCCCGCCTCTAGAGTTGTCCTCCAGACAACGGGAAAGGGCTCTCCCTATGACTCGCAACAAGCACCGTTCTCAAGATAGTTCAACGCAACACATTGCTAGATAATAGTTGGACATTCTGAAAACAACCGCCGGTGACCGACCAGCTATCTGCCACCTACCAGTGATGCTCCAGCGGTTGCGTAGAGCGCTAGCAACCGTTCAGTCGCGGCGACCGTACATGCACGTTCCCATTCACTGCGCGCTCCAACGCCACCATATCAAATCCTTACGGTGGCACAACTTTCCCTAGTCTGAATTGAACGCGTCTGCGGATTCTTTTACAAATTCTGCCATTCATTGGGAATGAGCTATTTGACAGTATTTATGAAATAAAGTATACCTATTGAATATAAATTGCAATCCCCCCTCGGCGAATTCCTGTAGCTATCCTGCACAACCTCCACTATGATGAGCAAAAGCACTCCTATATTGAATTATGTATATCATTTCTTCTCATTAATCAGTTTCCTTATTCTAAAATTTGAAAAACGGGACCTTGTTTCTTCGACCTCGAAGAAAAAAGGGTAATGTTCCTATTTTTCTCGAATAGAGCAAAGTATGGGTATAAAATAAACGAGGTTCTGTTTCGTAAATTCTCCTGATTGTTTTAAAGAAAGTACAAATATTAAGACAAAGATGGTGCTGTGTTAGCACACTGATTTATCTACAAGGTGAGTTGAATGTATGCAATCTAGCCTGACGACTCGATGTTCATAATGGCTGAAGAAATGACGCGCTGCATCTGCATAAAGAGATAAACAAACTTGGTGTGTATTATTTCTTCATTATTGTGTCCCTTGTGCTACGACACTGTTTTTGTTCTACTGTCATTTCTGGCACCCCAATCTCACGCAAGACACATAGTTGCACGATTTGTAGAGCTGAAGGACGCAATTTCTCGTTTGTGAAAATAACATTATGAACTGTGACACCTGGACCTCATCACCGTATATGAATTGTCTGGGCACCTGAGGAAAGAAGGCAAAAAAGCATAGTGTCGGAGAAACCTATAGAGCTACTATTAAACCCTTTGCTGCTCGGAGCTCGGATTTGCGAGATTCACTAGTGGGACTCAGAGCTCGGTCTGAATTAAAAACATTTAGAGGCCGGGATGAAGAAGTAATGAATGCAATAATATTTGTTATTAAATAAACTTGTATTAAACTTTTAATTGCATAATAAAGCATTTATACATTTTATTTTCAACCTATAGTATAGAATACTGTTTTTTTAATGTTCTGGTATAAGTTGTTTTCGCACATGATGCATTGTGATTTTGTTTTTTCCTTTTACGAAGAGACATTAATTATACCTGAAAGAAAGTAACATCCTGAATAGAAATAATTATAACCATTTACCACGATATTAACATTTGTAAATATTCCGTCTTTCTTTGGAAATGATCAATAACGTAGCACTTTAAAATTTGTGTTCTGTGATCCCAAAGACTTGAAGACCATTTATGATTCTTTTGAGGATATGTTTTCGTATTATCACGAGAAAATTCTCTGCCAGTTTCATGTACCCATTTCCACTAACAGTAGTCTTGAATGATCTTATAACGATTATGTACGCATAAAAAGCACCAACATCAAACTTGTCTTAACCTCATAACCTTGTCTTAACCTTGTCAATAAACCTCATTGGTTATTGACGAGTATGTCTTCATGATGTGTAATTGTGGACTTTTTGATCCGTGAAGTCAACTAATCCTTTTTTTGAAATATGCAACAATAATTAATGGTTTATTTTTTGACGTTACTTGGTTCTTGGTCCTGATGTATTATGCTAAGAAGATAAACAATTTTGTGTTTGAACTTGTATGATACAAAAAAGAAAAGATTTCTGTTGTGTAATTTTAGAACATGAGTATTTACCTTTATAATCTCACAGTAAAGATGGTATTTCCTTCGTGTTAGCATCGTAATGTTAGTTTCTTATATTAGAAATTAACCAAAAAATATGCACGTGAAATTTATCACTAGAAACACTTTGAAACTCAAAAAAGTTATCAGTTGTAAAGTTATAAACCATCAGTGAATAATAACTGTACCAAAACCTTTACAACTTTGATGCAACATCTTTTGCAACTGGTACATCTTTGTTTTTTTTTCGTAGTATATTTTGCCATTTAGTGTAAATCCGTTCCTAGAATCTCAACACACAAAACTCTTTATTCCATATTTATATAGTCCTGATTTAAATCTCTTGGCAAGTAAATAATGAACTCTGGAATGATAAGGAATAAATTCCAACAACAAACATGTGTTTCATAGGCGCTAAAAGATTCGTTAAAGGTTAACAGACTACTGGGCCTCGGTGGGCCACTTAGTGGAAAGCACGACTACCTTCAGAAAAGTTGAAAAATATGGACAAATTTCATGGCTCACTCGGCCATTCTTAGCCATAATAAAGAAATATAACAACAGAGGGTATCATGAAAGGACACACCTATGATGTTAACGGAAAAATATTTACAGCATTAACCTTTAATTGGTATCGCGGTCTGACATACCGCGCCGGCAAGTTCACATTTGTGCGACAATCACTGATTGGTGTGTCTACACAGCGGCACAGTACCTTCCTTCTTAGTGTAGATCTATCTCTGAACAAAGTTAGAGCTTCACTAGTGGTTTTTTTTAGTGTTATGTAATATTTTTTGCGGTGCGGTGTGAGATACCGCCGATGCCAATTGCGGTAAGTTTTTTTTGTAGCCTAGCGATGCCAAAACTACGAGATAACATGTAATTATAGAGATCACGATTATGATTTTGAAACCGAACAAGAGAAAGAGAATGAACATAAATTTGAAATGATTCAAATACTACCAACAATGAACGTATTTATTACGAAGAATTCTCCAAGTGGTGTGCCTACCCATTGATTATTTGCTGTTTCCGGGCGCGTCAACGGCTGTCGTTTGTCCTGTAAGTGTAGCGAATGTTTTTTCCCCGGGGTGCGTCGGTGAGCTTCCGCAAGTGGATGAGATCCGGCGCCGACCTACACGGCGGCTAGGGGTTTTCCCAGGTATCTCCCACTAGCGGAGTTCTGCCCTAGCTTAGTTCTCGACTGGTCTCCCGTCATTTGCTGTAGTGTGATTCATGTAAGTGTATGTGTAAGTAAGGGGTGAAGATAGGACAAGGAAGAGGAAGGAAAGATCGCGTGAGGTCCATGGCGAGTTTGTTAGGGTACTGCACCGACATTAAGCCTGACGTTCATTGAGAAACCATGGAAAACTACCTTTCAGAGCAGCCGACCGCAAGAATTGTCCTCCAGAAAGCGGACGAATTCGTCCTAGCTATCAAGCTAGCGTCGAAAATCCTGCGACTGTCAGGACTCGAACCCGAGAACTCCCCGTTCAGAGGCAACTGCAGTATCAATTGAAACCCCTATGCCATCTCAGCCCCTTATTTCTTGATATTTTCTCACCCACCCCGTGATATTTCTACTACACTCGTTGTCACTCCGTCCATTGACTCTTATTCGCTTTCGACGAAACTTTCCCCGGTTCTCCAATGTGTATGTCGTGATCTTGTGAAAAATTCTGCTATGACCGGGACTCGAACTGGAAGTTTTGCACCATCATACATTTTTACAAAACAAATGTAAATTTTTAGACTAGCAGATATGTTCAATGTTGTCAAATAATACGTTGAATTATAGGAATTAAGCGTGAGCGGTATCACAGACCGACGATACCAATTTAAGGTTTGAAAGCGATACCAATTAAAGGTTAAGAATCACGGCCGGGCCACTGTGGCCCACTATGTGCACTGAAGGTTAAAAATTCATAACACGGTTATCATATTGACCATTGTATAAGAGGTATACTATCGCATAACATGTAGACATTATATGTAACTACAATTAAAATTTAATCCTAACCGTATCCATTTTACGTCTGATTATTGTATCAAGGAGGAAGTGATGGAACAGATTATGTGCATACACTAACATACGATAGATAATCTCGAAACGGTTTACTTCCAAAGATTATTTTCATATCGAAAAGCTTTAAACGAACTTCATCTTTTTGTCTTAATATATAAAACAGTGCCCACAAACGATACATAATACTAAACAGGTCATCATAGAATGCATATTATATCCTCTACATATTTACTTTCTCTTACACGCTTATTATATGCGTTCTGAAACGCTGCAAAAATTAATGACGGGATTTTGATGGAAATGCGCGTTTTGAGAGACCTTGATACCGAAAAATTGTTGTTCGTTTTGAAAGCTTGTCCACTTGCCTGTCTGTCGGTCTTTATTTGTCCGTCTGTTAGCAACCCATACACAGCATTTTTCCCAAATTTAGTATTCTCTGATCTATCTGCCCGAACTGTGAATTCTGCCAGTTCTGTGAATTTGAAACGAACATTTTATTTTTGTGTTTCTCAGTGCTTCGTTTACAAGAAAGTAAGCTTTACTGACTGACAAAAGAAAACAGAAATAACGGTCCCATACTGTTTCTGAAAATGTTAAGATCCCCTTACAATTTGTACGTCTTTCCTCTGGTTTGATTTGAACATCAGAAACCATTCCTCGGCTGTTGTATGCAGCATCTCTCCTTTCATCCAATTTCCCAAGGGAACTTCTTGGAATTCATTTGCAATTGCGCACCAGAAGTCGAATATTGATTTCTTACCACGAATAACCCGAACGAGGTGAACTTGGGAAATCAACATATCTCTGCTTCTCGGATTTCAATGAGGGGATTGTGTTCTCCTGAATGCTCGAACTGAGTGTCCAAGTATTCGAAACAAATCCTAACATTGATCTGAATCACCTTTGTTACGGACGCCTTAATATTATGTTCTTAATACATATATTTCGTATTTTACTGATTTTTACGAAATCTTTGGATGTTATAAACACGTCTAAGTTTTTTTCTGATCGTAGAAACTAACATTCAGTCATTCGTGCCTGTGGGCCCTTCAATTTCGTGAATTTACGACTATGAATTGGGAAGGGATGGAAGATTGTTGGGCGTTAGGCCACGTAGCACGTGAAATGTACCTTACGTGGATCTTAAGTTATTGTCTTGTCCAATTTATTTTGTCCAATTAAGGTATCATATTGCCGTTTTTGACTCTTGAATATTTTGGCGTCTGAAGAGGGAGATTTTTGATGCTATATATCCGCTGTCTACTACACTACTGTTTAGTTCTCTTATCTGCCCCTAAACCGAAGTAAATGAAAGTGAACACAGTGGCTAGAGCGTCGCTCTCCGAAATTTCAGTAGCACAATAATGTCAGTAGCCACTAATTTTGACTCTACCTCCTCGGTTGTGATTGCTGCTCCCCGCTTACAAACAAAGCAATGTAATATTATACTTCTACGACCTCCCACCCTTCACTGATAATTGTCATATTTACTCCCCACTTCTCGGAAATCACATATATCTCCAAAATCATGTATGGCAAAAAGAAAAAATAAGCGGTTTGTAAAGCAGAAGTATACCAACCACGTGTTCGTTAGTGGTTCAGACATGCCATCACTCGATAAAAAACATAAATTTAAGCCCCCTACAGCCTAAGTTTGTGTAACTTCATTTTTCGTTTTAGGTTCAGCAATTTGCATGGGGTGTAGCAAAAGGGTGTATTTGCCGTTATTTAACAACAGTGTAGGTAGGAACACAAGTGTATGCTACCAATGGAGCCATGAGCGTTCTGTAGAAAAGTGGTGTAGTTTTGGAATAGCACCATTTCTTCTGTAACTGGTTTGTATTCTCAGTTCGCTGTGAATATTCAATCGTTGCTGCTTATCCTCTCGTTCCGCCGTCATAGAGCAGCACATAACAAACAGCTCTACTATACTATATTCCGCCATCGTTTCCGTGTAGCGTTGTCGTCTCTACGTATCAATTGCTTGAGCCGCCACCCCCAGCCGCTGACCCAAACCGCCATCCTGATACCAAAACCCGCTGAGCCTCTTCGCCCCGTCACTCCTGGCGTCAACCGCGCCCCACTTTGCTCCTACACACCTCACTCGCCCCGCCATCCCTTGCTGAAATATGCTCTTCTGCCACCTCGTGCCGCCACCCCGCGCCTTCAACCCACACTCCTACCCGCACTGAGAGCCCGCCGCGCGCAACCGCACTGCGCCACTTCGTGCAGCACCCCCTCGTCGTCACCACGCGCCACCAACCTGCTTCGCCACCCCAGACCGCCGATCCGCCCGGCAGCCCACGCAGTCCCCGTGTGCCGCAAACCTCAGACCCAAATCCGCACCCCTAACCGGCAATCGCGCATTGAACCCGAACACCCAACCTGCACACCCAACCCTCACCCCCCAATCCGCACGTCAACACCGACACCCCCAACACTCACCCCCTACTCTCGCTCTCAACCCATTCTCCAAACCCGTACCCCACCCCTTACCCCAACCCTCACCCCCAACCCTCACTTCAACCCTCATCCCAACCCTCATTCCCAAATCTCACCCCAACCCTTACCCCATCCCTCAGCCCAACCCTCCGCCAACCGTCACCCTCAATCCTCACCCCAACACTCAGTCCCATATCTCACTCCCAACCCTCACTACAATCTTCACCTCAACCTCACTCCCAACCTTCACCCCAACCCTCACCTTTGACATTTACCTCCAACCCTCACTCCCAAACCTCACCCCTAACCCTCAGCCCCAACCCTCACCCCAACACGCACCCCAACACTCACCCCAACCCTCACCCCTACCCTTAACCCAGACCTCAACCCCAACCCTCACCCCAACCCTCAATCCCAACCCTCACCCTCAACCCTCATCTCCAAGCTTCACCCCCCACCCTCATCCCAAACCGCACCCCAACCCTCACTCCCCCTCACCCCCTAATTCCAAACCCCAACTTGCACCCCTAAACCGTGAGAACCACTCCGTCACCTTTCGCCCCGTCGCTCCGCAACCCCGGCCGTAACATTTCACGACGCTGTCGTTCGACCGTCAATTCCACACTTATCGACATCGCGTCAGAGTTGGCCCTAGCAACAGAGGGACGCGGGAAGCCGGGTGGCGGCAGAGGCGTGGGCAGGGATCAGCTTTGAAAACGCAGGAAACGCACAGAGCGATCGAAGCGGATGTCGTAGATAAGGCATGACACGTGTCACGGGCCTGTTCGATGGAAAGGGCCACAGTGAAAACCCTACGTTGCGGTCTGCAAGGATGACACCCACTATCAACTCCATATTCTTTGTGGGGAAAAAATACAGAAAATGGTGTGAGGATTTGGGATCATACAAAGTGAAACTCTGAGGGAGGAATTTCGGAAAGTTCAGGATATTTGGTTATTCTTCTATTTTCTGTTTTTGTAATTAACTTGCTTTCCAATATGTCTGTATTCTAGTATTTGCGAATTTGCTACTTTGCCTGGTAACAGGCACGCTGAAATTGAGGATTCTTGTAACTCATGATACGGTCAAATAATCGAGAAACAATTGCTCAAATTATTGGAATCATTCGTTTAGCGGTTCTGTCTCTATGAAATGCGTTTTAATTGTCGACGCATCTGCGTTTGCTTTGACCTGCTTCGTGCCGTAAACAGCTTCCTACTTAAGCCTCTCTATACAATTTACGAGTACTGCCCAAACCGCCGCTCGCCTCTCCTCGCCTCGCTCTGTTCCCATTTCCGTTACCAAGGCAACCCTCCGCATCGCTCCCGCCCGCGAGCTTGCCGTCGAGTTCCCACCCCTCCACACCCTCCATTCGCCCGCCCGGGGCGCGCTGGGCCCCGTCTGGCTCGCCGTCCGTCTGGCTCGCTTTCAACCCCCCTCCCAAACCACCAGACGCCCGCCGCGCCGGGCTCGCGCTCGTCCGCTTGTCCCTCATCGCTCGCTCTTTCGCGCGCCATGCTCTGCCTCTTGTTTGTTTTCCTCTCGATGATGTTTGCCAAAACTGTTAGTTCTCTCGTTCTTTCTCATTATCATCGATAACTTGCCAGGTTTTCTTTGCTTTCTCTTCACTCTCCTGCAACCGTCCCACAGCTGGCGTTCCTCGTATCGCTCGTCTATCTACACTATTTGTAGAAAACTACTACACTATTACTCTATTATCTCCTTGTTCCTACGTCGCCTATCTATTCGTACAATGACTGTCTCAAGTTTTGTTGCAACCTTTAACCTGTTCACATTTTCGCTCACTGTCTTACTCACCACCACTGTCTCTGCAGCAACTCTGTCCGGGAGGTTCTAGGGCTCGAGTCCCGGTAGCAGATTTTTGAAACTAGCTAAATAGCTAGAATTTTGCTGCTGCTTGGAGAATCCTTGCGGCCGGTTGCTCTGCTCAGTAGTCTTCCGTGTTTTCTCCGATCAATACCAGGAAAATGCCGACACATAAACTTCACAAATAAGCCACGGACCGCGCGCTTTATTACCTTCCTGTTCCGTTTTCGTATCCCCTTACTAACTTATCATTTACATGCACAAATCGACACTTGTCGGTAGACCAGTTAGGAACAACCTAGACCTTGTCCTGTTGGCCAGTGCCCCCGTTGGAGGAGATATGCAGATGGGAGAAATCCCTCTGCAAGCCGACGTGTAAGTCGGCGCCAGGTCTGACCATCCATGGGAAAAAGACCGCCACCTTCCATGATAAGACATTCACTACACTATCGGGACTAATGACCATAACAGTTGACTTACCGGAGAATATCAGTCAATCACTCCTACTCATCAGTGGTGTACACTGCTTTCATGCTCTGGGCTACCGCTGACTTTAGAAATAATCTTTGACTATATACTATACATAATCTTGATTATGTAATTTTTCTAGTTTGTACTATTTTTATTATACAATATTATTTATTTTTATATATACTAAATAATTATTATAATTATAAAACAACTATTGTCAATTTGGTAAGATATTTTTAAAAAGTCACTGTGTCAACAGTGCTGTGACTTTTTTAAAGTATCTTACCAAATTGAAAAATAGTTAACTTTTGACACTATAACGTACTTAACATGTTTGCAATTTTAGCACTAAAAAAAACGTAATATAATCTATTATGCATATTGTACACCCGCCACCCAATGTGTGTCTTGCACAAAGCGCGCATTCTAATTTACTCTGTCCGTTTACTGCCCACTGCCTCCGAACGCGTCAAAAACCGCTCGGAAAATCGGAATCCGAGCCATTGGCTTGCCCATATCTTACTAGTAGGAGGGGAGTGAATCATGCAACGAACGCACTGCTGTGTGTAATTGCCGACTGGGTGGTCAGTGGTTACTTTCGGCGTGGTCGCCTCTTAAGAAGACGATGCGACGACGACCGAGCGACTTAATACAGATCTCAACAGAACAGATTATACAGAATCTTGAAAATGTACGTCACTGAAAATAATGTGGCCTATAATTATTTTTAATGTCATTTATCTTTGACCTATATTTGTTCTCAGTAATTTTCTCGGGCTACCGCCTGGTAGCCCCGATTGCCCACAGTAGGGGAAACTGTCCTAAAGTGACATACTGGTATAAAATGACATAACCTCATATTTCCTCCCAATTGTCGCTACTGTCAGCACTGATCATGAGTAAGATAAGCTATAGGGTTGGTGACAGTGATCAACTGGAAATGGTGTAGTTTTCTCGTGAGAAATTTTCTTGTTGTAACGAAAACAATCATTTTCGAAGTTCAGAAGTTTGCGACAACTATTCTTCTGTGACAATTTACATCGGTTAGGTGTGATTCAATACAGTGATTATAAATAAAAATAAGTAAATACTTTCTTTCGGAGGAGTATTTTCAGCGCCTTACATAACCTGCATTTCCAAGTGCTTGGTAACAGGATAATCTGCACATTGAACATATGATCTAAAGGTAAAATGACATACCTGCTGCCGGGATAAAATGACACTATGTCAATTTATTTACTAAAATGACATGTGTGTCACGAAAAACAAAAATGTAATTTTAAATATATGAATAAGAAATTAGATTTTTGAATGCCATTAGCGCCTATGCCATACACTGAGGATAAAATGACACTGGAACATTTTCAAAAATGCATTATTACAGATATACCGGGTGTTTTTTTTATCGTTCGCCGAAGATTCCGGCCGCGTCGCCGGGCAGTCGAGGGCTCATTCGCCCGGCAAACCGCTGACTCAACTCCCGTGCTATCGCTGCGCCGCATAACGTACCTTAAAGAAGATGCTGAAAGATGTGTCCTTCGGCTCGAATGCATTCTTGGCACCTCCGAAACACATTCTGATTTGCCCTTTGAACTAAGTCCCAAGAAATTGCTGCGATTTTCCTCTCAATAGAGCTTCTGGAACAACCACTTCACGACATAAAGATAGGAGTGTGGTGCGCGTTGAGTTTCACAAGAATTATTGGACCTATTTTTTCAACACCACCGTTACTGCTGACGTTTACACACATCACATATTGGCATTATTCTTCGAACAATTGACATCAGAAGAAAGGCACTATGGTTACTTTCAAAAGGATTCGGCAACTGCTCACACTGCTTTTTCGATCCATGAACTTTTTAAATAATGTTTATTGCGACGATTGTATAATTAGTCGTGGGTTATAGCCTCCTAGATCACTTGATCTATCTCCTTGTGATTTTTTCCTGTGGGGTTACTTGAAAGATCAGGTGTATGCAGAAAACCCGCATTCGGAGGAAGAGCTCCGGCGCTCTATTGAAGAGGAAAATCGCAGCAATTCCTCGAGACTTACTTCAAAGAGCAAATCAGAATGTGTTTCGGAGGTGCCAAGAATGCATTCGAGCCGAAGGACACCACTTTCAGCATCTTCATTAAGGTACGTTAAGCGGAGCAGCGATAGCACGGGAGTTGAGTCAGCGGTTTGCCGGGCGAATGTCTCGTGGCTCAGAGCGAAGTCGCTCGCCTTTCACCACTGAAGTCCGGGTTCTATTCCCGTCGATATCATGTGAAATTTGTCCCGACAAAACGAGTTCAGCTGCTTCACAAGGGCTAGTCCAACCTTTGTGAAGTGTCCTAAACCTTACCCCATTCCTTATTCCTTCCAAATTCTGGCCGCTAGGTAGTGACGCAGGGGCGCGCGGTGTGCGGCGCGTACGCGGAGATGCTACCTAGCGGTCCTCTTGACAAATGACGAGACTGTTTAATGTAGCGCCATGTGATGTAAAGAGAGCGCTGACTGCTGAATTAATGGAGGATTACTCCGCGCCCAACGCCCATTGAAGGGCTTTCGAGGCGCGTTGCGCAAAGACGTAACAAACGTTAAAAAAAAAAAAAAAAAAAGAATGCGCCCTCAACTGCCCGGGCGACGCGGCCGGAATCTTCGGGCGAACGATAAAAAAACACTCTGTATAAGACATGTCGTAATTTTCTTAACCATGCTATTCCAACTAATTTAGTTTCCTTGTAATCTTGTAAAAAATAAACGATCCAATTTAAAAATTGTAGCTAGTGGAACATTTTTTCTTTAGGGTATGTCATTTGGGACAGTTTCCCCTGTACGTCACTGTTGCTCACACTCATATTCAGGGGGCGGATTTTTAATGAAATGTATTTTTTCTTTTCACTTTAGAACAGTGCTATTTAGTATAGAAATTCATTTTATGTTATGACAAAACGAAATGGCCCATTTTATAAATATTTTTCGTCGATTTCGACTAATAAGTCATTTTTTAAGTTTTACGATTTTTGAATGCATTTTTCGCTGATTTCTTCGATATTAATATTTTAATGGTACTTGCTTCAAACAATATTTACGAGATGCAACAAATGTTCACCATATAATTCCTGAGTAGCCTATTCGATTTCTTCCCTCATATATTGTAATCTGAGCCGTTGTGAGTACTATGTAACCTAAGGTTTCGGTGGCGCCTACAGGCGCCATTGTCAATTGCGATTTCACGATAAATAAAGGCAGAGATTTTCTTTTAAAGAACAGTCCAAACCAAATTTTGCAAGCTGAGTTCAGTTGAACAAAAGGAAGAAGCCTCGATTATATCAGTAACATATCCAACAGCTTATGTTATTCTTCTGAAGTGGTTTTGATCAATTTTTTTGCGTTATTTTTCTTTGTTTTTAGGTAATTTTAAAAACATTTTAAAAGCATTTTATTGATCATTTTTGGCAATGTTTTAGGTCATCAAAATCTGCCCGCTATACATATTGTTCGACTCGCCCCATTCCTTCCTTTCTCTTCTCCTACTTTTATTAGCTTTCAAAGTGTTCCCTTCCCATTATTAAACTGTATTCCTTGTAATTCCCTTTCCAGAGTTCTCTGAGATCATCCTTTTTCTACTATCCCATTCTTTTTTGCTTACATTCATTATTATATAATTTTTATTATATATATCGAGTGCGTGATTTATAAAATTTTAAGTCCCGGAACGCGCCCTAAATTAATTATTAATTTAATAGAAATAGTTATATATTTCTTTCTCTGAGTTCTTCGCCCGACAAAACTTCCATCCCCGTGTCCTCACTTGGACACTAAATACGACCTCCTTAGTCGTCTTCTTACGACTCCTAGGAAATGAAGTATTTCAAACTTCGCTCATCTTCCACCATTTATTTTATTACTCAAATTCCTTACTGTACTGTTCTTCCTGAACAAATTCCTTCGTTCTTTTACCTTCAGTATCTACCTTTTCCGTTTTTCTCTCTTCACCTTTTCCATTTCCCTCCTTCGAATTCCTTCATACTCAAACCGTTTCTACATAACATTTCGTCAAAACGTTTAAATTTCCTTTTCAATTATTCTTCTCTTAAAATTATCATGTTGTCTTAAACATCGTTATTATTTATTAAAACTTCTCTGTAATTGCACACTCCCTTGAGTCTCAATCTTCTTTTGCTGAATCCTAATTTGTAACCCTCTCAAAATATATACGTCCATCTCTACCACCGCACCTCCAACCCACACATGCAATCCCGACCCACAATCTTCACCTTTAACCTCTTCTGACTTCCTTTTACTCACTTTTCTACTTTTTTCACAAAGTGAAAACAGTTTCTTTTCCCGCCGATCTTTTTCACACCACCTGTTTCTTCGCCTAATTGTCTACTATTTTTCTCCTCCCTCTTAACCTATGTAGTCTTCCCTGCTCCCTGTCAATTCCCGCACTCAGATATTTACTGACATTCATTATCTACTACTTTGCATCTCCTCGGTGGTTACTTTTGTTTTGCCGCCCCCCTCTTTGCATCGTTAACCTCCAGTTTTTTTCGGAACGTCTTATCTCCAGAATTCCGTGCATTCTGTTTTACGACCTATTTCACGCTTATTCAGATTTTGGGGTTATCCCCGACTGCTCACTTTATTAATGAATTTGAGTCACTAAGGATAGAACATAGCCCAGCATGTTGCTTCCTATCCTTTCGTACTCTTAGCTGCTCCTTTTTCAACGTCGTCCACCCAGACTTTCGGCCAACCGATTTTATTTTGTCTTCATCAAAATAAAACGTTTTCTTGATCATACATGTCAGTCTTTCGCTATTCCTCCTGTCCAGTCGCTCTCGCCGCTCTTCTAATACTTGCTTCGAGACTTTCCAATTGGTGCCGTTCTCGCAACTTCATCTCCGTCATTGTATACTTGCGCTCACCGACGACCTTGTCGCGTCCTCACCCTCCTCCTACGCGTGTCATCGCGAAGCGCGGCGCCGTCGCTCCCCACCCCAGCCGCAGCCACGGTCTCTGCCTCCCCTTCCCCGACCGCTGCACGTGGAATGAGATTATGAAGGTGTGGCGAGGGCTCGGGTTGCCCCGGCGACAGCCAGCGTGACATAGCGTCCGCGCCGACGCCGACGCCGCACCTGCTGTCAGCGTGCAGGGTGCCCGCTGGAAATGGACTGACCCAGAGTCGCGGGGGATCGATAGGCAAGTCACATGGTCGGTGAAGTCCCTGTGAGCGGATGTCAATACGTGATTTGCAGACGTCTCACGGTCTCAGGTCCGGCGCCCTTAAACTACATGAAATGTGACATGGTGGCCACCTGTTATTTTATAAGCAAAAACACACACATCGAATGTTGGCGAGGGCTATGTTGATGCCTTTCTATTTGGTTCTCATATTTCTTATTTTCAAAAGTTTTTCTAATAGTCGACTTCTTGATGTCTTCAGTTTGCAGTCAGAGAAGGCTGCAAGATGCCCTTATGAGAAATCTTCTACTTCTTTTGCGAGAACTGGGAACCGCTCTGAATGAATGAGAGTTCCGTGACACCTGTTGATTTCAAATCAATTCTACGTTTCCATGTGTGGTCCGGCTGTGTCTGTAAAGTTCCGCCTATAAACATTATGTTTCTGACGCCTTTAATGCTTATGTTTTCAAACATGGTAATAGGGCAATAATAGTGAAAAATAAGTTCATCTTTTTTATTGGAGTTTAGGAGCTCTTCAATCATTATTGAAATCATGGGCCTCAATGACTTCAATTATAATTGAAGTCACTGAGGCCCATGATTGACGATCTGATGAGTAGTCGTTAGGGATAATGTCAATATGAATAATGATGGACAGACAAGAGTAATCGGAGGAAACCTGCCAATGACTACGACAAATTCTACATGATTGGCCAGGAATCGAACCTGGTCCCAATACGTGAAATTTGCTGATGCGCTTGACATCAACCTCTGTACTCCCTAATAGTTTCATACCATTAGAACCGATAGTAGAATAGAAATCGTTTTACAGTTTTTAGATACAACAAGCATACCAAAAATAAAGCAATGCCTGGCCTCATCTACACTTCTTAACATCACTGACTTTTTACTTACAATAACCGTAGGACATTACGAAGAACGGTTCGGAAACTTCGAAAGATGTACATAATTAAGGAACGGATTCAAACGTGAATAAATGTAAGTTCAGGAACAACACTCATTAATGTTTCTAGAGTTTGCAATATATTTTGAATTAATAAAGCTATTTTACTTTTACATGTTTTGGTATATTTACATATATTACATATTACTACTTATTTCTTACATATTTCGCTACATTTTAATCCATTTACATGTACAACAGACACGGACTACCTAAAATACGAGTTTGTCTATTATATCTGTGGTATCCGCCCTTCTACAATGCAATGTAAGCAATGTAATATTGTGCTTACACGACCTCCCACCCTTCATTGTTAATTGTCAAATTTACTCCCCCCTTCTCGGAAATTTCATCTGTCTCCAAAATCACGTGTGCCCAGAAGCAAAAATGAGCGGATGTTTGCAAAGCGGATGTATACCAACCACGTGTTTGTTAGTGGTTCAGGCATTACATCACTCGATCAAAAACAATAAGCCCCCTAAAGCCTAAATTGTGTAACTTCATTTTTCGTTTCTTAAAATTAGGTTCAGCAAGAGGCATTCTATTAATCGCAGAAAAGGGTGTAGTTGTACGTTATTTAGCAACAGTGCAGGTAGGAACACAAGTGTATGCTGTCAATGGAGTCATTGGTCTGTAGAAAAAGTGGTGTAGTTTGGAATTGCACCATTTTTTCTGTAACTGGTTCGTCTTGTGAAACTGTGTTGTCTTTGTTCGCTGTGAATATTCAATCGTGACAAAAAGAGTGAACAATTTCCAATTCTTCCTAAATACTTTCTGAGCACCTGCCATTTCCCAAGTTGCCCTTCAAGTCGGGATCTTAAAAAGACGCTCATTTTCTCCAGGAAACCTTTCTTCATACCTCTCAGAAAGATATACAGATGACATCGTCCTGTTACAAAAGAGAAAAAGATATCCAAGAAGAAGGTTCTAAAAAGGAGAGGAGAAGGAATAGGAAGATGGCGTTGGTAGGAGATAAACAAAAGTGATGTTAGAAACAGAGCAGCACGGGAAGATGAAAGATTTTCTTACTGAGAATGAGGTTATGCGACAAAAATGAATATTTTAAGAAGTGGGATTATAATTTTTAAAAAATTAAAAATTAAATAAGTCTTCACATATTGTTTTATATCAAGTGCTTCTGTTTTATTATAATTCTACCACTTTTTGTGTATATTAACGTCAGTAGAGTCTGTTAGTTCAATGTTCACTAAAATTTTCCTGTTATATTCCTTGCTGCCTGAAGATGAGGAAAAAGATAATTTCTCCAAACGTCGCAATAAAAATTTGTTAAAGGACAATAAAAACGTTTTAATTGTATGATTCTATGATTTTATTTCTAAACTTTTAAGTGGCTCGAGCTGTCAAGAAAACTATGGCCAAACTATCTTCCGATGTTAAAAGAATACTAGTTGTCGGAATTTTATGTTTATAAACTAAACAATCATAAAAGTTAAGCCATTTCGCAAGTTGTCCTTTACTCACGCGCTAACGAATTGTTTTTGCCAACCTGAGCAATTGATACGCACCCACGTATTGATCGCCCAGGTCGAGCATCTGCTGCTTTCAAAGTCGCAACATCCCCTCCCACGTATGAAGGAACGAAAGTATTTCTGAAAGTGTCGAACACGTTGCCTAAACCTTTGAGAGTTGGAAAGGGACCAACATAAGCGGGGAACCAAATGCCTCAGCCACAACATGTGAAAGCTCACTGTGCTTCCGACTAGCCACAGCTTATCCGTTTTCTCATCTCACGTTCTCGAACACTGCAAAGCAAAGTGAACTAAGCCGCAAACAGAACGTCGGGATCACGAGAATCGAGCTTCGCGTTGTCACAGCGTATCAAAACCTATGTCAACGCATTCAAACCGCCTCTTTTGAGCGGTGGATACCGGGAAGCTCTCTGAGTCTGCTCAAAGTACCTGTAAGATTACAGATTTCTCAGATATCTGTTTTCATCTGGATCTCCAGGAAAAGCCTCTTCCCTGCTATTTATTTATGTTCACATAAATATATAAAAAGAAGACGAACTTTATTCACTTATATTCTAAAAAACAAGTTTTTTTGCAAAATAGAGTTGAGAAAAGGGAACGCATTGAAAACATCTTTAATTGTCAGGCTGATCGTCGTCAGACCAGCAGTACAAATCGCGGCAACCGTTGCAACCGTTACCCGCACCAGATGACTAAGGGACAACGGAACAAAACATGGATAACAAGTGGCCGCGCCACAACGTATGTTCTGTAATCGAATGAGTGAAGGGATTCATTACCACTTCATCCACTGCTTTGTCGACAGATATGAGCAACTGCGGTGATGTAGGGAAATTGTGAATAATCAGACCGATATTAATAAAAGATGAAATTCATAAAGGATATTTTAGTTTCATTTTAATTCTTAGAAATAAGTTAAATGTAAACAAGCTTGAAAATGTTAAAAATGTACTATTTTGTGAAACTATTGTCTGAATTAATATGAAAATACACAATTTTGCTCCTCATGATGACCCTTGTCGCTTTTCGAAATTATCATTGACAAAGACAGTAATAACATTGTAAGGTTATATTTTTAGAACTTTACACCAATCAAAAAAAAAAATCATGAGACGAAAATACGCTCTTCTCTTTGCTTTTGATAAATGAAGTAGGTGCTTCATAATTTAACATTTTCATTAATTCCTCGTAACTTTGTAATTTTCCAGCAGGCAAACCTGTTACAATCCAAGACAGATATATTTTTTATCTACAGTTATATACGTTATTCGAAGTTCATGTAATAAAATGGGCATTATACAGTTTTCGAAATATTATATTTCGCATTATATGTTTAGCAACATATTTCAAGTCTTAAAATACAAGAGAAACAGACTTCTTTAATATTCCAATGTTGTAAACATTACTGACATGAATACGAGCCACTGTTTCGTAAGACAAGTATGTTTGAAATGAAAATGAATAGTTTTCTTCAAAATGGTAGTCGTATTTTAAAAAAATCAATATGATAATAGTGTATTAATTTATTTTGCGAATGAATATATCCACCATATAGTATATGGCATAATATTTTGGGAAACGCGTCCTTTAATACCCAGACTTTTAATTGCAATAATAAATTTACAATGAAATAAAGGTAATTCCCACAAGACTCTCTTCATTTAGCTTGGAAAACTTACATTTCTTTGCATATTCGTTGCGTCAAAATCGGCTCACTCAAGTTAAAATAAATTTCCGTGCAATACAGGTATCTGTAATAATTAATCGGTGCGCACTAGAGCCTCAGAAGTCAAGGTCCCTCAATTAAGACACTCGCCTAACCCCAATAAAGATGTCAATGGCAATGACGTGTCCCATTTGGACTTTCTGCACCCGGGTTCTCGAAACCATAGATATGCCTCTGGTCATAGGACTCATAATTATCATGTACCAACACGTCTCCACCAGAAATCTTCTTATAACACACACACACACATACACACACGTTATTTTTACAACATATTGCTAGATGACATTAAACGATTAAAATTGACACGTAGTATTGCGTAACCTTGCGCAATCTTGATTAAATTTTAAATAGAATGTTTTTTGCTGTATAATTTTGCTTATACAATTAGAGATTGTACTGACAATAGAAAACGAATATGATATTTAAATTAATGACATTCCATTTGTTACCATTTGTACTGTACCATTTGTTCTACTGTACATTAATTACCATTTATATCACCACGTTTTATTAATTTGTCAAAAACTAAGCAGCCTCTGATGATGTTAGACTCGTGTCAATGGTTTCTAGAAAAATGGAAAATATACAAAAACAATGAAACAGTTTGGACTTCGACTAAAAATGCAAATATTTGAGTAGTTATTCCACAATTTCTCATACCAGATGTTACCACTGTATTCTCACAATCAGTGCGTATCTGCTTACGGCTCTGCTGAGGGCATGCAAAAAAAGACCATTTCGTAACAACCAATTATTGCTGCTCTAGGTTTCCATTTTCCACACATTCGACATCTGCGTTTTTGATGATGCAGGCCACTGCTAGTACCACTGCTAGTACTGCATAGTACGAACTAAATGACTGCGTATGCCTGTGACAAGTATTAAAACTTCAGCTTCTGGAAAAAAAACAACAAAAAAACAGTTCGATCAGGTTTTTCGCCCAGTTTCCCTTGATTTAATCAGCCCCTTGTTTTGCTTCTGGACTATAAATGTAGCTTCACTACGTACACGTTTTGTCAAGTTCTTTCTTTGGTAGTTGCCAACCAGGCTTTATGGAACTTATCAAAATTCTCGAACAACTACATTATTAAAGGCGGACATTTTTTTAATGAAATCTGTTCTTCAAAATTAAATGTTTTCAATAATATTCACGTAGGGTGGAGTGGGGGGAAAATGAGTATTTGGTTTATTTTTTCCCTTGATGAAATATTCTCATTAAATATGGATTCTGAAATAAGGTTCTTGCACAATTTTTCGAAAATTTGAGTATTTTTGCATAATTTTGCCTGAAAATACGGACGAGAAAAGTACGTGCTGTTTTAGCACCACTAATTAGTTAATGTAGACACACTAGAAACCAAATAAATTGAATTTTGCTGAAAACTGGTAGCAATTACCCCCATTTAAACCCTGCAGATTTTGAAAATATGACTAGTTTCCGCATATCTTGAGTAAAATAGTGGCAATTAAAAAAAAGACATAAAGAAGATTGTCTAAAAAGTGGCTGAAAATTTTTTCTTTAATTTTTATTGGAACAGAGAGAAAAGAGTGCTGAATCTTAAGGCATAGGTCCAATTTTTATTAAAATATTTCGAATTTCGATAAATCATTTTTGTGGTGTCTGCTAGTATTATTTGAGTAACCGGTACAAACAATGCGATATACTGTGTTGTTGTGGACCATTACGTCAGTGACGTAGCGTGACTCACACGTATGCTCAACAATAACACACAAAATGTCACTATCAACTACTTCAGTCTAACAGGCGAACGCAACACAAGGCAGATTACACTGGGACTACTTCCACGATCTCGATTGCTTACGACGGTTGTAGGCGCTTCCCACAAAATCCTCACAGCAGTCAGGGCTGCCGATGTCTTGAAAGCAAATTATACAATGGCTCAGTTTTAATTCTTATACGCGAATGGCAATAAGCCCATTTGTTAATTTATACATTGCAGACTTAAATAATATGTAATCTATTGAAGAGATAATACAATTTCTTGGATATTAATAAGAAATAGTAGTCAGGCACCATTTCTACAGTTTGTACCCATGACCAAGCGAGGACTCCCGAGTGAGAGAGAGAAAGATAATTTACTGACCGCCCTGAAGTGTGCTGCGCTCTCGTGCACAAACGAGCTTCTTTCCGCAGTAGACGCTAGGCGTAAAGCAGTCGGGTTTCTCTCGGCCAGGGTGAAGAGGGGGAGAGGGGAACCTCGCCATCTGCGCATGCATCATTGCTCGTCGCAATCTGGCGGCAGACGCTAGAAGTATTTTAGCTTCCAAGCAATCAGAGGCCAGCTTCAACAGCCCGCCGAATTCAATCATAGGAAATCAATTTAAAATTAATACAAAACGTGTTTCGCTCAACAGACCACTTGTAAGATTATCAATACAGTATTTAAGGTTCTTATATACGGGGATGCTCAGCATCTCAGCGTCCCCTGACGCTACGCCACTGCATTACGTACCATTCAAATGGAAGTAACAGCGCTGGATATTTACTTACGAAGAAAATATAACTAATAAAAATTTAAAATATATAAAATAGATTGATTTGTTTAATTTGCGACTCCCGAAATTCGGAAACTTGCATTAAGTCAAGTTGCCAATTACTCTGGCACCGCAGCGAGGAGCAGTGAGCAGCAGCAGTCGATAGCGGCGGAAAGCGTCGTCTTAGTGGACTGGCTGAACGCTCAATAGTGAGCAACAGATGACGGAAGCGGAGACGGGGAAGGCATATCTCGAGGACTATGGCGCCTCATCCAGCGACGAAAGGCCGACAGATTCAGCACGAAGGATCACAACGGAGCCAGAGACAGGCGTTGGGCGATGTGCAGCACGTGACGGGCTGTGGGTCAAAAACATAATGAGCGTTGCATTTTTATTGATTGGTCGTTTTTTTTCTTTCGATATCAGTTTCTAAACGAAAGAAGGTATCGTTGTGAAAAAGTGAAAATCAATTTCAATTACTAGATTTGTGTCTATAATTATGTACTACCTTCATAATAACAAAATCTAATCACATAACGAGACGGATTTTGTACATCTGTTGTTGCAAGAGAATAGCAAAAGAAGAGAAATAAAGCACAATAAGGAAACTGAAAGTGAAATCCTCGGACGTAAAAGTGGACATTAGGTGGTTTATTAATACATGCGGGAGATCCTGAAATGTCGTAATAACTGAGCTAGTTTACTTTCATAACACATTTTGAAAGTGATTATCATGGCTTGGATTCTTTGAAAATTATCTATAAAATGACTTAAAAAAGGGGAAAATGACGTAATTTTTTTAAATACTCAAAAATATGCATGAAAGTATTAATTTAATCAATGAATTTCACCATTTAAAATAAAATGTATTTATAGAAAATTATGTTAATTTAAATTTTTTATTTTAGGTAATGTAATCCTTAGCCCCGATCTTCGGTCGAGGAAGTTACTGAGGATCCATGTAATTTTGAGAGTTAGAGAAACAGAGTCCTGTGCAGTAATGAATTTCGTCATAAACTGATGATTCAATAAAAAAACGATATTTAAGTATGTCATTGTAAGTTCATGAGTCATTCACTAACAAAAAATACAAAAAGGAAACAAATGCGTAAAAACGACGCAAATGTTAAAAAAATGACCTAAAAGTTGAAAAAAAGACAAAAAATGACCCAATAACTATGCCTTTCTATCACCTACATGTCGTGATGAACATTGATTTGCAAGTTAGCTACATCTAGAATGCACCAATGAAAAGATGTCATCAGAATCGCGATGGTTCTAATTATCCAACAATTGTCCTGGTGATTGGTCCACTATAGCTGTGCCGAGTAATCATCGAATGCCGACAGAATGAAGGCGATGGCCATGGCGGCGACCACGCCGATGCCGGTGCCGACGTCCACACCGACGCCGACGCCGATGCCAGACGCTGGCGCCGATGCCGGCGTCGACGGGTGCGGCACGCTGCGCCGAGGGAGCAGGTTACGCCGTTGACATTTACCGGGCGGGCGGCCCGGCGCGGCGCGGCGCGGTGCGGCGCGGCGGCGCAGCGCCAGATACGATGGCGGCAACAGTGGTGGCAACGCCAGGCAATGGCCGTGAGGTGCTGTGGACGTGATGGGATTGTACAGGCAGTATCTTTGGTGTCTTTGGAAACCTTTGAAGAACGGCGTATGGTTGTATGGTGGTAACAGCGTCAACGAAGAGAGTAGCGGTGCTCTGTGCATGGAAAATTGTGGTCAAAACACGCTTGCTTCGGTGATGCAATGAGCTCCGCGTCATCGAAAGTGGACACTGGTAGGTACACTTGTTGCTCTACTGTTAGTGAAGGGGCGAAATGGGAGACGTTAAAAGAGCAATAACAACTGTGGAGCAATGGAACTGTTACGGATCGTAGACGGTACATACTACACATATACGAGCATGTAAGGTAATTCTGAAGGAAATATATTTTCACGCTCACCGAAGAGTCGAGGCTTGATATCTTCGTTTGCCTTCTCTTTGGTTATTCCGCGCAATTCTGGAGTAAGTGGGAGAGACGATTAGAAAGAGGTGTCGCCGTGCGGATAGAGCTGCTAGAGAGGCGCTGGCCACGAAGCGGTCTCGTCGAGCGCTTTCGCGCCTGTTGCTCGCCAGGGCGGAATAGTGAGAGCGCGAGAGACAGCATAGCGGCGGACGAGTGGGACTAGGTTGCCAGGGTGGCCGGACGGATGGTCGGGTTTGGCGGGTCGGAAGCGACCGCGCGGACTCGATTGATTGATGTTTATTTATTTATTTACGTCAAAAACAGTAAAAACTGTGTGTGACGAGCTATGGGGAGAAGTGAATTTCCAGTGAAGTGAATGACGAGCTATGGAGAGAAGTAAAGGGAGTTTCCAGGCACGTCAACTGCTGTGGCCATTCGTTCCGTTTGAATAGTGAATGTATCCTGGGAGGGAATGGTGATTCCTTCCCCGCTTGATAGCGAGATCCGCCGCCGACTTACACGTCGGTTTGCGGGGGATATCCTCTCCACGTGTCTCCCGCAACGGGGCACCGCGCCAACCGTAACAAGCCTTAAGTTCCCGACTGGTCTCCCGACATACATGTTAGTGTAGTGCATGTAGGTGTGTGCAAAGGGGGAGAAGACTAGGAAGTGGAAGGAAAAATCGCGCATATTTCGTGACACGTTTGGTAGGATTCTGCTCCAGCATTCGCCTTGTATTGATTAGAGAAAACTTGGAAAACTGCCGATCAATGCAGCTGGCCGCTAGAATTTTCCCCAAGCCAATGGCTGAAATCGACCTACACGTCGCTATAGAGCCAATGTAAAAAAGTCGACATCGTCGAGACCCGAATCAAATGACCGTCCGGTCAGAGCTACTGCAGAAACAGAGGCAATTCTTTCTTACGGATTCAAGATAGGCGGGCACATTCGACACCACCGGTGCCTCTAAAACAGTGGTGTTAAGGTCTTCTACTAGTGGCTGTGGCACGCGTCGTGGCACCGTAGCATGCCATGAGCTTCTCTTCGCAAGTAGCGTCGGGGAAAGGGAACTATTAGTACCCCCCATGTTTTACAATAGGGATGGCGTTGTCTCTGGTGGCGGGATAATGAACTGCGTGGAGGTGTGATTTCGTCGTGGCACTCGTGCCACGGACTCCCGCTCGTGGCATCGACCTTGACAACACTGCTCTAGAAGCTTGCTGCTGCTGCTCCCACAGCGGGTACACTCAGTCCTAACACTAACACGCACCCGATCCGCTCTCGCTGCGGGGAAAACTGGCGAGTCTGTCTGCGGCCGGTGAAACGCTGTCTCTACGTGCAATTGTGAAAGCACGCAAATGCCCCGGTCTGCGTGCTTGACTGTTCTTTGTGGATCGTTTATTTTTCACATGGCGTGTTTCCAGGATGCATGTACTTGGGTTTCTCTTAACGTTGGGGTGAAAATTGTTCGCACGGAACAACATATACATAGAAAGATTGCTTTAAAATCTCAGTCGTTACTAGTGAGTGTTGTTCAAAAATTCGAGACTTCCTTGATAAACTTCTTTCATTGCATTGACTATTTGATTTACTTGAGTTTTTAATATTTTATAATTATAATTTTATCACTTTAATCACATCTTTGGTAATTGAACGTTTTTCTATGTATCTATAATAATTTCCGTTCGAATTTATGCATAATATACAAAATATGCATTTTAAGAATGCATATTGTTATACGTCGTATTACATAACAGTATTCAGCAGTGAAATTAGACCCACATTTAAAATCTAAAATTTGTGGCTTCGCTTACTCTTTTTGATTTCGTGATCTTATATTTTTGTGGTTTACTTCAGTGGTGTTTGTGGAGAAAAGTGAGGTGCTCAGTATTCTGAACAATCATGGTCATAATGTGTGCTATGTCTGCCATATTTATGATGCGATAAATTTGTTTGTCCATTATATTAAATGCTTCCAGGTATAGATCATGTTATAATTTTTATATTATAAAACTTTGTAAATGGCTGCATTCTGTTCGCCTTTTCCAAATATAATTATTTCCCGGTTAATCTGCTCTCCGTTCCGCAAAACGTGGATGTATTGGAACTTTGAAGAGCACTCGTGGTATTACCTTTGATATAAATCGGAGGTGGAGGCTGAATCGTTATAAATTCTGGCAGGTGAATAGCATACGTGTTGAGCCGGCACGGAATCGACGCGTGAGTGCGGCGTCGCTGACTAGTGCTCTGTCATTACATTCTGAGGTCAACAAGCGGAGATCAGAGGAGTAGGAAGTCCACACTGTTGGCCTCTCATGTGCCCTCGTGTGCGTTACCGGCTGCTCCTCCGACTCCCGCTGACAAGCATCAAATCGCTGCCGCCCGCCCACCCCCAACTCGCTTTGCGGCGCAGCGAGCATGGCATTTTCCTGATTAGAAAGCAATCAGCGCGCCCGACTCATAAAGGCTGCACGGGGGGTGTTTTATTGGTAGCTTCATTTACATCCTTTGTCAATGGAACCCGTTCATTCGGTCCATTTCACAGATAAAAGAATATCCGCACAAGGATTGAATTCGTCGCTGTGATTCAAATAGCACATTAACTAAAATTATTATAATAATTTAACGATGTCAGGTTTTTTTTGTTACATGTTTGGTTCCCAACAAATATCCGAATGTATAAGCAGATGTGTAATGAACAATCCCTCCCTGTGATGGTCCGAAACCGAGAGTAAAAATATGTTAGAATGCAAAGAATATTGTAGGTCTTGGAATCAGATCATCTTAATTCAGGTTTCCATGATTTGGTCGATACTTTCTACCCTTCTCTTAGTGTCTACCCATGGTGCGTAATGTCACTCTATGCAAACAGTACACACGATCGTTAATTACATGGTTGAGAGATCACAGAGCTTAGGATTTCAGGTTGGAATTGGATGCTCTGGGAAGCGTGTATTGCAGTTTGCAGAGTCCTATGTAAATGTTAGTTACAAGTGACCATCGTCTCAATTACCTTGTCTTCATAATTAGAAACAGTTCAGTATACCTATTGTAGCTTGTAGCATAACGAAAGGCACGGCAATGGCTCCGCATTCTACTGCTGGCCATTCTGTAATTTTTTAATTAGAAGCTACTTGTAAGAATGTTCAGTCACAAGTGCATCACCCATAACATTTGTAGAAAAATCATAATTGAATTCTGTATAATTATAATGTAAAAATTTCATCACCGCCAATATTAATTAACAATGATTGTAATGATATAACTAAAGAAACCTCAATTTGGCCTTCTAATTCAGATTTATGTTAAAGCATCAAGTTAATGTACATAATATCAGAGTAATTTTCGTATAATTACACACTCATTGTGATTTCCCTCTTGAATAAATTTTCCTTATCCGACTGATAGTACGAATGAAAACCAAAATAAAAACATCTGTATTCGACAATTGGCTGAAGAATGACCAACATTTTACATTTGAATGCGAATGGTAGATTAATGGTATCGGCGAGTGTAAAGGTTTTGTAAACGCCTTTGCCGGATCAGGAGATCGCCAGTTCGTTTAGTTTGTTTCTTTGTTTTGTTTAGTTTCCGTCCAGACGCCGCTAATTTTGACGCCTGTCGGAACCAAATCCGTTGTTTGACTACTCTGATCAGTGATTTTTGCGTTTCCTGTGATCACTTCTTGGCAAATGTCGAAGAAGTACCTTATGCAAGGGGCCACGGATGACGTGCGATCCTTCCTTTTCAGTTCCTTCCCTCCTAGGTGGTACATCCCGTAACTTTCCCCTCATAGCCGGTACCTGCCTTTGAGAAGAAGGCCTTCATAGTGGATTTAATATGGCTGATAATAATAATAATAATAATAATAATAATAATAATAATAATAATAATACTTGCTGTGCCATTAACGTCGTAACTAAGGAGGCACAGAAACGTCTTAAATGCAAGAGTTTGGAAATCGAGATCAGCCGAATGTGGGGCGTAAAAGCACAGGTCGTAATCGGAGCTCTGAGATTTGTTCCGCAAAATTTGTGTGAAAACTGGGCTGAATTCTCAGGTAATGCAAAAGACCGGGAAGTGTAAGAAATTGCTTTATTTGAAATAGCCCACATTTTGCGCAAAGTAATGTGGAGTCACTGATAGTCCCTAGATCTGCTCCTTAGGAAGCTGGTTGCAACCCGGAGTAGATTTTATAATCAACCGACTCATAACATCTCTAGTCTTGAATGAGAGGAATAATAATAATAATAATAATAATAATAATAATAATAATAATAATAAATAATAATAAGACAATTGCTCACTAAGTTCTGATGTCGGCACCCCAAAGTTTCCACATACAGACTATCTACCCGTAAAAGGAGGACGAGAATTACTGGATACACACAGGCTTTGTAGGAAGCAAGAACAAGAAAATGAAAAGTAAACTGATCAGCTCTTCTGACGAGAATTACTGGATACACACAGGCTTTGTAGGAAGCAAGAACAAGAAAATGAAAAGTAAACTGATCAGCTCTTCTGACTAAATTATTCAGCAGGTTATTAAAATTGACTTAGGTCACACGCTAGTGAATTTTTCTTGTAACACCACAGAAAGAAAGGAAGTGAAAACGTAATTTGAGCATAGTTTGTATTGACTACAAAAAGGCATTTGACAGTGCAGCTAGATGGATAGCTTATTATTGCAATAAGCCTTCAAAAATAGTTCATGGAATTGTGAGAGAAAAAATTTTCGAAATCTGCACACGCAAGGCGTGCGCATGCGCCACCTTGAAGCGGGTAACATGAATAGAATTGGTAGGATCAGAATAGGTGAGATGAGCGAGATGTTTTCTCTGCGGCATGGGTTCGCTATCGTTACATCTCAGCAGAGACGTGGACGATAGGAGCAACAATCCCGCACCGGTCCCTCTCTCATAGTGAACCAATCAGGCAGCCGCCAAAAATCAGGTGGCAACTGCTCTCATCTTAAGGCGCCGCCACGCATGAATTATTCGTCGATTACTGAGCGTACCGGTGGTCCCTTTAATGTGCTAAAAAAAGTAACAGACGTAAGTAGGGCGAGCACCTAAAGTTTGTCACTTGGCTAAGCAACTCAATGCCACCATTCGGGATTTGGCGAGCCGTCGCTCGGTATTTGCCGAATGTCGAATTTTTGGTGCCGTCTGCAGGTGACAATTGAAATTGTTTCCTTTACTCGCGAGAATTACATTTTCACTTTCTCGTGTAGTAGCATATACGGCGTGTAGTGTAGGTAATACTAGAATAGAAAGTTAAGTAATGTCGCAAAAAATTGATGTTGAGATTTTGACGGAAATACATGTTTTGGAAGTCACTGACACCAAAAAAGTGTTTTTTAATATCCGTTACTTCGTCTCCTTGTGTCTTAACAACATTAGCGTCTAAACCGTACACAGGACTTCCTTAAAACATTTCTTGCTAATATATGAGTAAAGTGTAGGCCCTTCAAATTTGAAATAGATGTTATAATTTGGGGATACTTAACACCAACCTCCTAAGTCACTTTGAAACTTGTCTAAAAAATTGATCTAATTTTTTTAATGACCATATAACCGTAAACCAATATTTAATTATCAAGCAGAAATGAAGGATATTTATATATGGATGTATTACCATTTTGAAAATGTCGTTTATGTGTATTCACATTGTGAAACGTAATGAATACCTTTCTGAGACAACTGCTTTGATCGTGAACATAATACTTTTTAAAACCGAAACTCGCTCCGTATTCATAGAATTGAAGTTCTGCGTCGGAGATTCCCCTGCCATCAATCCTCTGTCAGCACGTGATTAGCTTCGCTTCGTGCAGCGCACTGCGGTTTTCCAGTCTTCTTAAGTTTCCTCCCAGCTTCCAGGACGCCAACAGGAAAAGTTAATATTGCGCCTCGCTTCCTTTCTCGTCAACATTTTCCTAGGCTTCAGTGACAAGGGCTGAAGAGGAGGAACTGTGCGTAAAGTACGGATGGTAAAGGAACAGAGTTCACCTTTTGGCAAGCGCATTTGAGCGTTCTCGTGGCGTGTCTGGCGGACGGGACGACGCACCCACCGCTTACCGTGAACAGCCAGCCACACGCTGGGCGCGGAGTGGGGATGACGTGCGGGGGCACTGGTGGATCCAGGGGGGGTGCCCCCATGAGACCCACAGTTTTCGTTTACCTCCCTTTATTTGGCACAACTGATTAAAATATTTATTTATGTTCGAATTATGTAATTATTTAAACAAGAATATTGTATAGTATCTTATCTATAGTACATAAATAATATGCAATATAATAACAAATATGTTTATTACTTAACAAAAAGCTACGATGCCCCCAATGGATCCACCCCTGTACTGATATAATAATAATAATAATAATAATAATAATATTAATTATAATGATGATGATGATGATGATATGACAAGCTGCATCAAAATTGGAAGAAAGGTAACGAATCCAATTAACATCTCTAAAGGTCTGAGACAAGGATGCTGTATAGCACCTACTCTCTTCAAAATATATTTAAACGCTGCTCTTGAAACTTGGAGACGTAAATGTCGAAACATGGGGATAGAAGTTGACAGTGATAAATTTTTTACCCTTCACTTCGCTGATGACCAGGTTATTCTTGCCGAAGATGAACAAGATATAGATTACATGCTAAGAAAGCTAAATGAGGAATATACAGCTTGGGGTTTGACTATGAATCCACTGAAAACTGAATATGTTGTTGCGGGAGCACAAGGGACTAATTTAGTAATTGGGAACAGGTGTATTAAAAATACAGCAGCTTATAAGTACCTTGGTGTACATATATTAAAGGAAGGCGGATGTGCAGAAGAAGTAAAACATAGGATCTCTCAAGGAAGGGTAGTGACAAGACTGCTGAATAATGTTTTGTGTAGCCAAAAAATAACAAGCAAGACAAACATAAGAATATACAAATCATTGGTTGAAAGTGTATGTACATATGGCTCAGAAGTTTGGATTCTTAATCAGAGCGAAGAACAAAAATTAAAATCAATGGAAATGAACTACTGGAGACGTTGTTGTGGCCTTACACTCCTAGATAAAGTACCCAATGTTGACATAAAAAATCAAATGGGTATTAATATCGATATAATGGATGTAGTTGATGCTAAAAGATTGAGGTGGTATGGTCATATCCAAAGGATGACGGAAAGTCGGTGGCCTAAGAAAATTTTGAAATGGTTACCTCAAAGAAACAGGAAACGTGGCAGACCGAGAAAAACATGGGAAAAGGAGATAGAAAAGGCAATGAAGGAACGAGATCTTCAAGAGGAAGATTGGGAAGATCGAAGGACGTGGCGACTAGGATGCGAGAAGCGGCGTCAGCTGTAAAGAACCTCGCTAATACTACTACTACTACTACTACTACTACTACTACTACTACTACTACTACTACTACTAATAATAATAATAAAATAATAAAGAGAGAATAATAATAAAATTGAATTAAAAAACATTTGGAAGTTGCACGAGGTCTCCCATTTCCCCATGGTTATATCAGCTGAAGGAGTTGTCACCAGGAACTTTAAAAGAAATCTGGAGAATTTAGATATCAAAAATATCTTTGACGAAGCCCAGAAAGCCACCCTCCTTCAAACATGTCATATTGTCAGAAAATTTTTAAATTAGTGACATTCATGTAGGTCAGGATGAATTTCCTTCCTGCGCAGTCCGAGCCTAGTCCTATAACATCAATTGGACAGGCGAAAGTTTTCCCTGCTAAAGCAGAGAAAGTGAGAAAAATCGGAAATAATAATAATAATAATAATAATAATAATAATAATAATAATAATAATAATGGGACTGGAAGGTGCTAGGGTTTGAGTCCCGACGGTTGCAGGATTTTTGATACCAGCTAGATAGTAGGACGAGTTTAGCCGCTATCTGGAGGAGAATTCCAAAAGATTAATTTCTAGCATTGCATTCCTTACAGAACTGTTTACCACGTTATCTTTCAATGGATATTGTAACTGAAAATAAGAAATCTGTAAATGTACAAAAAAGGTTATAATTTTTGACATGTTTGTTGATGATTTTTCTATTTATCCCACATGAATGTTGAGTTTTCTTTTATAAACGACAAAAATAATATATTTTTAAGATGTAGATTATGAATTCGCACTTCTCTTTCATGTGTGATTCCTCTAACTTTGAATACTTTAGAATTTGAAGAAATCATCTGGTATGACATCATGAATATGATCGGTGATTCTTATGTCATAATATATAATTAATGTAGGTGAACATGAGTATTTGATCCAAAATAACTTTGGAAGACGTTGATCTATTTGAACCACATTTTGCTACAATATTCTTGATTGATTGAGAGCAAAGTAGTGTTTGTAATTGAAAATTTCATCCCATTTTTTATTTTTTCATGAATCCCGCAAAGGATTTATGTATGTAAGGTCAGGCCGTGGTGCAGGCACGGGGCGGGGTGGCAGACCGAGCTGGGGTGTAAAAGGGGTGGTGGGTGGGGTGATCGATATGAAGCGGGGCGGAGCGAAATGGGGCGGGGTGGGGCGGGGAGGGAAGGGGCAAAAGCGGAAGAGAATAATATTAATTCTATTTTACAGTCTGGATAGTATTCTTAATTTTCCCTAAGAGGTTACTATGGTAAATAAACGCCGGGCTACTTCAACTAATTGAAAATAATTGTGGAACCCGGTATCACCTCCTTCCAACGGAATCTGAATTGTCTGAATTGTTTACATGAGTGCATTACTGAAACAGAATATATCATACTTTCCTTTATCGCTCCAATTGTATCGTTAAGTTTGAGCAAGTCAGGCAAGGTAGAAACTTGTGTTTTCTTGCAAATTATAACTTATCGTTTAAGGATATGCTGTCAAAAACCCTGTTTTTCAGATAAGACGTCTCCATACGCAATAGAAAAATTAAAAACCGACATAGTCGCTATCAAGGGGCTTTTGAGCGACATCTGACGGTACAATTCGATATTTTTTGCGACAGGCAATTTGCTTTAGCAGAGTCAATGAGTTTGAGGTTAGATAGTCATGGAAATTGAATTTGGAAAATGAATTAACACTGAGTAGGCTTTCCTAAATTGAACTTGTTTGACAGCACTCTTGTTATTGTGTGCCGACTCGGAACAAAAAATTCAGTGTTACTTAATTCTTATAATGAGTTGTTAATAAGGGAGTTTGATTTCGAACCGCCATTTACATACAAATAAATGATACGGCAAACTTCAGAATTATATGCCGTGTCTCTTCAAAGAAAAGAATTCGTTTCGAGTTTCGTGAGATCAAGATGTACTTATCAGAAATCATTTTCAAACGCAAATCATTTGAAATATGCGGACTCAAGTGCAGCTTGTACTGCGAAATAATTTTACAGCATAATTTTGTTTTGTTTTTTGCTGCTTAAAGAGGAAACATTCCTGTGACAGCAAACAGAAAACGAAGCATCATTACGCGTCAATATCATGGATGGATTGTCACAAAACTAGCTTTTTTCTACTCCAATTGGATAATGCTGTCATTTGATTGCTGCAACCAGTTGCATAATGTTAGGCATTTCCATGCAGTTTTCATTGTGATACAGTTTCTTGACCAATCACAGAGAAGTTTACAAACCAAGTACTGACACTTAATTAATCATTGAGAATCGTTTTAGTAAACGTTTCGTTCGATTGTTTACATTAAAATTGTCTTTGATATTATATTTTGCTCAATAGTTTTAATTTCTTTTATTACAAGTATTTTTTCATGGTAAATTATTTAATTATTCAATTATTTAATATTACTCGCTCGTTCCTCGCTCGTATCGTAATAACACACTCGCGTGTTAATACCCATCATTGCATCATCGTTTTATAATGTACTATTACAGCGCGTCTACAAGAATTTTAAAATGTAGAATGGGTTTTCGAGAGTCCGCCCGCCGCGAAATGCAGAGCGCCAGTTCAAAACGGCCGCGCGCCGCCACTGCGGTGGTCATGCCGGAGAGCGGCGTCCGTCGCCGCCGCCGCAGCCGCCGCCGCTGTCGCCGCGCGCCATGCCGTCGAAGACAGGTTTGTCTTCTTTAACTCGGCCGCCGGGCCACGCGGCCCGCGCCCTCCGCGCCGCTACCGCGACGCCCCGTCGCCCACTCGTGAGAAATCGATCGCGGAGTTTGCATACCGGCGTGCCGACGCGGGGCGGCGCCGGGGCGGAGCGAGGCGACGCCGCCGCCGCCGCTTGGCGTCTGGTAGCGTGGTTTGGCCCTTATTAGCAAGTAGCGTTATTAATATTCGCAGGAAGAGCATTACGCGCACGCGCCAAAGCATTCTCCCTCACCTCTCCGTTCTTTTCTTGCGCTCTTTATCTCCAAGGCTCTACTTTGTCACCTGTTGGTCCTCGAGGTTTGCTCGTGGTTAGTAACTGTGTATTCACCCTTCCCCAAACGTCAGATGCAATGTAAATAGTTTGGATAGATAAATAATAATAATAATAATAATAATAATAATAATAATAATAAGAAAGTGTTATTACCCGATAATGAAACATTCGCCACTGTGAAAAAAAATGAATTCGGAATCATGATAATAAAAGTTGTAATTAATTATAGTAATTATTATTAATTATTATTGACTTTGAATTCTTGTTATTTTATTATTATTAATTATTATTGTTATTTTTTAATATTAGTTTATTATCGTTATTTTATTATCATTATTATTATATTATTAGAGGAAATACCCAAATTCGGTTCCTAATGCGAGTTTCTTGATTTGCTGTTCTGTAGGGTACTGTTGAATATTGGAAACGTACTAAAATTGTAGTTCTTTGCAATACGTCAGCCCAGAAAAGCTGTAGTGCCTTCATCTTCACTTGTTGCCGGACAGTCGGCCATTAATGCGTAAATTGAAATCCTTATTCTCAGTTGTCTAATTTCGATACTTCATCAGTGAGTCTTCTAACCATTACATTATTTTCAAATGGACATTACAAGCTATTGATAGAGGGTAATGTAATTTATTTTACATGCCTTGTAAAAATGTTATTGGCATTTGAAACATACACATGCTGGTGGCTAACCCGAGGTCCCCCAAAAGTTTCTAGCACGGGCCCCCAATTTTTCGTCTTGTAAAATAAAAAGAATTAAGATTTTTGGAACTTCCGTATACCTTAGGACTCTAATAAAAAGCAAGAGAGAACTCTGAGGCCTATCAGTTCGAGAGGACAGAAAGAAAAAGAGGTCATGAGACAATTTCAAAATTTAATCCCAGAGAAGTTGAAAAGAGAAAAATTTAAGATAATTGTGAAGTTACACAAAAAGCAAACGGAAGACTTCACCTACGGTGAGGAATCAAACATGTCCCCGGTGAGGAATCAAATATGGCACTTCGGAATAGGAAGTTTTTCGAGGGATATCTTCCCTCCTAAGTTAAGAAAATGCAGAGTGCATGTTTTGCCGTGTAAAATTTTCAGAGGGCTGTAGGAGAACTATGGGTGATGTGCCTATTGTATTCACTCTGGGTACATGTAGAATATGCGAGGGCGGAAAAAGATTCTTACATGAGTGATTTTGCCGTACTTGAGTATATAGACTATGTGCGAGACATAATATGTGCAAGACATATTATATAAGACAGTTTCTTATGTATAAGACGTTAAACTTATATTTTTGTAAAATTATACCGAGTTCAATTTATTTGCAGTTATTTCATCTATTTTTACGCATTTCTTGAAACGTTTGCGGAGGGCTCACATTAGGAAACCTATTATAACAACTAAATGTAATGTTTACGAAAAAAAAATTATTCATGAACTACTTGGCCAATAATTTAAAGTAGAATATAACATTAATAACTGTAAGGTACGTATTGCGTATATTTTGATTTAATTATGCAGAATATTGAATATAAAAGTATTCGAAAATAAAATGTTGGCTCGGGGTTTGGGTACATTCCTCTGTTGTTATTGTTATTTTTATTATTATTATTATTTTCCCATTACATCACGACTAAAGATGTTATGAGTCGGCTGAATATAAGATTTACTCCAGGTTGCAACCAGCTACCTAAGGAGCAGATCCGGTGACTATCAGTGCCTCTACAATACTTTACGCAAAATGTGGGCTGTTCCAAATAAAGCTATTTCTTGCACTTCCCAATCTTTTGAATTACCAGGGAGTTTAGACAAGTTCTTACACAAATTTTGCGGAACGAATCCCAGAGCTCCGATAACTATCGGGACGACCTGTGCTTTTACGCCCCACATTCGGCTGATCTCTATTTCCAAACTCTTGTATTTAAGACGTTTCTCTGCCTCCTTGGTAACGACGTTTTGATCGCAAGGTACAGCAACATCGACAAGTAAACACGATTTGTTCTCCAAATCCCGGATGACTATATCCGGTTTGTTTGCTGCTATCGTGCGATCAGTTTGAATTTGTTGGTCGTACAATATCGTACACAATCCAACAGACGTCACCGGTTTCGGTGAGTGTTCGTACCACTTGGGGCTTGTGTTTGGAACTTCGAGGGCGGTACAGATCTGCCAGTGGAGGTAGCTACACACCCTGTCGTGTCTTTTCAAATATTCGGTCTTTGCTAGAATTGGACAAGCTGAGACAATATGATCAATGGTTTCTACGTGTTTCTGACAAATGTGGCATTTATCATCTTGGGGAATTTTGAGAACCGCTTTATCATAATGTCGTGTTCTCAAGGCCTGATCTTGGGCAGCTATTACAAGTGCTTCCGATTCTGGCTTCATTCTTCCCCTTTTAAGCCACATAAATGATTGATCTTTATTGATCTGCACCTTGTCCATTCTTTTTAGGTATTGTCCGTGGAGTGGTTTGTCTCTCCACGATTTCTTTAACATTTTCTGTGTCTCAAATTTCATGTTAAGTAGCATCAGAAGTTCAGTGTCTCTGTCATTCTGGGTGTCTTGCATAGTCTTGTTCGCAATGCTTCTGGCTACACTTACAATGCCTCTGTTTCCAATTCTTCGGTCAGATTTCATGACCTGCCTCATTAGTGGGTCATCTTGATGGCTGACTACATACTTTCCCATCCCGGTTATTGCATTGTGCCAGGAGGCTTCAATTTTATGCGATATTTTTTCAATTATATTATTATTATTATTATTATTATTATTATTATACGGTTCAGTCTCTGGATAAAATCTCATGATTGAGGTAACCGTACGGGCTCTCTGTCAAGTAACGGCCCTTTTCGATGTCGAAGTAGAATTACATGTATTAGGCATGAGTAATACAATTGTTGAGGAACTTTCTATTGCGCAAGTATTGAGGATGACAACTTTCTGTAATTCCATGTACAATGTCTTTGGCATTTTCAACTGTTGTAGGCTGTTATGCAAAGTTGTTGGGATGATACCAGATGACACTATCGCAGTTGTTGGTGTGTACTTGTAATATGGCAGCTTGTTTTTCAGAAGCTCACTGTCTATTGCAATCCTTTGGTGAAGAATTTTGGCTACCTGAGCATGCCTGTGTTTGTAATCGGTTTGGACTATGGCTTTACAGGCGGATGTGATATGTTGAATTGTCTCGCTGGACAGAGGACACCTTCTACATAAATAATTTTCCAGAGTTGAATCTTTAAGGATGTATTTACGATAATTTCTTGTGTTGATGACCTGATCCTGGATTGCTATCATCAGTCCCTTGGTTTCGGCAAACAAATCGCCACGGGAAAGCCGGACGTTCGACGCTTCCAAGTCGACATGGGACTGTTCAAGATCGTGGCGATGTCTCCCATGGAGTACTTTTTGTTTCCAAGACTGGTATTTGTCAGAAGGCTCAGTTGTAAAGCTTAATGAATCATGATCATAGTGGTGCAAATTTAGTGGCGTGAGTTTGCTATCTGCTAGTACTATTGCTTTATGTAAGAACGAGCCGTTTTTCTGCGTGACAAAATATTATTGAAGTACATTAATCATTTTGTTGTGAAGGTTTGGTATGTGTGTTATGCCGCGGCCTCCTTACTTATGTGGTAGCTTAAGTCTTTCTCTTGAGGAGTTAGTGTGGTGCACTCTGTGGTTGGTTAGAGCTGTTCTTGTTTTCCTTTCGATGTTTCCCAGATCTATTTCATCATTTGTCGATATTCCATTATGTGTGGCTGGTTGTTCTCTTTCCCTGAGGCTTTTGTGGAGCATTTTCTCATTGGTGTGAAAAAGTGTTATGTTTTTTTGCGCGCTGCACCCTCTTTGTAACGTCGGAGACGTTGGCAATACACAGTGAGTTTTTGTTGCAGAGTGTCTATGTATTCATCTACATGTTGGTTATGGTTTTCATGTTTTGTATGCGTTTAATTTTCTTTTGAAGATACTCGCAGCATGTTTAACTATGTTCTTGCTTTTGTTACCTTGTTGGTATTGTGTTAGTCTCCGCAAGTCTTTCCTGATGTTAGTTATCTTATTGCCTAAAAGTCGTTCCAATTTTGGCTTCTTTTTTATTAACTTTATTATTTATTTTTTATTATTTCTTCTTCTTATTATTCCTCTAATTCACGACTAAATCAGATATGAGTCAGTTGATTATAAAGTCTACTACGGATTGCAACCAACTTCCTAAGGTGTAGGTCTAGGGACCAACGGTGCCTCTACAAACTCTGCGCAAACTGTGGACTGTTCCAAATGAAGCAATTTCTTGCACTTCCCAGTAGTTTGAATTACGTGGGAGTTTAGCCAACTTCTTACAACAATTTTGCGGAGGAAATCCCAGATTTCCGATAGCTATCGGAACGACCTGTGTTTTTACGCTGCACATTCGACTGATCTCGATTTCTAAACTCTTGTATTTAATTATTTTTATTATTATTATTATTATTTGTATTATTATTGTTATTATCATTGCGGTATTTTCTTGTCCATCAACGAGGCTATTGTTTGAAAACGCCTAGTGGCTCATTATCTGGTTCGCAGTCTACGCTGTCATTTAACTTATGTCGTGAATGCGAAATACATTTCAAATCATTTCAAACTGGAGAATCAAATACGTTTCAAAGCGTATCATTAATTTAATCTACTTTCCTGCATGTTCGTCCGATCATAAACTTATAGTTCCGCACTCACATGACCCGTCATCTTCCTTGATTTCATATTATTTTCCTTCCTTCATCATTCATAAACTTAATTTATCGTCTCTTTTACATCTGTCTGTCCGCACCTTTTCTCATTCAAAATTTTCTGACGGTCCATTACACTGCAGACTTCCTACCCTGCGAAAATACATCCGTTCCTTGTGTGCCATCATTTCATGAAGTCGCATTTAACGGGAAGCCATTCTGCGTTAAACCGTGGAGTTTACAACGATGAGTTCAAACCACTGGTGCTTTTGTTTATAGCTCCGGAAACGTATTCACCAGAGTTTGTTGTTTAAGCTCGTTATCACGTGCTGAGACATTTCAATGAGAGTTTCTAGTTCGTAAACACCTGCAGTGAATAAAGGGCATGACGGTAACTGCTTCTCTCTTTCATGAATATTTGCGTGCCGGGGATGAGATCGTGAATTCAATTACCCCATTCAAAATGAATTTCTAAAGACTGAGAATCTATAAAGACTCATATTATTTTCAAGTCTAGAATTTTTAGAGCAAATTGTATTCTTGTGCTAGAAAACGACGAATTTTCGACACAGTAACTCCTATTACCGGACCCTGAAAAAAAAGTGGATAAATCCAATTGCTAAATATAGAAAATAATCCCTCTAACACGTGATGAGCTAGAATCTGTTTTGTGCGTCCTTCATCCCGAAAAATCGATTGATGGCAAACGTTTGTCTGCCTGTCTATCTATCTATCTATCTACCTATCTGTCTATCCGTCTGTCTGTCTGTCTATCCGTCCGTCTGTCCGTCCGTCTGTGCACAAGACCCGCACAGCTTTTAGCCGATGTTCTCCAAAATCGATATTCTCCAGTCGTTCTGGCTGATGTCGCGGCCCCTAGAATTTGAAATCGATATTTTAATTTTGCGGGGTACTTTACATATAGACCCTCGGACATATTCAAAATTAAAAAAAGATCCAAAGTTTTTGATTAAATTAAGTTGCTGAATAGTGCGAAGGAAGTTTAAGAGAATGGTGCAGGTTTCATTTTCGTTGAAATCCCTGATTTTTCGAAAATTACAAAAATTCAAACACTTTTCCACGTTTTCCTACACCTATAACATTGAGGATAGAGATTTTTCCCAAATGAAATTTGTTCCCTTAAGACATATCTTCAAATAAGTTCATGTTCAACTTTTCAAAAATAAGAGTAACTTACGTGTAATTGTGCGCGAAATAGTGACAATTTTTAAATTAATGTTTTTCTCAAAAATGTCTCCAATTTTTTTCTTTAAATTCTCTCCCCATATGTAATAAGGGACGGTAAACATATGGCGCTAGTGCCATTTTGAGGCATTGCTCTTTTTTTCGAAAATTGGAAAAAATTAAAACTACAAAATTTAAAAAAAGATTGAGATTTTTGACTCAAAGTCAATTGTACCAAATAAGCTCTTTAAAAAAGATCACGTAAAGTTTTTTTGAAAATGCTAAGTTTTTTCGTAATTTGCGTTTGAAATGTGCGCAATTTTTTTCTCAATTGTTTTCTTCGCTCCAATTGTTTTCTTTGAATTTTCTCGACATATGTAATATGGGACGGTAAAACATAATGTGCAAGTCCCATTTTGTGCAATACCTCTGACCGGGAGATAACCGGGGACGGGAAAACATAATGTGCAAAAATACTAGTTTTCGCGTAATTTCTGTTCAAAATTAATGAAACATATTTAGGTATTCCGCCAACAGTGGGACAAAAGAAAAGTGTAATTTGTGTAAAAAATAAGCAGATTTGGAGAATATTACAATACTATAGTATTTACTACTATATAGTTTGGGAACTATTTGCATTTGCTTGCAAAAGCTATCGGTGTTACTGCATTGTAAAATGTGTATCCCAAATAAACTGGCAACAACACGCTGTAGCGAAAACAGCCTCAGCCACCACCGGCGCCGCCAGAGAATCGTATTATTTATTAACCTTTCATTATTTTACATTTTCGCATATTGCTTACGCAGAAAATTTAAAAGCTAAAATGTCCATCGGATATATATTGAATACACTGAATACTTTATACGCTGAATTGAATGCCAGAAATATATTTTATATAAACTTTGAATAAAAAAATCTATTTTTCACACTTCTTTTATTTACGGGATAAACTGATATTTAAAGCATAAAAAAGGCAGAAATAAAGACATAACATTATATAACGATAACATTATAATATTGCGAGTAAGTATGTGCTGCTGTTGTAGAACCACTAGTTCAGTAAATCAGTTCTTCAATGGCATCTTGAAATGTGGTCACGGGTAATTTTTGGATACATGAGTAATTTTTGAGTAATTTTTCGTGAAATGTAGGCAATTTTTCAACTTTCAAATATTTTCTTAAACAAATGTTCATTTTTTGTTTGTCTAAAATTAGAAGATACAGAAAATAATCATTGGTATGTATTAAAACGGAAACACATCACTCAAAACACATATTTTTTGATTTTGTTAAAATGCCTGTGTTACATGTACAACGTTTCGCGAAACAGTTTTTTCTCGTCTTCAGGTACATCTCTCTAAATAGTAAAATTGGTCTAAATTAAAATCAATTATTGAACATATTTAAAAAACAATACACAAGTACAAATCAAAATGCGGAGAGAGACTCACCATGTCAATATTTTTAAATAATTACTTATATATACCTTATTGAGTGGATGGGTGTGTCACGTGAAACATACATGCATTATCACATAACTCAAAGCAATATCTGACTGTCATAACCAGTACTGTAATTCCACTTCCATTCTTCTATATCATAACATTTTTGGAAAAGACAGTTTTAACATTTTAGGAAAATATTATTTTATAAAAGAATTAGTTCGTTCTGAAACGATAATTAATGTTAACAAACTGATAACAAATAGGTACCCGGTAGGGGTCACGTAAGAGAATTTGGACCCCAGGCTCGATTGCCGTCTGCTCCTCTTTTCCTCCCCCGTTTGCTCGCACTGCTTCTCCGAGTGCCTGCTCATGAAGGGGAAGGTGGCTCTGACGTCATTTATTCTCCAGTTGGAAAACCCTGGCCTCTACTGCGATTTTTCTATAGCTGCCTCTCGAGGCTTGTCTTCACGATGGAATATATCACGGCATTCTGGGTCTTTCTCAGTCGTACCGCGAAATATCGCATAAATGCGACCGTATGACGCTTGATCACGCGACATCTAGCGGCACGACCGAGAAAGCCGCAAAATACCGTGATATATTGCATCGTGAAGACGGGCCTTGAGAGGCAGCTACGGAAAAATCGCAGTATAGACTATTGAACTCTACAGTCAGTGGTGGACGGGACCAAAATGTGGTAGCAGAACTCTGAAGGAATGATGGCAGGCAAAGGCGCGGGGGTAGGGGGGCAGTTGAGGGGGAGGAGGAAGAAAAAGGTGGAGATTAGTATATGTTGGGACTCGTGGGGACGTCGAGGGGTTAAAATGATACGAAAGATTAATAGATACGATAGTAAAACGAAAAGGAATAACGGGAAATAATGGCTTAGCATCTGAAATCTGGAAATAAACAAGTTACGAGCTATGTTTCCAGTTCAAGCGTTTCATAACATAAGCAAGTGTTCTCATTCGCGTTTTTTTTGCATTTCTAGGTAGGTTCTTTCGGAGGTTGCTTTCTTTTTCGCTGCATCACGGGAAAAGACCTCTCAAAGAGCGTACAAGCGAAGTACGATTTCTCGAAATTCAACGTTAATAAGTTCTGCTGAGGCAGATGAATTGCGATACTTTCTTCACGGAAGACTTTGATTTTCAGTCATATTAGAAGCGTGGCTCGTTAAATTTTGGGCTAAGGAGTAGAGAAAATGATTTTCAGTGGCGAAACAATGTTAACATGAAATATTAAAATACATTGTTGAAATAGACCTTCTTAAAGCATTTTACTTCATCACTTTTGTGAGAAACTGGGAGCGTGGGCGCGAGTGCTGACAGCTTCATTCGCAGTAGGAGGTCCGCGAACACCTATGATTCAGAACTATGGCGACGGCCATTCGATCAGAGTACGTAATAAGTCGACAGCTTATGAAGGCAGCTGTCTGCTGTTAAAAGGATTTTAACATCGTAATGGAATTTTGTCGTCACTAAAATTGTCTCTTCATGAGGAAATTCTTGTTTTTATCGATATGATTTTTAAAACGAAAATATCGTTCTCCTACTATTCTGTAATCTGTGTTCCTTCTACTGTGAATATTTATTCACCAGCCGCCACTGGCGTAGTCCTTACAATGAATACGATTTCGGTGAATAAAGCATGTTGTTACTTCGCAATTATTTTGTAATCGGAGATTTACCCATTCAACTCAGATGTAAGTAGCCGCAAATCGATGAGCGAACTCGTATAAGAAGTCTAGTTGTTCATCGCTAAGCGCCACCTTAACCTCTCGACTAGCGATAATTGGCACCTGCGACGGCTCCCGGCCAAGACGCGGTGGGGGCGGGGGACTGCCTCGGCGCGCGACGGTGGCGCCGGCGGTCGGCGCCGGCCGCGCTCGGAAGGAGGGCGCCGTGACCTTGGTGTTTGGCCGCGGAACGCGTTTGGCATATGTGCCGGCGCTGCGGCGGGAGAAAGCCAGCGCGCGACGGGCCCCGCCCCGCCCCGCCCCGAACCGCGCCACCCCGCCCCTCCCCGCCCCCGCTCCGCCTTGCCCCGCCCCGCTCCGCCCAGCCCCGCTCCGCCCCGCTCCGCTCCGCCCCGCGCCACTCCTCCCCGCTCCGCCCCGGCCCACACGCCCCACCCCGATCCGCCCTGCTCTGACCCGACGGGGAACGCGTCGCAACGTCGCGACGCGCTGAAAGCCGCCCAAGGCTCTCCTCCACGGTGGGGTCCCGCCGAGGATATTGCTTCCTCGGTTACAACGCCCACCTCTCTGGCTTTGTGCTGCTGCCCACGCGATGTGGCTTTTGCTAAGGGCCTTCTCATCTTCCTCGGAGTCTCGTCCCTCTTGGATTCCCTCTTTTCTTCGACCTCCACCTCAATGAGCTCGCTTCAATTAGGGGTCTTCATTTGAACAGCCCTCCGTCTTGCCTCTCTCGATTGTCAACAGCGACATTCGTCATTCCAGCATTTCATTACTTGACCGAAATATTGTCGACATACCACGGCATGGCTCTTCTATTACCCCGACTGCCGATCCTGCTGTCTCGCTGCCAATTGTCATTCTTCTGACCTCCCGTTTTTCAGCATCTTTCCTGCCGCCATATTTGACAAAAACATGAATCTGTAAATTCTTCGAATTTGCGATTCACGTCCAATTACGTTTCTACTGTACTAGTCCCCTCCTGAAGTGCGCTACCATTCTGCGAATTCTTTAAAGCTCCCTTCCTCTACTTCACTTAATTTGGCACTGTCTGTCTGCTTTTCATATTTCCTCCCTCCCGCTGCTCCTGGAATGTGCTGCTGGGTCTTTGCTGCTCTTCTCCGAACTAGCAATCGATTTTCTCTCATAAAATGGGAGTTCCTGGAAAACAAAATGGCCAACAAGTCGTCGAAGAAGCATTAGTTATGAAATTTCAAACACTGCAGAAAGCTAATTTAAACTGTACTATATTGACTGCGAACCCCTGGCGACGTACTGGGAAACGTAACGGAATTTTGGCGGCGACTGCGGTGGGTGTTCTAGCGCACCGCTTGCAAACTGGTGGTTGCTAGTGGCGTGACTTTTCCTCTACGGCTCGAACGTTGGGCATATAGACTGGCGAGTTGCCGTTGGTGGGGAAAACCGAGGGAAGAGAGAAGCAGGTCGGTTCCTCTTCTGTGCTGAACACTGCTGTGTTTACTGTCATAGTAGTGTGTTCCGCGTCCATAGCTCTGCGGCACGAATACCGGTATGTTGACTTGGTACTGGTATGATGACTTGGTGAATACTGGTATGTTGACTTATAGGCAAACGAATGAATTTCGGCGTTCCATGCGGACATATGACTACCGGAACTACTACAGTGGGCGCGGAGAAATATAACACAATTTATTATTATGTATTTCTCAGTATTAGAACTTAAAATGATTTCGCGTAGTTTTTTCTTCAAATAGTACAGATTTTCAGATAAATCGTGACAAATTTTCCAAAAATGCCTAAAGATGTTTCAAAGAAACTTATTTTTTTGTTTAAAATGTTTGGCAAGATATCCCACAATATACTGAATGAAGTGACTCAAGTATCATTAATTTATTAAAACTTTTGCATGGAAAATTTAAGCATTTGTGATTACTTTTGAAAACCTCACATGTTAAATACATGACAGGTATATTTATAATTTAATACATTAGTGTTCGCAAAACCGGCTGAGTTTTGCTGTCCGGAGGAGAAATCTAGTGACCGACTGCTGTAATTGGCAGTTTTCCATGGTTTCCATGGTTTCGGCGAACAGCGAGCAACCGCTCGCCGAATCCCGAGTAGTGTGGATGGGTCGCTTGCTATTTATGTACTGCGCTACGTATGTGAATCATGTGTCCCCAAATATGGGAATCAAAACTACGTCCTTTTTGAGATTATTGTATAATTTATCGGTAAATTAACAACGCGTGTGATAGAAAAATATTGTAGGCTGATTTAGATAGGCTACAATCATGGGCTACCCCAAATGAAATAAAATTAAATCTCAGGAACTGAAAGTTAATCAGATTCGCCCGTTCTAGAAAGAAAAATTGAGAAATTAGGATATTTCGCGGGCTGAATGCTGTAAACATTTGAGAATTGAATTAAATGAGGACCTGGGATGAGCAGAACATGTAAATTACGTAATGAAAAAGGCGTGGAAGGCATTACATTTTGTGGTTAAGGTACTTGGGAAAGGAAGCGGAAAATGAAGGGAATTAGTACACATATCTCTAGCACGGTCAATACCTCTGGCTCCATATACTCTGACCCACATAGTTCAGAGCAAATAATATCTCTCGGAAATCTACAAAATACGCTGCTAAATTTGTTAACAGAGGACGTCGTAATTCTGAATTTATATCGCGAAAATTCAGAGAGAAATCACAACCTGGTGTTTGATTAGTGATTTCAGGCCCATCAACTGCGTTAGATCGTTAGTCCCGTAAATGTAGTACATGTTTTATTGCGAGAGATAGCCTTGATCTCCCCTCCTCCCGGCTGGCGAGATCCGGCGTCGACCTAAGTCGGCTTTCGGGCATTTTCCCCAACCATGTGTCTTCCATCAGCAGCCCACTCCTCCAACCAGGACAAGTTCTAAGCTCCTGACTGGTCGCCCGAGAAATGTGATAACGTAGTGCATATTAGTGTAAGTGCGTAAGGGGAGTGGAGGTCAAGGTAGAGGAAGGACACATTGTGCACAGTCCGTGCCCGTTTGTAGGAGTATTGCTCCGGTATTCGCCAGATGTTGATCGGAGAAACCACAAACTACCAGTCAGAGCAGCTGGCCACTATAATTCTCCTCCAGATAGTGGCTGAACTCGACGTAACTATCTTGCTACTGTCGAAAATACTGTCACCGTCAGGAATCGAACCCTAGGATCTCCCGGTCAGAGGTAATTGCACTGGCATCAGTTGATGTCCTGAGCCACTTTTACCGTGGCAACTTCGTGTATTATTCAAATCAATAGAAGATGGAAGTCCATGGGCGGAAGTGCGGTTAAAATTGTCTAAGCGTACGACGCGCGGAATGATCATGGTTCGAAATTCGGCAATGTGAATGGAGAAAATTCTCATTTGTGAAGAGAACAATATAAAATTGAAACAAATTACTTGCAACGGTGTTACAGACTTTTCCTCAGAATATAAAAAAAAAATGAAAGTAGATTGAATTGTAATTTTTTAGTATATGTTACATTAAAATTAATTATTTTAAATTTCTATTGTTATTTTATATTAGTATATCAGCTTTATCAGGGAAGGGTTAGGATACTAATTTTGTAAAATTGTATTAAGTAAAACGTACTCGTAATTATTACAATGTTTGTTTGGTTGTTTGTTTTGTGTCTTTAATAATTGTATTTGGGAAACGCTACCACAGGAGATTCTTGTATGTATTTCTAAGAAGCGTAATACTTATTCTGTTCTATTCTAAATATCTCAAATGATCTAAAGCGAAATTTGCTTGATAACTCAAAAGTTTTCATTTAAAGATTTCCTTTGTTCTAGACATAATATATTAATCACACGTATTTTTCACATATATTCCTAAACAAGTAATAAATTACTTTTTCTATCGCGGTATGTTGTCAGAATTCACATTTTGTGGGTTTTTGATTTTGAAAAAACGGAAAACGCGTTTCATTTTCAAAATTTTCTCAACAATGACTATCACGTTTTTCTTTAATTTTTCCCCTAAAAAGAGTACGCTAATAAAAATGATAATGTATTTTCATTCTTTGATCACTGAAGTTTTGAAATTTGCCTAAGATAAATTTTTTTCGCTGTCTTTCTGCAACTAGGATAATAATGATACAGATAGTTTTCTTAATGAAATCTGTTTCGACGACAGATCCTTTAAAAAGTCGTGTATAATTTTTCATAAATACAAGTATTCGCTTCGATTTCCGTGAAACATATGCATTTATTAAATATAGGAGTATGTTTTCTCTCATAAACGGCACCTAATTTCTTATGATTTTTTTCTCGGTATGTGCAAGTGACGTTTCAAAAAATTGCGCAGGTTCCATTTTCGTTTATCTCGTTGTGTTTTCGAAAATTGCTAAAATTAACATCGCAAAACTAAAAAATGACAATAGAGATTTTATTCGTGAATGGCATTTTGTTTTAAAATATTATAGCTTGAAATAAGTTCATGTACGTTTTCTTTGGAGAAAAAAGGATTAATTTTCGTCTAAGTTTCGATTAATTTATATTTTATATCTAAAAGAGCCACAAATGTTTTCTTTACATTTCGTTCTCAAATGGATCAAGGGACCCTTGAAAAAATGGCGTAGATACCATTTTCGAGGAACTCTGTATTTTCAAAATTTGCATCCAAATTAACATTGCAAAAGTTCAACATTTTTGTAAGAGATTTTTGCTTTAATAAAATCAATTTAAAAATTAAAAATATTTCAATTAAGCCATGTATAATTTTTTATGTTATTCGTACCTGCCTCACGTGTATAATATTGAAGATATAGATTATTTCTGAGTACGATCTTAGCGTGGATTAGCAGCAAGCATGTGGTCTGCTCTTTCCGTGCCCGGGGTTGGGATTCCGTAAATGTTTTAAAAATCATCGAACAAAATGCGCTTATAAGTTCGGTTTTCATTAAACCATTTTGCCAATCTTCAAAAATTGCACATTCGAATCTCCTGCGCTTCTTTTAGAAAAAAAATTTTCGAGAAATGGGTACAATAGAAAACATGTTGCAATATTATATATTACCCAATTGTTACAAATAATGCGAGGAAGTATGTGCTGTTCTTACTTCCCTAGCTTTATTTTAGAAAATGCAAAATGGCGAAAAGTTGTTCAACTGATTCCCCGAAAGTAGTACCGAAAGTCGTGTTTTCGTCACGTGACCCTTATCGCGGATCCATGTGCTGGAGCGGGTATCAACATTGATCCTTCAGAAATTTGTAGGATTCTTTTATTCGGCGTGCTATGTTCATGGTCGTTAGTCTTCAAAAGAAATAGACCAACTATTTCAATAAAAAAATGTAAGCAGAATTTAAATAAAAATGTAACTAGAAAAGTAAATGAATTGAGCTTTAATAGAAATATATTTGCACAAAATTTGCATTTTAACATTGTTATTGTCTTGATTTTTTATTTCTTCTTTTTGTAAGCTTTCTTTCATACTTAAACGTCACAAACCTACCCTTTCTGGTGTTAAATGAATATTAGAAGAAAGGAACACGGCTCTTCAGAATTTTTTTCCACTCGATGTGAATCCACTCTCCGTTCCTGGTCTAAAAGCTTCTTAGGAAACCATTATGACAACGAGATGAACCCGCAGTACATGAGAGAAAAATCCCCACTGTGTGCAGTTCACAAGTCAAGAGATTTTACAATTCCTCGTGGCTTGTAAACAGTATCGTTGTCCGAAAAAAAGTGACTTTTAATAGGCTTACGCGAGGAGTTGAGCGAACAGGGACATTAGCGTGACGTAGTAATGAAAATGGAGGACTTTCAGAAAAAATGCCTGACCACTCAGAATATTTAACCACAGAAAATACGTTTCAGAGCAGTTCACAAATTCAATACTTTTGAATTTAATTATATATTTTAGTCTTTCTTGGCGCTTAAAAATTGTCTACAAGTGTACTCAATTTGAAACCAAACAAAAATATATTTCATGACAGACATGCCGTTATTAAAATTAAATAACGATCGACGAATACATCGATCGACTAAGTTACAGCAAGCATTACCGTTGTCTCGGCAGCGACTCTGACCGGAAAGTCCTAGGGTTCGATTCCTAACAGGAGCTGATTTTCGACACTAGCTACATAGCTAGGTCGATTTCAAATGCTGTATGGAGAAGAATTGTGATGGCCGACTGCTCTGATCAGAAGTTGTGCGAGGTTTTCTCCGATCACTATCAGACGAATACCGGAGCAAAAACCCCGACAAACGGGTCACAAACCGCACGTGATTTGTCCTTCCTCTTTCTAGCCTTATCCTCTCTCCTTACCCACACACGACAACACACTACACTAGTACACATAATGGGAGAGCAGTCGAGAGCTCAGAGTTTATCCCGTCTGGGGATGGGGACACAGCAGGTGATATCGGAGGAGAAAATCCGGTTAGGTAGTGGCCGTACTTCAATATCCAGCAGGAACACCGCCACCTCCTGGTATAAAATATTCGTTATACCAACGGGAATAATGACAATAGCAATTAACGTGCTCGAAAACATCAATAAATTGACCAATTAAACGTATCCATTGAATAGGGAGTTTTAGTGCCACGCGTAAGGTAGTAGCGTAGTTAGTGCCTTATGCACTAACAGTCACGTGATGGACCTTGAAGTCATAACGTCTTACCTTACACCAGTAATGTCAAGGTCTCCTACTGGTGGCAGTGGAACGCCTCGCGGCACTAACCCAAATTTCACATTTCTGGTTTTCGTTGTAATGGCTCTACGTTGTTATGTCAATTTATTCTCTTGAATCTCCTAAAATAAGGTAAGCACTCCCGGCCAGAACCAATCACTGCCTCTTACTCCACCAGCGGCCATGCAACTCCCTGTGCCAGTGGTGTCAAGGTCTCCTACTGGTGGCAGTGGCACGCCTCGCAGCACCGTGCCATGCCACGAACTTCTCTGCGCCACAAGCGTCGGGAAGGGAACTATTAGTAACCCGCCATTTTACAATAGTGATGGCGTTGTCTCTTGCGGCGGGGTTATGAACTGCGTGGAGAGGTGATTTTGTCATGGCACTGGTGCCACACACTCTGGCTCGTGGCATCGAACTCGACAACACTGCCTTACATCTAAAGTAGGACCTTGTATCTTCATAAACAGTGCACGCCTGTAAGTGTCTCTACGGCAGTGTTGTCAAGGTCTATGCCACGAGTAGGAGTCTGTGGCACGAGCGCCACAACGAAATCGCCTCTCCACGCAATTCATTACCCCGCCACCAGAGACAACGCCATCCCTACTGTACAACGGCGGGGTTCCTAATAATAGTTTCCTTTCCCGACGCTAGTTGCGCAGAGAAGCTCATGGCACGCAACGGTGCCACGACGCGTGCCACTGCCACCAGTAGACCTTGACATCACTGCTCTACGGTCATCTCAGAACCGGCAAAATGACCTTCTAAAAACAGGAACGTTGCATTTTTCCAACTCTGATAAACCTATTCTCGTTTGTGAGGCAGTTCCAATTATTCAGTACCAACTCCACAATGCTGGCAAGGATTAATGGGAAATGTTGGAGATGTGACAGGAAAGAAATTCGGCAAAAAAGAAGTTGAAATCATATCTTCGGGATATGTTATGTTGCATGCTCATAATGAACGCTGATATAAGATATTTCCTGCATCCTCAAGAAAAGCCCAGACTGCATACACATTGCGGAGGGCCACAAAAACTAAACTGAGCACAATGTAGATTTGTTATACGTCTGACTTGTATCGTGGTTTAAATGTATGTTCACTAGCCAACACTCTTCGATATATTATGCAACTTCTTTGTTCAACGCTTGAAATGTTTCTTTTATTACAATGCATAACGCATTGTCGCAATTGCTAAAACTATTTTGAAAGTTGGTTATTACGACCGTATAAAGTTGTTCCCGGTGGCCGTATAAAGCCTATTCCCGGTGGCCGAGATCGCTAAGACAGTAGTGTCGTAGCGATTTCGGACCTAAGGATCGCGGGTTCGTGTCCACTCGCGGGCATGGTTGTATTTGTGTTCGACCTTTCACTTCCTATCATCACCATATCACGTCATCTTCAGTGAACTAACGTTGAACCCGACAGTGGCCGCTAATGAACTTGATGTTGATGCGAACTTAAATAATAAAAAAAAGTCGTTAGTCACGTGATCATTAGTGTTTAAGGATGACTCCTTACTTCCGGCGCTAAAACTCCGTAATAAGTTATTTCGAATTTTAGCGTCATTCTTTTAACAAGGAATGGTACACTAAATGTACAGAGAATTGAGACAGTGCCGGATATTAATGCGAGTAAATACAGCACATGCGGTAATCGCAGGACGGTTGGTAAATCTACACATACTGGAGGAGCGTGAGAGTTGCCGCATGCCCAGTTGCACGGCGCAGGAGCGCGTGTGCTGTGTGCAGAGCGCCGCGCTGCCTCTCTGAGACGAGGCTCTCGCAGTCCAGAGTCTTCTGCCCGGTGCGCAGCAGGCAGCGACGCCTCCAGCTCCGCTACGTGCCGCGCCTACAAGGACTGTTATTGCTCTAGCGCTCGGAAAAACTGGCACATGACATTTCGTTCGGTCCATTCTTAGCGTGCTCTCTTTCGTTGTAATATCTCAGTAGTGTCTGTAATTAAACGATTGTATCACTCGCAACACAGCTACGATTGTCCGTGATGCGCATAATAGGTAATTTATTGGTCGATTAGAGCAACTAGTGGTGTGCTGGCCATAATTTTTCTTATTATTTGAAACGTTGGTGCAAAACAATATTGCAACTTGTATCCAACTAATACTTCAGCCACCTCTTGTAAAACACTTCACCTAACGTGCGGGAGATTCGAAAAAAAATCGCCACTTTTTAAATTCAAACGTTTTGATGAAAATGGAACTTGTAGCATAGATTTCAGAACTCTGCTTTCTCATTACGAAAAGTTTAAATTAAAAATTGGAAACCGTTTTTTAGAAAATTTTGTTCACGTAGGAATTGTGGAAAATAGTTTTGAGTTCTCTGAAAAATGACGCGAATATTACTTATATTCTGAAAAAATAGGGTACATAAAATGATTTAGAGATCTACTTTTAAGAAATTCATTAATAAAAAATATCTAATAATGTAATTGTTTTCTTCTTTGGCCCGGTTGTTCCATAAACGGAAGTTAGGTGATCCAATTAGATGGCTCTACAGTATTATCATCATGATGGGTTTTCTTGGGGAGATATAATCAGTGTAGTTTTTCATTGATTTCCCTGATGGTACTGAATGAAGTAGTATGATTATAAAGAGGGGTGAAAGACTGGAATGATGGTGGAAGGTAGGAGGTGGGATGGTGGGAGGTGATCGTGAATTTTTGAACCATCCCGGCATTCGCCTTATGACCGAGGGAAACCACGAAAAACTCCGGCCAGGCTGGCTGAAAGACATCAAACAAATTCCAGAATCATTTTATCATGGTAGCTACACTTCAAAAGAATCCAAAATACTCAAATCTCGTTTCGGGTTATTGGAAGAGTGAGCTTTGCTGCCCTTGTCGCCCTGCTGATGTCCGGATGAGCTTTATGAACGTGCACGGTATAACGCATAAATAAGCGCGCCGTGCTTCTACCTGTTTTCCAAATGCAGTGCTTCCGGCAAACTTCGCCTAATTCAATGCACTCCCAGCTTCCCCTGACTCGACTCTAACCGCATCAATCGCTCCCGCCCCTCTAATATTCCCTGCGCTCTGTACCCTTATGTACCCTCTTAATTATATCAAAGGCGGTTTCGAGAGCCGACTACTTATTACGCACGATAGTCCGAAATTCGAAAAGATGACCTGCTAGATACCACTTCCCCATCGGAAAATGTAGAAAAGTGGAATGATATTAAATCATATCTAGAATAAACTAGAAATGAAGCCTTGGGTAAACAGATCTATAGAAAGATGGGTTTCAGAATATGGGACGAAGATATAAAAGAGGCATTAACAGAAAAGAAAACTACCTGTAAGAAATGGGTACAGGAAAAAAACAGAAGAAAGCTGGGAAATATATAAAATAAAACGAACGTTCACTGCTAAAATATTTGTCACGAATTCTCAAGAGAAAGCTGAGAAAACGTCATAAGCAGAGTGGAACATGCTGTTTATGTACGACAAGACCAGTTTAAATATGTATGTGGTAATGTCTGTAAAATCTGTCAGTAAAAACTGGTCGTTAATAAAATATCGTATTCTCATTAAGTCTAAGATGCCGCCATATCAAGGAGATATTTGCGGTGTAAAATATTTTCCGATATTTCGAATTTTTGTTTTATATTTTGAAATATATGTTTAGATAATTTTCAAGAAAACTAGTGGTGCTACCAAAGCACATATTTTGTCATACATCATTGTATTCCTCTTCGTATAATCTATCCATTGCTGGTGAGAAAAATGTATAGTTCCATTTTTATAAACATCTCTACGGCATATTACTTGCCCCATGATTCCGCATTATAGAGCGAAAACCGATATCGTGAATCGTTTAGAAGTTATGGCGGTGGCACATAGTTTTGTTGATCAATTTGCCTATATTTGTTGATGTTCAAAGTCCATTAACTCGAGCGGACGGGAATGCAAAATTATGGAGTATATTGTAGTTCGACTGGGTCAAACTAATTTGTTCATTATGTTGCACTTCTCTATTTGATATCTTATTAATTACTTATGCATCATGGCTCGCTATTTATGGACGTCTTCAGGTAAATGTGAGTTGTTCTCTGCATCTATGGAAACATGTGTTGATACCTGGAGAATCCTCAAAACATTAAAAGCAGATATCAGAAAAGCAATTTCGAATATTTGAGAATCCCTGATACAAAATAATTACATTTTTGTACAGTTTTACTGAAGAGTATGTATTCCAATTTTCCCAAGTTACGCATATACGCTCATGTATCTTTATTCACCTTACGAAAGGAAAAAAATGAATCTGCCAAAACTGCTTTCAAGAAGACTGTAATTCGTAATTAGTCGTAATATGCACACATAAATATTCTCTAAAAAGGACGCATGATATCGATTAGTTGCATGCGATGATGATCGATTTGCGAAATTCAATTGAGCAAAATCAATTAAACGGTTACATTAACGCTTCTGAACTGACCACACTTCCCAGCTACAAATTCAACAACTTTTCGCGCTCAAGTCGGCGTAGTTAAAAAACCTCTAAGACGAAAATATGTGGGTCATTTTCCACTTATCCACTTATTTTCAACAAAAAACTTACAAACATAACACAGAAAAGTAGACTGAGAAATGGTGTAAATTCGTATGTGTGTTTGTGTGTGTGAATGAGAGCCACGGAGAGAGAGAAAGAGAGAGAGAAAGGGAGGGAAGAATGGAGGGAGAGAGGGAGGAGGAAGCATACGTTGGATAAGCAGGAAAAATGGAAAAGAAAATGGAATAGAAAATAAAATTTGTCAAAGCCGTATGTATATCTTTCACAAGCATGGCGGGGTTTAGTAAACGCTGCAACGGCAATATGGGAGGTGTGGTGCCTTGCAGTGAGCGGGTGCAGCACGGCCGTGACGCGACAGCGCTCGGGCCCGCTCCGACCCACGGGCCGGGCCGGGGCGAGGCGCGGCGCAGCACGGCGCGGAGCGTTGCGGCGCCGCGCTCCTCCACGCAGGGCCGCGTGCGTAATTAGCATGAGGTTGCGGTCGCTCGGCGCGCGCGCCGCTCCCCGCCCGCCTGCCCGTCCGCCCGTCGGCCCGCTGCCCGCCCCCCCTCCCGCCACCCACCCGCCGGAGCTAGGCTCCGCTCGGCCGCCCGTATGGAGGTGAAGGTAGACGGACGGCCCGGCGCGGCGCGCGGCGGCGGGGTCGGGCGGCGCGGCGCGAGGCAGGGCGGCTTCACCGTGCCGCAGCCGCCTGGCGACGTCTGCGTCGGCCGCGACCGGTGGCGGACCCGACGAGTAGCCGGCCACCACCGCTCCGTTTTTTTGTTGTTTTTTTAAATTTATTTTCTTGTTGAATATTACAAAGATCAGTCAAACTTACACTACAGATATGTTTTTATGCTTACAACTAACTTACGTACTAAACTTAATCTAATTCATAGGTGAAGAAACCATCTTGGTACCTCTTTAACTGTCAATTTCAGCGAATTGTTTCAGGAATACGTATTTATTTAGAATTCGGGTTGGTTGTGTAGGATTTCGGCCGAGGTTGAGAGCATTTAGAGTGGGGATTTGTGGTATGGTGAAATAGAAGTTAGAGGCGAGTTAATTAGTTAGGTTGGTTATGTTCTATGGATAATTATTTGTGAAGTTGGTTGTTGGTGACAAACCAAGGGGCGTTAGTGATTATTCTTAGGTACTGATTTTGGAAAATTTGTATTTTGTGGATATTGGTTTATGCGGCGTTGATCCAGATGGGGCATGCGTATAAAATATTATTATTATTATAGCTGTGTTATATGGCAGTGAGGAATTTCTATTGATGATAGGTTTTAGTTGTAGTAGTTTTAATTTTGTTGATTAACTTTACTTTGTATGTGTACCGCCGATCCATCTAGCCAGAGAATAATTAACATTTTATCTCCCCTGAATATTTCGATGGGACGATTTATTTCTGGCGTAAAATCCTTACGGGTGCTTTTGGTTCGCTGAAAAATATTAACTATTTTTTTAATTATAAGAAATTAGTTATTAAACTGTATTAAGTTTTATATGTGAAATTAGTGTCTACACATGTTCGTACATATCCTGTCTCAACAGTTACTTCATGAAGCCATAGAGACGCAGTATGGTACTATTAGTAATAAATCTACTTATACTAATTTAAAAGATTATTGGGGACACATTTTCATCGGGCATAAACACGTGCTTAGTTTTCGTGTGTATTAATCAAGCCTTGCGTCCAGCCTATCGTGCTGCTAATCCTTAGTTTCACCAAAGATCAGTACGTGTACCGCCATACTTCCTCCTCTAAACATTAAAATGCTGAGATTCGGGAACTTATCAATCTTGACAGTCCTCATTGGTTTTTATATGAGGCAACGCTACTTACATGTTTGTTGGAGTTATTTATTTCAACTTTTCTGGAAGCAGTGAAATACTCTATTTAATGGGAATCTACTACATCTCAAGCGTATCACAGAGAAATTAATCTTCGCTGCACATTACATTTCGCCAATTCTGAGGATACCGCAAAACCATATTCTGCATTGAAAAATGTCAATTGATTTACCGAAACATCGGCATGTGGTAGATAACGTCTTATTTCATAACGAATTGATAAAATCAATCAACCACCCGCTGCTAAAACTTGCGATCTAGGTACAACTTTCAGACATCCACAGAGACAGGATTAAATCACGCTGCCCAAAATCACAAATTCGCGTCCGCTTTACTGTGTAAGCAATACCTGATACCTTGTATTTTTTCATCTTCTGTTCTTCTCTGGAATCTATGGAGACCTGCCCGACCCCTCTTCAAACCTTCTTCTCTTCAACCACGGGAAGATCTGGCATGTTATTATCCAATCTGTCTGAATCTTGAAATCTCAAAGTAGTTTGATTTTTAATTTCGAACGAGATTTTCCGGGTAATGCTTCCACCATTTATCAGTTGTCTGAATACCATATTTCTTCCCATATTCCAGAGAAGCAAGGTTGCCACTCTGGCATAGCCTTGTTTGTAACCTGTGTGTGCCTTGTTGCGGAGATTGATTACGTTATTTACTGTTTTGTTTGGTTTGCGCAGATTGTATTTGCCGTCCTCAGTAGTCTTATATACTTTGGCTTCTCCTTAGCGCCATAGTCCTTAGAACATGCTCTTGGACTATCAATACCAATTTTTTGGTCTCTTTCTTGATGGAGTTACCCCGCAGCAAGCCCCAGAGGAGAATATTGTTTTTCCCCTTCGATATCCCGAGCACACTACCCGCAAGAGATAGCCACGCCATTTTGTTCGGCATTCCTATTGTTTCCTAGGTTGAAAAATGTGCTTCTAGTCTTAAACCTTAACCCTTTCACTGCTACGCGTTAGGAGCGCCGGCCGCCGCGCTGTGCTGAGCCATCGGGCGGCCGCAGTACGCCCTGTGCTGAATACTTTTTCGTGCGGTCTTCTCTTGCGCGCGCGCAGTTATCAAAACAAAATCGAAAAATCCTATTTGAAATATCGAAATATCCTATTATCGAAAAATCCTACACTTTCCATCCTTTTAGATCCGGGCTTTGGACCGGCACCTGATCGTACCAAAAAACAATGCCAAACGTGTAATTTATAAATCGAAAATCAAGACACGTACCGTACACCAGGAAAGCAAAATCACAAGTGAGAAGCAGTCCCTGGAAATGCGTTGAAGTAAACACGGAGGGTGTATAGACAAAAGGGTTTTCTATTCTGGTAGTGCAATAATCTTTTGACCTGCGCGTGCTTGGCCGGAAACGCGCGCGGGACCCAGGACGGCCCGCGGTTCAAGCAGCCCATGCCTTCCACAACACGTGAAAAATCTCGCAACAGACGCATTGAAACGCTATTTAGTAGGCACCAAAATAAACTTCAAAGTGTCCAGAACAGGACCCATGTCGTGACAATCGCCTAATTTCGAACGCGACCGAACAACGGACACGAGAACCCAAAGAGCAGCAGTGAAAGGTTTAAAGATACCATCCTTAGATACACCATACTTCCGTCGCAGGATGGGTCTGCACCTGTGACTGCGAGTTGCCCGAGCACCCGCCTGCTACATGGATCTCAGGACTCGCGGTCCTGAGACGCTCGCACTCCTCCCGTGGGCGCCGCTGTTTGACTTACCGTGATTACTTTTGCGGCGCTTGCTCGCATCTCCCCGCCCGCGTCGCCTTCCCCATTCGCCACCCGTCTTCGCTGCCCGTCTCTGTTGGCCTTTTCCGCGGTCCGTCTCCACGCCCCGCCGCCCGTCTCCGCCGCCCGTCTCCGCCGCCCGTCTCCGCCGCCCGTCTCCGCCGCCCGTCTCCGCCGCCCGTCTCCGCCGCCCGTCTCCGCCGCTCGTCTCCGCCGCTCGTCTCCGCCGCTTGTCTCCGCCGCCCGTCTCCGCCGCCCGTCTCCGCCGCCCGGTCTCCGCCGCCCGTCTCCGCCGCCCGTCTCCGCCGCCCGTCTCCGCCGCCCGTCTCCGCCCGCCCGTCTCCGCAGTCCGTCTCTGCGGCCCGTCTCCGTCGCCTATCCCCGTCGCCCATCTCCTCCGCCCGTCTCCGCCGCCCGACTCCGCCGCCCGACTCCGCCACCCATCTTCGGCGCCTGACGCAGTCCCGTCATGTACCCCGCCTCGACCCCGCGCGCAACAAACGACCGTCGTCTTCCTGGCCACTTCTGGCCCCACCACCCGACGTCACCAACAGCCATCCGCTGTTGCCAGCATTCCCACTAGTTCTTTGCAATCTTCCCCACCCCATGCCGGCGTCCGCCACCCCCCACTCCACCAAGTTGACCTCCTGCTTCAGCTACCACAATTGCTCCCTGCCATCATCGCCGTCTTAACATAGCCTCAAACCCACCCCATCCAATCTGTTCTCCGTGCTGCCCTATTGTCACTCACCCATCCCCGCCCCGTCCCGCCCCCGCCCCCGCTCCGCCCAGCTCGGGCCCGGCCCTGGCCCGCCTCTTCCCACTCCGTGCCATCCCACTCCGCCCCGCCCCGCCCCCGTCCCACCCCACCCCACCCAGCCCCGTTCCACCTCACCCAGCCCCGTTCCGTCTCTCCCCGTCTCTCCTCATCCTTCCTACTGCTCCACGTTGCACTCCGCTCCGTCCCGGCTGGCGGCGCCATCTACCACCCGCTGGTTGCCCAGACGTCCACCCCGTTGCACCGCGCCGCACCGCGCCTCCCCACGCCGCCCGCAGCTGTCTGCAGGATGCGCGGTGTAATCACTCGCCAGCGGGCGACGATCCCGCGGCCTCGGGGCCTCTTCTTTCACGGCAGAGGGACGAGCGGGTGTGTGGCTATTGCTAAAGATACTGTTTTCCTGGACAGAAGGTCCGTCCCGAATAGTGCGGCCACCCCGCAATGAACCACAATTCCAGCGCTCGCTATTTCAATGATCTGTGAAGTCTGCCAGTTGGAGTTTTCTTAATTTTCTAGCGACAGCCTGAAACATGGAAGTAACTGATGAAGAGGCATTGCAATTTTGTAAATATGAAATTCATGTATGCCTGCCCTGCATTTTCTCTGATTTAAAGTGCATTTGTTGATCATATTAGATTGCTTCTTGATAATACATTTAATTGTTAGGTTTGCAGGCATTCAATTAATTTGTTTCTGCGTTTGTGGAATAAAAATAGGTATAGGTGAATTACATGCAGAATCATTTGTATATATTATACCTAATAAAAGCATCACTGTTACCGGGATTTTTTCTTACGTTAGTGAGTATTTAAAATGATCTACAGGTTAACTTTCTTGATATGTAATAGTCGTATCATTTTTGTAGATCCGCAAGCTGGTCTTTTGTGACTTGTTTGAGACAAAGGTCCAAGGTCTGTCTCTGATAGATATTCCTTGATCTCGGTCAACAGCAGGGATTCCGCTTTAGATGTTGTATACAGATGTCTCTTTACTTCCTCAATATTTCTTACAATCACAGCTTCTATTCTGTAGTTACTTCATATCGACTTCTGTCCATTCAGCCGCTGTATAATAACCTGCCAGTTATCTGGAATGATTCGAAAACCTCTAGCTTTCACCTTTGAACCGTGATTTGCAATGAACTTGACTCGCTCGTGGAATTCGTGAGAGAACAGATAAGTTTTGTGTAGTACATGGATTCGTGCGTTAATGTGCACCTTTGGACTGACACAAATACGTAATTTCCATGTCACTAAGTTTGTGCCGTTGCATGTGAACGTTGTATCTGTGAATGTATGACATATGGACATTTAAGAGATGTTCGTTAACTCAAAAATTGTAATAATTGCATTTAATGAGACAGTGTTCTCAATCATACTACGTAAAAATGTATCTTTGTCAGTATCCCAAAATATTGCTGAATTTAATAACGAGGCTCTAACCGTGCCAAGTTGTCATTAGAAATGGAAGAAATTGCTTGAGAGATATTGTTTAACGAATGTATAAAATTTAATTTAATTTTATAGAATAATATAATGAAATGTAATTGGAACAAAGTTGTCCATTTTATTCCTAGGAAATCTTCGAGAAACGGAAAAGCGACTCTCTACCACGATTTCGACCAGTTTAAGCATCAGTGTCAACCAATTTTGTAAAATTAATTAAAGCTAAGAACTTGGCCATTTCAGGAGGGAAGTACATACGAGAGTATCTGAGTCTTTCGGTGCCAGAACTGTCCTGACGGGCACTGGTTTCGTGGTGTGAACATTCTCACCCATTCCAGTCACGCGCCGTGTTACCCGGTTTAGCTAGCTCCCAAATTGCGGCGTCGCTCAAATTGTCGAACAGGGAACCTGTTCTTACACTCCCTGAAAACTCTTTCCGCTTCCAGGGGAAAATATTCGTGTCCTCGATCATCCTTCGTAAACTAGCCACAACCTTTAAAGTGTTGATGCATGAAACTATCAGATTATATTTTTCGTTATTGGTAAAGAATAATTTATTTACCTGTTCTTCCTAAACGGCTGTAATCTTATATTCATAAAATATTAATTAATGTCGTATAAACGAAATGCCCTATTATGTTTCGGGAACAAGTGTGTATCCTTTTAGGAAACAACATTTGTATTAAATTTGAATTGCTTTGAAAATAATATTGAAGAGTTTTGAAAATGACATTTTTTATCCTTATTAAGAAATTAATTGTTGAAAGCAATGATAAAAAATATTGAAACAGTTATGAAAAATGAAACTGAAGGATGTCTATTATTGACTGGCGGACGTTTCAAGAATCCGCATTGAATTTAATAAAGATTTGTACCATACCGTTCGTTATATCGGTTTTTGTGTTTCTCGGTACGTTGCACAAACCAGGTTACTACGAATCACATTTCATGACATTAAGTTGACCACATGAAACTCCTCCAATTTTTCCATTTCCAAAATCATTATTTGTCAGTGTATACAGTTCCCCATACACAGAAAATTATCATTTTCTCCGTTTTCAACTTGCTAAGATAGCGATTGCAATTCGCGAAGACCAAAATTGGCCTTTGAACCATTATATTTTTTACCTACTCATATTCATACATTTTTTAAAAAATATTCACTTCGGTAGTTGTGCGCCTAGTGTCAGCTCTCACTTAATGTATGATTTATTACCATCTTGCTTCAGATGGCAAAATCTCACTGGGTTCCTCGTGCCAGGGGCTGCAACGTGCAGTGTCCCTTCTAAGTTTATGCCAAAATTTTGTAAATACTTGTAAATAGTAATGTAAAAATTATATGTAAAATTTGTGTAAATGTAAAATTGTAAAATTAAATGTAAAATTTTCATTGAATGTAACTTAAGGGTCGTATTTCAATATTAACAATTATATTTGTCGTTTCTTTTAGCTTTTCTGTTTGTGTAAATAGTTTTGTACAACACTTTTTTTTTCTCAAAGCGAATTTGTTAAGTGGTAGTCTAGACTGGCATAGGGGCTAGCGCCCGGGTACCGGTCTTCCTACTACGGCTAGGCCGACGCTTCGGCCATGTACACTTTAAGTCATATAATAAACACATATACTGTGCGTCTAGTATCATTAGTGACTTCAGTTTAACGAAACCGAACCGAAACGCTGGTTCGATTTATTTGTAAAAGACGAGTTCTTTATCTTAATATCGTGGATCGGCAATACGTAGCAAAAATCGTACTTCTTTTCTAAAGTTTTATTTTCCCAGCATTGTGTAAAACAACGGTCACGGGATGAACCAGTACCTGATCATTAAACAGGAAGTTATAAATATTCTTAGAGAAAGCCTAACGTCTACCTTAAAGCATTGAACAAAAAAAATTATAGAGCAATTACGCTATCTCAACACATGGCCATCGTGCGCCATGTACGGAGAGAACTGTCAGCATGAATCTCCCACTGTTTGTGCCAGACCAGCACTGTGCGCAGACCTCGCAAAACCAAACAAGAGAGTATGAACGAGACGGCGAGAGTTAAAGGCCAACAACAAAACGAGAATGCGAGAAGCAGAAAAAGGATGAAAGACTCACTCGGCCACAAAAAGACGAGACGGGCGCAAGGACGCGACGGCGGCGCGGCGAGCCGCCTCCAAGCACGCACTCTCCCGCCCCGCGCCTGCTCAGCGGCTCGCTGGACGATCGGCGACTTTGGCCCGTTTTTCAGGTTCCTCAGACAACCGCCAGGATTTGCTGTTTAGCGCTGCTTTCTTTGAAATGTTCATAATTCTTTTGCTCAAGAGCATTGCCACCCGCAGAATAAAATTCTTAATTTAATTCAATGCAATTATGCCTTCATTTACGAGGCGAGGCTGAGGACATCAGGCCCAATCTTCCGCCTGACCACGCAAATTTCGCTGCGCACCTTTCCCATGCTGCAGTGAAAGAAGGAATCACTCGGGTGACGACACAGGCGATTAGAATTTTGTTCAGAAGTTTCGTTTAGGCTTGAGGACCTTATACATGTAGTGCAAGACATGCACAACAAATGTCCGTGATTAATTTGCATATCCAAGGCAGAAACGAAACTCGGAACTGTGTCCGTCAAAAGCTGTTTCAGTTGTGAGGCGGAAACCGATTTCGCTATATTTCATGAATTATTTTGCGAGAATCGTAACCGAATGAAATTGTTTCGGTGTCGGACCTTTATAATTTTATGCATTGATGGGTTCACGTTTGGACAAATATGTAAAGAATTGATGCCTGAGTTTAAGGACGTTTTTAAGGACGTTTTAAGGACCAAGTATCTGTCTCGAATCGGAGTATTACCATTAATAAAATACAACGTATCACGTCACCAGATCACATTGCCTCACACCGTAGATATCGAAAAACTTTATATGATACTCGTAGTATAAAATAGTAACAGAATGCAAATTCCTCAAATATAAAGTAAATAACAGCAACATTGCCTCTTATACAAACTACTAAAAGCATTCATTGTAGTTGTTCACCTAAATTCAAAACACCCATGAGGTTGACGGACTATAAAATCTACTAGAATTTGTTTTATACTATAAAAGTAATTTGAACCTCAACGTTTTATCACCAACTGATCCAACATATTTTCCAAATGACCCGAACAAAACACACTAGATGTAGCAGTTATATTTCAAAACACAATGCATATCCACAGGTTAGCCGGCTTAGGTGACTGAGGGCACCAACTGATGTCACTGCAGTAACTATGTCCGGGAGCTCCTAGCTTTGAGTCGCGACGGTTGTAGGATTTTCGACATAAGCTAGATAGCAAGGACGAATTCAGTCGCTGTCGAAAGGAGAACTCTATCGGCCGGCTGCTCTGATTGGTAGTTTTTCGCTGTTTCGCGGTGAACACCAGGCAAATCACGGAGCAGTACCCTAACGAACGGACCACATTCCGCGCGCGATCTATCTTTCCTCTTCCTTGTCCTTTCTTCACCCGTTACTTACATACTCTTACACATACACGTACTACACGACCACATGGCAGCTTAGATCTCCCGGCTGGGGAGATACCCCGTTGGTGTGAGATTATAGTTGGGGAAATCCTGCAATGGTGTAGGTCGGCGCCGGATCTCACTATCCACCTCGGAAAGATCACCGACACCTTCCACGACAAATAATATACTATACTTACGGGAATAATTACCATAGCAGTTGCCGCACCCGGAAACATTAATCAGTCAAAGAAAAAACAGCGTAAAATGAACTTGTCGCAGACAGCATACTAGTAGAAATAAGTAACAATGATTAGTACAATAATAATGTTCAAAAACACATATCAACAAAATACTTTATAAATCACTCCCAGTCGTCATTAAATACATCAATAAAAAAATAAAACCAGATAACTTTGGAATTCCTTACTGAGTTAATCGGAATATTTTGAGGGATTTAGGGTTGAATGTAGAAATAGACCATCAGGCCTCATTAAAGATGTCTAAATTTTCTAAACATGTGAAATAGATACTAAACAGGTTTAAATAAAAACCACATAATTTTATATTAAGGCTTCAACCAAAAACGATTTCCTTCTTCAATTTACTAACAAATGTTTAACGAAAACAACCAGGGTACCTCTATTAGCAACAAGTAGTAGTGAAATACTCTCCTTCGAAAATGTTGAAGTTCTAGCCTGACATTCTATTGGTACGTTCTCCCCATTGACTCCCAAATACCCCAAACTCGAGAAACATTAAAGACTTTTAATGTACATGTATATAAAGTTTCTCTCTTAATTTCACTTTTTTTTTAATAAATAATAGCAACTCTATGATCAGCATGAAGGCACAGTCAGATCAGCAAAAGAGTTTTAAATACTCCACAGGTAAATGCAGTTGTTTTTCTAAATTATATATATGAGTACAACTCCATTTTTAGTACAGGATATTTTCATCAAACAAGGAAATATTCAATCATTCACCCAATACTAAAATCCAATAAAAACTTTTCAATAGAATAAAATTAAAGAGCTAATAGCATATTATCAGTCATACCAAATGTCTTAAAATAATTCTTACCAGATTGAATAAATATATAGTTATGAAAAATAAGCATTTATTTCACTCCTATTTGGCTTCATGTCTCAATTGTCTATTAGACATCAATTATTAAGGTCCACGGAACATATTCACACTGCATTCCAAAAACGACAACGTACTATCAACATATGACTAGATATTATTAAGCAATCGCAGTGATATGGCATTTAGCATTCTACTGTTAGCTAGTTTTAATTGGTTCACCCAAATGTCCAATTTATATTATCATAAGTTACATCCTCAGTGGAACTTTTTCATCAGTTAATTGTCACTTGAAATTCGAGAAAAATTACTGGCGGAGTTCCCAAGGCTCACCGTTTCCCTCTACGTTATTTAAAATACACATAGTCCAATTTGCTGATGACACTGCACTCCACTTCTAAGCGAACTCGTAAACATACCTCCAGCTACAAAATCATCTCATTTTATGTATATCTTGAACTAATACCTGGAAAATTAAGATGAACTCAACAAAACCTGTGACAAAATTATTTTCACTAAAGCCACCTGCAGTCCTTCCGTTATACAATAATAGTAATACCTACAAATTAGTCAATGAAATATCTAGGGTATACCTTTCATACTAGCTGGATATTGGCTGGAACAAACTAGCATACTTAACTTGATGCAACACAAAGAAATAATAAGCAAGTCTCAGCTAAATCCAATAACGTTCTTTTCTTAGTAACACCGTTGACTCTCTATATCGAATGCACTCTATAAAAACTGTAATCCGACCAACCCCAGCTATACGCTTGTCCCACCAGGACAGTGCTGATATTACTTTTATCTGAACAAAAATGCGAGTGGTTTGAAATAAACTTATAAAATTAATCACTCAGTTTGGTTCATCGGCAAAAAAAAAATACACATGGTTTTGAAAAGAAATATTCTAACAAACCAAATAACTTATCGAGTACATAATTGTAACACAAACCTTCCACAGATATAGATATCAATCTAACATAAACTCGACTACAGCTTTATTAACAAAACTAGAATTAGTCAACTAACAGATTTCATATTCCTTCGTGCTTCAAAATGTATGAGAAAGTGGAATAATACATAACGGAGGTGCGTCTTGCCTCCCCTCCCTTTATAGTTTCAAGTTGTAATATTTCCATACATTTTAAGTTACACTGTCGTAGTTGAAGTTAGCCTAAAGTAGTACAAGATAATTGATCCAAAAATACAACTAATTTGCTCAGTTTTAATGTAAATTGAACATTGTAAAATCATCAATAAACAATGAAAAAGCTTCCTGGAGAGGACATATTCTCTTTTTTTATTTCTCTCTTTACGAACAAGAATTTTCGTAGGTGTTAACGCATTTCTCTTTTGATTAATGAGAAATCAAGTGAGACTTTCAGGTGTAAATAAGGGTCTGATTTTTTAAATAAAATCTGATATTTCACGTTTCGTAGGAAAATGTGAATGAAATATTATGTATGAAAATAAAAAAGGAGTATTTATAACTTACGAGTAAATTATAATTGCCATTATTTATTCGTTTTTGAAACCCCTTGGGATATAAAGGGAGTTACTCCAACTTTTTTCATAGATGCCAATAATCTTGATTTCGCCCAAAATATTTATATTTGCACGCCTTTATTGGAACCCGCACAACAATAAGCAATTTGTGGATTATTGTTTGGCATTTCTTGTGAAAAAGGGAGGGATTCCCGAAAAGAGATCACCTCTTACAGCTGCTATGACATTTAGCCGCCTCAGATCCTTTTCTGCATCCTGCCTCTACCATTGAGACCCGAGACCAGTAGCTGTTGCTGTCGATTCCATTATTTCCGCCTCCGCCTTTTCTGTCTCCACTATTCCCACAACTTTCATAATTCCAGAGTTGCTTCTTCCTTCATCTTCGGCCCGCGGCCGCAATCTCCTCCTCCGCCACCTCCGCTACTATTGCTTTCCCCGCCACCGCCGCCGCCGCAGCAGCAGCAACGGCTCCGCCACTGTCACACAAAAACCCGCCCGACCTGTTAAATGCCTGACTTACCAGGCCGGCTGCTCCGCCGCCGCCGCCTCCTCCTCCACCGCCGCCGCCGCGTCGCCGCCGTCACCACTGCCGCCTCCGGGCCGGCCGGCGGCCTCCCGAGGCACTACCGGCGACTGCCGTGACCGCTGCTCGGATGAGCGCGCCCGCGCCGAACGCCAGACAGGACGCCCCTACCGCAAAGCTGGGCTGCGGCGGCGAAATGCTTCGCCTGGAAAGCCATGGGGGCGAACTCCTGCGTTAATGGGAAATGAGCATTCATCTCAGCTCCGTCACCCCCACTCATCCAAGATCTTCTTTCAAAGCCTTCGCTCACCGCTGTTCCTCGGAGAGATGAGAGATTTTTCAAAATGGGAATGATGTAATTTTAAAGGTTTCCAAGAATTAGTACGAAAAAAGAACAAAATTTACTTTAGACTGCCACTCGCTTGTTATTCAGTCAAATAACAGGAATTTCCAACTCGTTATAGGTGCAGTTTTTATCATGACCTTTAAAGGAATCATTTTTTGTTGCCAATTTTGTAATTAATATTTCATAGAAGTGATATTTTTTATATTTTTATCTGCCCATTTTAGTTAGACGTTTTCAGTGGAATTTCTCTTTTCAATTAGTCGCAAATCCTCTCCACATTTTAACGATCCTTGGAAAACAGTGCTCGGAAAAACGCAGGTTTTTTGGCACTGGATTGGAAGATGGATATCGGTCGATGGCTATTACGCATGTTCAACACTGCATTTCGCATTTTAACTGTTACTGCAAAACAATTGCGATTTTGTCTGACATCAGTTTCGAAGCTCATATTTTTAAGAAAGTTGTCTGCATTAATTTTTACATATTTCCTCTCACATTTTTTCGTGATATTTTGGAGTATATTACAAGACTAGAAATCAAATTCAAATGTAGTTACATGCAAAATTCATATGATTACTTTCAAAATTGCACTCTGTTGGACCAAGCGCACATAAAAGATCATGTCTTCCAATAACTTAAAGGCAATTTGAAAGAAGTGTGGATAAGACAAAATAAATAATAATTTTTTCCATAGATACCAATTTGAGCTTTTATTGATAAAGTGAAATTTTCTTAGAAACTGTAAGAATTTTGTAATTCGAGTACGTACGAAATAACGTAGGTCGGAATTATTGCTGTAGCAGACTCTCGCTACATATTCGCGAACCCCCCCTATACAAGCTTACTGAAATTAATCAGAAATGCACCGGTAGTACACGTTTTGTGAGCGTTGACGAAAGACCTCTCCTGTAATTAGTTCGCAATTTACTCAGATAAAATACGGCGGAGACTACGCGTTTCGACAGTGGGGATCTGCTCGACGAGATACTTAATGTTCCAAGCAGGACCTCTCGCTCGAGCGGGCGAGTGTTCTCGGACCCTCGCACGCGGCATGGGACTGTGGAGTGGCTCTGCGAACGCGCATTCTCGGAGCTTCAATTAGACGCGTCGGCCTCCAGCTCGTAATCCGAAATTCGCAGAATAGCGTAATAACAAGCCCCACGGGTGCTCGCCATGCCCGGGGCTCGAAAAGCCGGACGCCGAGCTCTCAGGCGGATGCCCCTCTCCAATCCCCCTCCGGAACACCGCTACGTGTGTACCCGCTTCTGAACACGATCTGCACGGATTTGAGCAATTTGCACGTGGAACTCAACCTGACCCCCAATCGTACGGGCGCTCTTCGTGCATTCACTGAAGGGCATCAATCACGTAATCCGAAGGGCACAGAGAGACTGGAAGAAGAGGAACGAAAAAGCAATAAAAATATCGGACATTCCAATTAATTAGAACTTGGTTTGAAAGCATTCGGTGATAAGGTAAAATAAATAGTCATGTTTTCCAAGAGTATTTAAGCAAACATTGTTAAAATTAAATTGTTTTTTTTTATAAAATGGCAAGAGCTTCGTGATTCGGTTGGGTACTGAATAACGTGGGGCGGAATTGTTGCTACATCAGATGCACTCCCTTTCTCGACCTTAGATAAAAGTGATGAAGGCAGAATAATGTGTAAGCTGCTCTCAACCTTGATCACGACGTAGTGATTGATTTTGAATGGATAACTGACAGCGGTTGGAAACCGTTTTGGAATCTTAGGACGAGAGTAAAATCCCTTATCCCTCCTTTCATTGAAGTCCAGCCCTCCTAGACTTCAAGACCTGTACTCATCACTTGAATTACCACGGTCTACATTATTTCTAGAATTAGTGTAATTTGTTGGCAATATTTTACGATTACGGGAGCGGGGCAATATTATCATTAGAATGAGTATGTATTTAACATTTTATAAGTATCTTCTATAGCGCAAAATACACTCATACGGTACAATTCCTAGCGGAAAGATATCAAATAAATAAAATTCTAAATAACGTGCATTGTGTCGCAAAGATGTTCAATGTGTCTCTTTATGAAGCAGGACATTACTATTGATTTTAAAATAAGCATACATTTATTGCAGAATGACAATATTGTCGCCGTCGATATAACTCCGATATGAGGATTGATTGATTGATTAGTGATTCCGGGAGCGTCAACTGCCAAGATCGTTAGTCCCGTTAGTGTAGTGAATGTTTATCGCGGGAGGTAGCGGTTATTATCTACCCCCGCTGGCTGGCAAGATCTGGCACCAACCTTTGTGGGCTTGCGGGGATATTCCCCAACAAGATAAATCCCTCCTGCGTGGCAACGCCCCAGCCAGGACAAGCTCTAAGTTCCCGACTATATAGTCTCCCGACAATTGGGGTTGTGTAGTTCATGTGAGTGTAAGTGTGTGTAAGTAAGGAGTGAAGAAAAGACAATTAAGAGGATGGAAAGTTCGCGCGCGGGCTGTGGCCTCTTTGTTAAGGTACTGCTCCGGCATTAGCTTGGTGTTGATCGGAGGCTCCACAGAAAACTACCGATCAGAGGAGTCGGCTGCTAGAATTCACCTCCAGACAGTGGCTGCTGAATTCGACCCAGCTGACAAGCTAGTCGATTAAGGAGATGGCGAAACTGTGCCGGAGAAGTGTAGGACAAAAGTAACATGAAGCAACTAAAAGGGAATAACACTAGGGAACACGATTTATACCTCCATTTTAAATATATCGTACCTTTATACCGTATCATACCGTGTTTTGCTATTAATGCAAATACATTTAAATTGCTCCTGTAAGATATATAGAATCAATACGCATAAAATCACGTGCACCCTTATATTTCCTATTGCGCATGAGCCATCGAAATGATTTATTGTAGCCCTTTACTTTATTGCAAGTATACAAGTATCCAGCTGTTGAGGTGGCAAATACTGAGTCAGTCAGGGTCATGCAGAACTGTAACCGCAGTGCGCGTGAAGTTCGTGTCTAGCTTGCTTATACCTCAAATACATTAATACATTATAGTTCTGTGGGTTTTTAAACAAATAACATTTGCCACATGATCTATAGAATTGAATTGGTTCGATAAAATGCAAATTTCGCCATTTCACATTGAAAGTTTGCGAAACATCGCGAAAACGTCCTGTTAAGTTTGTGGAAGATTTACACCCAAACTTCAAAGGAAAAAAATATATGAAATTCCAAATTTGGGTATTCTTTTTACATCGACTGTCGTTTTTGTGATCAGGACGAACTATGGGTTGCTCACCAGTGTTGTGAGACCTGTAAAACGAACCTTAGGTTGTGGTTGTAGGGAATACTCAAATCATTGTCGTTCGCTCTATCAATGTTGTGGAAATGCCAACAAACCATTTTAATGTCTGCATATTACGGCATGAATATGTGTATTCCATTTTTAACTTGTTCTTACCTCGTATGAAGAATGCTCATAAAAGTTTGAAGTAATGTAACGGTAATGACAATGTGGAAATTAGTATAGGATTTTGTTTATGTCAAATACTAAATATGATTATATCTTTTAAACCTTGTGTGATAGAAAATTTTTATAATAATTTTCGAAATCAGCGTGATCGTTTCCTTTGAAATCACTTACTTTGATCCTGGAGGTATGAAAAAAATGTTTTTGTTCCTTAGTGTTCCCTATACAACATTTAAACTGTGTTGTATACAACAGATGTATGTTGGGCTCTCTTTAACGGGAAGAAAAATATGTTTTTGCGACAGCTAAAGGGTAATGCAAAAACAGTAAGCAGTAAAATGCTAAAAACAGTTTTTGAGTATTTGTGCCCAGGAACTCCGAGAGAGAAATCCATATATGATATTTTAATGGAACAATTCCATTCAATTCACAACAACTTGTAAAATTCATTAATACTTATTGTTGAACACATGGCTGGCCTGAAGTTTAAACGAAACGTGTCTCTCAACCATTTATCATCACATGATGCTTTTTTCACCGTCATGTTGTTGAACATAGCTTGTTGAAAACATTATTTTTTCATCTCAAAGTCTGTTTTCGACGACTAGTTGTACATCTGTGTAAGCTAGGCTACAAATATTCTAAAATTGTATGATTTGATTATTATGTATTTAGTAATTAGTCAAAAAACAGTAAAAACTGTATATGATGTGTGGGGAGAAGATCATTTGCGCACGCTTTCTTGAGTTCCAGAAACCCTTCCCCCACATTTTAACTATAAATATTTGAAAATGAATAAAAGTTTTAAAAATTAATAGTAATAATAATAATAGTAATAATAATAATAATAATAATAATAATAATAATAATGAAGCGTGAGATTAGCAACTTTTGGAAAATTAGATATTTTCATTCCTGAATTATAGAAAACGTATTTGCAATTATTATGTATCAAGTGAAATTTGAAAAGAGAAAGTGTAAAAGCCTTTTTACAAGTATTAACAATTACACTCACTAATGTCCAACAATATGGCGTTTGACTTCCGGTTTGAAGAATATCTAGAACCGTATCTTGAAAACAGTGACGGATACAGAAAACAAATATTTTCGATAATGCCTCCTAGAATGAGTACATATTTGAAAAAGGGTATTGTTCACAGATTTATGATGGAGATATTTCCTAGACCACTCCACCTCCCCCTGATCCCATTTCTCACCAAAAATAGCTTCCAGCCAGCTGCAAGCGTACCCGGTGGCGCAACGACAATATTGACCCATTCCCGCCCGCTTGCTTCTCCGCCTTCCCTGCTGTTGCCAGGCAGCGAGCAGCTAGTGTAACGCCGTCGCAACCGATCGTCACCCTCCCCCCACTGCGTTGCCTCGCTCTCCACCCCCTTCCCGCCCCCCTCTCACCGCCTACCTTTTGTCACCCTGGTGATGGCCCCCATTTCCTCCCTTGGGCTCCTTCATTTGTAAGGCCGCTCTCTTCGTCCATCTCTTGTTTCCCTCACTCTTCATTGCCTCCGCGGTGCGCGCCAATATGCACGCCCCCGTTTTTGCTTGTGTCACCTTCGCGTCTCCTTGCCTCCCCGCCTCCCCAGTTGCGTCCCCATTGCGACCTCATTTGCGTTCCCGTCTTCGGCTGAGTATTGTCCTCCGGTCTCTCTGTTCCTGCACGGACGTCGCAAACGATTGCTGCGCTTCTTGTAGAAAAATATATGCTCCACTCGTTTGCCGTGTCATCGTTCCCACTTCCTCTATGTCACTCCACTTGCCCACGCCACATTACTCTCAACTTGAAGTCCGCTTTGCTCCATCGATGTCTCTAACCCCTTTCAACAGCCTGCTATTGACACATCTGCTTTTATTGTGATTCGCCACTTCTCTGCCATGTGCGATAATTATGCCAACTTGCCTTTAGCGTGCCAAGTCTACATATTTCGACTGCACTATGTTGCGAGAGTTGTACACATCTATAATTTCATCTTCTTTGCTCTATATTCTGATGTAAATTGTCTGTTCTTATTGTTGGCTCCTTACTATTGTTTTTTGTCGGATTTGTCTGATTTTCGCTTGCAAGTGCATATTCAACCACCGCAAATGCGACGCGGCGCATTACCTAGCCTTTACGTCTTCTGGGCTAGGCATACCTTTCTTTTCGCCTAAGATCGTCACTGTAGTCTCAATTCACGGCAGAACATTTTTTCTGCTTTCCCAACCGATTGCAAAAATTGCAAATCGCATACGCGAGTGCCTCAGCGAACTCGCAAATGGCGACTTGCGAAGAACTTGTGATGGGCAATAAGTCGCCCAAGCGAGTGGCTACTGGTAACGAAAGCATATGTGACGTGGCATGTGTGAATCGAAGAGAAGGAAGTTGCAGAGCTTCCCACAACTTACAGACAAGGAGCGGGAAGTTATTTTCGAGACACGAAATTTTGCAATGCACCTACTTCAAGTGTTTCTTTTGTGGTACGTCCTCTACATATGAATATTTTGTGGGAAAAATCTATGGCTGAAATTGAGAATATTTTATCGATATCTGACTGATCTTACTTTTTACTTTGGCTTGTTTTTAAACTTTCTTCGCTAGGGCCTGTTCTTCTGTTTGCCATCCGCACCAACTTAATTCTACATTTGTTTCTTTTCTCTGGTCTAACGTATCTCTTCACAACTTTTTTGACACCGTTAAACACTCATCTTTCACTATTCAGACGGACATCTTCGATCTCAAGCTGTTCTCTCGTGCCATCATATACTCGACGATACCTTGCAAAAGCAATTGCACGCGGTCCTCATGGTACGAATTTTCGATCTAAACTTCAAGTTCGTGTTTATGTCTATGTTTTATGATTTTTCAAGAAATGTATTGTCACACACACTCATGAGAGGTATGTTATAAAGTCTACCAGCGAGGAAATGCGGCTCTTTTGGAAGTTACTACGAATTCAGTTATTAAAATATATTTTTTAGATAGTTCGGCTTGTATACAATATACGTACATATATTATCTGTACACTGCAATAAAATCAAATGTGATGTATTACATTTTTAATTTGTACATTTAGGTCATCGGGATGTAATTTACATATATTTACTTCTCTCCAATAAACATCGTATTCCCTTTCATCTCTGCAAATCGAAAAGTCCATTACGTTGTGTATTTGTAATTTGCAGTCCACCACTAATATTACTCATTATTTCTATTACCAAAACATGCTCCAGATATACAAATCGCAAAAGACATTTCCACAGTGTGTTGTTTCTAAATCAGCTCTCATCATCATTCACCCGTCCATCTTGTAACTCCAGCTGTGGAAAGCTAACAGCATTTGCTATCAACTACCCAGGAAAAGGGAAGTCATAAAGGCGTGTACCACCCCTCTCGCCTACCCTCAGGAACTCGGCCGGTTATCAGTAAAAAGTGAAGGGTTATCCTCAGGGTTTTGTCTTAGGATGAGTCTAAATAAATTTATTGTAGCATGTATTCTTCAAAATCCCCGAAAGACGAATGTCTAATGGAAATAAAATAAATGAAAATAGTTCTCGGTAACGGGCATTAACTTTGCGATCGTTCTATCTTTCTATTGAACCGACAGTAAGAAGATTTATTGCTCACTACTACTTTACTTTCTCATACGCGTTAGAGCGCCTTTGCTCTTGGCATAAATGAAAACGATTGGTAAATCATACTTTGAGAGAGAAGTGCACACTTTCTAATTTACGAATAGTTCCAATATCATTAACATCCGTTGCAAGTTCCCGGTTTCATGCACGTTTTGATAGTCTCTATTGCGTCACTGATCATTTCAAAACATAGGAACACTGACTTTCGCGCAACATACCTTCCAAATACCCTTTGCATTACCCAGGCAAGATAATCAGCTGAGTGGTGGCCAAACAATTATCTGCCGACCATTTTCGGCCCACTAGAAATATTAGATGACCGCATAAAAGTGTAGACATTATTTGCATTTTTTGTTTTATTAATAATAAAGGCAGAAATACGTAAAAGAATTAAAAACATTTTGGAAAAATTCCTCTCTGTAAATGTGTAATATTTAAATGAGCTTCAGTTATATTAATATAATAATTATGTTATAATTTTAAAAAGAAAGTTTTTTTATACGATTTAATAAGTCTTAACGATTTTGATATAATTATGTAAGCATTTGATATTTTATTATATTGAATAAATTCATTCCACATTAATAAAATTGGCAGCATTTTCATCATTATTTCATAAATGTAATTATCTTTTTAAAAAATGCAAATCCCTGATCCGTGGGATTTGAAATTATTAATTTATTGTTTCATGACGTCGAAAAGGTTTGCGTTCATTGTGCTAAATCGCACTGCGAACAATTGATGTGTTTTCTGTTAACTGGCGCATTTTACTAGAAATGATATTTTGATCGAAAATTGGTTGTATGGTGTGTGGTAGGAGTTACAAAAAGACCACTATGCACATTAAGAATTCGATGTTTGTTATTTGAAAATTACATCTTTCAACTACAAATATTTCTATATATACCCGACAACTTCAAAATTAATTTCAGGCTGAGGAAGCTCAGAGGATCAACTGTTGCCGCTGTAGCGCCTCTGACCGGGAGGTTCTGGGTTTCGAGACCCGACGGTGGCCGATTTTCGCCTCTAGTTAGATAGCTAGATCGTATTCAGCTTCTGTCTGGAGGAGAAATGTAAACCAGTAAATGTAAACCAGTAATGTAAACCAGTAGTTTTCAGTGGTTTCACCTATAAATACAAAGCGATTGCCGGAGCAGTACCTCAACTAGAGGATTCTTTTCTCATCCTCGTCCCATCCTCTCCCTTTGGACACAGACACACACACCCTGACATGCACTACACTACTACACATACGGGAACTTAAAGCTTGTAAAATTTAAAAATTATAAATTATTAATAATTAAATTATTATAAAACTATATTTTGTGTTGTTCTAGTATATACATGCATACTTCATTTACTGCAGATATGATCATGAAAGCTAATTCATTATCACAGAGCAGAAATCAAGTGATAGAAAGATGTTATTCTAAGAAATAAAAAACTTTCCTGTCCACTGGCAGAGATCCCTGGAGGAGAAATCCCACAAGGTCGGCGCCGGATCTCACGTCACAAACTTACTTCAAAATGCATTTATTTGCTTAAGTGAACTACGAAATCAACTGACTCTTTAAACATTTTTTGTTGTTCATGTTTAATTGTTCCAAATTTTCATTTTTTTAAAATCATGCATTCTATAGCAATACCTACTTTTCACACATTTTCACAAATTGTATGTGACTTCGTATTGTGTTAGAAAGGAGTCTTTGATATAATAAACTATATATATTCCTCATCCATATTATACACTTTTAAAAGAAAATACTTAAATACCATCATGTTTCGTTTCTGAAACAATCGTACAATGATGCGGAAGATAAGCTGAATGGCGTGATGAGCGATGCCCCTGTGAGAACCAAAGGCTTGGAAAACAATGGCACTGGATGATGAAGTCCACCTTTTTACTCCACTCGCTGCTGTGGGTTCTCGGGAGCCTAATCGGGTGGTGACGAAGCGGCGCGCGGCGGCGCGGCGGGCGCAGCGAGGAGCCACGGTTTCTGAGGACGCGAGGCAAACACCGCCCACGCGCGCCGGAAGGTCGACCCACCCTGCAGTTGCCATCGCCGCACACTGCTCCCGCCTCCCGCCGCCCGCCGCCCGACGTTTCGCAAGCGCGCGCGCGCTAGTGCGCCACGCCAGTCGGCAGCGGCATTACGCGGCGCGCCAGTTGGCACGCACGGCCACGGCACGTGTCCCATCGTATGACAGCAGGCACAATCAAGTACAGAATGCTTATCGCTGCACAGTAAACTGTATTTTGTCTTGTACTAGTATTTACATGCATACTTCATTTACTGCAGATATGATCATGAAAGCTAATTCATTATCAGCGAGCCGAAATCAAAGTGATCGAATGCTGTTATTCTAAGACATTTAAAAAAACTTTCCTAACAGGATATAAACTTCAATTATTTATTTTTTCCACTACTCTGCAAACATTGAAGATATCTTAAATTACGTTCCATTAGGGAATATCTTGTAAAATTCTTCTTCAAAATAACAATTTTGTAAGTAATTCAAAAATTCAATTTGTTTCAAATCAAATCGTTAGTACATCAGGTCATACATATGTTAAGTTGTAACTACGCGTAAAAAAGAAGGCCATACTTAAAATAATAAGGGGCGATAAGTGGAATGTTCGCTTAAAAATGGAAGATCACAATAACCAACCAAAAAAATAAAGAATAAATCTTAATTTTTAAAGTAAACAGTGTTCTTCACGCTTGTTACTGATCTTCTGCACTTCAAGGGTTAGGTTCAAGAACCTGTTCCGGTGTCCACTTCCTTCTGGGCTGGGCCATCCTACATCTCTTCTTCCTCTGCATCTGTAGTCCATTGCGTCTGCTATCGGGCATTCGTATAAGATGTTCATACCATCTTTTCTGATTTCTTCCCAGTTTCAGCAGCAGTGGTTCAACCCCCTGTTTATTTCTTATGTCTGTGCTTTTCTTTTTATCTAGGATATTATAACCTAGAGTGCTTCTCAAAAATTTCATTTCAACTGCCTGGATTTTAGAGTAATCCGTTTTTGATGTTACTCTTGCTTCATTTCCATACATTAACACTGGCGCAGCTACAGTGTTGAAGAATTTTATTCTTGTTTCTATCCTTGTTTTATTTTTTAGATGTCTGTGTATTGTGCCGCATATATTTCTAAATTTATTTAATATTTTATCTAAATCTATATCTCTTTCAAACGAGATGTGACAACCCACATATTTGAAATATTTTACCTGTTCTATACTCTTTCCATGACTTGTTACTCATAAAGAATAAAATCCAGACACGTATTCTCTAACGATGGCCCAACCAATTGTTGTTGCTGCGTTTTTAACGAGTCTATGGGGTTCTCAGAAATGGGTTCAAACCTGGTTCTTGTAAATTTAGTTGTCTGAAACACAATTCATGGTTTCTCATTGGCCAAATAAACTGACATTCTGGTGACAACTAAAATTGTTTATTTGGTTGCTTCTTGCAACCTTTCAATCCCTTCTCCTGCCATTTGTGTAAGACTCCTGACACCACTACACCACTCTGCGTATTTGGACGATGGCGTAGCTCTAATACTAGTTGTTAAATGTGTTTAGCACAGTGACGGCTGGTGCCCCAACAAACTGAGGGCTGCAGCTGCATGGAATGACGGGAATTTAACTTCCAAAATTCAGAACACTAATATATACCGTAATAAACGTAAGCAATTCGTGTAAATGTATTAAAACTAAGTTAACGAATATATTTTCGTGTTATTTTGTTTATTTAATTATAAAGGTCATATGTAAACTCTGATGAACCTGAAAACTAATTTTTTAAAACGACTAATGTCATGTTAGTCGGCCACATGATGTTCGCTACTTGTCCAGTTTTTTATACCATTGACATTTTTTTATTAAAATGTTGTTTATTTATGATGTGGTTTCAACAAACCTGGGCAATAGATTTTTGAAAAATACCCCGTATAAAGTCGAAACGTCAAAAAACGAAATAAATTGCTTAAAAAATATTACAGTCTGTTTTTATTACGGTCAAAAACCATTAGAATTAGATAAAACTAAGTTAAAGAAGTCTATATTCAAACATTACTTACATAATTTTATGCGTAATCTGTGTCGGATATGTTCTCCTCCCTCGAACACGGTTCTTGCTTTTATGTGTAGTTGGCACACGAGTGTATTAGTTCTGCGTTGAGACAATTTGAGCCGGAAATAGTATTCATAGGGCCAGTTTCACCAACCAGGATCATATTCGTAGTTGATCGGAGTTTCGTGATCCTGATCCGCAGAATCAATGCTGACTTGATCCCTTGCGTTTTCACCAACGTTTTGAGTCGGTGAAGTTGATCTGGATCACAAGATTTTGTAGAAGTATACAAAAAATGCAAAAACAATGATGTATAAAAATGAGTCATTTCCTTTTGTTATAACAAAAAATGAATTTGTATTCTAAATGGCATTTTTCTGACGTGAAAAGAAAATGACATTTTATTAAAATACCTCCTTTAGTTATGAATTTCAAAAATTCGGGTTAATTTCTGCAGACCACAGCGTAATAGTTTAGGACCAGGAAGAATTAACTCATTCTTTTTACATTTTATGGCTTGGCTCCTTTCTGCACAATGTGCTCCAATTAGAAGACTTCAAATTCAGAGCTTTAGATTACCTGAAATAAGATGTATACCTCGTGTAGATGAATATGTCGTAAAATCCTAAACATGTTTTTCAGATATCCTCAATTTGAATTGGTTACTTTCCAAACAAAATAAAACAGTTTCCATGCAATAATACCCAACTTACTCTGAACTTACTACTAGGAAACATAATTTATATCTCGTAACATGTAAGATCCCTGTTTTTTTGATAAATACGTCTGATCATGCTTTTTCAGCATAAATACGTCCAGTTTAACTCTGGCATCTGGTATCAGCACGCGACATTTATCACCATCCGTCCATGTGGCTGGCGTTTCAAGATTATGGTTATCATAGTTGAATTTTTATGCATATCATTTCTGATAAGTACTTTGTTGTGAATTTTCAACATCGTATTTATGTATACAAAACGATCCATCAGTAGAAATCAAGTATATTACTTTTGCCCATTGATTCGAAGTTCACTCCATGTTCATCTTTCCGGTTTCCTTGGCGTCCCTTTAATGCTTCAAAATACTTCAAGTTTTATGAGTTCTTAAAAGTTTTCATTGAGTCGATATCTCTGCACTAAAAATCTGCATAATAACATTTTATCGCTACTTATGAGCCCCTCGCATTCATATGTTTTAGTGGAAACAGCATCTCAATACCTGCATTGATTCAGGAGATATTTGAGCATCTGAAGTGAGACAATCTGTATACGATAATGATCGCCTTTTTACTTTCTCTACATGTTACATACTTGGGTAAAAGAGTATTATAATGCTGCAGCGAAAAGTGACGATTTTGCGTCAGGGAAACTCGTATTGAGGACCTCGATATTGAAAAATTGCGATGTATGAAGTAAATTTCTTCCTCTATCACAGAGGACGACCACATTTTCATACCCTCGGGGTACTTAGTCTGACGTTTAATATCCCGTGAATTGCACATATCTTCTACTTATTTTTATTCAACATTTAAAATAGTAAGTCGCAATAATTCAATAATTTTATTAATATTGCGTTAATGTTGTTGAAAAGATGCCTGAGATTTAGTGAAGAAATAAGTTAATAGGGTTTACAAACAGTTTATATTAAGAAGGCAATGAATACCAGCACAACATTATACTGAGTTTTTTGAGAAACGTCATAATTCATGTTTTACTGAATTTGGGTATTTCCATTATTGTACTTTTCGTGTAATTAATTAATTTTATGATTGATTCTCTGATTAATTAATGACATGCTTTTTATCGTAGCAACGAAGAGGAAGGAAAAGGAAGAAAACAGAAGTGAAAGCTGTGGTAGTGAAGAAAAAGGTGAGGTAAAGACAAGTTAAAATCAAACCGCATGTCTATCAGCATCAAGTAGTGCCGACATCGGAATCTCTTCTGTCATTGACGAGGACAGTTGTGATCATTTGGAAAACAGAATAGGACAATTGGCATTGATGACACAAAAAATGGATGTATTGAGGCATTGCTGAACACCAAACAAAATATACATTTTTTTAAATGAGGCTATCAGATCAAAAGAAATTTCAGTCACGAGTGGTTAAAGACATGCTCCTTGGCTTTCATATTCAATGCGTGTAGAAAGAGCATTATGCATGTACTGCGTTCTCTTCCGCCCGCTTGTCTATCTCTGCAAGGTATTATAAATAAGATCAAATTGAAACATTTTTCAAAGAACCTGTTTTTGTACACACTGTTGGCTCGTACTACGGCTGCGCTCCTAAAATCTAAACCTAAAATCTATCCTCCGTACTGAAATCATGACATTAAACGCATTCAAAACTGGTGTCTTGCGCACAATTAACTACAATGGGAAGGGGAAATTTTAAATGATTATTGTGTTTTCTCGATACTGTATATAAAAGTATATACTATTACTTAAAAATATTGTTTGCATTTAATTTTATTATCCTATCATTAATAGGAAGTCTGCGTTCATAATCTGCTTCGAACCAGACAAGATTAATGAAACTTTAATATGATAAATAAGCGGTAAATAGGAACCCATGTTTAGTCTTCGTGTACTTCGAATATGAAAAATCCAGTTAGTGTCGAAGTCATCTCTTGTCCGCTATGGTCGATAATGAATCGTTTGGCGCGATCGACTTCTCGCTTATTCGTTGCTTGTACTGAGACCAAAAAAATACCTCTTAGTTCCCTAATACGCAGCTATCACCGAATCTATATCGGCTGTCTATGCAAACTAGTGCATTCCAGAGGCTATACGTATTACATACAATACATTTCTATTCACGTTTATCGCAGAAAAAAATGTGTTTCCTTACATTATTTTACCCCGTGTTTTGTCTGTTGGTTACCACACTCTTCTCAGTTTAAATTATTACAAATCATTTATAATAAATTTGGATTACATAGCGTAATCATCCGAACTTGCTGTTCTTTGAACCTAAGTATAATTAAATCACTAAAAATTGCAATTAGAAGTAGTCTAAAAATGGATTATAGAATTGAGGAGGTATTACAGAATTGATACGCGTAGTCGGGAAAGTGTGGAGGCACATTTTTCGTGTTTAATAAAATGATAAACATAAGAACAGAAACTAAACAACTAGGAGAACTACAGTAAGTTGCACTTATTCTGTTAGGAGTGCAGGGGAGAGACCTGGTGAGAGATCACATGCATTCATAAACTAGTGGTGCTACAGAATGGCACAGACTTTCCCGTATGAGATTTCTATTTCCTTGGATCTTCGCTAGCTATTCGGAATTGCCACAAACTCTTTCTGGTCAGCTGTCATCTATCACCGCCAAAAGTACATTTTTTGTAATTTTCTTAATTTTTCGGTTTTCTATTGGTAGAACGGAAACATTAATTTTAGAATATTAAAGAACACAAAAACCTAATCATAAATGGCAATTTTCTTTTAAAAATTACTTGCCGTTTAAGAGAAAATGGCGTTTTAGCGCTACTAAAAATGCGAAATTTGAAGCTCATTTTCACAGAAAATGTTTGAGTTTTCAAAATACTTTATTTGAAGTTATTTGAAGCACTTACACTCACAAATATAATAATGTTTACAAATTGCTTGTAATGTGCATATTAAAGATGTGAGAGATCTTTAAAAAAAATAAAATTAAGTAATTTTTGAAAAAACAAAAAAAACTCAAAATTAACTTTACGCTATACTAAAGAGTGTAATTAGCACTATCCGTTACAAAGTTTGAAGAAAACATTTGCAGCTATTTATGAGAAAATGGGGTTTGGGCGATTCTGAAAATGCGAAATTTTGAGCTACTTTTCACAGAAAACGGTTGTGTTTTCGAGAAACTTTACTTGACGTTATTTAAAGCACATGTACTCGTAAATATAATAATGTGAAAAAATCGCCGATAATGTAAATATTATCGACCTGAGAAACGTGAAAAAATTTACATTTTGTAATTTTTGAAAAAAACCAACCAATAGAGCAATATGGCTTTTATATCATCTGATAGAGTATATTTACCACTATCCCTACCAAACGTTTAAAGAAAAAATTTGGAGCCGTTTTTGAGAAAATCTTGATTTTGTAAGTTTTAAAATTGCACAAATTCCACGCAATATTGCACGAAAACTACTAAAATTTTGAAAAACATTTACATGACCTTTATGAAAGAACTCAATATGCAGAATATATTTAATTTGAAGAAAAAATCTCTATCTTCAATTTTGTAGTTGGAGAAAGACGCCGAAAAAAAATCAAACTTTCACAATTTTTGAAAATTCAGAGTTATCTGTGAAAATCGGACCTATGCCATGTTAATAAGTGTATTTTACTCTATTCATACAAGAAATTTAAAGAAAAAATTTGGAGTCGTTTTTGAGAAAATTTTGAAAGTCCCCGGGGGGCTTCATATAAAGTACCCCCAAATTTTGAAAAATCTTTTTCAAAATCTCAAAGCTTTGACTAGAACCAGATCGATCGAGGAATATCCATTTTGGAAGAAATCGTATATATGGTTTAGGCGCTAGCAGTGTTCACAGAAGGACAGAGAGACAGACGGACAGACGTTTTCCTTTCGATGGACGTTTTCCTTTCAATTGGGTTTTCGGTATCAAGGACCTAGAAAACAGGGTTTCTGGCTACACCACGTGTTAGGGGATTTTTTTTTTCTTAATTTAGCAGCTGGTTTTATCCACTTGTTCGTTTTCACGGCCCCGACTATGAATTTTTTTTCCACCGAAAATTGGCCATTTTTTCGCGCAGCATACATAATTTTCCCTATACTACGTATATCACTCCGTGTATACGTACGTATACGGGAAAGTAAAAATGAACGGACGCATGCGCTTTTTCAGCTTTAATCGTCGATTACGCAAATTAGTCGCCCATTTGTTAAGGTACTGCCAGACATTGTCTGTCCCTACCGATAAAAGCATCCGGCTGGTAGAATTCTCCTCCAGACAGCGGCTGAACCACTTAGTGTCAAAAAATCCACTACTGTCCGAGTTCGAATTCTAGGACCCTCCCTGTCAGCGATGCTGCAGAAGCACGATACTGAGCCTCGTCCTTGCCCACTGCACCAAATCGCGTGCGGCGCGCCCATAACCCGCCCCGTGCAGACCGAAGTAACCACCGCGGAAAGCGGCCCACGTGACGCCGCCACGCAGCCACGCCGCCGCCCCGTGCGTAGACGCGTGGACCCCCCCCGGCGAAACGTTCCAGCTGCTTTGTGTGATATAGATTTTATCGCCGAATTCGGCCACCGCAACGCGGCGTAAACGGGCTCTCTTACCCGCTGGATACAAAGGGGGACCTGTCAAAGATGCAAATGAGGCGGACTTGCTGTCGTGATATATTTCTCAAAGCACACTCCTCCATACGGCGCTCCAGTTCCCGCTCGACTTTTTAGGGACCTAATCTTTTCCGCTTCATCGATCTGTTCAATTTGATCGCTCGTTTGGAGCTTAGGAATGACGTTAATGATTAGTGGAACTTCGTCTGCAAGTTTGATCAAGTCGGTTCAAGCATACTTAGTTACGCAGTGATGAGATGTCTATTAGAACTCATTCTATTAACGACATTACGTTCTATAATTTTAAAGTAGAGCACAAAATTATTTTTAGGTATAAAGGAGTGTGATTTTAATTTCATTCAATTTGTTTTTATTCACAACACTTTTTATTTTTTGGAAAAAAGTTATGTAAAGCAATACAATAATCACATTTGTACGTGATTGAAATGTTATCAGTCTTCTGTAATATTTTCCCAAATCAAATTATCATATAGTATAATATTGAAAAGGTTTTCCAGACACATTACACTGCATTAAATAATTCTATTCAATTTTGAGCCTGTTATTTCCATTATGTGATTAAATTCATTTACTTTGTCATTTCTGTTATTTCCATACTCCACCTAAAGTCTTCAGAGATTCTTATCAAACATTTACCTCTAGTGAATGGCGAACCGACTCGCCAGCTTATGGAATAGTGGATTTGCTCAATGGTATAACGACATACACGTTTTTCCAAAGATTGCCAAACTTCTACCAACCAACATTTGAACGATTTGATCTTGAGAATATTGTGAACATAGAGTAGATATGTGTACAAATGTGTGACATGTCAATTAGTGGCTTCATCAACGTAGGTAAATTTCATATGTGTGTCACAAAATTTTGTAGAGGAAAAGTCAATAAATTGTACGCATGAATTCATCGTTTTTGAGAACAAGAATAAATTGATATTTCGAAAACAAAAATCTGTCAGTTTCACCAAGATAATTTTAGGATGATCTACATAAATGTCCAGAATAAACGTCAATTTTAATTGAGTGGTACTCTCCAACGTGTTTCTCACATTATTTTTTGGGAATATTTATTTCAAACATTCTACAATCCTGTTGTTTGTACCGCGAATGTAAACTATTTTGGATATAAATGGTGCCCACATCTGAGTTTCCAAGTCAGAATATCTACGATTGTTGTCTTTGCCGACATGTTTTTTGTTAATTTCATGAGCAGCTTTCGATGCTTTAGCCATCACAATCAGGCATGCAGCTTGAAAGTTAAGAATAGAATACGAATCAACGACAACTTCTGGACATCGACGTTGCATACGCGATGATAACACATCGAATACTTCGGTTCAGTATGTCACATTCAGATTTTACTGTTCTTGGCAATAAATACATTAAAACTAAGCTCTTCATCAAATTGTCAATATGGGTCAACGATCTACATCTCACATCAACTACTAACGAGAAACTCTACAAGTCATTCTGCATTCCGAGAAAGGAGCGAGTCGTTACCAACATACACACACAAAGGGACATACACATGTTTGCACACACATACACTGCTTAAGCAGACTCAGGAGCAGTTACAGAGGCAGAAGCTTAATTTCCTACCTTGAAATGGCACTGGCAGCTCGGTCGGGACGCCGCTTGTTCCCATGGCAACGCGGTCCAGCATCATCCCGACGCGCAGGTATCGATCCGCCAGCCACGTGTTCCTGACCGTCGCCAGTGCTTTGTGCGTTACGAAAATGGAACATCGAGATAGCATTGCGAAATGGTGTGGTTCTGTGTGTGTGTGTGAGAGAGAGAGAGACGTATGGGAAGAGAAGAGGGAGGAAGAAGGCTAAGGAGAGCAAGTTGAAAGGAAGAAAATTCAAAGGATACAATGACATAAGAGGGAGTAGAAGGGGGATGAGATAGACAAAATAAGGCTTATTGCTCTCTAAATAAATTATTGATCAGTTCTTTTTAGTGGAGAAAAGTACCCAAACCCGGGTGCCCATGTCGTTTTCGAATATTTTTAAATGCAATTTTCTGCACAATTAAATCAAAATATTTGCAATGTATACCTTAGGTAGTCGTACAAATGATATGTTCTACTTAAAATATTTGGCCAAGTAGTTTAAGAAAAAAAGTTTTTTCGAAAACATTACATTTTGTGGATTTTTAAAGGTTTCCTAATGTGAGCCCCTCATAAACGTTTTAAGGAATGGGTAATAATAAATGAAAAGCTTTCAATAGTTTGACTCAGTATAATTTTACAAAAATACAAGTTTAACATCTTATACATAAGAAATTGTCTTAAATGCCTTGCCCACAGTCTGTATATTCAAGGGTGACAAACGTGTATATAAGCATCTTTATCGGCCCCCGTACATTCTACATGAGCACAGAGTGAACACATTAGACACATAATTCTCCTACAGCCCTCTAAAAATTTTACAATGCAATATATCCACTCTGCATCTTCTTTACCTGGGAGGGAAGATATCCCTGTTAGAACTTTCAAAAGCCAGAGGACGTGTTTGATTCCTCGCGGGAAGTAGAATCTCCCTTTTGCTTTTTGTTTAACTTCAGAATATTCTTAAATCCCTATCTTTTCGACTTCTCTGGAATTAAATTCTGAAATTGCCTGTAACCTCTTTCATCTTCCCGCCCTCTCGAACCGATAGGCTTCAGAGTAGGCTTTTTATTTGACTCCTAATGCATAATGAGTGCCAAATACCTTAATTATTTTTATTTTACAAGACCAAAAATTGCGGGCTCGCATTAGGAACATTTGGGGGGCGAGTGTTAGGCACCTGCGTGTTTATGATACAAATGCCATTAACATTTTTATAAGACAAGTGAAATAAATTACATTACCCTACATCAATAACTTGTAATGTCTCCTTCAAAAAATGCAATTGTGTAATGTTGTAATGGTTGTGTAAGCGAATACATACTGATGAAGTAGCGTAATCAGGCAACTGAGAGTAAGCACTTGAGAAAACTATAAGGATAGAAACATACCAGCAATCTGCGCTTTTTATTCTCATAATCATCCCAGCCAACTACAAAGGATGCTCAGAATACAAGAAGTACAGGATGTCCCACCAACTATGGGCCACTCCCACAACATTCAAACGGTTCACGATATCGAATTGTAGTTTTCACTCAACAATGCGGAATAATGGGGCAAGTAATATGCCATAAATAAATCGTCTGCAATCTTTTTAGAAGGAAAGTTTGATTCTGATGAATCAATATCAAAAAAACGTTTCATTTTGATCGTTAATACTGATGTTTGTTACTGTGTCAGCCATGAGAAGACCATGGAGTGTGTAGTTACACCTCTATCCCCATTGCCACACCGCTCAGACTCCCCTCTCTCAATAATAGTCTCGGCGCCGCGAAGGCCTGCTTCCCCACAGGTGACAGTTGGAAGGGCTGCTACAGGAAATCTTGTCCATTTGATTTAAAATCACATGTCAGAAAGTCTCATTTTATACTCAAATTACTATCAAATACTAACATATGATACATCATTGTATTCTTTTTACGACGTATCCATTTCTAACGAGAAAAATATATAGTTCCATTTAAAAAATCAAAGATGATTCAATTTCGCGAAAACTAAAACTATTACAGATGATTTCTCAGTGGCATATTATTGCCCCGTGATTCCGCATTGTTGAGCGAAAACTGCACTTCGATATCATATATCGTTTAGAAGTTAGGGGGTGGACCATAGTTGATGGAACACCTGTATGTGTAAAGTAGACGTCAATAGAGAAAATGCACACATTCATTTCCTAACGAGAAGCAGATAGTCCCAAGTGATTCAGACTTCCCTCGCCTTCCAATTCACTCCATTCAGAATAATACCTTTTCCCATCCCAATCCACAATCTGCCAAAAAGCACGAGCAACTTCGTGGAAATGCAGCTCATTTTCAAATTCTCATTTCAAATTCTCAACCAACATGGAATACAAGAAACTATTCTAACTACGACCAAGAAGACCTCAGTTGAGTCATATACAAAGCCTTCGAACGCTTCGAAAACATTTTGAAACAACAATCCGAGAAAATGAAAACCCTCCGTAATTTAATTACCACACTGATATCCAAAACGCTTTAGAATAACGTGGAAAATAAAAATGATACATTGGAACTCGAATGGTATTCTGCAGCATCTCAAAGAGGTAATTCTCAACGAACAAGACATAGATATCATGCTTATATCTGATACCCACTTAACAGAAAAAAACCTATCTTCATATTCCGGGATACGCCATCTATACTACCGAACATCCGAGCGGAACAGCACATGGAGGAACGGCCGTTATCATTCGCAACACAATAAAACATCATGAGCTTGCTGAATGCAAAAAAGAAGAAATTCAGTCTACTTCCGTAATGATTCCAGAAAACGGCAGGCCACTAAACTTAACAGCTATTTATTGCCCTCCGAAACATAAAATAACAGAGGATCAATTCGTTGCATTTATAAAAACGGAAGGAAAATTATAGCCGGCGGACACTACAATTCCAAACATCTACAGTGGGGCTCAAGGCTCAATACATTAAGGGGAAAGAACCTATTCAAAACAACAAACAAATTGCATGTAATGACACGATCAACTGGATCCTGACCCATTGTTACGAATAAAATACCTTATCTTCTAAACGTTTTCTTAACAAAAGGAGTAACACCTTATAAAATTGAGTTTAAATCCAACTACGACCTAAGCTCCGATCACACCCCGGTAGAGATGACTATCTGTTCATATGTTATTGAGGGCAGATCACCACCTAAACTGTGAAGCAAGTTTACCAACTGGGATAAATTTCGAATATACGTTAACAACTCGTTAAGCGCAAACATGCCCCTCAAGTCAAGCAAAGATATACCAAATGCCACAGTACATCATTTAACAGAGATTATACAAAACGCTGCTTGGAGAGCGACATAAACTAGTGGTGCTACAGAATGGCACAAACTTTCCTGTATTAGTTTTCTATTTTCTCGGCTCTGGGTTAGCTATTCGGACTTGACACATACTCTTGCCAGCTGCCATCTATCGCCGCCCAAAATACATTTTTTGGACATTTTCTTAATTTTTCATATTCCTTATAGTAGAATGGAAATATTATTTAAGAATATTAAAGAACAGTAAAACCTTCTCTTATATGGCAATTTTCTTTGAAAAATTTGGAGCCGTTTTTAAGAAAATGGTGTGTAAGCGCTACTGTAAATGCGAAAATTGAAGCTCTTTTTCACAGGATTCTTTTGTGATTTCGAAAAATTTAATTTGAAGTCATATAAAGTACATTAACTCACGAATAGAATAGTATTTACAAATTTCTGGAAATGCGCATATTCACTGTGTGAGAAATCTTTCAAAAAATTACATTTGTGTAAGTTTTTGAAAAAATGACGTTAGAGCATTTCTGAAAAATGCGGAATTTTGAGCTAGTTTTCACAGAAAACGGTTGCGTTTTCGAGAAAGTTTATCTGACATTATTTAAAGTAAATGTATTGATAAACATGTATATACTCATAAAAATGTAGCTTCACGACGCACACGTTTTGTTGAGCACTCATTTAGCTTGTAGTGGTAAGAGTAGAACTGAGGGGGAGTTACTATTTTGTTAGCAATGCAGAAAAATTAAATCAGCAGTTCGTTTACCGTTACAATTATGTTTTCTATAACTCTACCATTATCGAACAAACTTTACTACTAAGTAACTATTAACTTATCTATAACATTTCTTTCATTCTGTACCTCAAGAAATTGTGCTCAGATAATCTCCTTCCCCATACGTTATATACAGTTTTTAATATTTTTGACCAAATAAATAAAATAAAATATAATCATGTGAACAAATCGCCGCTGATGTAAATATTAACGACGTGAGAGAAAAGTTAAAAAAATTACATTTTTGTAATTTTTGAAAAAAACAAAAGAATAGTGCAATATGGCGTTAATGTCATCTCGTAGAGTACATTAGGCACTATCCTTACTAAAAGCTTAAAGAAAATATTTGGAGCCGTTTTTGAGAAAATCTTGTTTTTGTAATTTTTTAAAATGGCACATATTGCATGCAATATTGGGCAAAAACTATTAAAATTTTCAAAAAATATACTTGACCTTAATAACAGAATTCACTCTGGAGAATGAATTTCATTTGAAGGAAAAATCTCTATCTTTAATTTTTCAATCTCTTGCAATTCTCAATATTTCAGAGTAATTAGTGGAAATCGGACCTATGCCATCTTTATAAATGTATTTCACTCTCTTATTACTCTCGTTTCAGCTTAACAGCTAAAACGAGAACTAAAAGAGTAACAAAATATCAGATTTTCCAATTATATAAAATCCTTGTCACCAACAGATACCACTACTGGCATTACTCGCTGTGGAAAGCATCAAAAAAATGAGTCGTCCACGACACGTCGCGTATTAGAAGAGACGACAGCACATGGGCGCGAAGTCCTGAAAAATAGGGAGAATGTCTTGCTAAACACTTTTCTACAGTATTCAAACCAAAAGATAAACGATCTAATTCGGAAAATGAAATAATAGAAATTTTGGTCTCCACTCCAACAGTCGACACCTATAAAAACGTTCAATTTAATTGAAATAGAAACCACTAAAAAGCAAATAAACCCTATTAAAAGCCCAGGACACGATCTTATAATCGGTAAAAGTTTACAAGAATTACCCAAGGAAGCATTATCATTCATAGCATACATCATTTATGCTATAATAAGTGACAGCCCCTATCCGAATCTATGGAAGTATGCACAAGTAAGAGCCATAGCAAAACCTGGAAAATCGATTACAGAAGCTGCATCTTACAGACCAATGTCTTCTACCGGCTTTATCAAAGGCCCTTAAAAAACTTCTTCTACAACGTCTTAAACCAATAATAAATCATGTTATACCAGAGTTTCAATATGGCTTTCGGGAAGGTCATTGGACGATAGATCAGACACACCTTGCAGTGAACAAAATATCTCAGTCTTGAAGAAAAAAATATAATTCTGCAGCTTTCTTGGAGCGGCGGCGATGGTGTAGCGGTTAGCGTAACGGACTGCTATACCCAAGTTTGCGGTTTTTAGGGGCGAAAAAATCCTTCGTACGCCTTCCTTCGGAGGGGAAGTAAAGCCGGCTGTCCCATGTTAGTAGATTTACTTGCATGTAAAAGAACCTCAAGCCTAAATGACGTCTCTGAGCTAAATTCAAATCGCCGGTTTCGTCGCCTCAGTAATACCTTCTTTCCGCTAGTTGGTGAAAGAAGTGTAACAAAATTTGCGTGGTCAGACGGAAGAGCAGGCCTCATGGCCTGAGTCTCGCCACGTAAAATAAGGCAATTCAAATTCAAATATTCAAAATTAGAAATTCTAATTTACGAGGCATCCGTCTGTCTGAAGCGCAGGAAATTTGCAGCGTGCTATTACGTTTATACTAAAGCTCCCTGGTACATTCCAAATGCGCAATTACATATCGAACTTGGCATTACACCCATCCCCGTCCACTTCTCCCTCTTAGCCGCAAAATTCTATCCTAAGATATTAAAGATCCCATCAGCCATTCACTTTCATATTGGTAAGCAGAATCCTCATCGAAAAAGACTAAAAAGAAAGCTTCCAAGAGAATTTTTCGATCCCCCATAATGTAGAACCGATGAGTCTTTTCTCTTGACATATTACATAAGCACGCAAATGCATTATATTTAAAACTAGAATAGTGTCTCTAATGTTTCCGAATATTCATGTACATATTTCTTTCTAATGTATATATCTTATGCGGCTGCAGAGGGCCAATGGCCAAGCTAGAATAAATGAAAAAAAAAAAAAGCTTTCTTGGACCTACAGCAAGCATTTGACGGGTCGGACACGAAGGTCTGTTATTAAAAATAAAACAATTACTCCCACACTCATTCTATCCTTTTTAATCAAACCCATCCAGTCGCTTTTTCCAAATTAAATACCAAGATGTGAGCGTAGGTGTCCCTCACGGACGTATCTTTGGACCAATACTGTATGAAGGCCTAACATATACTTCTGATCTGGCAACAACAAAATGCACTATGATGGCCACGTTCGCTGTTGACACAGCTATCGCAGCTGTCAAAGAGGACTGAACTCGAGCATCACAACACATGCAAACGCATAGAAGACACAAGATAGAAGAGTGGACGAATCATTAGAGAGTAACTATAAACACAGCAAAATCACAACATATTACCTTTTCACTTCGAAAGGAAAAGTGTCCAAAAGTGAAACTAATGTCGTCAGAACACTCACAAGGGAATGCCGAGATATGACATGTCGAAACATACCCTCATTTTTTTCATTGAATGTACATGCCCTTTTGATCTCATGGTGTAAATTTTGGGTGCCGATACACATTGCAAGTCAATTAAAAAACATCCTGAATTTGCGAATTGGCCCTTTGTTTTCGCCGGTGTAAAAATGGCCAACCCTGCAAAGCAGGCGTTACCCAGCGCGCTCCCTTGTGACTCAACCCCACCGCTCGCCGCAAGCGGCGGACTCTGCTTCCGAGATCGTTTCCAGCGAGGGCTGGGGGGGAAGCAGCTGCCCCTCCTAGCAGCTAAAAAAATAAAACACTGATAATAACTATATATGTAGTGTAAACAGCTAATAAAAGTTTCTTCCGAATTTAAGTTTTATCCGTTATTAATTTTTTTTAAGAAATACGTCGTGATAAACCTTGCTGCAATTGCTCATCTTCCATTCAACATTAGCTACCTCCCCTTTAGCCCCTCCCCCACGAATTTGAGAGCCCAACGAACAGTTCAGTTGTAAAAAAAAAAACAAGCGAAATGTCAGTGCAAACTGAAAAAGTGCGGAAAAGTTTTAAGTTATAAGTTGTTTCTGAATTTCCGAAAGAGAGAACTGATTTATCGACACAGACAGGTATGTTGCTATAAACATTGTTAGTAGTCATGAGAAAAGATTTTTTAACCCTTTTTTTCGGTGTTCCCAAATGGGAAAAGATTGTAATCGAATGCTCTTTCTATTATCTTTTGCTTTTGGGCGATTGTTGGCCTATCCGACCTTTATCTAATGGTGGCTGAAACTTATCGGTATCTGTTGGAATGTTAATTGCAACTGAATGTTAATTTGAGCGAGAAGTATTGGTCCATTTAGTTCGCAGTATTTACAGGCATAAAGAATATTTTAAAGCACGAAATTGAATGTTTTTCATTTCAAATTTGAATTAATTTAATCTATATAAAATTAACAAAGAAATTTAAATAATTCATCAGTAATCAGTAAATAAATTGTAGTTTCTTGTATAAGTTATTTTATTACAAACAACTCATTATTTGTAGTACATGCAAAATATTGTTATATTGTTATATTTTGTATTTTTCTCGAAGATAGGATGTGACATTTCTTGATGCCAATCAATTAAATGATGAATGTTCAATTTTCGTGATATAATGTAAAATTAAAAGCAGTTGTGATTATCTACAGTCACTGATATCTTAAAATATGCCAATAATTATGATTTATGTACACCAATACGCGTGAACAATATTCCCGTGAGAGATATACTCCTTAAAAAAGTATAAGGGAAGAAATTAAAGAACGGTAATTTTCGCGAACAAAAAACCAAAATGAGGCCAGGAGATGTGAATTTTATTCTCAAAACAACTCTTAAATATCTTCTTAACATAATTACAATGAAATAAGAAGTGATATAGTAGTTATATGATACACATTTTCAATATTTAATAATTATGCATGTTGACGATATTCTTGGTAATGAAAAAAAGTAACAAACTTTCATTGAGAAATGGTTAAGGAAATAAAATATCTCAAATAAAGTGGACCTATACAATAAGAAAAGCAATGAGTGTCCTGGGAATGGCCTGCTCCCACAGAATGTCATTTGACATTGAGGAACCAGCCTCGGACATTGAGGAGCAATGCCAGCCTCGGCGGTCGCGTGCTCGTGGCTCGGCTTGCAAGGGCTGTCCAAATTCTCTGTAGAAACAAAAAATAGAGCGAAAATGTTGGCAAGTTTGGAAATTTTTAAGTAATTGGCAGTATGTATCGGCAGCCAAAATTTTCATCATGAGATGAAAATGGCATGTACATTCAATGAAAAAAATATGAAGGCATGTTTCCACATGGCATATCACGGCATTCCCTTGTCAGTAACAACTGTTGTGAGGTATCTTGGTTTACAATTAGATAGCCACTTAACCTAGAAACTCCATATCGTAGAAAAGAGAAAAGAATCACAAATGAAAGTAAGCAAATTATTATGGCTACTAAATCGAAGACCTATGCTCTCCTTATACGACTAAATATTACTATAAAAAGCAATAATCAAGCCAACTTGGACGTACGGCATAGAACTATGGGGTACAGCCAGCTAGTCAAACCTGGAGATCTTGAGAAGATTCGAAACAAAAATATTGAGATATTTATGCAACGCGCCGTGGTTCGTAACCAACAATAATTTGTACAAAGATTTGAACATTTCAACTACGGCTGAGGCTATCACCGAGCAAAGTAAGGGGCATCCGACTAGACTGAGCTACCATCCGAATCAAAGAGTGAGCATGTTGGACAACAGTGAAAAGCAATAATGCCTTATAATAATGCAATAATGCCTATGCAATAAGCCCTTATTAGTTACTTTCATCTTGTTACTACATTTACGAGTTGTTCTAAGTGAACAGATTGTAAATTAGCTGCATTGAAAATAAAATTTTAAAAAATGTTGCAGATTTTTGGGCTTCTGTAAACGTTCAAAATGAAGATTAAGATTACTAACTATAAGAGAAGCGATAGTCAACATTCTAACGTGAGAATCTCCAAGTAATTACCTCCTGAAATCCTAAAACATTGAGTGCTATTTTTACTTTCTCGCTTTACTTCGTAAAAAGAAAAGGTATTGTAATAGTTCGTCTGAAAACTTCGATTTTTCGGCAGAAAAGCCGTGAGTGTCAGATCAAAAAGCGGAAAAGTGGATAAATCTTCTTATCTGTGGTAAATGATTTCACGGTGTGCATTCAGAATTCACGTTGTGTGGCTCCTTAGTTCCGAAAAATTGATTGACGGCAAAACGTCTGACACTCCGTTCGTTTGTCTGTGATGAACCCTAACGCCTAAACCGTTCAGGCGCAAGGTTTCCGTATGTTGCATATATCAGAAGTCCTTTAGTGATTACTATTAGTAATTTGTAGATAAGAAAAGTAATGCGAATTGAATTTTTTAATGTAACGATATCAATTCATATCCGTTGTACACTGAAGTATTTACTCTCTATGAGATATTCTGTAATGTACTTGGCGCGACAACCCGTTACGGGCCAGGGTCTACCAGCAGCGTCCCGGCCTCCCGGCCATGGGTTAAGGGGTACGTGTGGTTAGCACATAGATATCCCTACGCTGTATTCTGGTCTTCTCAACCAGAGAAGTTTTATTCTCATAGTCACACAGCAACATATTCTGGGACATTACGAGGAAAACGCACACTATAATCTTCTTCGCTGGGGAGCCGGCTCGGAAAACAGAGCACGCCGGCAAATGAGCTATCCACGAGGGCAATGATATATTGTGGAGTGGATTAATGCTCTTAGAATTAATCTGCTTGGAACCGGTGGCTTGCAGTTAAGCGCGTGGTCAGGGCAAGTCAAGTGGGCCGCCTGCTCTACACTCAATCAGAGGGCGAGATTCACGCCATGCTCTGTCCCTCAGCGAAGAAGTGTTTCAATACGTACTCCTAGACTATATTCTATTATAAAGTTAATTATTACCTATCTAATAAAACTATGATTTATATTAGTATATTTGAATAATTTTATACTAGAAGAGATAAAGTAAAATAGGAGAAATGAAAAGACAATGGTTGTCGTTCAGATGCTCCCTCTCCCTAAAAAATCCTGAACCTGTTCCCCGCTCTCTTCCCAAACGACACACACAGTTTTGGAGAATAAATAAATAAAAAATAAAAGCAACTTTTTTCTAATGACTGTGTATGAGGGTAAGTCAATAAATATCTCCAATCAATTTTTATAATTTATTACAGGTGGAATACACAATTTTTATTAATATCATTTTTTAACAGAGTCACACTTCTGTTCAATGCACTTGATCCACCGTTGCACAAGCTTTCCGATACCTTCTGAAAAATGGTTTTTGATTGTGCAGCAAGGCACGTATGCACCACTTCTTTGAACTGTTGATCGGAGCAGAATGGACGGACCAAACATATGGTAATCCGACGGGGCGAGATTGGGACTGTGCATAGGATGCTCCAACACACGATTCTCAAACGATTGCGCTTGTGCTTATCATTGAGTTGTTTTGGAACCCATATGCAGAGCAACGGCTCTGTTTATATGATTTGCCATTTCATCAACAGTCACTCGTCTGTTATTCAGGATCAAGGCGCGTAATTGTTCAATATTAGGATCAGCGTTGCAGCTGTAGCTGTTTTCCTCTTCAATTGCAGCTTTCTCGGCCACTCTTAAACTTTTCTGGTAACTGGCAAACACTTCTCTGTGACGAAATATTGTTCCCATATTGTGCTGAAAACCTGCTATGGATTTCCGCCCCTGATACACCTTTAAACCATAAAAAATGGATTACGGAACGCTCTTCTTTTTTGGTGCAAACAGATAGTGCTGTAGCTATCTTTATGCTTCAACAGCGCCAGACAAACTGATCAGATAACGCTGAAATTTCTTGCTGGTAAAGACAACGGTCCCATCTAGTGATTAGGGAGCACACACAGCCAAACTAAACTCATTTAGAGAAATATTGCAGATACTTGTTGACTTACCTACGTAGTCAAGTGTTTGCAGCCTTGGAATGGATTTTAAGAGGATATAAAACTTATGAAAGGATGAGAGAGCTTCCTCGGCGGGATCAGATGTGGCGAGAGAAGGTGAGATGGGAGTATGGCACGAATCTCGTGACCTACAGTGGAAAAATCAATAAATGTTGAAGTCTGAGGTTTATTGGAAATTTCCCTTTTAAGAGAAATATCGATGATTACTGAAATGCATTATCAATATTCATTTTTTTGCATGAAGTTAATGATGTTTTAATCGTCAACTTCCTGGAAAATCGCCTAAAACCTGGGCATCTCTGTTGGAGGCAACATTTCGTAATACGCATTATCCTCTTGAAATGTACTTGTTATTTTTGTCCGTAAAGACAACTTGATAGTCGATGGTAAAATTTATTCCTCATGTAAACATTTTTTACAAACACTCCTGAAACATTTTCTACAAAAAGGTAATGTAGATTTCTGGCCCTGGATTCCACTTGTTTTTTCTGAAAAATATATTATGCGACTATGTTGGATTTTTCTCCCCAAAAAGAAGTTACACATTGGTTTTTTACATTACTTTTTTATATATTTTAATTTGATGGGCACCCCTTCATGGAAACGGAATTGAAACATTTTCAGTGCAGTTGGGTAAAGCTATGTTTCGTGGTGGTTAAAAAGTACCTTTAAATCATCAAAATGTATTTTTATAAACCAAAAAATTAGCAATAATAGTTTCCCATTCAATGAACGCCATTGTGAATAGTGAAGAAATAATTATGAGATTTTTGGTACGTCCTGCCGAAGGTCGAGGTTTCTTTTGCCTTTCGCATCACTCTTAATACTTTCTTAATGGATTGGGAATTGTTCCGCGTAGTATGACTAAAACCTACGTGAGTAGACAGAACGTGCCTATAATCTAATGTCATATGAGAAGTAACTGTATTGAACACGACAAGGGGTGCTTTAGCTCGAGTACGCCAGTTTTCAAATAGCTGTGACTTGCCATGACCTTCACATCCTTTCTGTTTCCCGATTCACAATCCAATCGCCTCTTTAGTCAATACGGCATGCGATTCTTGTACGCATTCAGCGCGTAATTAACTGCGCGCAATGCTTCATTAGCGGCGAGGGTACGCAGTGTCACAAACGGGGACAGAGGCGGGCGTATATGAAACCATAATGGGCATTTTCCATTCTCTGACAATGGGTTCTCCTTTCTCTGTGACTCGTGATTCGTTGACAATAGGACCGTGACGAGATTATTTTTACTATTAGTCATATTCTTTATAATGGAATTGAAGCAATTGAATAATAATGGAATACTCATGTCCGCTTTGACACTTCTCGCTTGTTGCACTGCATACTCTCGCCGCTAACGAAGCATTGCGTGCAGTTAATTACGCGCTGAATACATACAAGAATCGCATGCCGTATTGATTAAAGATTGGATTGTGAATTGAGAAACACTACAAAGACGTGAAGGCCATGGCAAATCAAACTGTTTGAAAATCCGAGTACTCGGGCCAACGCACCCCTTGTCGTATTGGATACAGTTACTTTCAATATGACATTAGATTAGAAGCACGTTCTTTTGACTCATGAAGCCATGCGTCTTGAGTGTTTTGGCACAATATTCGCAACAAGTGCCAGTCCAGTACGAATGTATGAAGCGTGATGCGGTAGGCAAAATATTCATAAACACATACATATTATGCACCTTGAAAATATTGTAGGTATGGCATGGATCACAATAGCATGTAGTAAATTTATTTCTCCGAAAAGCAGTCATTTTTAACTGACTTGGAATTGATGAGAATACACAATGTCGTGTTCATGTGTTTGTTTGTTCTGACAAAATGTCCGCAATTGCGAAGAAATTTTTTCATTTTGCTTCGTTTTATGAACATTTATGAGAATCAGAACCTCAGTCACAAACTATTCACAAACTAGTGGTGCTGCAACAGCACATACTTTCCCGTGTTATTGGAACCGCTACATAATATTTAAATATTGCATTTTCTGCGCTACTCACAGCTTAGCTATTATTTGAAAACGTCCAATTCAACCAAGAAGTGAGCAAATCACTGTTTCTTTCGCAGTGTTGTCAAAACTATGTGAATTCTCTTGGCTAATAATATTAATACAGTTATTAGAATATTTGCAATTGACATCAAAATAATTACGAAAAATTCTGGCTGAGTGAGTTGCCTTTCGTCGTAAGATAACAGTTCCGACACTGTTTCATCGTTTTTATTTTATTCAACATGCAGTAAATTCTTTAAGGATCAGATGATATTAAACGGTATATAACTAGACCCCGAAACTTCATGCACTAAAATAGTAACTTAAAAATATGCATGCAACCATGCACTTAAATTGGCAATACATGCCCGTAAAATTGCCAATATATGAGCTTAATCTAAGTATATGCATTAAACAAAAAGAGTTAGCAACAGTTAACATTTTTTACAGGTAATCATTTTACCCCCTAGAACATAATGCGTATTAAAATAGTTATTTTCGTATTAAGTGTGGAAATTTTCCGTTTGTTTGAAACGAAAACAGAAACTTCACACATGAATATGAACATTTTTTCTACAACTGCCTAAAAATATGAAACAAAAGTTTTGTAAAATTGTATTGGAGAAAGAAGCCTGATAACCTGGAAAATATAGAAATGCATTTCATAGGGCCATGATTAGAGATTATTCTAAAACCATGGAAAAAACACTCTACTCATTAAAATGGTAGAGCATTTGGTGCGATAACTAAATATTTTCACGAAATATCAACATAAATTTAACAATTTACTAGCTCCTTTTCATACAGCTGTATCTTCAGAACAATGACTCGTAATTCACAGAAATTCAGAGCGCGAAGCGGAATTCCATTGTCGAAAGAATTCCATTCCTGCATTGTTGATATTCCCTGAGAGCCAGCAATTTTTATTTCGTATATTTCAAATAGGTTTTAAATACAATATAAAATATTCATGTGTAAACGTATAACAAAAGCTCCAATGTAAGAAGCGAAGAAAGAAATAATAAACAAATTCTAATTTACGAAGCATCGAGCTGTCTAAAGCGCAGTACATTTGCAAGCGGGTATTATGTTTGTCATGAAATTACTATAGAAAAACTACTCGTATTTTCAAAAAGTTAAGCGTAACCTTATTTGAAGATGTATTTTTGATAAATACATTTCATTGAGAAAAAAGTATATTTTCACAATTCTAGTTGTAAGAAGACTCCGAAAACGAAGCGCAGTCAATTCCGGGCGAGCTATTATGTTTATCACGATATGTATAGAGAAATACTACTCATATTTTCATACCCCTCGGGCGTACAAGTACACCTTCGGGCTGGCGTCCGGACACACCAGAACACAGCAACATACTGGATCGTCTCCCCAATTAAGCCTAGGTTGGGCCTCTCTGCGAGCTCATAGCCTCTAGCTGTCTGGGCTAGCACCGGAGTCTAAGCGCCACTTGCAGTACGGCGGAACGAATCCCTACTCAATGACCCATGAGTATTGGGCACTCCCACGACGAAGTCAAATGCCCATCTGGGAGCCACCTTCACCAAAGTCCAGGCGGCTAGGGGCCCCCAACTCGATTCATCACTCTCAGTTAGTAGGCCTACTATGAATGTGAGTAACTCCGGGAACTAGAGCAATCTGGCGGGAGATTTCAAGATTACCCGTCGGACATCTTTTCGTGGGTTTGGGACAAGACCCACTCCCAATTCTGTTGCAATGGTCGGCGGGGAGGGGCCCAACTTGTGGGATATCAGGCAAGCCCAAAAACCAGGAGCTTAGTACCGCCTACTCCCTGCACCGACCTTGGCGTAACGACGTGAGTGCCGCCGGAAAACTAGAGTCCGGGTGCACGTTTGCAATCACCCTCCACCAAGAACCTCAAACACTTTGGCCATAAGTTCAACTTTGCCTGGTATTTTTCGTTTCAGAAACACAGATATTTTAAATTTCGAGTTACATAGAAAACGTGTTTTTCAATATTTCTTAACGATTCGTACTGTTTTAATTGAAATGAGACTCTAAGAAACTTGTTGAAGAACACAATCTCTTTTCACAAGAAAACTTTCGATTAAAAGTTAATATTTTTTAAGGATCAGAGTCTTTAAAAGTATTTTGATTTACAACCGAGAAAATAAAAACACAAAATTCAATGAAGAAGCGGACGCAGCAGCGAAAGCAGCAATCTCTCTTCCAGAAATTGAGACCAAAGATGGTGGCTCACTCCCTGACCTTCATAAGTACCTCCTACTCGCGGCCAAGAAGCTTTGGGACCGAAACTGGAAAATGTCACCCTCCAAATCACAAGCAGTTAGGAAGAACATTGAGGAATCTCCCATCACATCCCTTAACCTTAAAAGAAGACAGCAAGTGATCATAACCAGACTGCGAATAGGTCATTTTTACCTTAGCCATAACCACCTTTTGAAACAGACTATTCCCGATCCGTGCCCAAACTGCGGACTGCCTGTGTCTACAAAGCACCTTATTGTTGATTGCCATAAGATGACGACGGACAGAAGAAACCTAAATCTTAATAATGATCTCCACTGTATTTTCAATTCTCATTCTGGATGCATAAAAATCATTCAACTCCTGAACAAATTTAAGCTGGTTAATTGTATTTAGCAATTGATTATATATAATGTGTCAATTTCATATACAAACTGTATTAACCCTCTAGCTCTAATGTACTTGTACCACATGAATCTGATAACCATGTAAATTTGTAAGTAACTGTATTTTTGTAAATGTGGTCGCCAACGACCAAGTCGTTTCCAAGTCGACCTTAAATAAACAATATAAAAAAACAACACCAAATTAATTTTATCAAAACATTCAGGTTGCAAGAGAGCATTTTTTCAACTTTCTCTGAGAACACCTTAGTTAACAAACGTGCAAAGAGCTGCCGGTTAAATAACAGATGCATACATTTTCGAATTTTAATAGAAACTTCTTTCTCGTGACATGTTTATTCCTAATAGAATTTATAACTGCAATGGAACTGGAGTTTCCAAAAGAGGTCTGCCAAAAGAAATAATTTTGAAATATACTTGAATTCTTGTTGTTAAACTGCTCATAGTGGTTCAGTTTTATAAATATGATTTGAATCAGTTACACTTGCCTGTAAGTACTTTTGAATTTTCAAAGGACACTTCCGAGAGAGAGAGAGAGAAAGAGAGAGAGAGAAGAGAGAGAGAGAAAGAGAGAGAGAGAGGGCCTCTTCATTTTTCAACTGAATATTTCTGAAATTTTAGTCTCAGAAATCAGAGTATTTTTAATTAAGTCACGAACAACATGTGTTTGTAGATGCGGTAACTGTAGCTGTAACGAAAAATGTATGTGTTATAATTTTATTGCTGTATTTGCGAATATTTTTTGTCAAAATATTTAATTCATTACAGTGTTAAGCGAAAGTATTTTTTTTCTCTCTTGAGTGGTGTGCATGCTACTTTTTGAAATACTATTGTGTGTGGATTTTATCAGTAGCCTACATGCTACGCCTCTTTTGGTAAAAGGCATAACGCAATGCCCCAATACCTAACGCTCTTCTGAACGTTGTTGCAACGGTATAACGTCTACAGTCACGTTATCAAATCAGTGTAAGGACGCCTCCTTACGCGTAGCGCTAAAACTCCTTATTATGTTTATTTGTCATTAAGGATCCTTTTCCAGTGGAACGTGTATGATTGCGTTGCTTGCCTCAACAGCGTCCAGTCGTAAAGCGTTATTTCTCCCAGATCGTGCTGTGCGTCGCTTAGGCAGACACCCACCTGGCGCACCGACGCGCGTCGCGTTGCGTCGCGTCGCGTCGCGTTCCTGCGGAGCGCCGCGTCGTCGCTCACCTGGCGGAGTCGGGCGGCAGCGCGGCCCTCGCACGCAAACGGTCCGGCGCGCGGGCCGTTCCCGCGCGTGCCCTAAGGCGCGCAGGCGAGCACGCGTCGCCGCAGCGGAGGCGCACGCCGCGACCGCACGCACACGCCTGCGACACGCACCACTCGCCCGCGCTGCGCCTTTGCTCGCTCTTGAAGCCGAGGGCCGCCGCGCCGCGCCCGCGCCGGTGGCATGCTCTTCATTAAGCGACGCCTACGCAAGGTACTTGGATGGCCTTTTGTGTCGCCGAGAACGTGCGCTTTGGCGTAATGTGCACTCGATGCACTCGGTATGCGCATTACGTTAGTGTAATCAAGTCGTCGTGGAATCTCCATAGCCTTAGTTTGTCACGTTTTGCTCTTTGCTTTCTCCGATTTCAGGGATACGTCGCTTTGTAAGGAAGAATTTCTGACAATCTCTCATTAATTTATTAATTTTCATTTTCAGACGTTGAATATAAACGAAATATAATACACTATTGCTCTAAAAAATCTTCTGGATACCACAAACAAATATATATAATAGTTTGTTGGCAAATTTCGAAGTATCATGCCTAAAATGTTGCGTAAATTCATGCGTAAAATGTTTATTTTATTCCGTTCTCGAGAATGAATCTGTCGTGTTGATAATTTTCGCTCTTTCATCCAGTGATGATGATGATTGATTTTATGACTTTATTTTGCGAATATATGATGTCGATGAATTGGATTTTATCTCAGTTATTAAATATATTTATTTTCGCATTACTTGCTTACTTTACGACAGTCGAAAATTAAATTAAATTGAAAACAATGTTGTAGTAGTACGTAACTTAATATTACTATTTTACCAAATTTTATGGACGCGATCAAGTTCTCAAAACTGCCTTAGATTTCTGAATGTCAGTTACGTCATGATACGATGTGCAATGGCACGGATATCTTGTTTTTGGGAAAGGGTAAGCGTATCATCGCTAACGAAGAAAAATGATGCGTTCCACTGTGAAAAAACGTTCGAGACACACTGCCCGAAGCCGTCAGATCGGCGCCACCAAGGAAAAACGATCTCCGTATCAAAGCGATGACCATGAAGAAACGGCGGGTGTCAGGCTTAGCGTTGTGACTGCGCCCCATAGGTAGGTTGCCAGACGTTCACTATTTGAGTAAACTGTTCACTATTTCTAGTTTTTATTCATTAAAAATAGAAATAATTAAAAATTAAAATAATAAACTTGTAAAAATACCTTATCGAATGCAGAAAAAAACAATTATTGTACGAGCGAACAAGTGTTAGTAGAGAATCCTTTAAAGCATTAGTAGAGTGCAGAATTTATTTTTATTTCTCATTTTTTTAATCTAATTCTATACTCTCAATTGTAAATGAATTGAAACACTTAAGTTTACTGACGTACATCTTTGGTAGTTATTATTATAACGTTCATGGATTGGTGACATGTAGTTGACATTGTAGATAAATGAAACAAGTTTTCTCATTATTAATTTTGTTGGCAGTGATGAAACCAGTTATTTTAAAATTTCTGGTTCTGATGAAAAATCATATTCATATCAGTATATATAAATTTGACATTTTTGAACCAGTATGGCGGCTATTTAGAGAGACTTCAACGGTATGGCGTGGTCATAATCGGCAATGAAAAAGATTTTTCTACCATAAGACCACAAAAATAGCTTTGAGCTCGTAATCCAGGCGGGCATTAAAAAAATGACACTTTCAATTCAGTATGGCGGACAGTTCGAGACGCCGCTTCGGTACAGCATACAACTCCTTCACACTTTGGCTATCTAACGAACAATATACAACTAGAACTAGCTGTGTACTCATTCCCCAATTGCCGATTTCTTTGACATATTTAAAAAATTGCGCAGCGCAACGCCGACACCTACAGGCCGCCATACTTGCGTTTCCTTGTTCCTCATAACACTGGTTAACTTGTCAAAAAGTTTAGCTTTCAGCTTATCATACGTCGATTTTCTTGCTGGCTCCTGGTCTATTAGGTGGACGATCTATTCACGATTGATTAGAAAAAGTATGATTGTTCCATAATTATTAAAATAAAAATCTCTTACGTGAAATTCGTGAATGGCGATCGTGAATATTTAAAATTTAACCAGAACGTAATCTGGCCTAACCAGTACAGCACCTCCACTTACTCAAAATTTTTTTGTACGGTCAAAACAAGTGAATTTTGGGCTCCTGGGAGCCAATTTTCAAAATGTCGAAACTCACCCCTAAATTCAAAAACAAAAATTCAAAACCACCCCTATTTCTCAAATTTAAAAAATTCTTGCACCATAATTTTGAGTTAATTTTGGGGTCTTTGGTGACACAAAAAACATTATTTTGGTATCCTGCAACCTCTGAAATTAAGGTTAAAAATTGTGGGTGGTAAATTTAACACTATCCTAACAGAAAATTCCAAAATATGTGTAAGGTCGTAAACATGCGAAATACCTTTCAAACCTTCAAAACGCACCTCTAAGTACAATAACAAAATGTCAAATCAACTCAAAAAAATCATGCGCCATGATTTTGGGTTCTTTAGTGGCATCAAAAAACGCCCCGAAATGAACTTAGCAAAACAAGGATAGAGAAGCTAGCACCTCACTACTTCAAAACTAGGAAATCCGGAGAAATTTCACATATATTCTGGGAGAATTATACCGTACACGTCTATTTCCAACATTAAAAAAGAAAAAATGTATTTGTTGAGAGTTATATTATTTATTATCACAGGATCAATATCAAGCCTTAAAATAATTACTTTGATTCATTCCTATGCAAACATCCAATATGGACTTGTTAGATATTTCATACAAGAAAAATTCTCTCCAAAAAGCAGCGACAAATTAGAAGATGAAATAGTTATTTAACCATACATCTACAATTCTAAAATCACAATAAATAATATAGAAATCCAAAAATGGACACAGAATAATGCCTAGTATAAAAAACAAACTACATTTTTCTCAAGCTCTCATTCATCAACAAAGAAAACTAACTGAACTAACAAATGTAAATAGGGAATTTACTAACAATTGTACACATCAGCAAATAAGATACAATCTTGAAATTATTTGGGCATTGTCATGTTTTTCATGAAAAAGACTGTTTTATGATATCTCAAAACCGCCTTGGTTCAAGGCGCAGAATTATTTGGACAGTTTTTTTCAAATTTGTCCAAATTCTTATAGCAAAAAAAACTGTGCATGTTAGGGCTTTTTGTTATTACCATTACTATTATTGTATTATACACTGAGAAATTTATTTTATTTTTTACTCATACATTATAGCTTGTTATTTCCTTCGAAACGGAGCTTCATATACACTGCATAACTTACCTGGTTCGGAAGGATCGTGGTTACGAAGGAAATACAAAAACTGTTGCATGATGCTACCTGTTCTCTTATGGAGGGAATTATGAAATTGAATTATAGGAGGAAAATATAAAAGGCAAACCGAGTGAAATTAACATCTAGTTAATTAGTAAATAAGTAAATCTAAATCAATGAAATTGGGTAAAAGCAATTCAGAATGTACCACGGCCGTTAACTGATTCTAATGACCTGCGGCGACAAAAAAAGCCCTGGAGCATTTGTCGCTGCTCGATTATTAGAACCTTTATAACGTCCTTGGCACATAAGTAACTATTACACAGGTCATTTCATTGATGTTATCAAAAATATTCTTATTTTGCCGACTAGTGTAACATAAACTTCACCTCGCGGGCCCGAAAGCACTTTTGAATCAAAGGAGATCTTTTACCGCAATATTGTTTGGTATTTTCCTCAAAATTATCAGTCTACAATTTAGTAATCGTCTTTCTTTAAGTGCTTTCTGATCGTTGCCATCATCCGTTTAACACCCGCTGGCCTCTACCACTTTGTAGGGAGTCCGAAGGCCAGATTGCTTGGCTGCCTATCGGAACAGGAGCCAAGTCCCACGTCATAATCCCGAGGTGTGAGAAGGCGGCGGACTTCCATCGACCAGTGGCCTCTCCCACTGGCGGGTTGCCGTTCCTTCGGATGCTCGAGAGTCGCCAGATTAGCGCTGGCGGCGGTCGCAAGAACGTCAAGGGAGCAAAACGACGCCAACGAGACGGAACGAAACGAGCGCGACGGCGACCGCGGTTGCGGCAGGGCTTTCTACTGCAGGAGGGAGCGCGGCAAGGGCGAGCAGCAAGTGAGCGGCAGAGAGGGGGGAGTGTGCTGTGCAGGCGGTTCGGGGGGCGCGGGCGGGGCGCGGGCGAGCCGTGGGCGATGCGCAGGTGGAGCGCGGGCGGGGTGCGGGCGCGGCGCGGGCGGGGCACGGGCGGGGCGACGGCGACGCGGGCGGGGCGCGGGCGACGCGGGCGACGTGGGCGGCGCGGGCGGCGCGGGCGGCGCGGGCGGCGCGGGCGGCGCGGGCGGCGCGGGCGGCGGGCGCAGCGGTGGCGGCGGGCGCGCGAGCTGCGGCGCGGACGCCACTAAGCGAGGCGATGGAGCACTGATTAACGCAAAACGAAGAAAAGGACGCGCCGGTAAACATAGCTCGTAATGGTAGATTACATTGATTATATCAAATTACAAAAATTACAGGATAGGGTTCCGGTACTGACTGCCTCGTCCTGGGGAATCGAGTCGTGCTGCTTCGAGGTGATGGCAGTGGCAGTGCGGTGACGGCTTATGCGTTCCTGAAGACAGGAAGCGGCGATTTCGGGAATTTGGAGAAGACATCGCTGCTTTATGGAAAGTGACGAGGATTCATGCGATGAGAAAGACAGGAGACTGGAGTAGCTCCTGTGTCCCTTATTTGAATGCTTAAGAAACGAGAAGGGACAAGGGCAGCAGGCAGGCTGAACTGTATTAAGGTAATAAGAAACTGGGACGAGAGAAAGGAATTAAATCTATTCGGAGGGGAGAAAGCTCGATGCGTATACTGAACAATACATCTTGATATTTTGCGAGCGGACAAAGTTGGTAGCAATATAAAGGGAGGATGGATGAGAATGGAAAAGATGAGACGGCCAGGAAGTAAAGAATAAAAATGCTGATCAGGGCCCTGAAAAATGATGCAAATCTCTTTTATAAGCGCCACTATTGACCGCATCGACGTCGCCATGGCAGCAGCATGCGTATTGTGAAACAGGCAGGCGAAGGAGCCGACGACGTCGCTAACGAGGAAGCGGGAGCGTAGGCGTCGAGCCGGCTTCCGTGAAGCAGCGCGCGTCCCTGAAGCGATGAGGAAGGGAGGATCAATTGTGGCGAGGAAGAGCATCGTGGGCTGAGAGTACGAATTTGAAATGCAAGAATGGAGGGTTACAAACACAGTATTGGAACGGGATCACGGGGGAGGGTAGCATGGAAATAACAAGATCGCGGGGAGGAACGTGACAAGACATTCGAGATAATGAAGATGCCGAAGTTGATTTCAATGAACAGTACTGGAAATATACAGTATGTAAAATTCTTATATGTACAATTGCTTTTACAAGATAATATCTAATTATTTAGGTCAAAGTAAAAGGTTTTTAAAAAGTCGTTATAAAACGAAAAACACTCTCATTACAAACTGAAAAACATAGGTTCTGTAATAGAATCAGTTAGTACATTAATTTAAAAAAATAAAAAAGAGAGCAATGTTCTGTTTTACGCAACTTTGTTATTCGTACACTACACATGATAACACAAAATAAAAACTAATAAACGAAATTGAACTATGGTTTCAGTATTTTGTTGCATATCCCTTGTTTTTTATCACAGCTAATCATCGACTCTTCATGGAAAGAACAAGATTCTTCCAAATGTTGGGTATTATTTTCTTCCATTCTGCTTCCACAAGGCGGTTTAGTTCTTTGTTTTTTACGCCAGTTTTGTAAACTTCTCTCTTCGAAACTGACCGAAAATGCTCTATGGGATTTAAGTCCGGGCTTTGAAGTGGACTTTGGAATAATTTTTTGCACGTTCCATATTAAGCCGGACTTTGTGCTTACTCTCATTGTTCTGCTGAAAACGGAAAAAGGTGGCAAGCCCATTTTCTCAGCACTTTGTTTTACATTGTTTTTCAAAATGTCGAGATAAACGTTGTTATCCATAATTCCATCAATGAATTAGATCGTACCAACCCCCTTAGAAGACACACAACCCTATAAAAAAACTGATCCACCACCATACTTCACCGTGGGAATTGTATTCTTGAAACAATCGCCTGTATTTCGCTTCCTCCAGACCGGACGTATCCCATCTGACGCAAAGAGGTTTATTTTACATTCGTCAGACATTATTTTAAAATATTTTGCGACGAGATATAACTTTTTGTTGCTAAATCTGAGGGTTCGAATAAGAATGTTAGATACTGCATATGGATATACAGAGCGAGGAGGCAAAAGAAAAAGTACCATGATAAAAAGGATAGAAGAGTCAAGAGCGGGGAAAAATAACAGACGTTATAACCTCATTCCCAGAATTTTTTATTTCATATTACAGACGTACATAAGTATAGAACAGAAAAACAACAAATTTCATTGCAGGAAAAATAATACCCTTAATCCTCTTAAAATTACAGCAATAAACTGTTTTAAGAAACAGTTTTGGTGAGCTAGATGGGTTTTGCGAGGACGAGAGAACGGCGACACATCGCGACAGACGGGGAAAGGGACATAGACCTTCCCAGAATCGCAACACCGTGAGAAGGGAGCTACGAGAAGGTCCAGCGCAGAGTTCCGAAGAGTTATCTCGCAACCAGTGACCGGATTAATGATTTAAACAGCCGGACGAACACGGCACCTAGTATACGAAAGATGCAATCGGAGTCGTCCTTCACATCCACTACCTGCTTCCTATCGACGGCAGCTCTCGCACAGCGACGAGTCTTCAAAGGAATGAGCACTTTAATCACTTTCGAATGCAGCAGCCGTAAACGCTTAGCTGCGATGGACCAACGAGGCGTTCTTGTCGCCGCGCCGCGCCGTGCTATCAGTACACCATGGCGCCGCAATCAGTGGCGTAGCGTAGGTGTCAGCCGCCCATGGGAAGGAACATTTTGCCTCCCCCTTTTTTACGTCTTTCACTTTAAAAGGCTAAAATATACACGTTGAACAACGTAGCAGATAATGAAACATACATTTATATAAATAAAAAACGCAAATAAAATTTTTAATATATAGTCGAATGTATACATACACGAACAATACAATTTTCTACAAAGTTTAATAATTTAACAATCACTACACGTACTTATGAGATCTAAAATCACAGTTTGGAAAGCGCATACATACACACGATTAAGTTAACGTAAATTGGATGACAGACGGTCAATCAATGAAACATTCTTTGAATTAACAAAGCGTCGCTCGCGGACTTCCTTGACAGGATTTACCCATACTGTAATATAATTTGCAGGTATTATTAAATATTGAACATTTTTATTACATGATAGAAGTCATTCTCACTGAATATTAGTTATAATCCAAAGAAAACAAAATACGGGTAATTCCTACAAGTCAGTAGAGACGGTGTTACTAGTCGCTTCAATGAGCAAGATGTCATTATTACACATGCATGTAAAGAAGTCGCGGAATAAGTAATGAAAGATTCCGTTCTCATTTCAATCGGTCCGAATCGTAGGTGCGATAAAAATGTGAAATGAAATGGTTTAAATGTTTACAATATTTTTTTATTATAAAATTTTGCCGCCAGGGGCCGTCCCTGCCGCCTTCACTGCACTACGCCTCTGGCCGAACCACGCTGTACCACCCTGGTACATCCCGTCCAGCTCCACTCCTCCCCGCCCCGTCCCACCCCCGTCCCGTCCTGTGCCGCCCCGCCCCGCCCCCGTCCCACCCCCGTCCCGTCCTGTGCCGTCCCGCCCCGCTCCGCCCCGCCCCGCCCCGCCGCGCCTCGCCCGGTCCGGCCCCGTCCCGTCCCATCTCGCGAAGCCACGCCACGGTATCACCCGCTCCGTCAAGGTCATTCTACATCCCACTTCGGCACCCTCATCCCGTCCCGTCCCGCCATGCCCTTCACTGTTCCGTGCCGCTTTGTTCGCTCACCGCGCGACAGGCAATACACCACCACTAGCACGCACGTTCCGCAACCCACTCCTGCCCACTCCATCTAAACTCGCCCAATCCCCGTTATCCCGCAGATCCTCGCCACATTCTGTTCCGCTTCACTATCTCTGCCTCCCTTTGACCTGACGAGGAATTTCGAGCACGCTGTCCTCGAGTCTCAGCCCCTCTCCGGATATGCGCACGCGCGTGCGCATCCCGAACGGCCGTGATGATGGTAAAGCACGCGTGCAAAGGCGCTTCTCCCAGAATGATGTATTGCGAGGTTTGCAATTTCATAAGATGCATTGCTTAATAACCTCTCCATTGTGAAGGGCGTGTACGCTTAGCTGAAACATGTTGCCTACCAACGACTAGTACGTACAGGGTAGTACTTACGGAAGAAGTATTGTGTAAGAACTGTTGATCTGAAAAATATGCGTTAGGAAAAACAGTGTATAAAATGTCAATCTCCCGCGTGTATTCTATTAGTTTATAGTAATTATTGCTCGTGGTTCGGAAGCTTTTCGGCACGAACAACTTTAATCAGCTAGCGATGTTCACAGAGGGACAGATAGACAGACGGACGGATGGACGGACAGACGGACGGACGGACGTATGGACGGACAGACAGACGTTTTGCCGTCATTCGATTCTTCGCTATCAAGGGCCCACAAAACATGAATTCTGGCTACACCACGTGACAGAGAATTGTTTGGCTAACCAGTATTACAAAGCGATACTATTCCAGAAAGCATTTCTCCAATTTTCCGATTCCAATTTTAAAATCTCTGAAACTTCAAATATCATTCTCGTGCATTTTCAATATTTGTATAAAACTTCTGACACAACATAATGTGAGAGTGTTTGCGTAAATTTGAGTCAAATCGTATCAATTTTCAATAGATATGTAAACAATTTTTTTAACATGGGCCCGTTTTTTCTTTATATATTTTGATCGACAGAGCAAACGATATACACGATTATATAGTGAAAGTCCGATTTTCATTAAAACCTCTCAAAAAAAAAAAAAAAATGTTCATTTTCGAAAATTCAAAATTAGAAGTTCCGTATTTCTTTTGCTGAAGAGAGTTACTTAAACGCGATTAATTCGAAACTAAACATAGATACGCTCATAATCAAATGTCGGAAAACTAGTCCTAAATGAGGCCCGCGTGAGACATTTGCCCGTCTGGGACGCGCGACGATCCTGCGAGCACGGGCAACTTCCCCCGATTTCACTCTCGATTCCCTTGTAAATCCAGAATGGACGTGCCGAAAGGGCGTATTTTCGGAGTGGGGAATGTAGCGCCAAACGTACTCGATGTATAACGAAGAATGGTGATATAATAAGAAAACGTGTTTGCTGGATGTTTTCAATCAAACAGCCGTTGTTGAATTATTTTTGATTGGAAATAAATTGACAAGTCTATTTATTTATTTACGTCCAAAACAGTTAAATGCTGTGTGTTATGTGCTACGCGGAGAAGTTAATTTTGTGCACGTTTTCATAATTCTGTGATCCCTACCCTACGCCCTATATTAGAGTATATACTATTGTTGGATATTGAATATAGAAGAAATGAGCGTTTTTTGCCAGGATGGTTAAGAAAATATTCGCTCCAATGTAATAAAATCTATGTTCAAGGGTAAATCAGCTAAAGATTTGGGCTCTTATCCTTGTATGTAGTATATTTCTTCTAATAAAACCCTGTGTTATTTATTTTATCACCCATCCGGACGGACAACTCTTTTAACACACATGAATCTTGGTTCCTAATTTGAGCGTAGGTAGGTATTGCAATTTTGCACTCTTATGTAAACGCTATTTTGAAATCAATATGCTTAGGATTCAAAATGTTTGATTTTACTCGCAATTGACTAGTTGGAATATTATTGATGTATTTCATTCAAAAGGATGTTTAATTTGCTTTAATATATAATAAAGGTGTATTATTTGAGTAAATTAAAATTAATATGAATTTCGTGATGGCAGAAGAGAGATTGTGGTAATCCATAATGATTAGTAAGGATCCATGAGGTATCAATCATATTTTTTTAAAACATTGTATTTTTAATATTATCAATAAGTAACCAGAAACATGTTTCGGGAATCTTATCCCATCTTCAGTGGCACCAAGTGGGCCTATCATGGATTAAACACGTGAAACTTTAATCAGAGCCATCTTGTGTAGTACTTTGGAGGTTCTTATGTAGTTAATTATTTAGAGTAGTAAATATATTTTTTAACTTTGCCGTTGATATCTGTTGGATCCTTACCAAGCAAAATAGCTAAATTTGTGACAATATGTGTCAGCTGAAATCTTTAAAAGACTCTCATGTGTGAGGAACCCAGCCCGAAGATTTGTAGAATCCTTATTTTAAAATCTCATGCCAGTTTCTCTGGATGCAGTGCTCCGAAATCTAGTAAACGTGCCTTGCCCTCGCAAACTAGTTACCTTGCCCGCGATCTGGACGTGCCTGCCCTAAATATTTCAAATGTACAGTAATATAAACTCGGAGAATTATCTTAGGGGCCCGTAATTATTACATATTTCTCGAACCTTGGAGAGTCCCTTAACACCAAGATTTCCACCGATATCCAGAAAGGTAATCACCCCAAACACTCGCCTTGTCAGCTCAGAGACATGTTACTTGACAACAAGCTATCGCGTGCCTGTGATAAAGCAGCACGTACTAAGAAGTGGTTTAAGTATTCATTATTCGTCTGGTGCTTCCTTTGCACCCGACACTTTTGATCCATTCAACCAGCACTTTCCTCTTGTCCCGTTATCTCGTTCTCCTCTAGCAGCTCTCCGTTTGCCGCCGCTGTCATCGCGTACGCCGTTTACGAAGGACATGTGCTACCGACCTTGAGTGGTGCGCTGCATCTAATCTGCTGCGGCTAAGGAGGGGCGTTATCGGATGCTGCCCGTCGCCTGCGGTTACGGCGGGGGCTGAGACGAGTGGAGGCGGTGGCAGCGGCGACAGTGGAGACAGGCGCGGTGCTCATTCTTAGGCTGGATGAGACGCCGAGGATTAAGGGGCGGACTAGGAATGAACAGAACAGACAAGATGACAGCCTCGGAGTGGAATGTGAGTGAAATGACATCGGCAGTGGAGGATAGGATTCAGAATGTTTCAGTACTCGATTTTTCTAGTCTTTATAAATACGTTTATCAATTTCGAAAGTGACGCCGCTGTGAAGCGCCGCTGTGACGCTGTGACGCCGCTAAGATGCACAGTCACAAAGTCGTGGGCCGTAACAATTGTTTTAAAATTTTGTATTGCAGAATGAAGTGATTATACAATTCTGAGTCATACGGCTTTTCAGTTGGTAGGAGAGAACATTTTTAGACGAAAAATTACGCGCCTAAACCGTGGAATAACTACACCTTCGGTAAAGCGAAAATAATGCTTGGCAACGTTGCTACTTGCAACATCTTTGGCGATTTTGCTTTATTTTCTGTGAGGAAGTAGCGAGTGACGACCAGGCGACGACGAATGATCATATTTGTTTCCGTTTTTGCGATCTGCAGTTCGTGGTTTGCAACGAGTGTCTTGTGGGTAGATGTGCTATTTCCACACACACGCACACACACACGCACACACACACGCACACACACGCACACACACGCGCACACACGCACACACACACACACACACACACACACACACACACACACACACATATATATATATATATATATACACAGACGTAGCATACATACATGCGTTGTGCTGCATATATTAACGGGTTACTCCGTTACTACGTTACTGCGTTTTAATAGTTCTGTTTTTGTTAGTAATTTAATCAAGCAATGGCTGAAAAGCGCGCGAGGTATGTGAACTGGGAGAGTGAAGAGAAGGTAAGAAAGAGGCTTTTTTTGATGAATATTTTGCATACTTTTATGAAAGTGTTATGTTGGAATGCGCTGACTTACTAGGTGTGGCCTTTTCAAACGGAAACCAGGAATATCAAACATTTTCACAAGAACTAATTTCTCAACATGAAAATCTTTAGACATTGTTACATGAAAAGATCCGTGGCATTTTCCAACGTAATATAGAAAGAGGAGCTTCTGATAACACAAGTTAATTAAAATAAAATGATTTTTTTTACAATATTAAACTCCATTATTAATACAAACAAAGCCTAGTATGTGCTCCGAATAATTTTTCACATTTTAGCGATACGATACGATACGATATATTCTGAGCAGTTTCAGGATTTTACAGGTAATTTCAATTTTTTGCATAAGGTGTAAAACCAGCGTACCTGAATTACCCATTGTAGAAATCACCATGATGTAATGAGGAATTTGGTCGGAGTATAAACAATTAGTTAGCAGATATTTCAGAATATTTGAATTCCATCATCATAACTAGTGTACAGGCCACGAAGACAACAATATTAATATATTGTATAATACACAATATATGAAAAATATATAAAAATTTACACACCTTACTAAATAACTAAAATTTTCATATTATTTAGTAAGGTATGTACATTTTTACATCTTTTTTGCATATATTATTGTGTATTTTATATTCATATTGATGCCTTGATTTTTGTATAGTAGTTCTGAAGATGGAATTAAATGATTCTGAAATGACGGCAAACTAACGGTTTACTCCGACCAAATCCTGTGAAATATATCCCTTATCTGAATTACTTCACAAGTCAAAGCAAGAGAGAATGTCAGTTCACCACATTCAATACAAGTTTCAGATCCCACTTTCTGGCAAAAAATTGTGCAACGCAATATAATCAGCATGGAGCCTAAATCTAGTAGCAAGTTCTGTTCATATCAGCTATTTACATTTTTACTAATAATTAATGATTCCAAAATTTTGATTTGTATTTATTCAAGAATTGATCACCCTCCTTTTCTAAAGAGTGTAAAAGTTTCCTGATTCAATTTTAACAAATTTTAATAAAATAATAGACTACCATTTCTGTGAAAGAAAAATTTTGCAATTTCTTTTTATACAAGTGTAAGTTTTAATCATTATATTATATATGTAATTAGTATGATTATTTAGATCTTTTTTCACCACGGTGAGCAGGTTCCCTTTAACCACTTTAAACAGGAATTGACTTAAGTATAGAAGTTAAATACTTTATATGAAATTGATGAGAACATATGCTTGCAATTAAATTCTAAACATTTTTTTATTTACATTTAAAACCTATCCACTATAACTTCTCTAATATTTTTCCCTGGGGGTTGAAAAGAGGAATGCTCCACAGAATGCTACCAAAAAAGAGACAAGTTCAAATTCATATTATTTGTGCAAATGCTTATTAATCCACATTAAGTAGAATACAATATGGAAGTATTTGAAAATGAAAAATTTTCTTATGACACTCAAATAGATTTTCTGGGAAATATGAATATTTGAACAAGTCTTGTTTTGCTACCACAAAGAAATTAAAAACAAAACCATTATTATCCAATATACTCCAGGTAAAACGTTTATTTACATTTAATACAATCACTTCACTTGCCTTTTACAATTAAATTAATATTCAAATTTCCTTTTCTAAAAATTGTCCTCTATAAAATCTGCCCGAACTGCTGCTCCGCGACCTACGAGTTTAATAGGTTGCAATTGTTGTTCTTTAACCACTTCTTCCTCCACAGAAAATTGCTGTTCATTAAAATGATTGCTACATTGTGCAATATTGCAAAAGCCACAATGTACAGATTGATATTTTCTAGAGAATTTCTTAAGCCTATTTGGAGGCAACGAAATCAGCTTTTCAGCACAGCAAAACATCTCTCCACTGTATTCCTTGTGCGCACATGCTTTTTATTGTCGCGCTCTTCTTTTCTTGACCTGGGCCTCAACACTGGGGTGTATAAATAAGGTGTGCATGCATATCCAGAATCTCCCAATAGCCTCCCATGAAATATTCCAGCTTCAAATTTTGCTTTCAAAGTGGATTCATTGAATATCCTGGAATCATGCGCACTCCCGTACTATCATGTCACAATGTCCATTATCTTTAATGATGCATCACACTCAACTAGTGAGTTTAATGATGGGAAATTCTTCCTATTTACATAATAGTGTCCTTTATAGCCTGATACATGGGAATGCGGATGTGAGTGCAGTCAATGCCCGATCATACTTCGGAGTCCACATATATCACAAAATATGTTTATTTTCTGCGCTTCTTCGTCTAAAGTTTCAGGAATTCGTACATACAGTTTCAGGCGTACATATATGCCTTTTTTCGACTACACACAGTGCCATTCTTCGGCACACGTTAGGTACTGATTGTTGACTTGCACCATGCAAATCAGCAGAATCATCATGCATTTCATTTTTTCCCCAGCAGCGAAGAGCAGTTAAAATTGGCAGATCTGGCGAAAGTTTTCCACACCTTCCGCTATCAGATTTTAACTGAGCCCCGAACATATCTACTAATTTTCTCACGCCTTGTTTGGAAAACCTGTATTTCCTGCGGAATTCTGTACCAGAATATACTTCCCATGGGCTCACACGTGCTCGATAACACTTCTTCTTCCTCCTCGGTTGTTTGCAATCAAAGATTTCGTCTACGAACACAACTTCTACTCTTTCAATGTCTCGAAGAGACATCGCACTCAACAAAGTCCGAAAACAAATCACAGTTCTAATCGAAGCAGCTAAGTCACCAAATATCCGGGAGAAAATATCAAAAAACGAAAGCAAAGGTCAAAATTAAATCACAGGAAACCCAAGGGAAGAAGCCAGGTCACAAAATATCCACGAGAAAGTATCGAAAAAATGAAAGGAAGGGTCGAAATATATATAGAATGACTGAAAGGAAACACAGAAACGCACGCACGAACAGCTGGATACAAACTGAAGACTATTGCTATGCGCTTGCTTTCCTCCATGTTGTTTCCTTATTCCACGCTTAAATAACGTGTCTCCGTGGTTTAGCGGTTGCCATGGTAACTACACCTCAGTTATTCCGAGCTCGAATTATTCCATGCTTATTGGTGGAGTTTTTGCTATTCTCTTACTAGTCTGGGAAAAAGCAAAGAATAAATTTTACACCACGTTTATTAGTAGGGCTGAAAGTATCGGAAATACCTCAAAATTCGGAGGAATAGCTAAAGAATGGCATATAGCAGTGTTGTCAAGGTCGATGCCACGAGTGGGAGCCCGTGGCACGAGTACCACGACGAAATCGCCCCTCCACTTAGTTCCTCACCCCGCCGCAAGAGTCAACGCCATCCATATTGTAAAACGGCGGGGTTACTAATAGTTCCCTTTCCCGACGCTAGTTGCTCAGAGAAGCTCGTGGCATGGCACGGTGCCGCGAGGCGTGCCACTGCCACCAGTAGGAGACCTTGACACCACTGGCACAGGGAGTTGCATGGCCGCTGGTGGAGTAAGAGGCAGTGATTGGTTCTGGCGGGGAGTGCTAACCTTATTTTAGGAGATTCAAGAGAATAAAATTGACATAACAACGTAGAGCCATAACAATGAAAACCAGAAATGTGAAATTTAGGATAGATGTTCTCCTTTTGATCTGCACCACTAAGGTGGTTTGTGAGTTTTATACTATTTTTGTGGTTTAATTCGAAATGTAACCGGGCATTTCTTGGCGGGGCAGGGTGGAATGAGGACGGGTCGGATGGGTCGAACGGGATCGGCGATTTACGGACAGCCCGGATGTCACCATGAGGATGTAAATAAAACTACCTACGTATTACTCTGTTGTTGTTCCTTCCTTTTTCTAATAACACAGGTCTACAACCAAAAATTTGATTTGATATTTTTGACTAATCTTTATGCTATTTGGTGTGCTGAAAACGAAAATGAAGTCCGTCCTCCATCACGTACAGATTTTTTTAAATCCATGAAACATAATTCCTATTTTGTAGCATATGCACATATTTACATTGGTAACCAACTATTTCAAACACTTATAATGTTATAATAACACACTACCTGAGGTGGTGTGGTCATGCAGGTGCTGTTCAGATAGGAAGGTAGTTGTCATCTTTTCTCGGTAGTCCCCCTTCTGAAATTAATCAAGATAGAAATGTTTATATATGAAAATTGGAGCCAACTTGTTGCTCAGTCTCCCAGTACAATAGCGTCAATTGGAGTGAATACATTCACTTACGTCATCTAGTAGCGTTAAAGTGATTTAAAAGGTTCTGAAGTTTGTAAGTGCATTTCGAAAAAATGCCTCATCGGCGTTGTGTTACCAGTCCACACTACTTCTGTTTTATCTGTGGTGAGTACACAATCAAGAAGTACCAAAGAAATATAATAGATTTCGACACAATAAAGAAAGTAAATGTTTCAAGTACTTGTGTTCCATGTTTCCTGGTTTAAGTGACGCTAAAATAAAAGGAGGAATCTCTGTAAGCCCAGACATCAGAAAACTTTTTCCAGATTCACATTTTGCTCAGACCATGGACGAGGAGAGGGAAGCCTGAATTATTTTAAGGAGGTTGTTGACAAGTTCCTTGGTAACGTAAATGATTCTACCTACAGATGTATCGTGGAAAGCATGCTGAAGACTTTTCAAATACTAGGTTGCCATATGAGTTTGAAGGTTCACTTCCTACACTCGCATGTGAACTATTTGCCGGAAAACTTGGGAATCGTCAGTGAAGAACAAGGGAAAAGTTTCCATCAGGACATCAAGGAGATGGAACGTGAACATGATGGCGACCTATTGCTGGGTGCTACATCGTCAAACACATGAAGAGTCATATTCCCGGAAGCGCACACGAAGTTTTCAGGAGAAAAGAACACGTTTATACAAAAATTACAATTAAATATGCATCATTGTTTACGCTGGCAAGATTATATCAGTACGAAACAATGCATTTGGTATTGTTAATAACTTGTAATTAAATTAGAACTGTTAGCTGATTCTGTTTTCTTATGTCGTTATAACTACCATCTTTAAAGATTGAACTTGAGATTGAAAAAATCTGTACGTGATAGAGAAAAACTGGCCTCACTTGCGGTTTCAGCACGCCAAAAAACATAAAGTTCAAATGATATTATCAAATGAAATTTCGAAAAGTTTTCTTTTGTAGGCCTGTGTAATAGATAATAGGGACCAGTGAATCCCCGTACAACATCGGGTTACTTCAAAGCTCTAGCTGGTCAGCTTGTGTGAGATCAGGGGGGAACATCAGGGTGCTAATTCCCAATCCAGAGCTCGGTGATACAGCAGGAAGCGCTGTGTTCTGAGTGTCAGTGCGCGTTATTCCTTCCATTCGCCGCTCCTCCCACAGCCCTCCACCGAGATTGTGTACACGATCGTTCTGGTTACTGCAACGTGTCTACGATCTCGCACGCGTTCTACATGCGTGTCTTACGTCGGCAAGTAAAATGTGCAAGGCTTTCTAAAATTGGAGAATTGCATTTTTTATATTTTTTTTTTCAGAGGACCCTTTTGAATATTTCCCTGGTTTCAAATGAAGAGAGTGTTTCTTAATTACGCACAACGTTTGTTATATTCTAATTAAATGTGTCTTTTTTACATCACAAATTAATTTAATTTACACAAATGAAAGCAATACAATTTATTTGTTTTTAATAAGTTGAGACATTGACTCATTGGTTTTAAGTAAATAAGATCATGAATGACATGAAATTGACATTTCTATTAATCTCATTTTCACACAGAAATAATTTCGTTGCCTCTGTCAGTACACTTTTCCGTCTGAATTGTTTCAATAAAATGACATACAATTCCTTTTCTCCATTGTTGACAGTATTAATGCATTATACATAGGTAGAAATTCGCACATAGTTTATTAAGTTTTAAGGAAAAATTTGGAAACGATGCATCTGCAAAAGTAATTTTTCCCCCTTTCTGGGTCTTTTTCCAGTTTCAGGGAACGCCGATGTCGACTATTCGCGCCGGGTATCCACTAGTATGTCCCTCATGGGGACACAAATTAATCTTTACTCTAGACACACATGTGGGCTTCTCGGTCTGTGATCAGCAGACTCACAAGGTTTTCCGCGACAACACATACAAAGACTAGGGACAAACAACCATGCCCACGGTGGGACTCGAACCCGCGACCCTTCGGATCAAGGCGGAGTGTCAACACACGTTCTAGCCACCATCCAGGTCAACAGGGAAAGAAATTGTCAATGAGGGTGAAAAAATTGTGGGGGTATTTTTCATTAAATTCTGGTGAACCCTGGGTGTGTCCATTACAAAATGTATAGCTTCTGGAATGTTGGTTAGTTTTTGATAAAATGTTCCTGTTAATTATTTGATAAAAGTATTTACGGATTGTTTTGCGAGTTCTGTGTGTAGTCGCAGATTAGGGATGTTCCATGTTTATTTGTTGGGTTTCTTTTTTTTTTTTGCGGAGTAGGTACGTATTTTGTACAATCGGGATCTTATGAAGGAAAGTAACTGCAGCTGCGCCTCGTATAGGCAACCGTGTGTTAGAATATGACGGATTATGGATTCATGACGGTAAATTCTGTTTTGCAGAGGTAGCCGGGATGTGTATTTGAGGGGATGGAGCTGACGCGTGTTTGGCGACTGCGCGCCGCCTCGCTGTCACGGCTTTCTAATTCAATTCCCGGGCTTCTGGCACCGCGCCAACCCCACCCGTCCGCCCTTCGTCGACGCGCGTGCATCGCCACGCCGTTACGCATGGCGTCGTTGCGCGCGGCGTTTCCAGACACGCTTACTAGAACATCATTATTTTCTCTACCACCTTCGTGTAATTCTCTTACTAGATTGCTTGAGCTCGTTTCATCATTATATTCATTATTATGTAGTTTCATTATACTACAGGTTTTCGACCAATCACAGTGGCGTTTGTAAATAAAGCATTGAAACTTAATGAATCATTGAACATCGTTCTAATAAATGTTTCAATCGACTGTGCACAATAGACATGTCTATTGTAGTGCTGTGCCGACCTGCGGGGAGGTGATTGTAAGTCGCATATGCGCTCCCCTGTTTCTAAAATTAGATTGGTATCGTCCACGATGGGTTCTGTATTAGATAGTAGTAAGCTGATAAGTAAGAACGTATACTGTATGACTCGCGACGCTGTTTGTATTCACTGATAGTTCTGTGGGATTCAGTTTTGGATTTATTCTTACCAATATTCTGGCATCCAAGAAGCAAAATACTCAATTATTCAACAGGTAAATCATTTATGGACTTAATACTACAAGAAGTACCAAAAGAGGGCGCAATGGAAACTAAGTTAAACTTCTGTCAATTCCAATAACTCGTAGACAAAGTACTGTATGAAATGTGGTGTAATGGAGAGTAATATACTCTTATGAAGTTTACGACGTCTATTCTTCCTGGCTCGTGCCGTAATATACTTCATACTAGTACATTAATATCGATCATTACATGTTCGTTTCATAACATACTATTATTAACTTTCTTCTAGCGAGCTTCCAGAGAACAGATCCAGATATCATTTCTGGTTTTACAAATATTTAATAAAAATTCCTATCATTAAAATTATTATTACCTTATAAAGAATTAATTCTATTACTGTTCTTATTATTATTGTTGATAATGTAAGCAGACGCGTTGCGTACTATAAATACATTCAAAGGATATTCCTTTCAATTTAGACTAGGCATTCTCTTTCTGCCAACGGCAAAAAGAGTTAAAAGCAAGCCAAATATAAAAAGAATGAGGTAAAGTAGATTAAATTTCGAGCGTGACACTTTCCTACTCTGTAATATTCCTCATAAGAAAATGCAACTAGAGTCGAAAATATTTTATGTAACTAAATGACCTCTGAAAAGAAGCTTGCTTCACTGATATAACTAATAGACATATGAGAGGAAAAAAATCTGCTTTGGGATTCTGAATTGATGTATTCACCAGACGGTTACCTTCTGTCAACTGGCAATGTTTGAGATCGCAACGTGAACGTTATAAGCAATAGCATTAAATGATTTCTATATGAAATATCTTTTTCTAAAATAAAGTAGATTTAATTTCACGGGAATTTTGTTTTCTCCCTTTACTGTATAAGAAGGGAAAGTTTTGTAACCATTGCCAGAAATTGGCCATTTTTCGACAGAAAAACCTTTAATTTCCGAGTCAAGGGATTCAATACATGAAGCCTCAATATTTTCAGAATTATTTTCTCAAAAATGTTTCCATTTTTTTATTCAATTGTGTTCTCTGATAGCATAAAGTACGCTTAAGAGAATGGTGCATGACTCATATTCGTTGAAATCCCTGGTTTTTCAAAAATGGCAAAAGTTCAAATTTCTTCTAAATTTGTCTTCCTACAACTACAGTGTTGAAGATATAATTTTATTTTGATTGAAATATGTCTTTGAAAGACAGATCTTGAAATAAGGTCATGTACAATTTTACGAAAATATTAGTAGTTTTCGCGTAATTTTGCATGAAATTTAGACAATTTTCAAACTATGATTTTCTCAAAAACTCAATTTCTTATGAAATTTTCTCTTCGTATGTATCAAAGATAAAAAATGGTAAAGAAATTGATGCTGGCCACATTTTCGTCGAACTCTGTATTTTGGAACATTACAAAAAAAATTAAACACTGCGAAAGTACAATATTGATAGAGATTTTTTTCTTAAACCAATAGTGATCTAAAATACGAGTATAAAATTATTAAATCAGTCAATGTAACTTTTGTTTAAAAAAGAGTAGTTTTCGCGCAACTTCTGCTTGAAATTAAAACAATTTGTGAAAAAAATATGCTCTCCAACACGTCTCCAAATTTTGCCCTGTCCATTGTTCAAAACATTTTTTGAACAATGGACGTTAATAAGAATGACGAAGGCCTCATTTTCGTTTAACTCTCTGAATTTTTGAAACTTTCAATAGTTACAAATAATTCGAGAAAGTGATACTGTTGGATAACCACTAGTTTATTTAATAGTTGCATTTCAACCAGCAAACCCTAAAATAAATTACTCACTTGACTAGACCAATTTCCATGCTCCATAGCGCGAAAAAAATACGAAAGCGAGATTAAAGTAAACGCAAGTGCTAAATTACGGCTACATGACCTGCAATGCGTCATTCTGACGTTCAGATCACGTATATAGCGCCTGGGCAGTACTAAACCAAGTAATTTAACATGCTGTTAACGATCATGCTAATAAGGAAGCGATGGCATACTAAATACATGATCCATCATAAGTCGATGTCCTCTCTGTGGTATTCATTACAGGACTGCTTGTTTGAAATGTGAAGATACTTGTTGAGAATTTTTGCAGAGGCAAAAAGTGAAAGGAAGTAAATCCTTATGTTAACGCACATATAAACACACATGTTCAAGTTCGAGAGGCTCGAACTCGCAAGTAAAAAAAAATGAGGAGCAACAAATCAAAACGCATTATCTCCCGTAGAATCAACAAATAGCTCTGACAAAAACTAATGAACATGTTTTATTGGGTTCTATTCGCCCCTTAAACAAAGAGTATTGAGTGTGTCAAATTAAATATACTAGAGAAGAAAACTTTGCGGAGAGAGAATATTTCTTGAGGAAGCTGTCCTATTGTTCTCCCGAGCACCCCTTCGCGTTGATATTGCCCCAGCGAGAAGGGGAGCCCGACTTAAAGGATAGTGCTCATCTCAAGCGCTCGCATTCCCTCCCAGCTGCGCCCGTCTCTCCAGGCGGCGGGGGCGCGCACTTCACCTAATAGGCCGGCTGTCCCCGCTGATCGCCTGCGGAGCGGTTATCACGCCTTCTTGCGCCTGCTCGCCTGCCGGCGGCTTGCGAATTAACAGGCGAAAATTACAGTCATTTGCCGTCGGACGCGACGGCCCACCGGATCCGCTGCCTCCGCCGCCTGCCGCTACCAGTCCTCACCCGCCTCTCCTCGCAGATGGAAAAGTTTGGCAAAACAGCGATACATCGAGACATCGACACATCACAAAAAGGTTTTCGATGTTGATGAAAACATCGATTTTCAAAATAGCGATGTTTTAAATATGATCAAATATTTCGATGTAAAATGTCGTGGTTCTAATGTAATACATAATACGTCAGTATTAGTTTAATTTATATTCTGCCTTAAAATTGACTGTCATCTTAATTTTCTATTCAATGTTCTATGCAGTCAAGGTTCAAATTGTAGTTTAACCATATTACCAGGTAAAAAATAATAAAAAAGGTAACAACACTGGAGAAAGATTCCTGCCGCACTAGAAAACGGTTTCGTGCCGCCTGGGGAAAGACAATAATGATAGATGTCAATGGCTGTTAATTGCGAGCAATCAACGAATAAAATATATACCGTCAATTTTATTTTTATCATGAGAATGTTTTTAAACATCGATGTTTCTGCACAGATTTATCGATTTGAAGAAAACATCGAAACCAAAACATCGAGTTATAATATTAATGTTTCTGCTCGAAAAGTCGATGTTTTAAAAATATATTTTTTTAGCCATTGTTATCACAGACCTTCCATCCCTTGGAACCCACTCCCTGTCACCTCCTAGTCGTGGCCAGATCCTTCCATTCTCAGCTGTCCGCCACTGCGGGTGTCCTTCGTGTGCATCTGATTTCCGCCTGTTCATTTCCGCACGCCGTCCTCGCTGCCTACCATCACTAGTTCAGGCTAACTGGCCTGACACGCTTCCGCTGGTTTACAGACCGCCTCGGCCCTCTGCTTCCGCTTTGCTCTCCTTTCAGCCACCGGTGCTCTGACCGGCGCTGCCCCGCACTCCCGCTTGATTAGAGATCGGCAGCTCGAGAGTCTCTCGCCCAGCGCGGTGCACGCCCGGAAGAGCGAGTCTTGAGTCAGAACACTCCGAGTGAATGTCTTTAAATTAATGCATCATTTGCAGTAGCGGATAAATGAAAAATAATGAAATAATATCAATAATTATTATTAGTAGTAATCATTACTACAATTCGTCACATATTTCTTCTTGTTAACTTAATATTACTTACATTTTTCGTTCTTGAAGTTTCCTTCCAGAAGCATTAAGTTTCCGTTTATGTTCATCTCTATTATCTTTGGGAATATTGACTCTACTGTTGATTGCTTCGTGAATAAGATATTTAAAGCTACGAGAAGTGGCCAACCTTATTTACCTGTTAAGTTATAGGGTTTCGTAAAAGGTTATTTCATAGGGCTAGGAGAATATTTTTAGGATATCTTTTCGCATGGAGCGATGAATGCACAACAGAATGTACTCTTCAGCGACGCGACGTGACGGCAGACGACGTGGCAATCTGTCTCAAAATATTGTAGGGGAAGGAGTCATATCTAGGACTTTCGCGAGTTCGCAATGAAGGACACGCGCGCGCGCACACACAAGAACGGTGGTCAAGTGCGTCTACTTCATTAAAAGCCATACCTAATAACCAGTGAACGAGGTGAGACAAAACGGAGCAGTCTGGTCGGGAGAGTGGACATTCACGCCACTCGTAACGAGCACTTAGCACGTAATTCGATATGTGCGCACTTTTTATTTGTGTGACTTCGAGGAGATGGCGTTCCGACGGCGAGGAAAAACGGCTTTACTTTCGCGAAATGGAGACTGCAGCGCCGCAGTTCCTGCTCCCAGTTCTAGAAAGTCGCTATAGAAATAGTTGTTTTTTAGTCTCACTGTTGCGGAGCTGCGAGAGACGCAATGAGGAAGTGCATTTGGAGAGGAATTTCGCGTCTAGTAATTACTAACTTGTAGAGCAGTGCAGTAATTGTCTGGACCGATTGTTTCATATCAAGTTCGGGTAGTTCTATGAAGAGCTTCTTTAATTATCGTTTTATGTTTAGCTTACTGTTCTACCGCCTCAAATATTATTCTCGTACTTTTAATATCATCAGTATTTTGTCACTTTTTATTTCAATATCAGAAATTTTTTTTATTTCAATATCAGATGAAAAAAAATTTTAAATCAAATGACAGTCAACTATGCGTGGGTGTTATTAATAGTTTTGCGTAATTATCTCTTGAAATAAAAGCCATTTTCAAAAAATCTTCTCTAATGGGGCTCTAATTCTTTGAATTTTTTTCTCGAATGGCGGGAAGAACGCAAACAAAAATGGCGATGGAAGGATTTTTGTTAAACGAAATTTTGGGAATCACAAAGATTATAAATAATGCAAAAAAGTATGTGCAGTTGTAGCACCACTATGTGTATCCATTGTTTTAAGTTTGAATAGAGCTCTGTTATATTGCTGTTCATTGACAGTGATAGATAGGAAAGGTATTAGCAAATCAAATAATGAACAAGGAACGTGACAAAGTGGATATTTCTCATATGTGTATGTTTCCATTGAGACGGTGCATTGAATACTCAACTGCTGCTGCCACTCAACATACTCTGCTTCATGCTCCGACTACTATTTCATCTCACATTCTGACTCAGAAACAATTTCTATGATTTTACGAACACTACTCTGTTGGCGAGCGTGCGTCATGATAGATGAAGTCTTGCTACGCGTGCAGTTTTGCCGCCCCCGCTCCGTGGCGGTTTAGTACCTGTTTTGACGGCAGTTGCCTCCGCGGCATTCATCACAGTCTTCCCGTTACGGTGCCCTTGGCCCTGCCACGTTTACGGCCACCACTAACGCCGTCGTTGAAGTCACGCGCAGGCACCCTCCGCCGCCCCGCCTTCCCGCCCCGCCTTCTCGCCCGCCTTCCCGCCACGCCTTCCCGCCCCACTTTCCCGCCACGCCTTCCCGCCCCGCCTTTCCGCCCCGCCTTTCCGCCCCACCTTTCCGCCCCGCCTTTCCGCCCCGCCTTTCCGCCCCGTCTTTCAACCCCGCCTTTCCACCCCGCCTTTCCTTCCCGCCTTTCCGCCCCGCCTTTCCGCCTCGACTTTCCGGCTCGACTTTCCGCCCCGCCTTTCCGCCCCGCCTTTACGCCTGGCCTTTACGCCTGGCCTTTACGCCCTGCCTTTCCGCCCCGACTTTCCGCCCCGCCTTTTCCGTACCGAGTTTCCGCCCTGCCTTTCCGTCCCGCCTTTCCGCCTCGCCTCGCGAATGCCGGAGCAGTGCCCTAAAGGTGGCTCCACACATTCGTTATTCGGCGAACAGCGAGCAACAGCTCGCCGAATCCCGAGTAGTGTAGATAAGTCGCTTGCTATTTGCCGAGTGACGAACATTCGGCGATCGCCCTACCTACCGCGTGCCGATCTTTTGGACACATCAAAGAAAAAAAAACATTTGCCGAACACATCAGCTGGTCGGGATTGGGTGAGCCGCAGCTTGCTATTCGGCGAATGCCGAATGTGTTAAGCCGCCTTAACAAACAGGCCACGTACCGCGCGCAATCTTTCCTACCTCTTCCTTGTCCTATCCTCTCCCCTTATACACACACTAACATGCACTACTCTACCACACATGCCGGGACACATGACCGGTCGGGAGTTTAGAGCTTGTCTCGGCTGGGGCGATGCCCCGTTGGTGGAACATACCTGTTGAGAGAAAACCACGCTAGCCGACGGTAGGTCGGCGCCGGATCTCGCCATCCAGCGGCGCCACCTCCCGAGCAAAACGTGCCCTACACTTACGGGACTAATGACCCTGGTATTTGACGCGCCCGGAATCACTAACAATCAATCAATCAACCCGCCCGCCTCGCACGCCGGGCCGCCTGTTTCGTTTCCTCGCCTCCCGCCGGGCTCCGCCATCGCTCCAATGCCTGCATTCCTGAGTGGTTAACTAGCACGCGTCCGGTCTGCTCCGCCTCCCTCGACTTCGCCGCGTGCGCAGCCGCCGCCGCCGCCGCCACGACAGCCGCAGTCTCACATGCCTTCGCTGTCATTAATCGGCCTCCCGTGCAGCGGCGACCCCCTTTTGCATTAGCAACGCTCCAAACGTTCACTGCGCAAGTGAGCGCTTCTTACTAGTGAGAGGAAAGAAAGGTTTTTAAAAGAACTACCTCTCAGCTCAAGATGCCATGAACTCACTTCAGTGACTTCGCGCGAAAGTTGATGAAATGCGTGTATGGTGTCAAACAATCGGAAGAAGAAAAATATGAAGTGTATCATACGCAGGAAGGTGGACTATTGACAAAATTTCGAAAACGCCCTCGGGCGTCTTAAAGTCCCTTGATCAGTTGACTTTTCCTTTCCCTTAATCAGAACAACACTGAATTCCATCCTGCGAATGCAAGAAAAGGAGAGCATTATAACGCCTAAACTATTGCGCAGAAAGGGAGAAATGCATTTCTGACTTCAATATTTAATAATTACTTGAGTCGTTTCATGTGTTAAAAACAGCAGCTTATCCTGGCGAATGAGATAAATATTTCTTGTGATAACTGTCTGAGAAACTCTTCATTGCTGTAAAACAGTTTGTGGAAGAGATCTGCTGTTCAGTACCGCACAGACACTTGCCTTACGGTGAGTCCATTTGCTATTTCTTAATATCACTGGAGAAAAGAAATTCGTTTGATCCAAATAACAAAAAATAGGAATTTTGTGAAATTATGAAAGTATTGGATAGCAATGAATATCGATACAAAATCAAATATCGATGCGCAAATTTATAACCGGAGCGCGATAAAATTCAAGCTGATTAGTGTTATTATGAGGCTTATGAGGCTTCAAGGTAGAGACATCCAAACAATACAATAAACTAGTAGAGCTAAAACACCACACACACATTTTCGCATGCTTTGTAATTTGTTAACCCACATTTCCGAAAATGAGTTCAACGAAAATTTGACCTGCGCCATTTTTTAAGTGTCCTTGCTCTATACGAGGACAAAATTAATGAAAAAAATTTGTAGCGGCTCTTGAGAAAATAATTTTTTTATAAATTGGCTTTGCTTCAAGTAAAAATTTCACGATAATGTATAGTTTATTCAGTTTATTAAGGAATAAATATCAACAAACTTGTAGTTTTCCAATGTTAATTTTTATAAACTGTGAAAATCCAGTGTTCACTGGTAATTAAACCTTGAACATTTTTATAGCCGAATTTTGCTCTTTTCGAGGAAATTTAAAGAAAACATTTGGAGCCGACTAGTATGCCTAATACTATGACTAACAATCTCAAGTGAGTGAAACCAACAAAGAATGTGACAGAAACTAATCTATCAACTATTACAATGAACCCCGTTGCCAACATATTTTGTTATATTATATTTAAATTCTTTCCGCGAACAATATCATCCAACATCAATAGTCAGCGGAGTAGACTCAAATTATCGACAGTCCACACTCAGCGGGCATTCGGTTCAGATTACTGCGATATCTCCTCTATATGTACGAGTGAAAGAAATTGGCGTGAACATTCTGGGATACACAATTCCAGACTGATTTAAACAAGTATTCGCGGAATTGGTTTCGTTTTTCTGCGGCTTCCTGCATCATTGTGGCTTCCCTCTGTCATTGATTTGTTTTGTTCTCAGATTTATATGATTCTGTTCTGGTCAGAACTTCTTTATCAACATACGAGACCAGCGTCGACCATTGTAAATTGTCCTAGACCAAGGTTGTCCCAGTGGGTGTCGGCCTGCGATTCCATTTATTGCGGCACGCGAAATGTTATTAGTCAAAGGTGAATGTCCCTCAGATCCATGTCGGGCGGAAAGATCACGTCTAGCGCACGCATTCTATCGTGGTCAACACCCCCTTAACGTAAAAATTTGTTAAGTTTAGATTTAAGAACTATTTTTTCTAGTAAATTCAGAAATTCAAAACCATCCCAATGTTTTTTTCCTGCGTTATGCATGGTATGGCCTGATATCACGCATGGCTCCATACCCAACTTCGTTTCAGAGCACCTGGGCAATCTGTCGAGATCAACAATACGATGTAGTCATGTGTGAATCGCACAAGTAATGTAAATATGGCAACGATATTGAAAATTTTAGTTGTGGCCCTTGAAGGCTTGCAAGTTGGCCATCTCTGTCCTAGACTCTGTGTTGAGGCGTAGCCTTGCTCATGTATTGTATTTCAGGGGTATGTGTAAGAGACTGATCGATGATTCCAACTTTTCAACCGTTGTTCAGTCTAGGGAAATGTAAATGAATTGTACTTCATAAGTGCTTTATCTTCAACGTATTTCATACTTATTCCGAGAGCTTGGTTAATGATGCGTTCTTTGATCAGACTATTGTTGAATTGTGGAATTGTTGAATATGCCCAAGAGACAGAGACTGCATTCTGGAGGGGATATGAAGTGTCTAATTCTTCTATATTCTTTCAATTCCGCTTTTCGCAAAGTTAATAAATAGTATTTATGAAATAATTTGTATTTTATATTTATCTACGTATGACTTGTTATTGTAACACAACAACAAGGAACAGAAATGCAAAAGTTGTAATAACGAAATTTCCGGAATACAATACTCACTGGACTTGAACTAAACTGTCACATCATTAAAACTCGGATTATGTCTAGGTTTTAAAGTAGGTAATAATCTTCCTAATATTCTGATGACTGAAAAAAAATATTCCTAATTGGTTATTTAGTTATAAAATTATGGCTGTGTTCTTCCTCCATGTGAACGTTAGATCTGGCTCCGACCTGCACGTCGCCTTGCAAATGGTTCCTTCACCAGTTATCTCCCTCAACGGGGCACTGCCCATACCGGGACCAACTTTAAGCACTCGAGAGGTGTCTCGAGATGTGCGCTTGTGTGATAGTGTAGTCCATGTAAAGTATTTCTGAAAAATGCGCAAATAGCGATGTATTTTTCGAAAGTGTGTAAAATCGTCTGTGAACAACGCCAGCGGCTAAACCGTTCAGCCGATTTTCACCAAAATTAATATTCCCCAATCGATCGGGTTGTCGCAGCCCCTTGAATTTGAAATCGATATTTATATATCTGTGGGTATTCTACATGAAGCCCGTGGGACATTTTCCAAATTTTCAAAATAATGTCTCCATCATTTTTTATTAAATTCTGTGTTGTTATTGTGAAGGACGTGTACGAGAATGGCGCAGGGCGCAAGTTCGTTGAAAAACGAATGTTTTCGAAAATTGCAAAACTTCAAATTTTTTTCGGAGGCTTCCTACTACTAAAATATTAAAGATAGAGAATTTTTTCCTGAATAAAATTTGTTCCTTTAAGATAGATTTTGAAATAGAATACGGTACAATTTTCGAAAATTTGACACATTTTTGGCGTAATTTTGCATGAAAGTATGGGCGAGAAGTACGTGCTGTTTTTGTACCACTAGTTGTTGTTTTTTTAATTTATTTCTTCTCGTTCGATATGCTTTGCTGATCCTGTATGCAAATTTTCATTGTAACATTTGAATCCGTTCATGAGGAACTGTGCTTCAGCGTTTCTGAAAATGCAATTTTGAACTTATTTTTACCAAAAACTTCTGTGTTTTCGAGAAACTTCGTAAGATGTCATTTGAAGTAATTGCCCTAACAAATGCATACCCGTAAAGTAAATATTAACGACGTGAGAGGGACTATATTAGAAACATACATTTGTGTAATTTTTGAAAAATCAAAAGAAGACATTAAAAATGTGCCGATGTCTTGGTATACAGTGCATTTAGCACGATACGTACAGAAAGGTCAAAGAAAATATTTGGAGCTCTTTTTGAGAAATCTAGTTTTTAAAATTGCCTTTATTATACGCAAATTTGCGCGAAAACTACTCGTATTTTAAAAAAATGTGTATGACCTCATTTAAAGATCAAATTACCAAGAACAGATTTCAATCAGAAGAAAAATCTATTTTCAATACTGTAGTAAGAAGAGGTAAAAAATGTTTCAAGGTTTTGCACTTTACGAGAATTGAGAGAATTCAACGAAAATCAGGCAAGCGTTTTTTTTATATACGTATTTAATATTATTCCATAAAAAAATCTCCAAAAATTTGGAACCGATTTTGAGAATAAATTGAAAATGTCCTTGAAGATTCATCCAAAGTTCCCCCAAAATTAAAAAATCCGTTTAGAACTCAAGGGGCCACGACCTTAGCTAGATCATACAAGGAATATCAATTTTAGTAAAATCCTACATAGGGTTTAGCTGCTAGCATTGTTTACAAGCGGATGGACAGACGTTTCGCTGTAAAACAATTTTCCGGAATCATGGACTCAAAAACGTGAATTCTGACTGCATAACATGTTAGAGGAAGTAATTTACTACATATAGGAACAGAATTTTTGGATATCGGAGACCCACAATACGAATTTTTCTGCCGAAAAGCTCCGCTTTTCGCTGCAGCATTAGATAACTTACTCTGTACTACGTGTGTATTATGCGAGAAAGTAAAATCGACCGCGGACCTAAAACTACTAACCTATGATATTAACGACTATGCTATGGCGTACGATGATACCATGGCGTCTACGATGATACTATGCCGCCTGGGAGTTCCTATATACTAGTATCTATATCAGGGCCTGTGGGAGTTCCTGGTGGTTCTGAATAATTTTATGAGTAGTTCGCTTGATGGTCTAATTAACCTCCACTCTGTGCCGTATTATCTGTTTTACAAATATAATTGTCTAAAATTTTATTACACCATCGTATAAACGCAACTTTTATGCTAGAAACGTTTTCACTGCGTCTTGAAAAGATAAAAAATAATTTATAAATATTGATAAACTTGTATCAGATTTGATGGAAATGTAGTTTCGAAATGTCCATACAAAATGTGTGTACGAAAATTAAAAATATCTTGGTATATACAATATATTTGGTTGAGTGGTAACCAATATTTGTAGATAAATATTGTCCGTGTTTAATTATTATTTGGAAATCAATGGTGATGAGCACAATTGTGATGAGGTGTAAAATTCAACAAAGAAATAATTATGTCGTTAATTTCAGTAGTTGTGAGTTTTAATCGTAATCACTATTTATTTATTTCAATCTCATCCACATATACGAGTAGTTTAATTTTTCTTAAAGAGGGGAATTTTGCCTAAATTAGTACACATGTTAATAAACTCAAGCGCCGCCTATGCAATGAACTGTACTTCTCCCGCATATGTTATATAAAAAATAATCATATTAAATTGGAAATTATAGTAAAAACAATAATAATTCTTTGCTTCCGTTAGAACTACTATTTCTTCTGGGAAAAACGTAAGAATGCATAAGAAAGGAATTTTTGCATTTACATTACTGTACATCACGTGGGTATAGAAGCAATGTTACGACCAAATTGTTTTTAACAACAGAGAAGTTTCTGCTACTGCGCAAATGTCTGCACGATTCATCCATACTTTCTTTAAACTAAGTACCAGTGAGATTAAAATCTGTCCGTGTCACACGAACTTCCATTACAACTAATTTATTTTTCGTCACAAATACGTTTACCATGCCCTACCTGCAACGTTTACTGGTAACTAAATAAACAGAAGTCCAATGAATAAATTAAAACGACCGTCAATTCTCGACCACCAGAATTATCCCTACCACCCCACCTGTGGCACCGGTTCAGCTGCCGTTTGAGCGCCGACCACAGGTTCCGATTTTATAGCGTGACCTCACAGCCTCGGCACATTTACATAAATCGGACGCCGCTTTCCTGTTAACTGACCGCTGAGAAGTTTCGAGTGCTGATTCACTCTGCAGTTAGCGTTTGATTTCAGTGTCTTTCGTCGGCTATGAGCAACTCTGCTGTAGCACCGGCGTCCTGCTTTGGAAGCAGAAATGTACGTCGCCTCGCCTCTGGCTTCGTTATGCAGGCCCTCCCTCTATACATCCAAGTTATGTGATGAAAGCCATTCTCATTTGTGAGCACAGGTTAGGTAGGAAGCTTACTATAATGTCCTTTTTCCTGGGCAAGTGATTATAGGGGCTGTTTGCCATTGCCGTCCACTCTATGAAGGATGGTAGTGGGACCTTGAAGAATGAATGATGATGTTTGTTGAATGTTTTTAGATGAGATGATTTCGGATGGGGTGGAAAGAGAAACCAACCGCGCCACTAAAGCATGGTGCTTAGTGAAAACACACGTCTTATACGGAACTCGAGTCTGAAGCTTTCGGCTCCTCAAAACCGCGTAACACCTAACACCTCAAACTTAAAACAATGTGATAAATTTAATCAATAATATTCATCGTGAGATAGTGTTGGTAGATGAAGGAAACAGTGAGAAAAACGGAAGCATTTGATCTTTTTCGCTGCTTCTGTGAACATTGTATTGCTGAACTTAATAAAATTTCATTTGAATACATGAAATTATATTTTCACCATTAGTCTTATTGTCACAGATACAATCTTGACGATTTGGTCGCAGTTAAAAAATATTTTCTTCTTACGTATCCATGATGCTATTTCTTAATCGCTTTTGAAGATTTCGAATTAATAGAACTCCACATTCCATGTAGTGGTCTTTATGAAGCCTAGAGCATTGGGCAGAAGGAACGTCACAAATAAAGCCAATGAAGATGGTGCGATGGAGTTTGTGTAGGAACTATTATCAAATTGCAGTCTACGTATTCTGCAATTCAATTATTTGTGTGCAGATACGGTGTGGTACGCGAACGACAGAGGAAAGCAATCCAAATCGCACAATCGGAAAGACAGTGGCCAGCTATTCGAAACCTTCCGAGACGTCAGAAATCGAATGTGTTAGTGACTGCTACTAGAACACCGACCGCAAACGATACGTGAAAAACTGAAATTGAACGGCTCAATTTCGTTCTGTTTAACAAAACCTACCGTCAGAAACCTTCATTTGTATATTTTTTAACATCTAAATCGGTAAAAAAAATGGGTGTGATATGCTATGGAGAGAAGTGCTTCACGTTATCTGTGCATGTTTTCTTAAATTCTGGGATCCCTATCCTAACCCATATGCATATTGAATTCTGAATACAGTTGGAAATGAGCATTTCTGGCAAGTATTGATAAGAAAAATTCGCTCCAATCTAATAAAAATTATTCCCAAAGGCAAACCAGCTACAGATTTTGGCCATTATCCCTCATCATTGAATTTGAATAACTATATTTCAGTTCAGGGATCAGTAGTATTACAAGTTAAAATGGTGTGAAGTTGTAGGCTGTGGTATGCAATGAACCTAATTTCAAGAAAGTAAGGATTTCTACACTTGCATCGGCGTGTTCATGAACTTCGTATGTTTTCCTGAATTATCTCCTATTATACAGGTAATATGTGAATAGCGCTCCTGAACCCGTCATCTCATACATTAAACTTGACATATGAATAGCAGAAGCTATGTTACTTTGCTTTAAAAAACATACAGAATCTTCTTGATAACATTTCTTACGCGCTGTAACGTACGACGTATGATGCGGTATGATATGGCTCACCTGCAATTAATAGGTCGCGATCCTAAAGCTGCAGAAGTCTTTTATCTTAACGCGAGATCGGCGGCCTTTTTGAAAATTTGTTATATTTAACTTACGCAGCAATCTTCCCACCCATTTCTGTATTCATTATTTTATAAGAATGTCTTATTGTAGTTTTGTTGGTTCTCTTCTAAATTTATTGTAATTTTTATATAACATTGTTGTTAGTGTTTTAATAATGCAATTTAAATATCGATGGCTACATGTTAACCACACGTATCTCAAAATTTGGCCGCGTTTAAATAATAATGTTCCCCTGAAAAATGTCTTCTGCAGAACTCTAATAACACGTATCACAGAAATTTACTAGATTTTTTAATTTTTTATTAGCTTGTAATGGAAACATTGTGACGTTTTCTCTCTTCGTAAAAGTTCCAATTTTGTTAGATAAGTATTGTTTAAATTTAGCCATCGACACGTATTTATTACACAATGTAACACTTAAACAAAATAATTAAAAATTTAATTACTCCTGTTTGAAGAACTCCCAACTAGATCATGGTTTTTGGTCTAAATTCTGCAGAGGCGTGTTCTTGGTGTAGACAAGGCAGGCAGGATATGTACTAGTTCAATACAATTAAGGAAATGTACTAGTTCAATAAACAAAAAAAATTAATGACTTACTGTGTTAGTATTATGTATTTTTCATTTGGAAATACAAAATGAACATTTCATTAAGGTAGTACGTGCTGTATTCTCAGTTCACAAGTTTAATAAGCCCTAATGTTTCTAGTTTCCCTTAGAACTGCCTACATCTTTTCGAGCTCTAAAAGTGTCACAGTGTAGAAAATGCGCAAGCTGACGCGTCGCGAGGCGTGGAGTTACATCATACGAAAATAAATCGAATCGAACGAATCCAGATATGTTCTATCAAACAACCGAGATTTTAATTACTTTTATATTCCGTACTACTTACTATTATTTTATGTTTATTTTGCCTTATAGTAACATTTTTCCATTGGACAGGAACATGTTTGAATGGCAAATTCTTTCCTTGTTTTCGTTTCGTGTTTCATTGTTTTATTTTTGTTAAATCATTCAGATATTTGTTGTATATAGCAGTACAGTGAAATAAATTAACACATCTCTGTAAGTTAACAATTCTCGCTTACGGGGGCACAGCACTTTTAATAGACAAGAATCTTTGTCTGCTATTCCTCTTAATCTGAATGCAGGACGTTAATGCAGTTATTACACTCTTAAATAAACATGATTTCGAAATCAACGTACATTCGGTTCAAATTGTTTAATTTTACTCTCACTTGTCAATTTGAAATCTCACTGATGTATTATTTCATTTCAATGGATCATTTCTTTGCTTTAGGAAAGGAGGAAAAGGACATTAATATAAATAAATTTGGAGCAGTAACTGTCAACTGACTTCTCTAAAGACTGTCGTGGACCAAGTATCCAGTGATGCACTGCCACCTCGGAGCAATTTGAACAATCCTTACTTTTAAATTTTGTGCCTCTGGCTGTAGACGCAGTGACGGCGAACTTCACTTTTTTTAAATTTCAGTAAGGACAGAATATAAATACATTAAAATGATGCAATTACATTAAAATGAGGCAATGATGATGTACAAGGAATAAATATGAGAATGAACGCTTCTGCGACAATGAAGAACGCACGATGCTGAAACAAGTCGTACAATCCCATTAATTTCAGTTAGGCTGAAGGAAGGTGGCTATTAATCAGTATCATGTAATGCAAATTCTAGAAGAAAACCTGAACGACTAACAACCACTGCAACAAGATATACTAGCTTGAACAAGTGCAGTATGCCTGATGTGTATGCTGATATCGAAAAACGATCGTTAGTGTCTACAATAATGCGACATAAGAGCGATCGAATGAATGTGACTCATCCGTCTTTCAAATAGCCGTATACATCAGGATCATTAATGGATTCTTACCGTTTAAGAATTAACCAAACAAGTTTGCAAACTCGTATTTATTAAGATAGCGCACAGGAAATATAATTCGTAGGACTGCAGATCATTAACATTTGAGTAGCAGCAGATGAAATCTTATTAACTCCAAGACAAAATATAATGCTTCTTGAAGAGGTCATGTCACAGGATTTCATGTTGCTGATTGTAATTATATTTTCTCCGTTATTTAATAAAATTCGGTATATATTTTGTGTACGTTCAGAAAGTTTACAATCGATTAGATATTCGGTTTATACTAAATTGAAATGTGCTGTGGAGTTCATGCAATTCGACTTGCTACTCCACATTTACCTTGTGTGAAGAAACGTACCGACGATCCATTAAGCTTGTTGCTAAAATGAATACCATAATAATATATACTTTATTAATTTCCAAGAAGGCATGATGCAATGAAAGTGTTTTATAATTTCATTCCTATTCCCCAATTAGCGTCAAAGCAACGCTCGTTCGTCGTTTTGTTCGGTGCGTATTATCGATTTTCCGGTGGGGCGCCCGGTGGTCACGGCGGACGCAGACAAACGACCAACGACCGCCGAAATCGTCGCAATTAGCGTCGGCGCCTGGGCCGTCCGACGACTCTCCTCCGCAAGCCGCAAGAGCAGCGGCCACAAAGCCTTCCGCTCTTCCCCTCGGACAGCGCCATCGCCCACGTCGCCATCTTCAACGCCGCCGCCCTCGCCGCAGTCTCCTCCGCCGCTTCCTCCCACGCCCTCGCATTCGCGCGTTCTCCGGTCACGCTCTTTCCCGTGGCGACGTGGCTGTTGCCCTCCCCCCTCACCGGCAGCTATTTTTGCCTTCGCTGGGCTGGGCCCCGCCGCTCCCTACCGTACACCGCCGCTCGCCCACATTCGCCGCCATTGCCCTCACATCCGTTGGAAGAAGTGGCCGTCGCTCCCGCTCCGAATGACATCCTTGCCGCTGTCGTAGCATCATTTGCGTTAGACACGACTGTCGTCTGAAGGTCGTTTCTACAATTATCACGTCATAGGTCGTTAAATTATTCTGCATAACACGCACATGTTACCGTAAAAACGCAACTCAAACACGTAATGCCTTGATATAAATTGATATCTTTTACAAGGGCGACTTCTGGTAGCAAGCACTTCTAAATCGATCATTCGCTTCGATCTTTTCTCCCGTCTGCCATTTCCAACAAAACATTCTTACGTCATTCCCAATTTGTCACAATCGGCTTAAAAGTTGCTGCTACAATTGACAATACCAGGTCGTTACGAAATCAATCGTCCCAAGCTCCACCGCTGGCTCTTGTCGGCTCGCCTACGCTGCCGCCATCACCGCCGCCACCGCGGCGACCGCGGCCGGCGCAGCGGCGTAACGAAGGAGCAGGTGAGCGGTCGGGCACGAAGGAGAGAGACGGGGAGTCGTTTCTTCTTCGTCGCGCCAGGCGGCGCGGCCGGGGGGGCGGGCGGGCGGTCTCTTCTTCCCGCGCCAGCTCAACGCCCCGACCCCGGTCTCGGCGGCCCCGCCTGGGCTTCGCCTTCGCCACGAGGCCTCGCCCTCTCGACCCGCGTCACTCGACCGGGGCTGACCCGCCGGCACCGCCACCGCCGTCACCGCCGCCACCGCCGCCACCGCCGCCACCGCCGCCACCGCCGCCACCGTCGCCGCCGCCGCCGCCCCCGGACGCTTGCGATGAAAAGGTCGCCATCCAGGGGATGGGGAACAGGCGGCGTTCGACAAAAGTTTTTCGTTCTGTGTTTTCCACCACGACGAGAGCGTTGAGACTTTCAGATACGAAATGTTGGTTCTATAAACTTTTTGTTATTTTATCATTGTAGTCGTGATGTATCTCACAGATCACTTCGTCGATTCAAATAAGCAGGATATCATTGTTCTCTCAGTATCTCCCAAACAGCGAGATATAAAACAACCTTTAGGGGTCATCCATAAATTACGCAATGCTAAAGGGGGAGGGACGGGGTCTGAGGTAGCGTTACGCTGCGTTACATAGAGATAGGGAAGTGCGTTACAAGGGGAGAAGCTGTATTACAAATACTCGAAATTTGCATTACGTAATTTATGGACAGCCCCTTATCTACGTCAGACTCTATTACATGTGTATGCCTAATTAGTTCTGATCATTCTTCATTTATTTACGAGGTAAAAATGGTTGTTTTACAATAGATAGGGCAAAGCAAGACAATATTTAAGTTAGTTTTTTTATAAATGTTTTTTATTTCTTTTGTTTAGCATGATAATACCTTCATTGTTTTTGTATTTACTTCCGTTTACTTTCTTGAAAACCTCGCAATATTTTAACTTTGTGCTTCTTTATATGACATTTGTTAATATTATTCAGCTTCCAACAACAAAACTCACCATCTGACATGTAAGAACAAACTTGCTTATTTCAAGAGCTCGATATGATAACACTTGAGGCATAAGCTTTTCTAATTTGCATTTTCTTAAACGCAACATTAATTCTTTAAACGATATTGTACCAACAAACTGGAGTTGTGGTCTCGTTTCTGCTGGTTCAGTTGAATGATGTCAGTTTTATAAAAGATATTCTTTAAAACATATTAACTCCTTTAATGTATTTATAAATCTTCAATAAAACTATGATGTGTTGTTTTTTCTTTTTTTTCTTCAAAGTGTGCTTTGACCGCTTAGCAGTCATCTTTTAATATATTAAGATACTAAAGAAATGGTTCACGCAGAAATGGCTGCAAGCCATTGCATTCAATAAAATTTATTACATCGTTCAACATATTCATTTACAAATTTATTCCAGGCGCCATCGCGTGCTTTCCGAACTTCAAATATTGTGATGTTTCATGTTATTTAACCGAGCCATTGCTGAGGGGCTCCGTGTCCCACCGATGATTGTTTTTTACAGGTTTCGATAATTTAGGAAGTTGAAAATCGTAGATATTGTTTATAAAGGTCTCTTCGATTAAAATGTATAATGCAATTTCTCACAACTTTTATTAATACTTCGAGTTATTGTAGCGTCTTTGGCTGTGTCTGACACGAATTGAAAATTACTCACTCCAAAACACAAGATTCGGGATATTCGAGGGTTGTGGCATCAGTCATGGTTGTTTTGTCTAAGAATACCTGCACGAGTGGATATGTGAAATATACACGTGAAAGTACATGGTATAAACTAAGTGCGTGGACACACCAAATTTGTATTTCTTATATTTATTAACGTATTTGAAATGACAGATCTGGTTTCATGTTCCAAAACATTTCAGCATATACGAGTTCACAACATTCCAATAGCATTACATAGGTACCCTTTCTGAAGGCATGTGTTCGATTAGCATATGGTTTGCTCGATTATCACATGTGTCATATCGGTCCGCGCAGTTACAGATCTTCACGTGCGTTGCTGATCACTGGTTTATTTATTTATTTTTATTTATTTATTTGTCAAAAAAACAGTAAAAACTGTATATGACGTGTGGGGAAAGAAATTTATCTGCGCACATTTTCTTGAGGGCCAGAATTTTATTAAAAAAAAACGAAAAAAAATGAATTTAGAAAATAATTATTTTAGAAAAATAAAGATATTTGAAAAATGTTTTTTTCCCGAGTTATAGAAAATCAATTTCAACTGTAAATGAACTACAAGCAAAAGGAGTGCTCAACAAAACGTGCGCACAGTGAAGCTACATTTACGTCCAGAAGCAAAACAAGGGGCCATCTCAGCATTTGCTCAATGGATCAGGGAAACTGGACAAAAACCTGATCGAGATGGGGGTCATTGACCCGGAAGCTGAAGTACATTACTAGTTACAGGCGTATTAAATATTTTTTTAAATGTATACAATGCAAACATAAACTAATTCATTATATATCTTTGTTTTGTTACATTAAACATTATTTTTCTTTTTCACGATCAGTATAGTCTCTAATTGTGTAGAAACAGTTTTGCAGCAGAAAAGATTTTACTTTTAACTTAAATTTGTGTACCGAATTTAATTGTTTTATGTCATCTGGCAATGCGTTGTAAAGTAACGTACATGTATTGTATGTTGATTTCTTGTACTCGGCTGTTGATACTGACACTTGATGCACGTGATTTCTACGGCGTGTGTTGTAATTATACATATCAATATTGCAGGAAAATATGTTCCCTCCGTTAAGTAGGTCATTTTTGACAAATATTACAGATTCGTAAATAAATAGACAAGGCAATGGTAGGATTCCCAGCTCAATGAAAAGAGGCTTGCAGGAATCACGTGGAAGGCATTTTTTCATTATTCGAATAATTTTCTTTTGCAATCTGAAGGTCTGAATACTACAGGATGAGCTTCCCCAGAATATTATGCCATATCTCAGGCGGGAATGCACATTTGCAAAATAAACGCAACGAGCTGCATGAAGGCTGATAGAATTTGAAAGAATTCTGAATGCATAGCATAATGAACTTAATCTAGTGTTTAATTCTGTTATATGTACACTCCATTTGAGGTTTGATTGAATTGAAAGACCTAAAAATTTTGTTGCCTCAACATCAGCTAATTGCATATTGTTCATTTTCAATGGAACATGCGATTTCCGATTTGAGATGCAAAAATACATTGAAACAGTTTTTCTTTCGTTAACAATTAATTTGTTATTATTAAACCAATTTGAAACTTCTGAAATTGTACTATTTACTGCTTCTTTTTTGCAAAGAACATTCGTGTCATCAGCAAACAGACCCGTTCTTCCATTTTTAATAGACGAGGGCATATCGTTTACATATAACAGAAAGAGAACAGGACCTAAGATCGAACCTTGCGGGACCCCATGCACAATTGGCAAAGAATTGGAAATATAAGTATGTAATGTCCTTTCCTGCCAGTATGGTATTTCTACTCTTTGAGTCCGATGTTTAAGGTAAGAAGTTATCCAATCTAGGGCAATACCACGAATTCCATACGAAGGTAATTTTGAGAGCAAGATCTTATGGTCAATAACGTCAAAAGCTTTCGAGAGATCTAAGAATATTCCAATGGGTACTTCATTTTGGTCTATTGATGAAGCAACATCTTTGAGAAAAGAAAAAATGGCAGTTTCCGTAGATTTTGATTTTCTAAAACCGTGTTGTGAGTCTGAAAACGCTCTGTTTTTCCTGAGAAATGTTTCCATTCGTAAGTAGAAAAGCCTTTCTAATATTTTAGAGAAAACTGACAAAAGAGAAATTGGCCAGTAATTTTGAATATCATTTTTGTTCCCTTTTTTAAAAAGTGGCTTAATTTTTGCTGTTTTGAAAATATCTGGAAATATTCCTGTACATAAAGAAGCATTGAAAATGTGAGTTAACGGATGTATAAAGGCAGGTGCACAAGTTTTTAATAAACAATCCGGAAATTCATCTAAACCAGATGAATATTTATTTTTAAGTTTACTGACTATTCTGAGGATTTCGTTGGGAGAAGTTTCGGGAATAAACATCGTATCTGAAATATTTTGGGAAGTGTAAAATGTTGAATTTTGTGATTTTAGTCCCTTCGTGAGATCAGACGCAATTCGGGAAAAGTGTTTGTTGAAGAGATTGGCAACTTTTTCCGGATTACTCGTTTCTCTTTCATTATCCTTTAAAATAACATTCTCTACAAGGTTTCGAGATGATGTGGTTGTATTTTTTACGATAACCCACATTGCTTTAGTTTTGTTACTAGCGCTCAAAATGTCCTGACTATTTTTCATTATTTTTGCCTGAACTATTACTTTTCTTAAAATTCTTTTATATTCTCGGAAGTATATATGGAAACCGGGTGATAGGTTATGATGTTTAGAAATAAAGTAAAGCGTACGTTTGTTTTAAACGATGTTCTAATTCCTTGTGTGATCCAAGTATTACTTTTGCTTGAAATGTTTAATTTTCTCTTTTTAAGAGGAAAGCACGCGTTAAAATGAATTGAAAGCTTGGAGAAAAATTATATTTTTCATTTGTGTCAACAGCGTTATAAACTTCGTCCCATGATTCCTTCATCAAGTAGTCCGTAAATAATTTTATATTAACTTTAGTGAATGCTCTGCACATGCGTGTATTATTTATTGTGTCAGTGTTTATGTTCTTAGTAATTGTAAGAATTTGTGCATCGTGGTCACTGTATCCTAGATTATTCGTTATTATTTCATATGTAGTTGTGGTTTTGTTAATTATAATTTTATCTAATGCTTTTTGTGATTTAAGCGTATTCGGTGTAGGTACATTCACTGTAATGTCTAAATTAAAAGAATGAAGTAAATTGAGAAACTTCTCTTTTTCGTGGGATTCGCTCAGAAAATCAATATTGAAATCTCCACATACAACAATGGATTTAAAAGAGAGTTTACTAATTTTGTTCAGAATTATCTCTAGATTTTCCAAGAAAGTGAAATAATCTGAAGCTCGCTTTGTTGGAGGTCTGTAAATGCAAAGTAAGATAATTTTGAGCGTAGTAGGATGTACTACTGTTGTTTCAAAAACTTTTTCAACTGCATATAAATTGAATTCTGACAAGAAGGTAGAATCAATATAATTTCTTATGTAAATACACGAACATGGTTGGTACCCGTCCTCACAGAAACTCTCCTGCCCACTACGCGACCGTCCGATGTAAACGGACATTATTCCCAACTGCTTTCTCCAATTTCCCGTGACATTCTCAGGCATTTCTTCAACGGAGAACGGCTATCTTGGTGGATGAGCGTTGCTCGAAATAAATTACATTCATCTCGCACGGCGGTATAGTCGGACTCATCTAGTCAACTGATTTCACGTTGCTCTCTATGCTAACAGAGACACTCACAGGTCCATCTGTTGATGAGAACACACCCTGCTGTAACATTTCTTTCACGCTACAAATGAAATTGTGCGATCCATTAACATTGAGAAAAGCAGTTGCCATGACTTCTGCACCAATCCTCGTATTTTGGAAATATTTGTACTAGTTCAAGGCTAAGTACATTGTACGTTAATACATTATTAGGTTTTGGAGATAATTTAGCCTTCATTTGACATAAAAAGGTAATAGGCAATACGTAATAGGATTTGTCATTTAATATAAACTAGTGGCCTGGAGAAGCAAAAATGCTGCAGAAAAAAAAAGACAAAGCCGGTCCCGTGGCCGAGATCGCTAAAACTAGTGCCGTAGTGGCCTTGGACCGTGGGGTCGCGAGTTTGAGTCCCGCCTCGGGCATGGTTGTATGTGTTCGTCCTTTCACCCCCTATCATCACCATATCGTGTCATCATCATGTCACAACGTTACTTCCAATAGTGGTCGCTAATTACCGACTAGTTGATGCGACCTTAAACAACAACAACAAAACCAGACAAAACAACGAATCAAATTGTCATATAATACCGCAACAAGGTACATTTTTAACAAAAAAATATCTAATAGTATATCCGACATACAGTTTCTTAGTTCTTTACGGACCAAGAATACCAAAAAAGTTGCTGTTTTATAACGCAACGCGTGAATAGCAAATATTTAATGCAGGATCGCTTCTTTGGAGCTTTGCTTTTGTATAACGTCGTCTGAATCAGTTTTAAGCAGTAGCACAATAAATTTGAGAATTCAGCCGGTACGCGAAATATGAAAATAAATAGAATAATATCTGCTGTATTTCATGACCATCTGTAGTCGATTCCATTTGCGAGGTTCACGGGTATTGGTCAAAATAATATATGTCAGTTAGCCAACGAGGATGGAGTAATAAAAATTCCGAAACGTCGGCTGTCTGACCAATCTTATTTCCAACCAATACTCGTGAACCACGCAAATGGAATAGAATAATAATCAATTATTTGCATGTTTCAGTCAAAATCTAAACTGTTTCATTTTTTTGTTTTTTGTTTTTTTAGTTCTAGGGTATCTAACAACAACACAGACACATCTTATGTGGCTGGAGGTGCATGGTTTTCTTTCGATTCCTATGCACATTGCAAGTTTGTACTATTGATATTGATGCGAGGAAGACAAAATTTTTATAATCTACACAGCCAGGAATTATGTCAATGAATGCAGATGTACATTATTATTTATATCAATTTATCACTTTTTCAAAATCGTCAAAAACATTTATAAAATGAAAATATAAGCGGTATACTCCGGTGACCATAACCGCCACCCCTTAGATTTGCACGGGATTATTTACATATTTATATTGTTAGGATTCCGGTCTTTGTTATAGAAATTGTTGATATGATATTTTTCTTTTCATTAATGCGTCCTCATTTTTTTATTTACAGCTCTTAAAACACGTTTTCCTTATTCATAATTTTCAGTCTTTGAGTTCTCAAGTACCGCACTTTTTATTGCTTTTTGAATACCTACTTATCCATTCCACATCTATTCTAAGTGCTCTTGGTTATTGAACCAGGATTTTAGATGAACGCCTTTGGTATAGATCATTAACTTCCTGTAAAGGATATAATTATTTAAAAAGTGGTTTGTATTTATCGATTTTCCTCACAACGTTTTCTTTTTTCTTTTTTTTATTTAGCAAGAAGACTTAATTTTTACACCAATATGTCATAGGAAATATATTCAATATAGTCTCCCACACCTGACACTACATATCTAACCTTACCTTTTTATTTACCAACATGTCATAGTCAAGAAGTGATCTCATGTCACTTCCTGAACTGATAAACTTGTGATTGTTTTTCTTTCTCGGAAATTATATTGGTTATCGGACTACTTTGCAGCAACATACGTTTTTGCTTAGAAGTATTTTTACTAGAAAAAGTTATTTTATTAAATAGAACAATAATTCAATGCTTCTAAATACATGGGCTGTATAAATATTTCCTGATATATTGAAGTTCGGCGAATTCTTGTTTAATATCGCAACTTTGAGAATTTGCGAATATTGGCATCAGCATTAAATGTATTTCATGAAAATTAATAATTCTCACAGTTGATTAGTCAGCTTTTATATGATACGGGCAGCGTCTACATTATTAATTAATCTCATAATAAGTTCACTTTGATACATTTGTTCACATATCACACATATATATTCATATTGTTATGAAAATATTCCTGTAATGCATTTTGATATTTTCGAATGTTGCTTCTCCTAAATTGTGAAATCATGACAGATATTTCTGGCTGACAAAGGCTTAGGTCCTTACTAATGACGAATTGGGGAACATTTTAAAAACTCTCTGTAGAAGATGTTAGGGATAGAAATAAGGTGTGTAGGATATCTTTCATGTGTTGTCCGCTTTCTTGGGCATTGCAAACGACGCATGCTTACGTTTCTGAGACCCTCCTTCAACGGTGAAAATATCATCCAGTCTATCAACACTTAGACAGCACCGGTGAGCAGGTATTGCAGTTAGTTCATACCTTGTCCTTTCATGTGGATATGTCACATTTCCCACCATTGCTGGTATTCTCACAAAAAAAATTGCCATGACTTATGCCCGAACCGTCATCTTTTATCGCATTACTTGTAACGGCTACGTAAAATTATTATACAATGTGAACTTGCAAAAGTGCTCTAACGAGCAAAACGTTTTCCTTATTCGTCATTCCTTGGCGTTGGGCCTCGATATCAGGTCTTTATAGCACCACATTTGTATTTTCAAAAATTCAGAAATTCTCATTTACTTTATTTCAAGATCTTTTAGGAAACTTGTTTCACTAACCAAAAAGTCTCTATCATCAACATTGTAGTTTTACAATATTAATTATTTAATCTTAATTTTCGAAAATGCAGATATTCCGACGAAAATAAGACCTGCCCAATTAGTTAAGCATCATTTGCTCTATCAGAGGAAACAAAAAAATTGGAGCCGTTTTAGAGATTTTTTTTATAAAATAGCCTTTAATTCAAATACAACATATGTAAAAACTAGTTTTTATCTTCAAGAAATTATATATGACATTTTTTAAATTTAATTTTTAAAACAGATTTTATTTCAAAAAATCTTAATGATCACTATTGTACTTTGAAGATGTTATTTTGTTGCACATTTTTCAAATACAGTGAGTTTGCCATGAATGGAACCAGCACCATTGCTTACCGTCCTTTGCTACATGCGAGGAAAAAATAATAAACAAAATATTTTAGCCGTATTTGAGGAAGTAATTGTTTAAAAATTGCCAAAATTTCATTCAAAATTACGCAAAAATTACTCATATTTTCGAAAGATAATACATAGTCTTATGTCAAAATATGTTTTTGAAGAACAGATTTCATTAAGATAAAATTTCTATCTTCAATATTGTCGTTGTCATTCTCTTCGGTCGAACAGGTGACTCTCCAAAACTTGTCAAATCGCTGTTGAACGGCTGCAGGGACGTTTTCGTGTCTTAAGTACTCATTCCTCGCCATTGCGTACGTCACATTTTGTTTGGTTTCATTTTCACACTTTTCATTTAACATTTGCTTCTCTTTGATTTTTGTCCTGGACCCACCAAACACTTTTTGATCTTCAATTAAATACGGAAGTGCTTATATTATCCACGGCATAACAGTTCTCAAAATTTTCCTACAATTTTTGTGATTCAGTTCTTGAAAATAATTGCAATATGATTTGTATTTAAACATTCCATCTTAGCAACACAATTCTCTGACTGCAACAAAGATGACCGAGAGATCGAAACTGGCTTGAAAATCAGAGGGTGTGATGTTCATTTTCACGAAGTTTATCCCCATTCCCAGTAAAGGTTCAGGACTCCGCTGACCTGTCAGGGCGTCCTGAGTGAAATACGAGTGCCCGTGACCTCTCAAACATGCCCCTAACCTGTCAGGGGCACTCGTATTTTTTCTGATATTGACAATACTAACGCTGGAAAGCGTGCACTCCGTGCTGTAAGTAAACACCTTTTACACATTATAATCACTAGTGTGGCATAATAAATAGAACATTTTGCTGACAAGGATTTATTAATGGTATCTGTTTAATGATGAATGGGAGGCTGAGAAGTGAAATCTCAGTATAGCGCGCCCCGTTGCTTGAAGAATTTCGTAAATACTAAAGAATGTATAGTCCCTGCATATAATATTCATGGAATTTACAAAAGGCGGTAAAGGAAAATATTTTTAATGATATTTTTAGTAAGGTCGTAACTGAAACAGAAATTGACATGGAAATGTATAAAACTTAGAGTATTTCTATTCTTTGCTAAGGAACATGTACGCCGGGTTTGCTGGAAAATCTTTTTTTTTTTTTGTGACTATTTGCCATAAAAAGGCCATATTACTCCGTTTTGACCTGATATATTCGATATTTGCTTCGCCTGTGTAGGCGAGTTGAAGGGGGTGCGAACGGTGTCCAGAACACATGTTGTAGTACGCACACACACCATTGGGGCTTCCATACGTTTATATCCACCGGGTGAACCTGCGGAATAGAGCCATCGCCGAGCTCGGGAAGTTTCTGTCGTGCGGTAAGGGGACCGAGGAGGGGCGGGGCGCGTCGCACAGGGGGAAGACTTTTAAAGGCGACGTCCGTCTCCAGGTCTTTGGAAGCGCACGCAGCAGCGCCGGCGCTGCCGGATGGGATGTCGCGGCGCGATGCCGGGCGGTCGGCTTTGCGTTCCCCGAAGCGCCCCCAGCGGCGCCCCTCCCTCTCTGTTCCAGCGGCGGCGCGGGGCAGCGGGGAACGGAGATGCGAGAGGCGGCGGCGCTCACGACCCATCCGTCCACTGCCGCGGCCCGCGTCGTGGCCCCGGCCGCTTTTGCTGGCGCCGGCGCTCGCCGCCCCACCGCGCCGCTTGTTCGGGCTGGCCGGCTTCTGGGGGAGGGGACCATTAACGGCTTCACCTTTAGGCTTGTCGACCTACCAGGGTCAAGGAGAATGGAAGGAATCACGTGGCAGGTGCTTAGAGGCCAGATTCTCCTTTTGTTCTTCTTTTCATTTTATTTTCTTTTGTTATTTGTTGCTGTGGTTCAACTGTTATTTTTCGGTATTCGTTGTATCTCTTGTCATCTTCACCCATATTCTTTATCCGGACAGCAGGTATAAAAATTACTCCGATTATGATGGGACGTTACTGAAACATTCCGTCTTTTATACAGAATCCTCGGAAATATTTTTTTTTAGTGTTTTCATGTTCATATCCTTTAAGATGCACAAAAGCTTATGGATTTCACTGGGCTCCTAAAAGTGAACTATCACATATCGTATGCAGGAATTGGTAAAGTAACGTAATAAACGAGCTTAGGTCGACCGTTTCAGAGCAGAAATTAAATTAAGCGCTTGGAATGCGTGTGATTAATTTTTGCCACATATTTACAAAATGCACTCGTGGATAAGTGTAATGAAAAGTTTTGTCTGTTAGTTTTAATGGACGTTTACCTGCATATTATATCTGTAACAAAATAGTTCGTCGGTGACAAGAAAAATCTAAAAGCAGTGGTGAAATCCATTGTCACTCGTCAAAGAGTGTCTCATTTACTACTCTGAGGAATCGATGGTGTTTTTAATTTCTTGTGAGTCAGGATCACCAAATCTTACAACTCTTGCTTTTATCAGAAAACCGGCCACTGAAACTTCAGCGAGTAAGAGTACGCACATCACGTCTGAGCGTACTCATAGGCGCCGAACTATTGTTTCTCAAAACGCTCATGCATTGCAGCTCAATTCATTACACGTCAAGTCTAACTTGGCCGTGTTATTCGAAAAGGGAATGACCTCAACATTTGCGCAGGAGCTTAGCATTACTTATTTATTTATAAAAAGTAGATGTCTACACAGAAAAGTTACACGCTAACGAAACGAAATCATATCTTACCTGAGAAATAAAAAAGAAAGCAAGGAAGAAAATAGTAACACCTGTCGCTAGAGGGAGATGACTACATGCGTGTTAATCTGATCGCACTCACTCCTGCTTCCACTGCAGCCAACAGGGAATAAATCCCTGCCAACTCTTTCCCTTCTTACCCTTAATGAATAGACTAATGTATCAATCGGTTTGTCAACATTATAAATTTTAAAGTGTACTTTTTACAATCTACACGTCTTTTTTTTCAGGAGTTTAAAATATTTAAATAAAATGTTTTATTACCTAAGGTTTCGGATGCCTTTTCAAACTTCTCAAGGGGACACGGCCCCTCTTGCCCCTCCCCTGCGCAGGCTTACGGTCCCAGCACATCAAGTGAATACCTCCAGTAAAGAACGCATGCCAGCGGAAACGCCACACTTGATCATGGCAAAACTATGTAACATGATAGCGTGCTTAGTCGTGCAACGCAGCAATTTTATTTGACAACATTCCAAGACGCTTTCTCTTCGTGGCGTTAGCAATGTGCAGTCACCCTGCGTCCATGGGCATCATGTGACAAGCGTGGGCATGAAGTGGCAAACGGCATCACATGAAACCACGTCATCTCACAATCATTTTCCTGCAACGACAAGTGTTGGCTCCACTTGCAAAGTCTCCTCTCCAAAAAACATTCTTCTCTGTAGGCCTATGAGGAGGAATCTATTTAAACTCTCGCCTTTCTTTTTTTATTTCGTAATTTTTTCTCGTGCAATTTCCATCATCTTACCAGCATTCGGCCACGCACCGGCAGATACGATTTCTATGGATTTAGTGTGCTTATCTCCAAGAATTCCATCAAGATATGACCGTTGCAACAACTGCCAACCAAATGCTATTCTATCAGCAGACGTCACAACTTCGGTTCCCGGCATGCATGCACCATTTTTTGACTTCACGAAAGAAACCGACCAGTAAAAAATTTCAAATCAGAGGTACCCATGATGTGATTGTTAGTGATTCCGGGCGCGTCAACTGCTAAGGTAATCCTTTTCGTAAGTGTAATGCATTTCCCCCCTGGGGAGTTCGCGGTGGTCTTTCTCTGCTGAATGGCGAGATCAGCGCAAGCCCACAGGCTAGCGGGGTTTTCCCCAACCAGGTATCTCCCACCAGTGGGGCACAACCCCAGCCGGGACAAGCTCTAAGCTCACGACCGGCCTCTCGGCATGTGTGATTCTGTACTGCATGTTAGTGTGTGTAAGTAAGGAGTCAGGAAAGGACAAGAAAGAGGAAGGAAAGATAGCACGCGGTTCGTGTCCCATTTGTTAGGACAGTGCTCCGGCATTCGCATGGTGTTGATCGAAGAAACATCGATCAGAGCAGCCGCCCACTAGAATTCTCCTGCAAGCAGCGACTGGATTCGACCTAGCTGACAAGCTAGTGCCGAAAATCCTCCCACCGTCAGAATTCGTACCTATGACCTCCCGGTCAGAGGTACTGCTGTGAAATCAGTTGATGCCTTGAGAAACCTCTCCCAGTTCCTCATGACTCCGTATAGAATATGGATTTTTGGATTTGTTTTGTCAATAAACAGTAAAAACTCTATGGGGAGAAGTTCAATCTGTGCACGTTTTCTGAAGCTCTGGGATTTTTAACCAGAAGTAGTTGAATGATGAATAAAAGTATCAACAAAGACGCAGTAACGTTTGAAACTATTTTCTCTCTCGAATTACAGAAAACGTATTTACATCGCTAAACGAATTACAGATTTACGTTTTTAATATTTCTGACAAAATTGTAACCCTTACCTCCGGCACTACTCCTGCCAGAACTACCGAAATGAGAGCTCAACAAAATGTGCTCTTAGTGAAGTTACGTTTACGAAAACAAACGTACGCATGACTCTGCATTGTAATTCACTTCCAGTGTCACGAAACTCCATTCGTATCCGTTATCAGACGCACATCAGCAAGATATCCCGTGACGCTCCGCGCAATCTCGCTATTGTTCGCAAAGAACTACATATATTCTCAAACTAGTGGTGTTACAACAGCATGTTCTTTCTCGCATTACCTACAACTTCTGCAGTTCTCAAAAATTTAGGGAATTCATCGTCGAAACTGCATTAGCATCAAGCAGGAATCATACAAAAACGTCTGGTTTTTTGAAACAATTGTACATGACATTATTTCAAGATCTATCTTTGAACAACCGATTTCATTAAGAATATTTTCTATCTTCATTGTTGTAATTGTCGGAATACGCCTAAGGAAATTAAACTTTTGCAACTTTCGAAAACACAGTGATCTCAACCAACAAGATATTTGCCCATTCTTTAAGCGCCCTTTATGCTATGAGAGGACAAAGTGTTACAAAAAAAATTGGAGCCATTTTTGAGAAAATTCTGAAAATGTTGATGCTTTGCTCCTTCTGCATCAGCTACCTACAATACGTGGATTCTAACTAGACAGCGAGTTGGAGGAAGTCATTTACTACATTAGGAACAAGATTCATCAACTTTTTCGTTCCCAGGGCCCGACAATGCGAGTTTTCATTTCGAAAAATCGTCAATTTGTACAGCAGCAATTTTCTATTTCCTACGTAAGAATGTAGTAAGGCGACGAAATAAAATCTATCGGTGGTCACTTTTAGAGATTTACAAAAACTACTAGCGCGAGTAAATCAAACTTCAAACTTATATTCGAGATCAGATACGACGAAACACGGGCAGTTAAGCAGGGCGCGACTGACAATAACTAGAAAAGGAATAGTGAATTAATTACTAATCATCTGCAGTCATTGCCATCTTCAACAATATAATTTAGATAACTTTTTGTATTTTCGAAATGTATCTTCGACTTGGGCTAGCTATCTCATCAGTGTCGACTGCACAACCAGGAGAGCGCGTACACGTAAAATATGCGCGTTTTCTTGAGCTCAGGTCTCCCTACCCTCATTCCTTTACCATTAGTTGCATTAAGAATAAAAGAAAGCAACGAGCTTAATGCTGATAAAATCTCAGTACCAAAATGTTCGGTGCCAAGAAATAGTAACTAGTGTCCATAGAAGTACGAGGAACAGATTTAATATAACAGTCCTGCAAAATAAACAACCCCTACTCTTCTCACATCTAGCTCAGTGAGCACCCAAACCCACACAGATATGTGTTTTCTCTACAACCATTAAATAGCATATGTATTCCTGCTGTATAAATAATCGAGGAATGACATTAATTGCACGCCCGTGGATTTCAATTTCGAACCCATGGCCTGCTGATCAATCACATTCCTGGAATTTTCACAATTCACGGGGAAAATTGCATTCTCTTTGCAATTCGCTTTTCTGTTGAACCGAGGCGGGTAAGTGAAAGATTTCGCAGTTTTATGTTTATACCTTTATGCACCTTTTCTGTCGCTGGTACAAACCCTCTAGCTTGTGAAATACTGAATGTTAAGAAGCACATTGCACAGACACACAGAGGTGTATCTAGGTATTCCGGCGCCCATGGCAACCATTGAATTCGCGCCCCTTTCAGGATACTTCAAGTTAGGGTTGTTATTTGTTTTAGGATGCTTGCACTAATGTCAATAAGATTCTGATTAATTTCAAAAAGTTTCATGAAAAAATTATCTCGAAAATAATTTACAGTTTTTAATTTACTTTTTTAATTTTAGGAATTGAGATAATAAAGAGAAGATAACAATTCATGTTTATCAATATATATATATTTACATTCGTTGTAAAATGAAATGACAAAAATGTTACTAATTTTAAAAATATATTATCAACTTATCAACATTTACAAAAATAAATTTATGAAAATGACTACATAAACTAAAATGACAACTTTTAATAAGAATACTTTATTACTTATACAAATACTGAAATGGATCTCCTTTGAACAGTCGTTTTAGTAATATTTTTATTTATTTTCTTTCCATTCATCCCTACTATTCTCTAATTTATTTAATACATAATAACCCCTATTTTCAACTGGGATATCCCCCGCTACATTCCCCCTTTAATGCACACAGCAGTTCCTTGTTTATTTACGCTATCAAACCTGAGGGGGATTGTTGCGAGCTACACAAAATTTATTTTTGTGGGTCGACAGAACCGTCTATATGGAATTATGGTGACGAAATGTTACGAACGTAATCCCTTTTCTATAATATATATTTGAATCTTTGGAATAACAACCCCTACAAAACCAAATAAGATTCTCCTTCTCAAAAACATTTATAATTTCAGACTCTTTTTACTTGGCTTAAATAAGAAAGCGAATTACACTAGCAGACGTCGTTCCTAAACAAAATAAATTTGCTCACAAATACCAACCTAAATTTGGATATTAGAAAGAAATTTCTGAAAAGTTGTCTGGAGTGTCCTGTTATACGGGTGTGAAAGATGAAGGCTTTTACAAACTGACAGGAGTCGTTTAGAAGCTTGTGAGATGTGGTTGTGGCGAAAACCACTGAAGGTTTCCTGGACTGAAAAAATTCAAATAACGTAATTTTAGAGAAAGTGAAGGAGAAGAGATCTCTACTAAAAACCATTTGGAATAGGAAAGCAAAATTCTTTGGACACATTTTTAGAAATAATAAATTCTTAAACACAATTTTAGACTGTCAAATAGTTGGAAAAAGAGGAAGAGGGAGACATAAAATTAAAATTTTAGGACAACTTCGAACCGAACTACATTTCAGAAATTACGCAGAGATGAAAAGAACAGCGAAGGAAGAGAATGTCATGGCGGCAGCGACAAGGCACTTTTTGGCCTTTAGAATGTTGATGATGATGATTTCTTGGGTTACAAAGAAATACAAAAATACAATACACAACACAAAAGAAGACAAATATTTCATTAATCAGCTCCTCTTATTCACACCGTATTTACAATCACACACTCCTTGATTTCTACTTTCACACATGACCATGTTTACTTTTGTTATCGTCAAATTTATCTGAACTTCTAAAACTAATGACAGAACTTGGTCTTCCTACTTATTAGAAATATTATTAATCAGTACTCACTTCCCTCTCCGTTTCCTCAGCATACTTGAACGATGGTTTTTCGTTGTTTTTCTCCGACCATCGGCGAAGTCATCCCACGTGTCGCCGGATCCCGTTCGGTACAATTATTGCGTCCATCAATTCTCCAAAAACTTCAATATTAGTCTCATGAAAATTATTTCTCCAAAATTTTACGCGATCACATCTACGCACGTTTTACTTTTTACCACACGTGTGCTCACGACCAAATACAATGCTGTTCTGCCTCCATTACTGCGTTACAACCCGTCTGCTCGCGACCAAAGTCCAAGCTGTTTTGTTCCGGCTGTTTGTATTCCGTGCCGTTCACTGTTCTGCCAGAGGCGCAGTATCGTCTCGAACTCGTTCCTTGTTGGTTTTTCTTGTGCCTTTCTCCTTGTTGTCTAATGTCCATGCTTCTCCTGATTGGATAATCACATATTTGAACCTCACTCTCTTTACTCCTTGAAATTAGGTCTCCTTATAATTCTTTAATTCCAATTATCTTAATGGAAATTTCTCTCGTGCCATTGCTAATTCACTGTTAAAATTCAGACTATTTCCCCTGTCTTGTTATCATCTTTCCTGTCCCATTAATTTTTCGTTATTTGTACATTATACAGCCAATGCTGACTTCCATTGTTGCCTTTCGAAACATATTTCTATAAACATCTCTTTTAATACCTCGTATACATACGTATATACCGAATTTCTGTGAAAAAGAGCATTAAATTTTGCATTTACAGTAACGCCTAAACGCCATTTTCTTAAAGACGGCTTCAAATTTATCTATGAAAATTACCATTTAGGACGAGGTTTTACTCTTCTTTCATATTTTTAAAGTAATATTTCGGTTATATCATTAGGAAACCGAGAAATTGAGAATATTTAAAAAAATTGTACTTTGGGCAGCGATAGATGGCAGCTGGCAAGAGTATGTGGCAACTCCGAATAGCTAGGTCAGACCAAAGAAAATAGGAAACTAATACGAGAAAGTCTGTGCCATTCAGTAGCACTACTTTAATGATGACTTGGTGGCACTACTTTAATGATGAAACTTTTTTTCGTAAATGTCGAAAGCTAAATAGCGCCCCTTGTGAGTGGCGCCCATGGCACGAGCCATGTCTGCCATACCCTAGATACGCCTCTGCATACACATCGAAAGAATGGTTTACTCTCAATTGCAAAAATCAGTTAATAAACTTATCTTGGATGTTTCAAGGTCGTAGAGCAATTATTGTTTTCTACTCGCGGAGAATGGCCATTATTCAGTCGTAGAAAGTATGACATTGGCGTGAATAATAACATCCACTCGTGAATAATGGCCAACATTATTCGCTCGTTGAAGAGTATACAATAATCCCTCTACATCTGTGAATTCGCTATTCGCGAGTTACGAATATTCGCGATTAGAGAAATGTTATCGGTTTTAACATTCGTGACTTCAGCATTCGCGAGTGCGTCTTTTTTTCGTACTCCTTTTTTAAATCAAGCACATTTTATTTCCTTTATCAGCATCATCTAGGAAACGAACTCGGCAGATCTTGGAGGTCAAGATATCACGTTCTGCAAAATTGTCGAAGTTGGAATGTCAATTCTTATTAATATAATAACATAATTGTAAAACAATTCAATTCAGTTGCGTCAAATTGGAGGTAAGGGTTTTGGCCACATGAACAAGAAAGCCATTCGGGATCCATGTCTCATTATAATGACCTCACTGAAGAGGAGTTTCGGGAAATCATCAGCGAAGAAAACTTCCCGAACGCAATGATGAAGTGACGGAAGCAAATCTATATCCTCGAGCAACTTCAATGTCATAGCTGTTAATTGCGTTCTAAAACTTCAACAAGCTCTGGTGGATAGGGCATCGGAATGTGATCCGAACATGGAAATAACTTCGGAATTTAAGAGAGAATAGAAGCAGAAACGTTTCCATGCTTGGATATTAGAATAACGAGGAGGGTGACGAACCAAAAAATAATCAAATGTAATATCCAATCGCTTCCATCTTTGAAATAAGTTTCAAATATTGTATTATTTCTTCACTTTTGGATATTGTTGTGAATTCTGTTTGTAGTACCGCTTACTGCAATTGTTTGTCGATCTTCAAGAACCTAACCCACTTTTCTTCATTAAAAGATAGACTCAATATTCGCGTATTTGATATTTGCGACGCTTTTTGGGAACGTAACTCTCGCGAATGTTGAGGAATTACTGCACTATTCCACCATGGCCGCCGGTGCGGTACGGCGCGGCGCGGCGGCACAGACGTCTGTCGCCCGTGGCGCAGTGTCAGGCGGAAAGCCCGTGACCGCAGCGGCATCGTGTTGACTCGCTCGCCTTATCTCCGGCGACGGTGACGGCGACGGCGCGGCGGCGGCGGCGGCGCGGCGTTCGGAAAGAGACCGTTTTGTCGTCGACTGCTCAAGGCGTCGAGTCGCCGTCGACGTCGCCGTGCACGCTGGGAGGCAGCTGGGTCATTCCGGGCGGCCAACTCTGCGATTTGCTGCTTGTCGTTTGGTGTATTCTCCGATGTTCGTTTTTCGACCCCTGGTGGAAAATTGAAGCTCCTCATTCGATAACAGTACCACCACCTTTAAACTAACCAGAATCCAAGAAATATAAATCGAACACTAGGTAATCTAAATGAATGCACTCATATATACATTACATTCGAGCTTGATCTGCCTGAGAACTGCAGTAATTTATAAGTTACAGGACCTGACTGAATCTCACTAAATTGCTAATTACCAGGTTTATTATTCATGTAATCCAAAATGGGTGGATGGTAAAGCCCGAAGTAAGAGAAGCTTTGAAATATACTACGGACTTTAGTCGGATTATGTGCACATTGGCTAACAGAAGGTAGGTTGGGTAAGAGTTATGTTTAAAAGAAAAATATTATTAGATAAATAGGGAACGGATTTGCATGCAAATACATATTTTTACAGGTACACTTGCATTCAGCAAATTTTATAAGAGTTAGCTAATCATTGTGAATGAATTAAATCCTTGTTATATTATATACTTTTACTTATTAGGTATAATTACATATATTACTTATTTTACCAATTACTATATATTTCTAAAAATTTAGTGAAAGTAATCATAAGATATTATTTTCATTGACGGACTCAGTGCGACACCACCTTGTGCTTCACCACACCATTGCGACACGACCTCACCTGTGCACAGGAAAGCGAAATTATGGATTGTGAAATTGTTTGAAAAAGATGAAAACATCAAAGCTACTGTAGGTATATTTTATGATTCCTCATCAACCCCAGAGACAGTTTTGCGTGCGGGTGCGGAGACGTTCTGAACAATGGATCATGTTTATCAAAAAGACTTGAAAAACCGTATGTTCTCCGCTTTCTGGAACTCGACAAATAGGTTGAAAACAAAACTTCCGTCTTGGTGTTAACCATGGGGTTTTGCTCTGCAACACGCTTTGGATGCGATGCGTTGATGGAAGAGAACCTCTAATGATAAAGCACCCTGCAGCTCCTGTTACAAATATAGCCTACTGCTGGATGCGATACAGTGCGGATGTCAAGCTTGGTTTAAGATTCCCTTCAGTCCCTGACAATTGTTAGAGAACTTTCACGAATAACCTTCCAACACAAGACTAGCAAAATTGAAGAAGTTATGGCCGAAGAGCAAGAACTTTGATTTGGTAGGTTATTTACACGAGTTTTGTAAAATTCTACATACTTTTCTTTAAATGATTCGATGAATATCCAATAAATAACTACAGTATAACTTGCTCAAATCGGAACGTGTATAATGCGAAAATCTTTCTAATGTAAACATAAATTGCGATCCTGCCAAACATAAATTCTACATTATGTTTACAAGAGATACCCTCCGGATGGGGAGGTGGTGTCGCACTGGTACTTTGCCTATTGTTTATAAACTTTGCATAATGCGTACTCTTGTCTAAAACGGAAAAAAATGTTCCCTTGAGATTCCGCATTGAGCACGTTTTACTATATAATTTTTAAATGCCTATATCTTTTCAATCCAAAATTACGGGGTACTATACGTATTATAGGAAAAGTTATGTAATGCTGCGGAAAATCGATTTCGAGATTTCAATGGAAATACACGTTTGGGGGTCCCCTGATACCGAAAAAGTAGTTCTTTTCAAAACGTCGGTCCGTCCGTCTGTCCCTCTGTCAGTCTGTGAACAACCATAGCGCCTAAATTATAAGTACGATTTCTTCCAAAATGAATATTACCCGATCGATCTGGTTCCATTCGATGCGCCGTGATTTGGAAAAACATTATTTTGAATTTGGGCGTACTTTTTATGAAGCCCCCCGGACATTTTCAAAATTTTTTCAAAAACGGCTCCAATATTTTTCTTTAAATTTCTTGCAAGAATAGAGTAAAATACACTTATTAAGGTGGCATAGGTCCGCTTTTAACGGTTATCTCTAAATTTTCGAAAATTGCAAAAGAGAATTTTTTTCGGCGTCTTCTTACAACTACAAAATTTAAGATAGAGATTTTTTCCTCCAAATAAAATTTGTTCTCCAACGTGAGTTCTTTCATTAAGGTCCTATACATTTTTTTAAAAAGTGAAGTAGTATTCTGGCAATATTGCGCGAAATATTTGCAATTTTAAAAAATTACAAAAACTAGATTTTCTCAAAAACGGCTCCAAATTTTTTCTTTAAACGTTTGTTAGAGATAGTTCTAAATATACTCTATGAGAAGTCATAAACGCCATATTGCTCTATTAATTTGTTTTTTCAACAATTACAAAAATGTAATTTTCTTGACTTGTCTCTCACGTTGGTAATATTTACATTAGTGGCCATTTGTTCATATTATATTTACTAGTATATATGTCTTAAATAATGTAAAGTAACGTTTCTAGAGAACTCAACCGTTTTCATTGAAAACTAGCTCAAAATTCCGCATTATCAGAAACGCACAAACGCTATTTTCTCAATAATGGCTCCGAATTTTTACTTCAAACTTTGCGAACGGATGGTGCTAATTGCACTCATTAACATGACTTAAGTTCAATTTGGAGTTGTTTTTTTTTTGAAAAAAATTACACAAATGTATTTTTTTAAAAGATCTCTCACATCTTTAACATGCATATTACCAGCAATTTGTAAACACTGTTGTATTTGTGAGTGTAAGTGTTTCAAACGAGTTCAAATTACGTTTTTCGAAAACTCAAAAATTTTCTGTGAAATAGAACTTCATATTTCGCATTTTTAGTAGCTCTTAAACGCCATTTCCTTAAATACGGCTCCAAATTTTTCAATGAAAATTGCCATTTAGGACAAGGTTTTACTGTTCTTTAATATTCTAAAATTAATATTTCCGTTCTACCATTGGGAAACCGACAAATTCAGGAAATGTCAAAAAAAGCATTTTGGGCGGCTATAGATGGCAGCTGGCAGGAGTATGCGGCAATTCCGAATAGCTAGCCCAAACCCATGGATATTGAAAACTAATACGGGAAAGTCTGTGCAATTGTGTAGCACCACTAGTTGTATATGTTACAATTTTCTGTAGATATTATGGAGATAGAAACCAAAAAGCTACTCTTAAACAGCTTCCCCATATCAAGCTAATTTCCCATTCTCCAGGACTTTAGTACGATGTACTGTACATACGAACGAATAAACATGCCAAATTTCATAACTCCGGGATTTATTTCACTCGATTTTTGTAATTTGACTTGACAATAAAATTTATTTTCAAGCACATAAATTATAATTTCAGGTACTGAAACTTAAAACGTCGGCGACTGTCACACGAAGACAGCTTGTAACTGCGAAAAAACATTTTCCCTTCAAAATATTTTATGACGTATCATATTTAAATCGTGCAATGTCAAAACTATGTGAGATTAGCAATTCGACTTCACTTTCAATTGATCGCCGCCCAAAGTTCTTTTCCGTGCGCGTCAACTGCTAAGATCATTACGCCTGTAAGTGTAGTGCATGTATTTTTATCGCAGGAGGTGGCGGTGATCTTGTGCTGGATGGTGAGATCCGGCGCAGACCTACCCGTCGGCTGGCGGGATTTTCCCTAACCAGGTATATCCCCCCAGCTGGGACAAGTTCTAAGCTCCCGACTGATCTGCTGGCAAGTGTAATAGTGTAGTGCATGTGAGTGTCAGTGTGTGTAAGTAAGGGATGAGAAAAAGACAAGAAAGAGGAAGGATAGTTCGCGCAAATTGAAGGGGATAGAAGGGGAACATATTTGTATAAATATAGGCCTACTGTTTAAATAATAGTTTCCGCGAATCCAATATTGCTTTTCACCCGTATGACAAAACGTACATTGTAATTTGGCGTCAATGTTACAAAGTTTTGTAAAAGGAAGAATAAAATCCCCGACATTTGAGAACAAAAACATTCAAACCTTCACCGTGTTATGAAACGTTCGGCACGCGGTGAGTGAGCCGGCCGTTTGTGATCTGCAGAAATACGAAACTAGGAGTATAATGAAAACAGAATATTGACTTGTAATTAATTATTTCGAACTCGTTTGTAACTTCACCTCGCTGCACCCTACATGTTAAATCAAAGGGAAGTTCAACGAATTTTCTCGCCTTCTAACTTTTTTCATGTCATCGATGAAATTCCATGAATTTAAATTACTAAGCCTTTTCGTCTGAAATGTTGCTGAGCGTGAATACGTAATTTAAAGAAGCGAGAAAAAATCACTGCCATATGAACAGTTATTCGAAAGATATTACATGATAAATATTGACAGAAGTAAAAAGACGTTTGTGAAAAATTGATTATTTTCAATTCTTCATAATATTTGTCAATCTGCGAAAATACACTATAGTGTAATTTGCTTGGTGTAATGTAACTGTCATACCATACAAATAGGTCACTTTCAAAAATTTATTTTCTCTCTGTAATGGCCACAACATCCCTGTTAGACGAGGAGGGCCACATATGACAAACAGCTTGCGATATGTCACATAACTCCATTTAACTAACTGCAATCTAAATGAGAGTTGCCTGTAGAAACGCTACCCCAACACATACCTTCTGGTGATGTCGGTAAAGGTTACGCGCCTTCTGTCATTCTGACACATCGCCATTTTGAAAAACTCACACCAAATAAATCAAAATTAGGATACGGTGACTCAGGGAAACCGAGACTGTGGAGACGGAACAATACGTGGCAACGGCTACAACATTCAATATTCCGCGCCACGCGCGGGCGTGCTCCGGCATGCGGTGGCGCCTCTCCCTCCCCCGTCCTCGCAGGTCGTTTGGGCTGCCGCCGACAGCCATACAGCGGCACTTAGGGTACAAACACAATGAGGCGCCGCGCGGGGGCGAAGCGCCGGCGTCGCACACACATGGCGGGACGTGAGCGCTGAGACCAGTTCGAAGTGAACGCGACGTGAACGCCGCGAGAAAAGTTCAGTCAGTTTTGCAGTTTTCTACGATAATGGAATTCATACGATAATGGATTCAGAATTGGACGATAATGGAAATCTGCGATTTTTTTTTAAGCATGCCTTCCTCTATTCGAAGAAAAAAACAAAGAAAAATGTTGCAGCTTTTCCGAGAAAATATTATTTTTAATTGCCTATGTTTCACGCAAAATTTACACGAAAACTACTCACACTTTCGAGATATTGTACGTGACCTCACTTAGATATATTTTTTTGAAGAACACAATATTATTAAGGAAAAAATCTCTCTTCAATATTATAGTTGTAGGTAGAAAAAAAGGAAAAAGTTTTCAACTTCTGCAATTTTAGAAAAAAAAACAACAGGGATTTCAACGCCCATGAGACCTGCGGCATCATAAAAGCATCCTTTATGCTATCATAGGACAAAGTTTATTCAAAGAATTTGGAACTATATTTGAAAAAAAATTGAAAGTGTTAATTGACGCTTTATATAAAGTCCCCCAAAAATCAGAATATCTGTTTAAAACTCACAGAGCTTCGAGTTCATTTACATCGATAGGAGAATATCAATTTTCGAGAAAAAAAAAGCGGTCGGAAGCTTACAGTTTGTCCCGGCTGGGGCGGTGCCCCGCTGGTGGGAGATACCTGGTTGGGGGAAACCCCGCTAGTCGACGGTAGGTCGAAATCGCCATCCAGCGTGGAAAAAGATCATCGCCACCTCCCGAGAAAAAACACGCACTGCACTTACGGGACTAATGACCAAATTAGTTGACGCGCCCGGAAACACGAATCAATCAATCAATCAATCGAGAAAATCGTCTGAACGGTTGAGGCACAGACAAACGGACATTCGGAGAGGGAGGCACGCGTTCTGCCGTAAACCAGTTTCCCGGAATCAAGGACCCACAAATTGTGCATTCTGACTAAAAAACTGAATTAGAAGAATTCATTTCTTACATATACAGGAACACAATTTATCAACCTTTTCGATATCAGGCCCCACAATGCTACGTAGGTTTTCTGACCAAACATCGCCAGTTTCTCCAACATTACACTATTTTATATTTACCAAGTTACTACGTAGTAGGCGCGACAGTATGAAATTAAATTGTTTCAACCCCTTGTTTCCAAAACATCAAAACGTTTCTAATATCGTTTCGGTATTGGTAAATAAATATTTTGGTTGCCGTATTTTATAGCAATAAGTTCCGGACTCGTTTTTTGCTTTTGAATTGGTTCTATATGGTCTTCCCATATTTCCACTAATTTCGAAATCAATGATAATGCTATAGAACATGAATACATCAAAACCGCCCGCTGTGGTTGTGCTCTTGGTTATTTATGCATTTGATTTCGCCGCGTTGCTTCGCGTCGTTCTGCACCACGTCGCGCCATTTCCTCTTTTTGTGTTCGTACTCTTCTCGCGTTACTTGCAAATCAGGTACGGGAAAATAATGCCCGCGTGTTCTGCGAGCTTGTTGGCTTATTCCGCGTTCCTACCTGAGAGCCATAATCCTGAAACACAGGCAATGAACACGAGGTGCAAGTTAAAAAACAAACAATTACAGCTATTAAAATTATATTCTAATCATGTTTCCAATATTGTGTGATTGCAAATTGCGAACATTCAGCCATTCTCTACTTTAAATGCGAAGTGAAAGGTACTTTTACTATGCAGCGGACTAGTGAGAACTGTTTTTATTTCAGTTGACTGAAAAAATATGTTCGCATCAGAAGCCAGCAAGGAACTACAGAGGAGTTTCTGGTATTATGGTGTGAAAATGGTATTATGATGTGAAATGATGTGAATATACTCCGTATATACGTAGTATACGGGAATGTAAAACGTTTCATGCACGGACAATTTAACCAAATGTTTCAGGTTTCTAAACATTTTTGCTTGAGATTTTTCCATTGTTTTGCTCGGAAAGATAGAAACAGCTTTGCATGACGACATACTACAGCTAACCCTACTATATTTTTTCGGGTGTGTATTTTTACTAAAATACCACCTAAAATGGAAATCTGTTATTACAAGGTAAGAATTAAAATATAAACGTTGATTTCTCTTTATCAATAAATATAAATAGCGTGTAAATGGTATTTGATTGTAAAAATTATGTATTCAGGCTTACAAATACACTTCGATTGTTTCTTTACTCCAGGGGACAATGCGCACAAATTAAAATATATAAGGAAATAATTAATCTTTTAATTCTATAATATCACTGGGAATATGCTGAAATGATTTTTTATAGCACACTATTGCAAGTGGAAATACTTCATTACTGAGTGATTGTGTGCAATGCTAACATGTTCGAAAATACTATCATGCCATTTCTGAAAATGTACAGCTGGGGATCAGCATTCGTTGTTCATGTGGCGAATATATGGTAGGATGACGTAATATAAGTGATTTAAAAATATCTCACTTTCATTGCAGTCAAATAGTATTAAGTAAGTTGTCATCGTATTTAAACGCGCGTATGGAGTGTGAGTGATTCCGTGCCCGCCGGAATCCTTGATCTTGAAAATAGTAAATTAGTTCCGATGAGCAGAGGCAGCGTGGGTGCGGGCGGGAAGAACGATTGGCAGGGCATTGGCGCAGGGAGGGCGTAGCATAGCGGAAATTGCAGGAGGGCGCTGCGTAGCTGAACGGCGGAGATGCAAACGTTATTTTTGTATCCACAGCATTAAAGAGATGTTTTTGCCCTGAGGGCGTCTGCCTTATCCGAGGGGTTGGATGTCTCCTGAGGGCAAGAACATAAGTCACGTCCGTGGTGCATAAAAAACTTTACGGTTTACTAGTTCGTTGCTGAACCAATCGTGAATCTGGAACATTTAAAAAATTGCCTTGCATCGAAAATGAAAAGACGAATTGTAATCGTCAGATGTCAAACGGTGTTAGAAAACCAAAAGATGCGTATCTAATTACTATTGCATAATCGTATTTGTACTGGTTCGTAAACAATAAAAGAATATTGTGAAGTTCGTGCGGAAATTCTTGAAAACCTAACAAAACTGCGGTGTTTGCTTTCAGAAACATCTCGAGAAATATATGACAATGATTGTAGTGAATATGAGAATTGTAGGGGAAATAACAGAGCTGAGTAAATGTAGCGGTTCGTTTAGGTTATTTGCCTATATTGCGGAAAGTTATTTAGAAGGTTTCATTAAATCAAAAAATAACATTTTAATGACATTTGCTTGTGTGCACTCAGTATCTAGGGCCGTAGAGGTATTAAGTATACAATTACGAGTTTTATTTCAGGTCCATAACACATAGTAATTAACGTGCATACCATAAAATTTATTAAAATTGAATAAATCTGAACAATAAATTTTGGACTTGTTATTGTGGTATTATTGTACATACACATTTAAAGCATATATGTTATTGTTAAGTAATAAATCAATGTTTTCGTCCAACAAGTAGTTACAACTGCGTTTTACCCATGTACCTTACGTGCACTGAAAAGTTATAGAACTCAAGAGAGGGACAGAATACTAGACGAAATCTTCGAAACTGCTTTATTGCGAAACGTGACAAACGATTATAAAGCATTGAAGGCTTTCACGGCCGGAGTCAATATTCTTGATGTCTTCCGGGCTGATGGGCCGTGGTCCAATTGGCTTGGAACTGCCAAACGTTTCGCCCACGACTGCGGTGGGCATCTTCAGTGGCGAGGTCTCGGGCGAAGTGTCCGGGACAGCGGCTTACTGGCGACTGAGTCAGTCGCCAGTAAGCCGCTGTCCCGGACACTTCGCCCGAGACCTCGCCACTGAAGATGCCCACCGCAGTCGTGGGCGAAACGTTTGGCAGTTCCAAGCCAATTGGACCACGGCCCATCAGCCCGGAAGACATCAAGAATAGTGACAAACGATTGTTTCTCATAGTTCACGGGATGTATATTGTTATTTGACATTATTTATCCGGTAAAATAATGTATGTGGATACACAAAATTAAGAATTTCTCATTAAATGATATAAAATAAGGAATATTTTTAATGACTCTCAATTATTTTATGCGCTTCACGAATGTATGGTATATATTAGATAATTGATGAGTGATCTTATACCCTGAAACACGAAAAAACGACGGTCAAAATTAAAAGCATCGAAAACATATCGAGTAGGTTTCTATGCACTTCACAGGAGACGCAACATCAAAGCATGACGTTCACCGTCTCCACATCCCCAGTATTCGCTCTCTCACCGGCCGCCGCGAGGGGCCATGCCTTTCGACGACGAGCACAGCACGGTGCCCGCCGGGGAGCACGGGTTCCTCTGCTCTCCTGCGCCTCTCCCTCCTCCCTCCCTTGCCTTTTCCACCCACCCATCCTCCGCGGCGCTGGCCGGAAGCGGCTCCGTCGCTTTCGCACGCGCCGCGCAGGCGCCCTCCCCGCTTTCCCTCATGCCGCCGCCGCCGTCGACCGGCCCGCGGACGCCGCGCAGTGCCGTCGCACAGTGCTCGATTTTAGCACCGTAGCTGGACAAAGTGGAATACGAAATGTGGGATTTAAAACTTCCTCAAATGTACTCCAAATAAACCTAAACCTACTCTCTCAGTCTGAATCAGTGAAAAAATAGTGATTGACAGTGACCATTAACTGATGGTGTCAGTTATAACCCTGCCACTGACAATCAGTGAATTGAACTGAACAAAGCAGTAAAAATTGGGTCCACTTTTTGAATCAGTGAAACTTCACTGTTTGAATCAGTGAAACAGTGACAAAGCAGCACGTGAACGACTGAACGATCAGTAAGCGATGGTTGCGCGGCACTTTTACCACTGACGTCCAGTGAAATGCTGGCTGTCATTATGAAAAGGTTCGCATATTCGCTGATTGTCAGCGAAACTACACATGTCGACTAAAGTTATCAGTGACTTCGGCTCTCACTGATTGAATCAGCGATAATTTCTCTGATTCAGATTCAGAGAGTAACCAATAGAAAATGTGCAAGAAAGCATATCAATCAGCTCTGGAATGAGGTCCAAGACCCATCCTCACCCACATCTCCTAATTCTTTTCCATCCTTCGGAACGCCTTTGGACCCAATTACCTTATCCCCTGAACCTAATCTTCGTAATACTTCTCCCAACATTCATTCCTCTACATCTGTCGCCCCGATTGAATTGAATTGACTTCTTGGAATCCGTCGAGCAGGATATGGCACAAATAATGATGGTGGCATAACCACAAACGGTTTTGAAAATGGTAAAAAAAGATAAAACAGGAATTGATAGACAATTGACGGCAATAGGAAACAACGACACATTAAAATCTTAGAGATCTGGGAGATCTCAGTATACCTAGAAATGCACTACAGTGCAAAGAAATCGCTCGAAATCTCAAGAACATTTCGTACGCGAACTTCGGTCCTATGAACTCCTACGCGAGTGATAGGAGAGGCACACTGACAACACCGGGCTGCATTGCATAGACTCTGTAGCAATTTTGAACACTAGATAATACTCCAAGAAATGTAGGGATACGTTGTTTCGGCAAGGTACAATCGTAGATAATTGCTCATGAGCACTCATCCGTCTGTTCTCTAGCGCGATTCTGCATAAGCCTGTTCTGTCGTATATGGAATATTGGTCTTCCGTAGCAACCGTAAAACAGGAATTTTAGAGCCAGATTTTATATATGAATTGACAATTCAGCAAATGAATTCTTGAAAGATTTATACAAAGCATATTCATTTCAACTTCCAAATACTGTATACTACTATCGTTAAATTGTAATGGGGTCTGACTCGCTAGTTTTAACCCAATTTGTGAATAGAAGGTTTAAAACAATTTTGTAGGTAGTATTCACACATTTTTACGCGAATGAATGGTCAATATTAGTCACTATTATTTGTGTCCAGCTACGGAAACAGATTTGACCACTGTGCGTCGCTCTCACACCGCCGAGCCGCGAGGCCGTCAGGCAATGACGAGCGGCAGAGTTAGGCGCATCGCACGTGCCAGAGCTAAAGGAGCCCACATGCCCGGGGTACATGACAGTTTTCCCCGTTCTACTTTATCCGTCCGGGCAAACAGGAGTGTATTTGGTCACAAGCCGGGAGCTAAAACGCTCAGGAACGAAATTTGGCGGCTCCTGATGTTCATGGGGACACGTGTTCATGTTTTTCCGTTCTCCAAAGTCCAGTGCGCGAAAATTGTTTGTCACTACAGTTCTCTACAAGACAGATCGCGATTAGTAACCACCCTTAGAGAAGCGACTCTCGGCCGAATAAAGGTGGGCAACGGATGGGACGAGGAGGGACAGTACGATGAACGACGAACTGAGACCACGAGACGCAGTAAACCCTACAACAAAACTGAGCATTTCTGTGCGCCTTCATAATACGGTTAAACAACGCAGACAAGATGGACGTGCGGAGCTATCTAGTATACCGAGCATGTGTAAAGCCCCCTTAGGCTTCCACTTACGCTTACACCGCTGCTCTGAAATAATAAAGTATCTAAAATGGAAGGTACCAAGTTGTGTATTATATGTGGATTCCTTGTAATGAACTGTTGAAATTGACACCTTGGGAATTTGATTGCAACGTCACATGTTTTAAACTACTGATTCGGAAATAACTAAGCAAAGAAATCGCAGAATTTTGAGCTTATTGAAGAGATGCTGGCAAGGATCACGTGGATTTTTGTACAAGCTAAAATTCTGGTACTACGCAACGATCTACATGAAACTTGACTGAAACTGAATACTGATTACGTTGCCTAATGAGCATTATGTAGTGTTCAGTTTATTTAAATAGATATTTTATTTGAGTTTTGATTTGAGATACACAAAAATGTTGTTACCTTAATATCAGCGGATTACATATTATTAATTTTCAATGGCGCATGCGATTGCCATTTTGAATTGAAAAAATCCATTGAAACTGTTTCTTTCCATTAACTTTTAATTAGTTATTACGAAAACAATTTGAAATTTATGAAATCTTTGTATTTATTGTTTATATTTTACAAAGAATATTCGTGTGCTCTACTGTTTCTAATGTACGAGGCTATACCGTTTACTTATAGAAGAAAACTGGAAAGGCGAGTTTAGTTATTTATGTATCAAGGCCGGAAAATGAATGATTTTGGGTGTGTTTAACAACCGAGGCGGAGCGGAGCGGAGCTGAGCTGAGGTTGGCAAGCAAACAGAGTCCAAAATCATTCAATTTTGGCCGAGGTGCATACAGCTATTTTTCGTATAATCTTCCAATTTTAGGTTTGAATTTTTAGAGAGATCTCATTTATACCATGAGATTTCGTCGTATAAATGCAGATGCTCTTCAACATTATCGCCTCTGAAGTTGTCAGTGCTGTCACAATTGTTAAAACGTGTAGAATTTGCGACTAGTTTTGGCGATTTGTTTCGAAAGTATGGAGTGCAGTATTCCAGAGATTATAATTGAGGAAGCTGAAGCTGCTACTGAGGGTTTACTTCCTCAAAAATCAAAGGATTCATACGAAAGAGTGTGAACTCTCTTTAAAATGGAAAAGAAACATGTACCCGTAGTAAATGAAACAACTAAGCTGACATATCTCTACTTCAATTTCTGGTGAAACTCCTACCACGAGTGCTCAAGGCATGAAAAACGTAACAGTTTCAGGTATTCTATTTCAGAATATACGAGTATTAAACTGTGTTTTCAATATAAATGATAACAATAAATAAGTTAAAAGCATTCTGTTTTAAAAAAATAATAAATATTCTTTGCTAATGGTTCAACAGTCATTTTTACGTCTTGTTTACTTGACGTTGCCGTGGTAATCGTCCTCTAAAATTCATTCTTGACCTAGGCCGCCAAAGCTCAGCCTTGTGGCGTATAAATGCTCTGTCAAAAACGAGTTTTGAAGCGAAGGTACGAAAAAATAATGTTCTTTCATGCCAGTACGTTTTTTTTACTCTTTGCGATCGATGTGTGATGAATTTATCCAATCTATGGTAATACCACAAATTCCATGTAAATGTTATATTGAAAGCAAAATGTTATGGTCTATAACAAGTAATGTTTTGAAAGGTCTAAAATTAGGTGTTTCATTTTGATCCATTGATGTGGCAACATCTCTACGAAGAAGAAAAAATGGCTGTTTCTGCAAATTTCGATATTTTATATCCAGGTAAGAGTCTAAAAACGTTCGTTTTTCGGGAGAAAAGTTTCCATCTGTAGGTAGCAAATTTTCTAATATTTTACAGGAAACTCACAAGAGAGAAATTGGTCAAAAACTTTGCATTTTGTTTTTGCTGTCGTATTTAAAAATTGTCGGGTGTGTAAAGGCTGACGCACAAGACTTAGATAAAAAAAACCGAAAGTCGTCTAAAGCACCCGAATATTTCATTATATAATTAATTTATTTTAGTTTCATTTTTGGATTCGTTTTATAAGTACATGTCTGTCCAATTTTATACATAAGTTGCATGTGTACCTTTGCATTTCAGAATTATTAAGACTCGCTAATTATTAACACTCGCAGAACGGAAACAACAAAGATCATTGGCAGACTGCTTGCATATTCTACGAGAATATCTCTTAGATTTAAATGTAACTATCAGCCCGATCCATGTCGCAGCCTATTCTATACTGAATTAAATGAAGAATGACAGACCCAGTTTTGCGAAAGAAAAAAGTTTTGGGTTTAAATGTCACATCCGCAATTCAAACTGGCTGTTCCGTCCCCACAGTCACTGCGTTGTCTGCAACAGTGTTGGGCGTTGCCTCGTATCTTCATTATCGGCCAAACTGTCGATTAATTGTCTGTGAGGAAAACATATCACACACTAGAAAAGCGTGCCGCATACTAGATTGCTTTGTACTATCAAGTGGGGATGCCACATCGAAAACAATCTATGTTTCAAAACATCGAAATTCCAAACTAAACTATCAATGTGTATAAACAGCGCAGCTTTTAAAAGTGATTTAGTAATTTCTAACATTTACGAGACAGAATTTAATTTGAGAATAGCCTCATTAATTTACAATTAGGATTCAACTGAAAAAAAAAAACTAAAAATAATGAGAACAATTAACAAAACAACATAAAAAACTGAGCATCCAAGGACATCTCAAGGGGTCGTAGCTTCCTCAATTCGCCGTAGAATGCGGGAACAAAGCGGAGTCTCTGCGCCAGCAACAAATGCGCCGACCGCCTCTCTGCGTGCGAAATAGGAAAGAAGTAGGAAATAGAAGAGCATCGGGCTCATCTTTTGGAGAGAGAGAGTCCACTCCATAAAGGTAGTATAAACAGCGTTCACTTCATTCGAACTGGCATTTGTAATTATTTCATGTTTTGACTTTAATACAATTGTGAGTATGGAACTCATCCAATCACAAACAAAACATCAAAACCATAAAAATATCGAACACCAACCATTAATCTTCAAATAACTTCGGCTTTAATCAATCGATGTTTAAATTCATTAATTCAATTATCTCTTAATTCATATCAATAATTAATAACAATCGATGTTTAAAAACATCGATGATTTCATAGGAACACCGATGTTTCGAAAACATTCACATCGATGTCGCATCCAGTATTTTATTTACACTATTCATTCTATTTCTTAAGACACATTCACTTTATAGAATTGTTCTAATAATAATACGAGCATTCCAAGAGTTTTGTTAATTTCCCAAGCCTTATTTTTACTCCGCTGCACGTGTACTGCTACATCATTTGAACAAAACTGTTTTTCAGTAGATTTAATAGATTGAATGAATAGTACGCTTAAAACACTTGATGAAATTAAAGTTAACTAGTGTATGGTGCGCTATTCTAGTATGTGGTCTGTTTTCCTCCCAGACAATTGGCAGTTTCACCGAGAAAACGAAGAAACGAGGCAACTCCCAGGGCCATTAAAGACACTACCATATCTGGGGAGAGACGGTAGACGGTTTGAATTACGCGCCTGGAAGTAACATTGGATTCCAATTTTCTCGATTTTTTTTATGTAGAACTGGATTCGCCATTCTTTAGAATCTGAGAAATTTTTTGTCAAAGTAGCTTCTGGATGCTCTCTTTACTGTCCTAATCTACCTGCTTTACCATCAAGCTCCCACATTTTATTGAACATAACTCCCACTTTCTTCAAATGTGTTATTTAATTATTGTTGTCCAGTTTTTTGGGGGGAGGGGTTGACCCTCCCTTTTATGTTTCTTTGTTTTTATTTCCTTAACCTATTCCCTTGTATACATTGTACAGAGAACTTATAAAGTCCGTTAAAGGTTTGAAACATTGGTATACGCTAAAGGTTTAGAAATAATTACTAAATAATCCACCCTATTAAAGATAATATTTTCTATTTGAAATTGAAAATTCAATACAAATTAACTTGTAGTCATTTGTGTCGAATTTTGTTAGAAATTCATTAAAACAGAGATTAAAGAATAAGTGTCACTTTCCTCTTTTCACAAAAAAATCAAAACATAGCTGGTAACGCCAAGTATCAATGAAATCGGAAATATTTTGATTTCAACCTTCGTATTATCAGTGGATGCACTTTTGAAAATTGTAATTAATTTTTTGTATCGCTCTACCATATCGATAACTGAATATCTGTATTAAACTTGTTTACAATTGATTAGTGTCTAATTGATTTTGTCTTTTCTCTTGAGATAAGGTCCTGTAAAAAATGTCACTTTGTAACAAGCAGGTGACCTTTTCGTTCTTACGTTCGTTGAAAAAACGAATCCTTTCTAAAAGTAGGGCTCTCTATTACAAAAATTAAAAAGAAAATTCAAAAATGACTATACTTCTCCTGGTGGGAGATCGAAGAGGCATGGAATACATATAGATAGGGATCTCGTCTGTTGCTTCTTAAAATTTCTTAATTTTAAAAACACAGTAAGTTTTCATGTCAGTATTGTATTCATTGAGAACTCAACTTAAGTTGTTGTTATATGTTTAGTAATTACCATAAAATTTCTGTCGCAATAGACCTGAAGATGAGAGTGCAGTAACTACCAAAACGTCATTTGAAGCATGTGTTTACTTGTCATATGGAATAATAGAATCATAAAACTTTTACAGTGGAAACATTTTTAAGGAACTTGAGAAATGATAAAATTTATTTTAAACGACAAAAATTGAGAATGAATGAATTGTCTACATTATACAATGAGTTTATCTATTGTAAATAGGACCATATTTTCATGAATCTCGGGCTTCAATTTTAAAGATAATAAAACAACAGAAGAGGTAAAATAAATGCCCGAGACATGTCTGATTAAGCATTTGGATACATTAGTTCTACATTATGGAATATTATTTCAATCTTTATTCCTTCATCATTCCAAAAGATTTCCGCCGAAACCATCGAAATTGTCAACAAATAATTATGTTGTTGTCTACTAGGAATGCAAATAGTTCTATTAAATATTTTAATAAATGCTTCACAGAGGCGGCAAAATTAATGCTGCCTAGAGCGTTAGAGGGATAAAATGCACACCTGGAACTAACAGTTTCGTATTAATACATGTGTTAATCAGTCTTTCTCACACAACTACAATTCTTCTTGGACCCAGGCACAGAACTGTTAATCGTTTATCAAAATTAAACAAAATTCTTTATTATAATTGTTTAAAGAATGCTATTATTGTTCCCATCATCATCACGAGACATTCTTCAGTGATCATTTCATACTTATAATTACTTTTAATGCCGCTTTAGGATATAATCAAGAAAACTTGTTAGTGAAAGAATTAATTTGAGAACCTCAAATTTATAATTCTATTTTAAGGAAAACAAAATTCCCGAAATATGTACTTTGAAAATGTTTGAGGAATATTTTAATACGATTTTCAACAGCTTGAATCAAACCACTATAACTCTGTGGGAAATATGTTCTGTGTAAAAGTTTATAACATTATGTATTGAAAAGCTCTCTGTTTTCAGTACTAAGCTTTTTTTCTGCAATTTTCTACAATCATTTCACGTCAAAAAAACTGTTAATAAGTATATGGTGCACTACGAGGAAAATTCAAATCTGCGCACAGTTTCTTGAGCTCTTGATCACTACTTAAATCATATATAAAATTGAATTAAGAAAAACAGGTAGAAACAAGCGTTTTGGCAAGAATACCAAGAAAATATTCGCTGCCATGAAATAAAAAAAACTTTTTGCAAAGGCAAATAAGTTACACGTTTTTGCTGTTATCTCTCATCATGCGCTTCGGGAAGGAATCGACTCACTGCTGCGAGAACAAGAACAATTATTTGAATAACGATAACTGAACTCAAGAAAACGTGCACAAGAAGCTTAGGTCCAATACTTGTAACAGGTATTTTTAGTCTTTTTGATTTACACTGTGCAAACGGCAATTAATACATTAAATACCATTTTTCAAATCAATATCGTTTTTGATGCTCAGTATAGTCTCTAGTTGTATAGAAACATGCAACAGAAACGATTGTATTGGGGACTTACTCCTGTGTATCGAGTTTAACCGTTTAATGTCTTACGGCACTGTTTTAAAACAATGTATTGCATGTATCTATTATATGTGAATATTTGTAGTGAGAGTGAGATTTTTGAAGTATTGATGAGAACGAAATGCATGAGCAATGTAAAGATTATTTGACATCACATTTAATCATTTAGACCTCGTAGTTGAATAAAATCACTTCAACAATTCTGATTATTCACCTTTTCTTCAAACAGCAGTTTTTGAGTGAATGAGCTGGAGTAAGAATCGTTAAATTCTTAATCGAATGGATGATCTGTAAAATATGAACCAGCAACCAGGTATCTTTACATCCTTTTAAATGCGAAATAGTGCAAGTAAACCTCATGCCTTTATAGAGTACTACTTTAAGTGTGAACACAATCTTCTGATAAGAGGTATTCTTTCTAGTCAATATACGTACCCTTCTCTGAGAAACTCGTCATGTACTAAGGGAATCTAATTCATTGTGTTTAGTAAGACATTCTACTTATAAAATGTGTATTGAAAGTTCATAAACGAGTTTTCTACAACTTACCTGTATCGGAGTATAAAATACTCCGTTATAAAATATCTTCTAGTTGCTTTGTGTCCATGTCTAAACCGTGAAAATCGTTTGCAGGAAATTTTCACGGTCTCAACTTCCCTTTTTAAATTCATTTTTCAGTGATACATCAAAACTAAGAACACAAATCTTCAAAAAAGTCATGTTTACGCGGAGTAATGTTAGAAAAACTGTGGCATTGGTTTTTATCCAACAGGTTTTGTTTGAAACATTAAACCTAAATAATAAAAAAAACTTGAATTTGTACTACGAGGAATGTGAAACATTATGTAGAAGCAACTTAGAACGGTACGTGATCAAATCAAAAATAAAGATTTAAAGAACATTTAATTGAATAATTAAAAGAATTTATGTGCATTGTTCATCACATACTATTAGAACTACTCTAGATGAACGAAATTTGAAATTAAATATCAAATGTATAGCAAAGTCCTGTCACAGTAGAGACTAGAGATGTGTTGTACGTCACCGTAGTTATTTACTCTCCTCTCTTATTATCAAAGTAATTCATTTAGAGGTTTTTCTGTTAATGGCATTTTGTACCATTATAATGGTACAAAATCGTTAGCTATCCTTAACGTATTGTGTGTAGAAGGAATATTTTCCTACATAATTTGACAGGAGGGAAATGATGTCATATGTAAGGTAAAAAGGGATAAGAAAAATAAAATTATTAGATTTCTGATTATTTTATTTCATATATTATACATATTTTTAACTTTATATACATCTATAAGCATGATTAGGACTATGTACAAGGAATAACAATGTGATCTATACGTGTGCATTCATTTTAGCGTTTCATTTAACACATAGACACCGACATAACTATGAGAGTGCAATACCCTGTACCCTTCGTACCCAAATCGGACTCGGTGAACTGAGTAGACAGTCCAGACATATCAGGAATTGTAATCAGTTTACACATGAGAAGCATTATCATTACATATCTTCTCCGAATCGTGGGATTTGGGTAAACGAAGTAACAAATACAAACAAAAAACAAACAATATAGTTACATCAACATATAATACAAGTTTCCTTCATTTGACAAACGGCAGAGCGCTTCCAGACTAGTCGATAATTTCCAAACCTGTCAGGTTTTTACGGTATTCGTAACTCCTAATAGCGAGCTACTCCAACAAGTTGTCTTTCTAATTACTCGCCGCTCCTTCTCTTCATGACAACATGCGCTATCCTGCCATATTTCATTTGCTACATTTTCAATCTTATATCCATTGTTGCAGTTTTCACACAAAACATTGATTTCCATTGAGTTTCTTTTTGAGCGGATATATTATTTTTGTCTACATTATCACGTATACATTACACTGTTTTTGATACGAGGAATACACATCTAACAAAGAGGAATATAAGTAAAGAAGTTGTACACTCATAACGTTTAGTTACACCGAATTCATTTAATTTTCAGAACGTATTCACTAAGACATTCTAACAATACATTGTGGGAAAATCTCCCGTAGTGGGAAGTTAACGTGTCTTTATTTTTGGACGCCAATAAGTTGTTATGACCGTTGGATATTTGTTTGAGGGAACATTACGATTTATTGAAATTTTGAAATATCCGATTCAGAACACGTTTTTAATCAAAGGGATTGGATTTATAATTGCACGAAACAAATTAATTTAGTTTCATTAGAATCAATGATAACTCAAGAAGTCATTCGTGAATTTTGCTTATCTAACAGTTCCATCTATTTCCATTCCGGCAGACACAAGGTTCCCTTTGTTGACATCCCCTTTCGCATAATCAAGACGTAGTTGAGATTAGAACTACATTACAATAAATCGGCTCTCAAGAAACATTTTCTTTCAAGCAAAGTATGACATCAAACGGAGATAGTACATTACACAAATATGTTTTGTACGATAACACAATTATTACTATTTAGTATCTGCAAATCACACCTATAAAAATAGTTGAGATCCCTCTATTATCTTCTTACTAGTTGTCCTGAACAAAAACTAGTTGTTCCTGGTTGGAGCATTATTTTGTAATCGTGTAAGTGTACCTGGTTTACTAAAGCAATCGTAAAGCATTCCATCATTCGTAAAACGAAATACGTACCCACTACTTTGCGTCAAAGTAAAAGGGTACAGGCAGTAAGGATACGCTAACTTGTTAAACGTAAAAGAAATTAAAACATTAAATGGCTCTGACCTTACCAATAAAAAAGCTATTTATATCACTGAACAACACAGACATAATTCGTGCTCTTTTAATGAAAATTTGCTTAATTTTTTAAACAAAGGATCTTTAGTGTTTCAGAAATAGGTTATTATTTCAAATTAATAAATGGCCCTGATCTTGCCAATAAAAAAAGCTGATCATGTCACCGAACAAAATAGGAATATTTTTAAATAAAATTTGCTCAAAACTGTTTTTAAATAAAAGATCTTAAATTTGTCATAAATAGGTTATTATTTCGTGAAACTTTTTTTGTTTGTGAGCGGATACGGCTAAATTTTCGATTAATATTACACAACTGATTAATAAAATTCCATTTGTAATTTGCGTTTCTTGAAAGGATTGCGGATATTTCAAGATACATGGCAATATCTTGACTAACTCCGTAGGATCTGAGAAGAAAATTAGGATGCGCATGCAATATGATTTTCTGTTTCTAAATTTGGCCATCGATAATAGAGGGTTAGTGGTGACGTCTATACAATCACGTACAGATCACTTGCAGGGATACACCAGTTTATGACATTATTTTGAGCACATAATACAGATACAATTTGGGCTGTTCAAGTGAGGTCTTTATAGATGCTTCTATATTGACACATCAAATTACGAAATAAAGAAACCGTTTTGATTTTGTGTGAATTTTGTTAATACCGACCCCAAACCACTAGAACAGTCTGAATTGTAATTTCACTATGTAGCCTACGATTACATCATGCAAATATTTCTGAAAATACATTTTTTTAAAGACCAGATTGAGCGACGTTTCAGTCTGCATGTTGTACTGAATGCAAGACCAGGAGTGAGTGCCGACCGACATCCATTCTCGCTGAGGTCGTGACATTCTACGCACATTGCGTAATCAACGTTCCTTTCCTACTTCTACTTTCTCAAAAAGGCCACAGTCCTTTGACGCTCAAACGAGTTTGTAGAGGGGCATGCACGCACCTATGACCGCAAATTCATGGTATGACATTTGAATGAATACATTTTATATTGTACTCAAAGGAAATCGAGAAAATAGAAGTAGCTGAAAAACGACTCGAAAGGATATTAAATTGCTTCCTTTCATAGAATTAATGTTTTCGAAGTCAGGCAAATTAGTGTAAACGAAAAAGTATAAATTGAAGTACAATTTGTATTCTCAGTCATTAGATAATAGGCCGCAGATGTTTCCCTTCGGTTCAATTATGATTTTCGTTCCTACAAAGATAGAAAACTAGAGCTCTCTAATTTTCTTGAGTCCATCTACATTCTTTTGTTGTAAATAGCGATTTATTTGCTCCCATTTCTATAAAAAATATTATGAAAGTGTCCCGAGGCTATGTTAATGGTCACGTCTGCCTACTAGCCTAAAATATTAAATGTCTGAAAATCTTGTTCCTCCCCTACATTTGTAATCGTAGACCAGTATGAAAACTACTACATAAATAGTACATTTCTTTAAAAAATAAAGCAACCCCCTTATAAGTTGGCGGATCAAAATCTTTGTTTCTCTAATGGAAACCAGTCAGAATTATTGATTACTCTATTGTCTCGTTGAGCATACATGTTTTCAGCGAGAAGTTTCATATCGAGAAAAAAGTTTCATGTCAAACATGCTTTCAGACAGTTATTCACGATAGAAACTGGAATTTACTGATTCTCAAGCTGGAAATTTGATTATGAGAACCTATGGAACTACAAGAAATTATAAGTTTTTTCATTGCGAATAATATACTGGTCCAGAAATGCAGAATGTGTTATCCTGCTTAACTTGAATTTCTATCAGAAAAAGGTATTCGCAACAAAGCGTACAAACGAGACGCTTTCTTACTTTTTGAACATTTTTGAATAAACTTAGAAGAATCACTTTACCGTATCCCACCGTCTCTTATTATTTGCGTCTGGTCTTCAACAACACACGTCGAAATCCATCAGAGTTTTACTAGGATATACCCAATTAAATTAGTATTTACCTAAGTCAGAGGTATTAAAAAAATTAAACATCACTTGAAAAGTTTCTACAAAAAAATAATTTTCTATTAAAAATGCCCGTTCGTCACGCAATCGTGTAATTACTAGACGAGACATTACGAGTCGCAAACAGGAAAAAATAAACTATTGAACGGAAATGTCCTGATATTATCACTACTAAATTTGAGTCAAATATATCTAAGTAGAAAGTTTACGAAATAGCGAACTAGAACTGAAAAAAACGAGCATACCGACGTGTGTGGACGCCTTCCGAACGAACCCTTTTGGCATGCCGACGGAGGCGGCGCGGCGGCAGCGAAGTTCCAGGCTTCGACGATAGAATCTGCGCCAACACCGTCCGCGACATCGCGGCAGCCGCGAGCGACGCGGCGCCGACAGGCGAGTACCGCTGCGCGACGCACGGTACCGTTCCGCGCAGCCCCCAACGGTTCCGGCCGCGTCTACGGCTCGCTGCTGCCGGCCTCCGTCTCCGCTGCCGCAGCCACCGACCGCTGTCCCCGCCACGGGCAACGCTCAAGCCGCGTGCGCCGTTTTAGGGTCAGGGTTCGGATTCGGGTTCGGGTTCGGATTCGGATTCGGATTGGGATTCGCATCCCAATCCGCATTAGCGCGCGCGACGCGCAAATGCTGCGCTAGGCGCTTGAGCATCTCTGGGTGTCGCCAGTCGCGCGTGGCCTGCGGATAGCGGGCCTGGCGCTCATCATGGGCCTGAGAGCGCCAGATATCTTGCGGACAGTCGTGATGTCCCGAAATGGCAATGCAGACCCGCCGCGATGCGGCTGCAGTAAACGAGGACTGTCGGGAAGCCCAGCTGCCACGGTGGAGGGAAGCCGGAGGTCGCCGGATGCTCCATCAGGCGGGGAGGCTCTTGGTACCATGGTCTCTGCAAACTGCACCAGGCCACAAGATGAAGCGAGTCGTGGGCTAACGCGAGCACCAGGGATTTACGCAAATTTCCAAGAGGTCCTGCTGTTCTTGGTTGCGAACTGGAATTTTCTTTCTCCTACTACCCTATCTCAGGGTTTTTCTATGATCAATCGCATCAAGATATAATTTTCACCTTTTTATCTGAATAAGTAATTCTCGATCTTATTCGAAATTATACCCGATTTCTCCGGATCTAAAGAATTTGCCATGGGTAAAGCGAGTGGAAATTTAAGATATAGATAGCAATTCTATAACCAAACAAATATTTGCTTATCAGTATTCCTATCCAGATGAATGTTTGAACATTAGTATCTCTATAATGTAATATATAATTTTTAGGAGGAAATAATTAAAGGTGGGCGGACCATTAATTTGAAAATTCAAAGATAAATTTGTTCTGAATGTTCATATTTTACAGGAATTAATATCAGAAGGACTCAATTCATTTTTAAGTGTTTGAATGCAAAAACCCCTGGCGCACGTATCGTCTGAATCGGGAAACATTTAAAGCGATTGGTGCAAAGCTAGATAATTCACCATCACTAATAGGAGTTTAGGCAGACAATGCATTTTCGCAAGGAAACATTTGTGCAAGACTTGCATGCCACATGAGTCTTTCGAAATACTCTCCGAATCATTGGGCATCATGCATTCTCAATTATAGTTTATATTGTATTTACACACATTTGTAAGAAGGAGGGCCACTGATATCACATTCGCCAGGTACTGAAGAAATCTCATAAAAAAGCAGCAACAGCTTATATAATTAGCAAAGGTGTAATGCGATTTTAAGTTACAAAAACTACGATCGGTTCTAAGAATCTATTCAGCCTAATTGTTTGCAAATAGGATGTTACTGACATCACAAACTAAATCAGTTGACAAATTTATTGTGTACATTTGTATGTATTATGTGTTTTTTTAACGTCAATATAAATTGTGCGATTGAGCAGCATTTCAGCTAATTTCAATTCAAAAAAGAAGTTTCTCAAAAGGACAATGCCTGCAGTGCAATAGTCATGTTTCAGTATCGTATACTTTGCTGATACTGCCTTCTTCTTGAGCCCGGCAACATTCCACTGAACACTGAACATCGATACAACATGCGTACAAAGAATAACACAAAACAATGAACAGTGAACAGCAAACATTCAAGGCGGATCTGGATTGTAGGAGCCATAGTGCAAACGTTCATTCGTATGCCAACTTCATTTAGTGTACTATTACATGTCAAATTCTAACGCGAAATTTATTGATTCGATACTGAGAAAATAATACTGGCACATCCTGAATGACCTAATTTGAGACATCATTGTGAATGCAAATTAAAACTGTTGTAACGGAAGGTTATACCTTAGGCTTTTTTACAAGTATTTGAATGAATTTTTGTCATACGGAGAGTTTGATAAGAAGAATTTGGTGACACGATAAACACGTTGCTAGGCATCTCGTACTTTCCAAGAAAAGACCTGCCATTACTGAGACTGGATACGGATTAAACTGTTTAACAGAGGCACAAAGACATACTGTGCCCCATGATATGTAAACGCATACCGCCCAAGCGCGGCGAGATATTTGGAAGCGCGTAGATTCGTTGTTATGCAAAAATATAACACAGGTGTCTCCTAACTCTGCCACACACGAACAAACGTTTCAGATATATTTACACAACCATGAATGGTCTGAAGAGAAAAGAATTAACATTGTACAACATAAAATTACACATCTGAAGGCACAGGCGGTCACTTTCACATGACATTACAAAAGTTGCACGAATGAGACAACATGGAAGGAAGAGTACACACACGTCTGAAGAGGTGCCACTACACACTACGGATGTACAAACACAAATGGTTGATAGCGAGACTTGAGTTCAGCGCCTTTGGGCCCCTGACGTTACGCTCCGATAGCTGCTGAAAACCGTTCGTGTTTTAATTACAATGTAACGTTACACACTTAACTATTCTTACAGAATACGAGTTTAGAAAAGTATCACAGAAATAGTTCATTCGAAGGCGACGATACTGAGCTAAGGAGTAAGGCCTCCATGGCACTCTGTACAAGACGGTAAAGGACATCTGAAAACACAAGCATCTGAGCATAACGTCATCTGGCTTTCCTAAGACGCAGTTCGCTTGTACTCGTTATATACACAACCAATAAAAGGACTATTGATGACATGCGCAATTCTGATTCGCCAGTAAGGCTTATTGTTCATGGCATTGTCTACAGAATTTTGAATTACACATTTTAGCACAGAAACTGTCCAACCAACAACGGTTTTTTTTGCTTCTATCTTTGTGTCCTCGGCATTAGTCTGCAGCTTTACAGAAGCACGTACTGTCCAACCGGTAACGCTTGCAGGGTTCCATCACGCAAGCGAGACCAGCTCGTGCACACCGAGCACATTCGTACACACACATATTAGCCCCATTCGTTTCTAGCATTGACGGAGCGCATTGCTTAACCAAGGGACTGCAGCGCAAAAACTCTCGTCTCAACTGGACGGAACCGAAGAGGTGATGGATGCTAGGCCCGGAAGAGGGCGGAGGCATCGGGGCGGCAGCGGCGAGGCGGGAGAGTGGGGCGCGCGGCGAGCAGGCGGTGGGACGGGGAGCGGGCGGGCGGGCGCGCGGTGGCGGCGGGCAGACATGCGGGCGGGCGGGAGGCGGCGGGGAGCCGTGCGGTAACGGCCGACCCGCGCGATCCGTTAGGCGCCTACTTGCGGCACGCGCCCGCGCCGGCGCCCGCGCTGCCGACACCGCCGCCTCCAGCGTTCGCGGCGGCGGCTGCCGCGGCGTATTGAAGAAAAGGGTTGCTGGCCGCGGCAGCAGCCGCCGCGGCCGCGGCAGCCGCCGCGCCGGGCGACCCGAGAGCCTCGCCGCGCCGCAAGCTGTCCAAGCAGCGGAGCAGTTGTTCGTTGTACCACTCGGTGTAGGCCGGGGGCGGGTGCAGCTCGAACCTCGTCCGGTAGAACAGCGGAGCCGTCGGCGATTGGGGAGGCACGCCCGCCATCTCCAAGGGACTGTGCCCGAGACTCAGGCGCGGGCTGCGGGCCGAGCCTGTCGAAGAGCCGCTGCTACTGCTGCTGCCCGAGTCGGCCGGCGGGGACGGCGAGGCCGACGACAGGGAAGACGGCCTCTGCATCGCGGGGATCTGTTGAGAGCGATAGGCGCTGGCGGCCGAAGCGCCGCACGTGACTGGCACGCGCATGGCGGGCGGCGGCGAACGCACGGGCCCGAAGCTCATGGGGAAAGCGGAGAGGGACGACAGGGGCGAGAGCGGGGAGAGGGGCGAACGAGGGGGCGCGGGCGATCGCGGGGGGCGGCACGCTCATGGGCGAGCTCCCGCCACCGCACCACCGCCGCCGCCGCGCTGGGGTGAGGACACGCCCGCCGCGGCCGCCGCCGCGGCTGCGTGCTGGAGAATCTGGCGCCGCGCCAAGTTCTGTGCGATCGTAGCGATGTCCACGACAGGGGGCTGGCGTGACGTGCGCGTGCTGGCCGACAGGTCGAGCGCCCCGAAGCCGTCTGTGCGCTGGGCTTGCTGAGGTGTGGCGGAGCTTTCCGCTCTGCGACGCCGAGCGCTCGGAGCGGACACGCGCGGCTTTTTTCTCAGCCGGCGGCGCCCTGCTCCCTAGGCCTTGCGGCTGGATCTGAATCAGGCGAGGGATGGACGACAGCTTGTTGCTTGTCATGGTTGGCATGTTTGACATGCTTGACATGTGGTAGAGTGGCGTCGTCCTCGGAGGTGAAGAGGAGCCTTGTCTGTGCGGCGCAGGCGTGGGTGGACGATTATGGCCCAAAGGATACACCGTCGGGCTCTTTGCGCGGCCTGCCACTGTCGTGTACACACCGCGTTCGTTGACGCGCGAGCCAGTGTAGTCCCGCTTGTAAGGGCGGTGGGAGATGTAAGCGGCGCTATCCCTCGGCAACGGTGGTTGAAAGGCGCGCTTTTCTTCTCTGGCGGGCGAGGTCCTGGCGTCGGAGCCGGTGGCCGCGCCGGCGCCCGAGCCGGCCGGCGTGTGCGGGGTGGGGCGCGCGACTGCCGGGCGGGGTGGGGGTTGGAAGCGATGTTGAGGAGCCCCGGCATGGACGTTTCGGCCGGGCGCTGCGCCAAGCGCACGCGCTTCTCCTCGGCCGTGGAGACGGCGACGGAGGAAGCGCGAGGGAGGGCGTGCGGCTCGCCCGCTGGCCTTTTGCGCAAGGGCGTGGCCGGCGCGCTGCCGGGTCGCCTTTCCAGCGCCAGAGATGCTAAGAGGCCGATGCTGATACGTGGCCGTTCCGGTTCCTTGTCTTTCCGTTCGCAACTGGCAGCACGTGGCGTGCTCACGTCGCTCGTGTTTGCTGCCGGGGCGAGCGCGTTCTGCTTGTTTGTATCCGGAGAGATGTCAGCTCCGTCCAAGGAATCCGTCGGTGAATTAGCGGAAGACGCGTTTGGACTTCCCGTCGTGTCTGCGGCGGCAACGACCTTCCCCGCGTCTGCTGCGGCGACAATCTTGGTGCAGTTGCTGCTCGTTGGTTCTGTGTCCGTTGGTTCTTCGTCGATTCGTAACTCACCACTGGGTATTTCAGATACCACGGAAGTGTTAATGGTAATATCTGCCTCACTGATAGGTGTTCCATCATCCGGACTTGCTCTCGCATCTGCTTGAGTACTGAGCTCAATGTCCTCCCTCATGGGGTGCTCTCTGTCTCGTGAATGCGCTTTGATCTTTTCCCTCAAAAGTGCTTTCACCTTTTCGCTGGCTTCTCTTTTTGTCTTGTCTCGAATCTCTCGCCCAGCAGCCGCTCCTGCATCACTCCATCGGTCATCAATAAGTCGAGCGTCCGCTTGCGAGTCTGCTTTGGAAGAGTTGCAACTTTCAAAACACTCGTGAATCAGCCCACCCTCCATCTATCAAATCTGCATGGGCGTTTACTCGCGAGTCCACCTTGGAACACTCTTTCGACTTTTCAATATTGCAGACTTTTTTCATTTTGTTTCTTTGTACTAGAAATAGGTAATTTCACAGAAGTTTCAGTTTTTGATGTGGAACTTGGTACATTTATTGAATCCGGAGTCTCTACTGTACTCGAAGCTTGAGTAACTTCCGTAGAGGATTCTACAGCAGATGTCACACATTCTGGTTTCTTTGGAGGATTAGGTTTTATGGTTTCCTGGCGCGAGTTGTGACTCTTTTCCGCCTTTTTGCCCTTCTTAACGATGCATCCAGCACTGTACTTCCCTTTTGAGCCAGGAGCTTGATTCTTCTGAACTTCTTTGGTATCCTCTTTGGAAGCATTTTTCTTAGCATCTTTAGCATTTTTGCGAGAGTCCAAATTATTTTCTACGTCACGAATACCGCGATCCGTAACATTCTCGCTTTCTGACGCACACTGTGCGGTGTCATCGGGTTCTTCAACTGGTGCTGGATTGACTAATCTTACGGCTACAAATCCTGGCAGCCGCAATCGCGTTCGCAGAAAGGATGGTCCGGGTGCGGACGGTCCTTGAGTATGAAGTCTGGGCGGGTGGTAGTATGCCGGGAACATCGGTCGGAGATACGGCACGTTCTCTTCAGGGATGCTATCCACGTCGTAGAACCTGTAGTGGAGCGCCATGGGACTGTTCTGTGGGCAGAAGAAGAAAAGAGCATGTACAGACAAAAGAAAAATGAAAAGATAAACGGCGACTGTTCTTCCATACAACAAATCGCTTTTATTAAACATAAAGTATAGATTAAATGAGTCTTAGTAGTTGAAAAAGTTGATATTGGCCATGATAATTATATCTAACACTAGGTTGTGAAGCATGACTTAATGAATGCAGAGACGTCTGTTAGGATTCTCTTGTATTCTTTAAAAAACACGTGCTACGAAATCTGGTTTTTATATTATAAGTAAGTTTTCTGAAAAGTCTATTAAGAATTTCGCAATATGAAAGATTCTTCGAATGCATTACCGAACTAGTGAAGCTTCAAAAGCACACTTTCTCGCATTACTTGTACCTTTTTCACTCTTCGAAAATTCAGAGAATTCTACGAAAATGGAACTGTGCCATTTTTATAAGCATCTTTTGCTATACTTGATAAAAAACGAAAGAAGAGATTTGGATCTGTTGTAGACAAAATGTTTTTAACTGCCTTCACTTCAAGCAAACATTACGCGGAAACTTCAATTTTCAAAAAAATATTCACGACCTTATTTAAAGATATATTTATTAAAACACATCCCATTAAGAAAATAATGTAAGTTCAATATCGTAGTTGTAGAAAGCCGCTGAAAAAATGTTTGAACATTTGCAATTTCCCGTATATTCACAAAGTTCAACGAAAATTAGACTTGTTACGTTTTTTTAAAGTGCCTTGCTATAACAAAATAAATAAATAAATAAAAAATGTTGCCTTTTTAGAATTTTTTAAAAATATTCAGTTAAATTTCATGTAACCCATCAAAATCGAAATATCCACTTCAAACTTGCAGGGCCTCCAGTTCAGCCACATCAATCGGAGAATTCCAATTTTGGAGAAAATCATCTGGCTTGTTTAGGGACTAGCTATGATCACAGACGAGCACAGGCGTTTTGGCGTCAAAACGTTTTCGGTATCTGACTAAAATACGAGTAAGAGGAAGTAATTTACTGCACATAGCAATAAGATTTCTCCTCTTTTTCGATATCAGTGCTCCCCAATGTGAATTTTTCTGTCGAAAAATCGCTGCATTTTGCCACAATATTACAATACTTTGTCTTTTTAATACGTATGTTTGGCGATAATATAAATATCTTGCAACTTCCCTTTGTGACCTTTTAGATTCTTTTTCAATTCGTTTATGAAGACTGTCATTATCGAAGCATATTGTTGTATCCTATTGATTCATCCTGTGCATTCCTACTGCGCGAGCACTGTTCTTTTTCACATCTTATGGTCTGCAGAGTAAGCACAAATGAGCGCACACTACATCCGAGGGAAGAATGATGATCATTTATTCCCTTCCCCGCGCCCGTTTTGTTGCCAGGCGTTCGTTCACGTGCGAACCCGCGCGAATTCCCACGCGCCCCCGCCGTGCAGCGCCGGCGGTGTCGAGCTGCTCTGGTGTTGGGGGCGGAGGTCACAGCCGCGCCCTGGGAACATCCAGAGGGCCTGCCTATTCGATGCCATCGCCTCCGCCTCCGCCGCCGTCACCTCCATCGTCGTCTGATCCCCCTCCCCTCGCATCCCTCCCGCGAGCGCTGCACAAAAGTCAGCATTCGTAATTTAAGGTGCACAGCGCCTGTGACGCGCCCAGCAAACCGGTCCTACTGGTTATGCAAGAGAATAAGTCTGTGTAGCGCGGCGGCACCAGTGTCGACGGCGGTGGCGGTGGCGGCGGAGGCGGCGGCGGCGGCGACGGTAGCCGGCGGAAACAATAGGTGGCCGAGGGACGCCGCGGGCGGTGGCCCGCAAACTGCAGGCGCCGCACGCACGTCGACGTCGGCGTCGTCGCCGGCTGACGGGGCGGCCACGCCGCGCCGGCGCGTACGAGGCGCCGCGACGCCGCCGGGGAGGCCGAGTCGGGCTTTCGCAAAAATCGCAATGGCAGTCGCCGATGTTCGTTTTTACGTTTTCTTGGGGAAGGTCAGCTCGCTTTCCTCATGTTGCCGCGATTGATGGCGCACGAGAGCAGCCCGACCTACAAGGCTGGTCCAACAGGTCCATTTCGTGTTACCAAATGTGATCCGCTGGAGTTGTGTGGTAGTCGTTTCAACTCCGTTTTAGCATTGGAAACGAGATTATCTGTACAAGTTTTGAATAGCATACGGTTTAAAGGGCGTTTTGGAGCATATTTTCAGGATCCTAGGGAATAATTGTGAATAAAATGTCCCCGCGTGAATACGATGTTCACAAATCTGAAAAACTGACAATTTTTTTCTTTCGGGTATGAATGAAGGGTCTGAAACGACAGCCATTTCTTTGTCTCCCTTTCTCTCCTATTGTTTTAATTATACCAAAAATTCGACTCTTATCCTTCAATGAAAAAGTTTAAACAGAATTCTAAAGACGTCTCTGCATCGCTATAGCTTACTAATAATTATTAATATCATTAATAATTATGCTGTTATAATATCATTAATAATTATGGAGTTACCCGTATTTTTTTCATACGTCAAATAATATCTTACCGAAATGGTCTTGACGTACAATTTTCATCAGGTGCAAATGATACTATTTGTGAAGATTTTAAGACCCAAATTTACAAACAGTAAAATTTTAGCATGCTTTCTTTGATTTAAAATAATTCTGCTCTACTAAACTTCCTTTTCTTCATGTTTACACACATTTTACAAATTTAAAAACTTTTCGGCCAGCTGTTTTAGAACGAAACCTTTTTAATTATTAATCCACATAAATAGACATACAGAAATTATAAGGAATCATAGTAAGTAAAAAATTAAATCTATGATATCTATGTGATTAATTATAACTGATATATGAAATAACAGAAAATAATAGTACTTTAATTAAAGTTTCTGTCGCCTCAATGCTATGCTAGTAAAATCCGTCACATATTACATAATTGTTCTACGTTTAGATAATTCCTTGAACTCTTTATGTCCGAACTACCTTCAAACATAAACTATCTTGGATGCCACCTTTACATTGGTCACACATTTACTATGTGTTCTTACTACTCTTTGAACGCGAAAAATCAAAATATTTACTTACCCTTTTCCATGTATAGATATACGCGATGTCCATAAGAGTCAATTCATTGGAGAGTACTTCACGTTTGTGCAGCATTTCCACCTAAAAAAAATAAATCCCTTAGTAGCTTTCGTTACAATTAGGAATAATAGAGAAGTAATGTACTGACATGGATATGACAGGGCACAATCAAGACAAATTTTAATGTAATTTTATTTCACTACATACTACGCCGAGTTACCGATACGTGAAGGCCAATACAAAGTTAACAGTTACTCATTTGGAATATCCAATTCACGCAAGCAACGAATAATAGACTATGCTGTTAATTGCGGTAGAAACGCACATGTCCGTTACCTGGGAAAGTGAATTTTGTTCCAAACTTTCCTACTATGAAACGATGGTTAAAACTCCATGAGCGAGAGGCGTTTCGATAGGCAATGCTTGAAAACGCAATTCCACAATCACATTGCTACCAGCGCCACCAGTGAATGACCGGTCGACACATCTTCCGATTCCTTGTCGGCACTTGGGTATGCAACACTCGTTGCCTTTGGGAATGTCACGGGGTGGGTTGCACGAGAAATGGTACACCCTCAATGAAGAATTATTGCAAACTAATCTATTTGCTAGAACACTTTACTTCCTATACCAAAAGTGGCTAACGATTAGTTTGTTCTTTCACGCAGGATTGACATATTTTTTGATCACATATTCATATAAACTGATGTCATTGCAGGGTCTGTGAATGGGAGGTTCTAGAGTTCGAATCCTGACGGGGGAAGAATTTTCGTCACTGACTACGTAGCTAGCACGAGTTCAGCCGCTGTCTGGAGGCGAATACTAGCGGCCGGCTGCATTGATCGGCAGTTTCTCGTCTCTCTCTGATGTATACAAGGGGAAAGCCTGAGCAATGCCCTCACAACGGATCACGGACCACGCACGATCTTTCCTATCTCTTTCTAGTCCCATCCTCACCCCTTACACACACACACACACTTAAACGCACTATACAAACCACGTATCGAGAAACTATCAGGAGCTTAGAGCTTGTCCCGGCTGGGGCGCTGCCCAGCTGCTGGAAGATATGTTGTAAAGGAAAACCCCGCATGTCAACGTGTAGGTCGGCGCTGCATCTCACAATCCAGCTGGGAACAACTCCCTCATCTTACGTGATAAAAAAACATGCGCTACACTTACGGGATTAACGATCGTAGCTGTTGACGCGCCCGGAAGCACGAAATAATCTTTCAATCGAGCGGCTCTCAACGCAATCGCCGGTGTTCCAATGGTAGATCCAGAAAATATTTCGAGAAGGGGGGCGCCGATTTCAGTTCGGATCGACTCACGGTACATTCATTTAAGAGAAATTAAGTAGTTCAGAGTTTGAATTGTGGCATGTGATCAGTATGGTATATTGAAAAAGCGAGTTTTTTTTTTAATTGTCTTGAATTTGGAGGAACACGGGCTCCATGGCTCCGCTTGCGCTGTAGTCGTCACTCACAGGGCGTCAGACGCCAGTCATCGGAAGCCGGTCGCTGGTCGCCCTGCGTGACGCAACGCATGACTAAGCGCTGCAGGCCTCCCAGGTTTCCACTCATTACTACGCGGCCCCCGCGCCAAGGAATGAAAGAGGAACGCTCTCCCTTGGTTCCATCTCGGCGGTACATCGTACCTGTCTTCATTTATCAAAAGCTCATAGCTGAAGTTATATTATATTCTTCCGTCAATGGTTCGTCAGGAGAATACTGAATTGGTAAAGATTCTTTCCTTTCAGAGTTAATTGATCTATCCGATGATCTATGAATCTCACTGCTCGAATGTTTTAAAACTGAATACGCATGAGAATTTTACGGTCATTCGACTTAGTTACTCACTTATTTATTTATTTATTTATTAAATTTTATTTTGCAAGTACACGTTTTATATATTTTCATATAAAACATTTTGCGAGAGTTATATGTTTTAATACAAATCATTCTGTAGGCTGTATACTAATAAACAATTGAAGGAATATAATCCAACTATCGATTTTTCAAGATATAGTTTCTACTCGCCATTTCTCATACACAAGGAGAAAAAATTGTTCGTCACACAATCATTGAAGACGTAGAATTAAAAATCATATATGATTCTCATCTATATTCACACATCTGCAAAAATATCCTGTTTTGCAAGAGACATATACTTATAAAAAAGTATATCTGAGAATATTTTTACTTCTATAAGAAAGTAATATTTGATAATAAGATAACTTTGGACGATTTAAAAGCAGTTACGTCATGCAGTTTACCCACTTAAAACACGTGTGTCAAACTTGCAAAAACGGTATACAGCCTACAAAATCCATAATGCGGGACTGCGGCCTACACAATCTCATTGGTAGTAATTACTTACATCATGTGTCTCCGGCAGCTCGAATTTGAGGCGGAGAAACTTCTTGAGAATGTTGACCGTGACAAGCGACGGGCAGAGGAGGAACCGCGCGTTCTTGCTCGGGTTGTCGCCGGGTCCGGAGCTGGAGCTGGAGCTGGAGCCCGACGAGGAGGTGGAGGCGACGCCGGCGCTGGTGCTGGGGCCCGCGCTCGTCTCCGAGTTGGAGCCCGAGGCGTAGTAGCCCCCGCTGCTCGAGGGGCCCGGGGAAGGCCCGCCCGAGGGCCCGGCTCCTCCGGACGGCCCCGCGCTTCCAGGCCCACCGGACCCGCCAGGGCCCCCAGGCCCGCCGGGGGGCGACTGCGGACAGCGAACAGAGCACGTGAGCTACGGGCGGAAAGGACGAGAAGAGAAAAACGGGGAAAGAGAGAGGGAAAAGGAGACAGACAGGGAAGAGACATAGACAGACCGAAGAGCCATGTGAAAAGACTGTGAAAGGAGAAAAAATCAGCACGTTTGAAGTTGTGATTAGATTCATTCTGAGTCGGCATTTCGTAAAAAATATTGATCAAATGATGTTGGTTCTATTTATTTCTTTATCGACAAAACGGGTACAAACATTGAAAAAAAATCCTTTGTATTTTACACTTTATTTGTAGCTATGAATTGATGCAAGATTGTTAAGAAGGAAAGTTGTGTTTCATGTTTGAATCGAAACAAGAAAAGTAATTTTAGTCTTAACAGAGCACCAAGAACTGCAACAAGACCCCGCACGTACTAGCTTCCTGAATTCCTAGCATGCTATATCTGGGATATCTTGGCAATCGCCCGACCACTAAGAGTACGGTAGAGGGGTATCAATTGGTATTCCGCGCTTGCCTCCAATGGACACCGATTTACGTGAACTTTCCGTTAAGTGTTTTATTGCGTGACCACGTTGGAATGTGTATTTTCTGGCAAAAAAAATAGTTTTTGCCAGAATATGTGTTTAAATTTATGCCCAGAGGTATACGAACTACGACTAATCTTTGAATATAAGAAAGAAAAAACTTATCACGGTGGTAATTTTCTACATCGAATTAGGAACATGATCGATTTATATTTGTGGGGTAATAGAGAGAGAATTGAGAGGAATTAATGGTCGACGAAAATGTGAATTTGTATTTGGCGAACATCGCCTTACTTACGTCAGGTCCCCATCCGGATCCGTTACTGGACACACTGTTCCTGTCAGAATCATCGCCATCTCTGGAACAGAAAGAAATCATGTAAGCTGAAAGCAAACGTCTTTCGATCATCATCCACGCATTGGTAATAAGAGAAGTATAAACATAAAACAAATTTACAAACATTTCTAACTATCAAATACTCTATTAGTTGCACGCCATATAGCATCGACGTCTGTAGAAGCTATTGTTATTTTAATACGAATATTCTGAATCGCAGACATCCACAATTTGTAACTCAGATAATTTTTTAATCAATAGACTTCACTGTTAAGGATCTAACCGCTAAAACATTGTGTTGAAAAGCGACGGGATGTTATCTCATTATCATTGCTTTAAAGAGATTTGTACTACTAATCTGACACGTAATGAATGTTCGTGGTTCTTTTCGTTTACAAACACTTTCACAATTTCAACGTCGCTATTTTTGAAACGTTTCTGGATTCCCAAGGGTTTTGCAAGCGGATGTTGGATTGGCTTCCATTAAGTTATTTTCTGAATGTCCCATCTTGAGATATAATTTTATTTTCACGATACTTGCTTTAATGAAACTTAATGTAAACGTTGCTAAAGCTGGTTGGAACATATTATGTCACTTATGTCTAATTTCTTAACTTAAGATGGCAATTTTCTCGGTTTTCCCGCATGTTCTGTTTTAAGTACACGTCCGATTGCTTTACTCTAACCATGCAAATGACTCTGCATGTGAACGCCGTGTACTAACAAATAAAATACCCAATTGCAATGTAATGTACGTCCGCGTAATGGATGTCCGAATAACAACCCACGCCGTTACACCATGCAAGTCCCATGCTGAACACTCGCTAACTGCGTTCTCGAGCGGCCGCAAGCACTCGGCAATTACCAATCGCGACTGCGTCGGGCGCTCGAACAGCGCAGCGGCGGGTTAAGTGTTATTGCTCAGAATCGCGCATGCTCCAGGAGACCTTGTCAGTTGGCGTCACTCCAGGGGTCTGGCTCCACCACTACAACAAAGCCGGTGGAGCGTGTAAGCACCATTGTTCTCTTTGCCACGAAGGAGAATGTCCGATACGCCGTGCTCGACGCATTATTTGCATTTCTATAGCGACTATTACACAGGTCGCAGTCACGGCCCACCATGAAACGAGTAGCAGCGCGACGCAAATCCTCTTTCCGCAAATGATTGAAAGTAAGTTGATAAGTCTATTTTTTTGAAAGAGAGATTGTGCTTTTTCTGCGACTACGATACCTCCCGCATTTGATTGAAATGTATGCCACGCGTTCCGGCTACTTTCCGGATGGCCACGAACTTGTTACTTTAAGGGAACTACAAGTTCATTGTTTTTAACATTACGAGAAATAATAATTACGGTGAGGCGTATTCATTGTCGAATTCTAGATGAAGTCAACAATGCAAAACTATACTGACTTTTTTTCGCATCTTCATGATCATTGGTTTCTATACATACTATTTTCAAACAATTATTACCATTCCTTCTAAATCATTAAATCATCGTAACATATAACACAAAAATTAAACTTCGGGCACAGGTTTTAGGTACTACATAGTTTTTGCTAATTCGTTATAAGTGAATGAAACTATTGTTTTTACATTTGTTTCGTTTTATTTATCTCTTCCAAATTACATTCTGAGTTGTAAAGTACGTACAGACTACATTGCAAGTTGTAAAGCACGCGGACGTACCACATACATATTGAATTCATTCAATGAAATGAAAGGAGTGGGGTTAATTGAATACGACTGCAGCATATCTTCGACCGTACTCATTGTACCACTACCTTCAATTCCTTCCCGTACTAATTGTAACACTACCTCAGTCCCCATTTCCACACCATCTCGGGACGCCTTGCGTTGGTCAGTTGAAGACTTGATGCATTGTGTGTGACCAGCGAGCAAAAAATTCGATCGGCGTGGTTGTGGGAGAGGCTGGTCTTGGCGACCGCGGGGTCGGGCAGGGCGGGACGCGGCGCTTCGCGAGGGGCGGCGCGGACCGCGAGAGGGCGCTGGGCCCGCGGAACAAAAAAAAGCGCCGCGTCACCGCCTTCAATGGCGCGGGCGGGCGCGGCGGCGCGCGCTGCATTGTGCGCGCGGGGGCAGAGGGGCCCGCCGCGACCGCCAGGCGCGGGAGGCGGCAGGGGAAGGGGGAGGGGAGGGGAGCAGGCCCCCGCGGGACGTGCAGGCAGAGGCGCCCCTGCCTGCGCTGAGGTCTCAATTACGGCACAGGTGGACGTCCAGGCGCCACCGCGTCGCCTGTGGCACCGGTCAATCAGGTTCTTTCAATCCTTTCCACGGACGTTTAGGCCGTTCTTGTGAAAACTGGCAAACATCCTCGGATTTGTTTTATGTTCAATTTTTCCTCCCACTTTAGTTTTATTTCAACTTCGCTCGTTACATTCCAAGTTTTCTACATTACTTTCAAGACAACACGCTACTCTTCTACTTATCGCGATGTCCCTTACCCTGATATTTTGCCACTTCCAAGTCGTATACCGCTTCGTTGTGATTTCTTAACATTTTACACACTGATTACGAACATTCTTATTACCGACTACTCCTTATCGACGACCCATTTGCTATTTCTATTGACATAAGTTTACTAAGAACATCCCCTAAGAGCTTACTTTTGAAGAATAGGAATGTGTTCAAAGGGGGAACTGAAATCCTCCTTCATTCTTCCTTTCTCACGTCCCCAGATACTCTTGACAAATACTAAGTATCGCATTTGTGGAAACCAGTCCAACATCCGCTCAGGAAACCAGAACGTTCGTGAACAAAGTGCGAGTAGACAAACACCACCGTTTAGCCGCAGCATTTTAGGAAGCCCTGGAATGCCTCCAGGCGTGTGAGCGCGGCGGCGCGGCGCGCCGACTGCAATGCAGGTGGGCCAGCAGGCGGCAGGCCGTCCGCAAGGCGAGCATCCGCCAACTCCCTCGCAACCTCCCCCGCCGCACCCACCACCGCCAACGCCTCTGCCGCCGCCGCCGCCTTCCAGCGTGACCCCCAAAGCAAAGGCGGCGTGGATGCTTGTATGCAAATGGGCGCTTTCACGCGCGGGCCTCGCTCTGTGCGCTGTGCGCCGTGCGCCGCCTTGCGCAACCCCAGATGGCCGCGCAGCGCCCAGCGCAGCCGCGCGCTTTGCGCCAGCGGTCTGGAGGCGACGGCGGCCGACTTCGAACTTCTCGTCAGCGTCAACGAATGCTTAAAGGAAATAATCGAAGATCGCGCAGCGTGATGCGATCAGCGTGATTGTGAAAAATCAGCCTAAGATAACGGGAACACGTACCGAAACTCGTGTTAATGCATGTCCGTCTTAATGGTGAAAGATTCTTTGGCCTCATTTCAGATATTTTCATACACGCATACGCTGCACTATTCTGCGAATTGAATGGATGAATGTTCGGTTCGGAAATAATTTGTGTGTCTGCATAATTGAATTGCATTGCAATTCCTTGTAACACTTCATAAATAACAAATATTCAGTTCTCTAATAACAAAACTGTATTACCTTTAACTTCAATGCACACTTACAATAATAACTGTGATTATTAACGATTGAACTAGCAGAATGATTCAAAGCGAACTGTTATACCTGCAGGGTTTAATGTACTGCAATCATTGTTTTTCGTGACTGGTAAATTCTGCAATAAAGGCACCAATAGCTCCTGTGATTTGCCGTGGGCTTTCCAATACTAATGAACACAATGATTTCACGATCTGTAAGAGGTGGAGAAATGGTTTTAACCCCACCGTAAAATACGTTGGTTACGAAAAATCCAGGCTCTCGTGGTGCTGTTGCGGAGACTGTTCCTGGACCCGGTCGTCGGACTCGGCTCCATATCGGGCAGCGGCGGAGGTGTATATGAAGGAGCGTGTAGCAATCTTCGTGAAAGGTAACGACTGACGGGCAAGGCAGCGTCTCGGCCGAACGGGGAGGCAGAAGGAAACGACAAAGAGTACCAGCGCGCTATGCAACTGCTGACTGGCTTTCTCCAACACGTGATCACTATGAATCGTAGACTGGTTGTAACTGTTCGAGTCAATAGATGAGGGAGAGAGAGCAGGAATTCGTGGTATGTCACATTTAAATGTGAATCTTGACCGCTCAAATGTTTCATTGATTTCTTTTTAAATGTATCAGGAATAGAAAATCATGAATGATTGTGAAATGATTGGAGCAATGTGTGAAAATAGAATGTGGATTCGCCAGTCAGATTTTGCAAGCAGAAAATTGACACCAAAACGACACTGATTCACATGCAACATTGAGTTAAGCAAGAACGTACGTACATAAATCTTTCAAAAGGAATGCATGTACGTTCTGTGTGCTGCAAGAAATGGGTACACGAATGATTGGCAGCTTGTTGCAGGATAATACCACAACATGCTGATTTCATTTATTCTTTCAGTTATCATACACGAATGCATTTGAACTAAGCCTCAGTAAAATCATTACTTTGAAAATATTAGCGTTTCATCTCAGATTAATTTGGAAATCTCTAAATATAAAAAGTCTCTAAATAATGTGTGCATGGGATCAAAATCTACATTCCATGCATTTAGACGTGTTTTTAATATCGTTCTCTGCATATTAATTCGTCAGTAAAAAACGTTTTGAAGCGTAATGACAGGGTGCTTCACAGGTTTTATTTCACACGACATGATACAGGACTTCCATGTCATGACCTGGATTTGAACCAGCAACCCTTTGTTTAGAACAGAGATTATTACTGCAATCAATGGTCAAACTCGGTCGGCCTCGCAGGAAGAGTTCATACGAGGACATACAATTTTATTTGCTTAACAGCACATTTGGACACGGAACACATTCAGCGAGGGTGAAACCATGCGAACATAAACGACAACGTAAAACATAAAACCAGCTGTTCTCATCTTTCCTCAAACTACGTCAGCAAATGCAATGATTGAGGTACTCGTTCAGTTGGTTGAGATTCGCTGAGCAGTATGAGAAGAGAAATGCTGGCGATTTTTTTCGTCACATCGATAGCGAGAAGCGTCTCTGGAAATAATTCGGTGTTCTGCACTTGGGTAATCAGACACTTAGAAATCGTAATGAGCTCCGAACGATCGCACGCCACATTGTTGCCCGTTTGGAGATGAGGTTAAGAACAAGGTAAGCATCGCCGTCAATTTGAGATGACGGCAAAAGATAATCGTTCTTGAGATCCTCGTCATTCGTCAAAAAGAGGAATTTGCTCTCAACGCACGGCATTAACGCATTTACTACAGGCTTGCGGTGAAAACGTCTCATCGAAAATAAAACGACAAAGAAACGAAAGAACGCTGCGTGTGCGCCGATGAGACGTTGCAGAGTTACCGCTTCATCGACGTAATGGAACATGGGAGAACAAATTTTGATAGCGTGTGTCACAATTGGCCTCAAAACATTTACAAATATTCTAAATGAATCTACAGCGAGCTATTTTCTCAAATTGATGGTATTTCCGGCATTTCATAACACGTATGTTTTTTCCACGAGTACTGATCTGAATTAGCTATTTCAAGCAAGATTTGATATTTGTGTCTGGACGACCAACAAAACAACGTATAGATATTTCGAAACTATTATAACGAATGGTATCAAAACACAAGTTAAAATCTACAAAGAGGTACGAGTATTATTTAAAACTTATAATTTTATGTACTATTTTGTTTTATGTCTTAAATGAAATTGAGACCTTGTGTAACTAGTAATTCACGGGAGGAAATTATTTTTTTGAAAATACGGATTCTGCAGATTTGGAGTCTACCGCGATACTATCGATTGCTCATTACGCATCATCGTGACATCCACGCCACTAATAGAGATTTTTCGCATAGTGTGAAGCACCATCGCGAACGCACGAAAACTGAAAAGCAGTACACGCTCAGATGCTTCACGATATGCAAAAACTAAATCGAACAAAAGAGTATCGTTGCTTCACGTCCCGGGCGCGCGACGCAACGTCATGCCTCGTCCCAAGCCTTCGCGAACGCACAGAAGCTCAAAAGCGGTATACGCTCAAGTGCTTCACGTATGCAAAAAGTCACTCGTATCGAACAAAAGAGTATCGTTGCTTCACGTCCCGGGCGCGCGACGCAACGTCTCGTCACGCCTCGTCCCAAGCGCCAGAACACCGAAGCCAGAGAGGAAGAAGAAGGTCGCGCGGCGCGCGCGCGTCCCGCCAACCTACTCGCGGCGTTTGCGCTTGCGGCGGCGGCGGCGACGGCGGCGGCGGCCGGCGGCGCTTGCGGCGGCGTTCCCGGGCCGTCGGCGGCCGCACGCGCATCGTGAGGCCGCGCATGCGCGCGCGGTGGCGTGCGCGTCGCGCGTGCCGGCGCGCGCGGGCCGCGGCCAGCGCCGACGGCGCGACCGCGCACACGGGCCCGGCGTCGTCGATGTCGCCGTCGCCGCCCGCGTCCGCGTCGCAGGACGGGTGCCACTTGATAATGACGCTCCCGTAGCGCCGCGGGTTCGGCAGCGGCGATCTGCGACAGCGAGCGGAGGGCGCGCCGCGATGCAGAGCGCGCGCTGGCGGCCCGCCCCGCACTCTTCCTGGGCCGCGTCCCTTCACAAGGCTTGCTAGTCACGATGGCGACGAAACGGTTCGGGGAGCAACACATCAGGACGGGGAATTATTCAAGCAAAATGTTCAGACATGACTGAAATGTGAGGTTGAATCATACTGTTCTCTTATTACTATAGTTGTGTTTCATGTACCAATACAGCTGAATACACTATGAATGAAGCATTAAAATGAACTTCAATTAATCAATGAATTAAGAAATTGTGAAAAATACGTTTCCTAAATTAACCACATTTCCAGGAAATTACGAGATTCCATTTGTATGTTTTTGTGCGTCAGGGAGGTAGTCACGTCGCTGCACGAAGGACAGGGCTCCTCTCCCCCGTCCTCGTGGCGCGAAGCAATCGGAAGGCGAGTGTTGGCGGAGAACACGAGCAGACGTTCCGCGGTCGCGACGCGAGGCGAGGCGAGGCGAGGCGCAGCGGGCATGCGAAGGGGCAGGGAGAGGGAGAGCGATGGGCGTCGGAAGAGGAGGAGGGGCTTGGCGCGGAGGGGGTGCGAGGAGGGTGGGCGGAAGCGCCGGGCAGCGGGGAGGCACCCGACCACATCCGGAGACGGCGGAGCCGCTGGCCTCCGCTCACCAATGAGTTATTATGTGCTCCCCGCAGGAAGCGAAACAACAGAAGGCGAATTTGGGACAACGTAGCAGCCTGGCTGGGACTGTTCCTCCTGATCGTAACCTCGAAACTTATCAAAGAGAGTTTCATTCCTAAGAGTTCTCAATTATTCTCTGTGGTTTGTTTGTATATACGAAATTAACTTAGAATACCAGTAGTTACACAGCCGCTCAATTTAGATAGCTCTCGAATAAAGAATGTAAGATCCTTCAGCGCTTTAAGTGATAATTGTTTAACGATTTTCATACATGCTCAATAAACCAATAAACATATAGAAAACAAATTCATCCAAATTAAAATTAAGCCATGCAAAATCTTAACGCTAATTTATCATACATCACAAGCAATGTAGTTATTTACGAAAATACCAAGAATTATGTGCTCCGATGAGGCACTGGTTACGGAAGATCAATATCACTTGTTCTTACCAAAGCGTCAATGTTAAGAAATAATAATTAAATATATTAGGATCAAACAGATAAGTAAATGCACAGTTCATGTTAGTTTGCATACATTCTAATTGTAGATGTACAACACACATACTAATATTCTTGGAGTTTACTACTTCCTCCATTCATCTCGTCTTATATGGGTTTTTGACAGGAAGAAATGGGATGGAGCCATTCATCGGATGTATTCATTCATCTCGACTCTGCCGATTGAACTGACCTACATTGCCCACAGTTCGCGTTAATGAAGCGTGGGGAGAAGCGATCGATACGTCGCGCCATACGGGGAGGCGAGTAGGTGGGGTGACCGTGGAAATGATATGGACTAAAAGCTCGCGCATATTCCGATGTAATTCAATGATCGCTTTGTGAAAATGCTTCCATTTTCAACGTTGCACTGTGCTCTAAAGCCTCTCGGGCTTAGTGCGAACTGTATAAAATTAACAAAAACCTGGAAACGCTGTTGAGCGACCGCGTGTCTGCTCGAACTTCCCAGAAAAGAGCAATTACTCTGGTAGTATCTCTGCAGGACCAAAGAAACAAATGTAAACCAAAAAAACGTGTTTAACGGAAAGCCATGGTAGAATAGATACAATACCGACAACACAGAGAGTATGGCAACTGGATTGCGCACGCTACATTTAATGATTTGGAAACTACATTTGTTTTTATTTACAATATAAATAAATAGCCAAATATTCCTCTAAATACATTTTTATCGATTAAAATAATCATAACTGGATTGCTGGGCTATCCACGATGACGGAACAGGAACAATACATACATCCGCTGTGGGCTTCAAACGGTATGCTGGATGAGCATTTTGCAAGTATTTTTGAGGAACAGCGCTAAAACATATAAATAGATGGTACGTCCGTGGAATGCGCGTATTTCATTATATCGCAAAACTATAGTAGGAGAAACGCGATGGAAGTATGCCACGATAAGCCGTATCTCTCTCTTGTGGTATAAAATAAAGGACAATTTGCGTCGGCTGGAACCAAGGATATTTAAGGCGCGGAGGCCGAAGCCTCGTTGTCGACATAGAAATGCGCAAGCAATGCGAGTCAAAATAAACCATCAATAAGGCGATATGTTTGCTGAACTAACTTAATACAACTACCACGGGTGACCGTCCGCCGTTTTCAATGGCGTAGCACTTTCAACACGAGTTACATTTATCCATTTCTTTAGCTATTTGTAACAAAAAAAAAAATCAAAAAAAATCCCTGCAGGTCTGCATCTGCCCGCGGCCGATCGGTATTCAACGCCGCGCGGAGACGTCCAGAGGCCCCGCCCCAGGCGGCGGCGCGGCCGAACGTATGTGCCTGCGGGGAAAGGGGGCTGCGGGGAAGGGGAGACCGCAGCCGTCGCCAAGTCGGCGCTCAATGGGCGAGAGAAACAGCTGCTCCCGGCCGCGCGCGCCAGGTATTCTCGCAGCCATCTGAGAGAAATTACTTCCAACACAACCCCTTGACCATTTTCAACCGCGAGTATTTCACTCACGACGTTCGGTGGATTCGCGTCTTTTGTGTTGAGGCAGCTCGTGCTCGTCATCGCGCTGAAGAACACGAGAGGTCGAATGGAGTCTGGAACAAATTCTGACTTTTGTGCGTACCATAAAAGCATGGCATTTTGAAGAGTTGGTCGGTTTTACAAAACATATTGCATTAAATGAAATAAATTGAGAGAAATTATATGCTACATTCAATGCTGGTTCAAAACAGCAAGACCGAAATATGGAATTTACACAATACAAGGCGAGTTAAGCAATGAGTCGTAGAGCATTCCCGCTACATGGCTGTGATGATGTAACGGGCGGGATTAGATTGATACAAATAAAGATGATAGTCGTAGGCAATTATCTCTTTACATGTCATGTTGTAGATTTCTTGCGTTTCATTACAATGGTCTTCACACGTCGCCTTGGGCTATGGCTACTATAGTAAGTGGGACGCTGCTGTTAGCGATAGAGACAGCGGTAGGTAAAGAGAAGCTGAACTGAATGTGAGTGGTAATGGCAAAGGTATCGCCTTTCTTTCAAAAGGCGATACTCTTGCCATTAGGCATGCCTCTCAACATAACCTCTTAACATAAATTCAATATCTCCAGTATAATGACCTCGGTAATATGAAGACATCACACGTTAACCCATCGCCGTTCTACGTATTTGGACTGGGGTCACAGGGGTGTAAAGCAAACAGTCTAATCAAATACTCTTGTCTTAAGTGTTCAAAGATTACAAAATTATTTATAGGATTTATTATATAGGTGCGTACTCTAACAAATTCTCACTGCGCAAAATGTTTCCCCGTAAGAGAAAGGGGTGACAGGGTCTTTATAAGGTTAGCGATAGCGATTGGCAGTGAATGCACTCAGGACGTAGGGATAGAAGAGCATGAAGCGGGAAAGACGAATATGTGCAAGTGCGTTAAAATCGCAGCAACAGTGCAAAAAAAGGTGACTTGTGACTGTGGGTCTTTTCGCCGAGCGAGATCCCGCTTCCGGCGCCGAACGAGCGGAGAGGTAATGGAGCAGCAGCGTGGCGTGGCGCGGCGCGGCGCGGCGCGGCGTCTGTCGGCCTGCAGGCTGCCCTGCCAGGACCACACGTTCCCCGCCCTTTCTGACGGCTTCTGCCAGCCCGCACCTTTCCCTGCCTTTCTCCGACTCTCCCCTCCGCGGCCCGTCACGCCTCGTGCCGGCTTCCGCGACGCACGCCCACCCACGCCCGATCTCTCCACGCGCCCGGCCACTCTCTCCCCCTCTCTCCCTCCCACCGCCACAACCGGGCCGCGCACACATCCTCCTCCTCCTCTTCTGCCTCTTGCGCCGCTCGTCGCAAATAGGTCGGCGCATCTCCAGTCGACGAGGAAGCGCATAATGCTTCCTGGACCACCAGGGATCCCCACTCCTCTCACGTTACTCGGAGATCCGTCGGAGCCCTAATGATGTGCCCGTCTGACTACAATTGAACAATGATTCCACATGTAAAGCCATACTCCATTGTTCCTTTATTCAGTATCTCTAATGAATGTTCTTTATGTGACCCATCAATATAGTAGTCGAGTCAGACGCTTCGTTTGTGGATGTGGCGGAATGCAATTCTGAACGAGCCCAGTGCGACGCACGATCAGCATTGCTTACACGAATTGAAACATCTCTCTATACGCGGCTTTCATGACTCACCGTCATTAGCTCCTTTTCCTTTGTCCCACCTTTCGAAGGCCTTTCTCCCGGGTTCGCAACTGAATTACATCCCATTCTATTGCAGCCTCACTCGACCTACTCTCCCTCCCTCAATGCGAATCAACTCCATCCGATGTCGGCCACTTTTGAGAGATACAGGCGCTTTGGCGCGCGTGCCTGCGAATCAATCCTCCCTTCACAAATTCCATACACCCTCACTCAATTGAAATTAAAAGCCCACATAAAGCGTAACAATTATTTTATTGGGCGCCAATAAGACTGACGGGATCAGACATATTTGCAGATTATGACGCGTGTTCCCGTGTTCCGTCTCTGACCCTCGCGTTTGTCTCTTGCTGCCCCAGCCACCTCACCTCATCGCCACACTCCGATCCTCTCGTCCCCAGGGGAGCGTAATAAACACTCTTGATTCTCGTTTCACCCTCACTCTATTGCGATTTTCTCTCGCCCGCTTGACTTCAAGTTATGTATCCTACCTGAGACTGTAATACCACATACCTACACGTACTAAATATGTTGAGTACCTTGGAATATTCATGCTATGCTCTTAACAGGATCATTTCTTGTTTACTTGGTACGCTTGAATGATACTGATTTCCTTTTAAAGGTTTTCCCTCGTCTTTCCCTACTCTGTTTCTGTTTATTTCGTCAAACTTTGCATTTCCTCTCGCAATACCTCGATTAGTTTCCTTTCACTCATTATTTCATACATTTTTCGCCTCTGTTCCTGTTGTTTTCTTTTATTTTCAGGAACAGTGCAGGAATGCCTCTTTCTTCCCGTGATGGTATATACCAGGGGTTTTCAAACTTTTTCCGTCCACGGCTCCCTTGTCTTCAACGAAACTTTCCGCGACTTCCTTGGTAACAATAAGTTTCAAATATAAAGGTTAATAAAAGCCTAATGATTCAGCACAAATGAGTAAGGGGTACAATAGGCTATTTTATTTCTCAATTCTAAAAATTAGGTATTAAAATAACACATTACACTTTTTGTGTTGCCGCCGCGCTCTCGCGTAAGCAGGGAACTCTTGATCTGCGAGGGTAGAAATATTAAATATTCCCGACCGCAATGCGCACTAGGGATGTTCGTCGATGTTAAAGGAGCCACAGAAGCGTATTGGTAAAGACTTACTAAGTTCAATTAACCCACAATTAATTAGAAAATAAATCGTAAATATTACAAATAACATGTAGTATGATAATGCAAAGTTATTTTGTAGACATAAATGTCACAAAGATTAAAGTAAATCAAATCTAAAGATCATTTTTAATAAATCACCCCGACGCCCCTTCAATATGGCCGCGACGCCCCTGGGAGCCGCGACGCTCAGTTTGAAAACCCCTGGTCTGTACGGATAGTTACTGAAAGAGGCGTATAATTTGGGAGACTATTAATCGTGCAGACGTGTGATACGATAACTTTGTCTCACAGTTCGCATACTTCTATGGAATAAATTTAATCGAAATATTAGGGGAACTCCTGGAAAAACTCAAATGCAAAGATAAATTGTGATAGTATTCGTGAAGGAAACGATTAGCACGGAGAACCATTACACGCCAAACTTGCGCGACATCATGTTTTAAAAGTTAAATTGCCGCTACCCGCAGTGGGAAGCTCGTGTCTGCGTTGGCATGGTAACGACGACAGCAGCAGCAGCAGCGGTGGAGGCGAGAGCACAGCAGAGCAGCAGCGGCGCGGCGCTTCCACGGCGCGGCACGGACGCAGCGCGAGAGCCCGTACTCTGGAGCGCAGTGCCCTAGGTCGGCCCACGCCGCCGCTGCCGCCCTCCGCTTCCGCCCCCGCTCCCGCTGCTTCGGCCGCCGCCTCCCGCCACCTCCCTGCCGCTGACCGTATCGACCGGGCGGCGTGAGGCCCAGTAGCCATGACAACGTTGTCGGCGGCGGCGGGCAGGGAGGCGAACGCCGCAGGGGAGGGGCGGAGCAGCGCAGGTCGGAGAGGACGAGAGGACGAAAGGACGGGAGGACGGGAAGCCGGGACCGGGGTGCCGGCGAGGAGGGGCGGAGACGGGCAGGAGAGTGGCAGGGGCGTCGGAACTGTCGCGGACGAACCTGCGCCGCCGTCGTTTCCCTTGACGTACGTCTCGCCGGATGAGAAACGACCGCAACTGCGACGCAGTTCAGTACCTCGGGCACTTGCTCAGCGCCATGTTTTGTCAGATAAACTACCTTTAAGATATGGAAATCCATTTATAGAATATTCCTACGAAAGAAATAAATAGAATGCATAATCCAATAAAATTATGTGTATCGATATTGATATTAGAGAAGAATGTGAAAGGAAAAGGGTACATTTTGCGAATATCATTTATTCAGTGACATGTTATTGAAAACGGAATCATTTAATTTCGCAGAATCAAATTAGAGTAATGAAATGTGTTTGACGAATATAAAAATACCATATTTCCAAGTTTTTTTTCAATTTAATTAACGATGGCATATACGTAGAAATTTTCAGAATATCCGACATTTTTAGAATTCCATACATGATCACAATTTATTTGTTAGTTGAAATTATAATAGCGTCCCTATGGAGCAAAGAGGGGTGCAAAGCACGGGTGTTTGGTTCTATATCCAAGTATCAAATATTGCAGTAAAGTTTCGGAATCACGAAACCTATAAATATTCCGTAGCTTTCCTCTTTAATAAATCTCGATTTTCTCAGAAAACGTATAAGATCCATTGCGGAGTGTCAGGTCCGAGAGGAAGGCGGCAGTCGCGGAGGATCGGGGACCTGTCTGTCCCGCGACTTTACGATTTCTGACTGGGATTCCGCACGCATACGTCGTAGTCGCCGCTCGCGTGGCGTCTTCGTCCCCCCTTCCCCTGCCCTCCCCCCGGCGGCGTCCCTGGTTCCTCCCGCTCCCCCGCGGCTGCTCCAAAATAGCCCCACCGCGCCGTCGCCGCCGCCGTCGCCGCCGCCGCGCAGAGCCTGCTTTAAGGCGGTGCACGCGTGTCAGGGTTCGCGCGACCGCTCTGGGAAAACGCGTTGCGCCAGGGCCTCTCCACTCACGCTGCTCCGAGATCCGCCGCAGCGCTAATGATGGGTTGTGTCTTGCGAACAACTGACGCGTTCCGGGTAGGAAGGGGGTTACTACGCCAAGACATTATTTCCGAAAACACATTATATCGTTTTCAGCATTGGGTAACTGAACGAAATGTTTCTATAAGAAAATCTCTATTTTTTTTATGAAGGGGCAAGCTCCACTAGATATATATTTCGGCTTGGGTGTCACTGGTGTACTTCACAATGGTGGGTTTAAAAAACTGACCGAATGTTCAGTTTACTCTTGTTGCCCAAAACGCCTCAATTGAAGAATGATTCCGGATGTAAGCGCCTGTTTAAAAGCGGTTCACGCGTGCCACTGTTTGCCGGAATGCTTGGGGTCAGCACACATTCGCAGCCATCTGCACATTTCCAACGATCGTGCAGATGCTGCATTTGACGAACAGGTGACAGCCCAGTTTATAGTTGTTAATTCGAAATGTAATGGTTTCCCTCATCTTCCTTCCTAGTTCCTGACAGAAATGTTAAAAGTAGAGAGAGTTTTTGGTCCTGATGGGATCGATAATGCATGGGAGTACCGTGTCAATGGATATCCACTTCTGGAGATCTCTGGGAAGCTGTTTAATGCTTTTCTAAAAACAAATTGACTTGTCAGCATTACAAAAGGTTGCTCTCAAGTAACATTTCATTGAATTCTAATCGGCTGAACTCCTTTTAACTTCCCAAATTTAGCAAATCCATAGAACCGCGTCGGGCAGAATCAATTGGGTAATCAATTTAAGGTTAAAAGTGCAAACAAATCACAAGAGTAGTAATATTTTAAGAACAAAAAATCGAGAAATTTGGGTCTTAAAAGAAGATTTGTTAGCAGATTAGACATTAAAATGATTGTAAATATGTGAAAGTTCTAAAGAAGACAGTTATATTGCTACAAGTGAAAACTTGACTTCAAGATTCAATGGCTCTTAAGGAATAAATATGGGAAGATCACCCTAGAAAATAACGATTACGTTGCTGCCTTGATTCATAGTTCTATTGTTAGTGCATTAACACTATACACGTGTTATCACTCGCAGAAAAGCAATTTATAATGGGGCGATATGTAGTTAACCAATTATTTTCTATTATAATTTGATATCGTGGCCTTTCTCCGCGGTACTTTTTTGTCAGATATTCTTAGTTCCTAAGGAAATAATGGATCATCACGTACGCTTGGAGAAAATAGTTGATGTGAAATTTGTTACTCACAAACCGTTTAACGTTGTGGCGCCCATGCAGAAATGAATTAACCGTGGACAATTTCATTTGAAATTAATTAACGTATGAAATTTATTAAATGGCTGATTTGATTGGATGTCACTTGTTTTTTATTGCTTTCATGATTCCTTGAGGAAATCAACCATAAATTTGCTAGGTCATATTTTTCTTGGCAAGCACTAGCTACGAAATATTTGAAATTCCTGCGAACAGATCAGAATTTGCGCAAAACCTACCCAGTATATTCAAACACAATCACCCAATGGTTGGAAACCTCTCCGGAGCGTGCACTGACAGGTTGACAAGTTGAGTCGAGCACTATCGGAACGCCGCAATTAATGAGTCCTGAGCGGGCGATCCCGTCCGCATTCTGGTGACGTCACTGCCCCTCCGCGGGGAGACGCGTGGGCGGGGAGAGGACAGGGGCGGAGAAAAGGAGGGGGAGTCTCGGGGTGCAGGGAGGCGAGCTCGCGGCCTTTCGTCCGGAACAAAGAGCAGCGGAGCGGCGCCGCCGAGAGGCTCGCCGCCGCCGCCGCCGCCGCCGCCGCCGCGCCGCCGTCGCCTCGTGACTCGACCTCTTCCCCCTTCCCCCTCCCTCCCACCCGCCCGCCCGCCCACCCGCCCCCGCCACGTGTAAACACGGAACCGGCGGCGGCCCCGTATCGTCCTTTGGATCGCGCGCTCGCCACCGTCTCCGTCGCAATCGGCGACGTCCCCTTCCCACCCCTCTGCTCGCGCCTCCATGCCACTAGTTTGAGGCGGCGGTTGGTTCCCAGATCAGATGCAGATCTGTCCAAAATTCGGGTATAAACCTTTGCATCTTAACAGTGAAGCAGACAAAACTGTTTTTTTTTCCGTGCCACATAAAGAGAACTAACCTATATCACGATGTATCATGAAGTCCTTTTTCCATCAATCCGCGCCCAATTGGTGTGGAGTAGAGAAAAAAATATGATGGACGATTGCACGCTTTCCTCAGAGCTAGTTCGTTGGTTTACAAACCAAAGTGTTATGGATATTTTTCAACAGCAGTTCTCACGAAAACCGCGATACCTGCCGCTCGTCGATCACGGACAAAATCAAAGCAGAACACAAGAGACACACACAGAAGCCACGAACGCGACGACATTTGCTGTTCATTTTTCAGCTCCTGACCTGATGAACTCGTCGACAACGAACGAGGGCAGCCCACTGGCCGCGACCTCGGCTCGAGGAGGCTGGGCCGCTGCCCGCCTCGCCTCAGCGCCTCTGCCGCAACTCGTTTTGGATTCTCTCCATGCCCCTCTCTGCGGTGTTTCACCTCGTTTCCTAAAATACTCGTACCTTTTGCCACAAGACCGTGGAGACTACTCTGTGGCAATCAACAAAAATTGAGCTGTTACTAATTGTACCGTCTCGTGCAGGCCCTTTTTACCACTGCAGACCCGCGTATTACCTTCGTTTTTGCCAGTACTGGCAATTTCGCACATTTTTAAGTTTCTTAGAGTGCTCGATAGAGTTCCAGATTAAGGGAATGTGGGTAACACAGTTTCGAGCAAAATATTAGGTTTTCAGCAAATAAGTCCCAAGAACGTTAAAAAAACGACGGAAGGATATCATGTTTACGCTACTTATGGTTCCGCTTCATCATTAAATGGCAATCTTTTGAAGATGGATTTTTGTAATGTGGATTTTAAATCACAACTTTTGATTTTGTTTTTTCACAGCCGTATAAGTATCTGCTCAATTTCATATCATTCTATATTAATCTGCCATGCCTTGCCTACAGAACTGTTTAAGGAACAGAAATTGACATTATGTGCCTTACCAATGTTTAGAATAATTTAATTTTCGGTTTAAACAAAATCCTCTGCTTGATGATGCTTCACTGACCCGATAGTTGATTTTTGCAAGTTGTTAGTGCGAAAGATTTACATGGCTCATTAATTTACATAGTGAAGGAATCCATAATTCTGTTACATGACTTTATAATCTGTGTCTTTATAAAGAAGTTAGCAGCCTTTCTTTTTCTGATGTTGAAACACAAGACGCTATCTTGTTTGTTCGACAATCTGTTTCTCATCTGTAAAAATAAGTGACATTGGAGCACGTGCAACAGCTGAGAAGACATCAAATCGAAAAGCTGATCAAATCACGATCTCATTTCGAACCAGTAATGGGATTATACCTTCCAGAAAATGACTTTGTATATCGAATTTCAAATATGATACGAAATCAATTTATTACACGACGTTTTAATTTCAAATTTCAAATAGAAATTAATATTTATAATGTTTATACCGACAACAAAATTTTCAATTTTCATAAAATGTCTACACTATTTTAGCACGAGTACATTCAACGATGAAGATTTTTATGAATAGAATTTACCTATTACAATGAAGGTTCATTCAGGTTCGGAGCTAATTACGACTACGGAGTCGTGAGCTAATTACTGTTCTAAATACTTAATTTTACTCTCGTCGTCAATCGCCATCGACGTCTGCTAGTGGTCGTTACGGTCAAAATTGCTTCCTCACTCTAGCCATCTTTTCTTTTTTTCCCATTTCCGTTTTTGACCATGCTCCACATACCCATCGCATTCCATTCCTACTTGGTAGGACCTGCAGACGGCGAGTACGGCCCACTTCCTGATAATTGCCCAGCTGCGACGGAGGCAGATGACGTTTTCGAGAAAATCAAGTTAAATTCTGGTCCTCGAGAATCAGGCACTCCCCTCGACCTTCTCCAGTTAACTCCATCTCGTGCCCACACCCGCTTCCTTGTCCTGCCTACGTTTCCGTTTTCTTCCCTGATTCCCGTTCATAAAAAACGACTTCGGCGTTCTTTTTCCTTATTTCATTTTCTCATTTTGCCTCGATTTGATTGTCGATTACAGGTAAACGTTCTACTTATCTTGCCGAGGCCATTTTTTACCATTCGGAATCATGCGGGAGAATTTATTTGGATGTGCCCAGGAAATATATTATTTTCACGCTTGTCGAAATATTTGCTGCCCATTACCTTTCATCGTACAATGATAGGTAGTTTCGCAGCAAATTAGTTACTCGTGCATTATCTGTACAGGAAATCGGGACGGGTTCCATATTGCAAAAACATTAAGTATTTAATTGTGTGGGTTGGGTTTCCTACTTGCTCTGTACAAACGCAACACGGGACGTCAAACGATCCACGTTATCGCTGACACGGATCTACTCGTCGCCCACATCATCTTCCTCAATACGTCGCTCAAGAGAGAGCAGATATTGCTACCCTCGCAAGGCAAAGCAGCTCTGCCGCACTTCTCCCTTCTGTCTCTGGCTTCGATAGCATCTCTACAGACTGCGGTATTGCATATCTGCCATTCCCTACCACAGAAGCAGCTTTTGTAGTCCAACTCGAGCACGTATACTCTCGAAGCCTCAGACCGGCCACCAATCTCACAGATTGTGCCATTCATGAGTAGTCCTGACCCTTCAATTTGACACACTGTGGAAGCGGACGTCCACTTCACCGATCCCAGATAATATCCTTTGAAGTTTCCTGACTGGACAACCACGTTGACGAGGTTACTGCGTTCCCAGTATCTCACCTTTGGCAGGGCTCAACGGCCTTTTCACGTCGTGGCTTGTACGTTATACTCTTTCTCCCTCTCAGCGATGCTCCATCTATGATCTATTATTATATATTCGAACGTTATATGATTCACCACTTCATTAGGACTCGTACATTATTTTTATCATATTCGATAACACGAGTATTTTATTTTTCGACGATGATTAATCTTCTAGAATCTCTATTTCGATCTCTCTGCGTCCCATGCGCAATAATAAAATAACAACAATAATGATGATGATTAAGATAATAATAATAAGAAGAAGAAGAAGAAACTAGAGCATCAATAAACTACTTATACTGCATGTTTAGGAAGGAGTAAAGCTACATTTACTGTCCAGATGCAAAACAAAAACAAAAAGATCTCGGTACTCGTCTGATACCGATCGTTAGTAAAACTTTCAGATTGCACGCTCATGAGCGTTTTTTCCCAACCCACCCGCCTCAAATCCCAAAGCCCAAGCCGGCTAACCCCAATCGAGCGCCTAATCGGTGCCTTATGTCTTTTCTGGGGCGGCGCGCGCAGAGCGCAGAGCAACCCCTCCGACGCAAACCCCTCGCGTCGATCGGCGCAGAGCAGCTCCCCTCCCCTCGCCTGCGGGTAATCCTCAGGCACTCGGGAGTCGACGGCTCTGTCGTCATGGAGGACGCGAACAGGGGACGCCCACGCATGTGATCGAAGGACTCTTAACAGCGCCGACCGGTTGCAGTACCTTCCCCGCTTTTCTCAAGAGAAAAACAGCACATGTATTGGTGGAGGTGTTTATCTGGCAATACCGTAACTGCTTGCTTTTGAGTGTTTCAATGACGCTGTAAAATAGGGGAAAGTGGCTATTACCTTGGATAACACGGACATGCGCATACTTCACACCGAAGTT
>JAHLJT010008446.1:79622144-79644540 GCA_031308135.1 Acheta domesticus | reverse complement strand
GAACGAAATGCATCCATAACCTATTATTCGTAATTTCTTTGTGCCGGATAACAAAATTTGATTTGGAATTCTTTTCGACCACCGCACTGCCGTAGCATCAAAATAGTATGTGAGGGAGAAAGTATGGGAGGTTTGTCTAATTTCACACAATCAATATCATTAGACGAACCAAATTAGATTGAACACTGATCACTCAAGCTACATGTATCAATAATTTAATCAATATTATCAGTAAGTTCCAATTGGTTACATATCTGTCATTCGAATATGAAGAGCGGCAAAAAAAAGAATAAAAAAGTACAAGAGGGCATTAAATCGGAGACACAACACTGGGCAAAAAAGAGGAGAAAAATAGCCGTGGGAAGGTGATACTGGATTAGGGAAGTAATAGAAAAATAATGTGGATGAACATTGGAGAAATGTCGAAATAGAGAAAGACGCAAGGTAGACAAAGGAGGAATAAAAACGAAGTACGAGCGGTTGCGATAGAGCGAATAATTTGGTAAGAGAAAATATGTGATAAGAGAGAGGATTAAAGAGGATTAGCAATCGCTTGCGAGAACGAGAGACGGGTTGGAGCGGTGAAACCCAGAGGCGATTTACCGTGTGGCTTGCTCCGCGCCAGTAAAGGGAAGGTAGCAGCGTACGAGGCACGTTTTTATGGTAGCAGGGAAGCGAAATTGTCTACAGATAAAATGGCGAGATGGCGAGATGACGGGAGAATAGCACGGGACGGCAGCAGCGAGGTGACGGTGTAGGCGCGCAAAATGGCTACAGACGATTTCGCAGGATAAGTAGCGTGCCGGAGCGGTGCGCGGTGCCGGCGGAGACGGTGGAGCGGAGACGGAAGTGGAGATCGAAACGGAGGCGAAGGAGGAGGCGAATCTAAGGTGGAGACGAAGGCGATGGAGGAGGCTAAGGGTGAAGACGGAGACGGAGGTGGAGGAGAAGAAGGAGAGCTGAGTCTAAAGCAGAGGTGGCGGAGGAGGAGGCTAAGGCGCTGTCGGAGCCAGGGGCGGAGGAGAAGGCTGGGTGTAATGCGGAGGTGATGGAGGAGGCCAAGAGGTGGAGGCAGAGCAAGCTGACTCCAAGGCGGAGACGGAGGCGGAGATGAAGACTGAGACTGAGGCGGGGTAGTAGGCGGAGACGGGCGGCGGCGACGGCAGCAGCGCAGGCGCAGCAGCGTGGTGACGGGCGAGCAGGCGTGCGAGAGCCGCTGCGCCCGCGGCTGGCCTGGATTTGCGCCGCCGCGGGTCACGCGCTGCTGCGCCGCCGCCGCCGCCGCCGCCGCCGCCGCCGCGCGCGCGGCCCGCTAAAGGCCGCGGCCGCCTTCGCTCGACGAGGCGGTCAGCGCCGCGCTTTGGGCACAGTGGAGAGCGAACCGACGCGGCGCGGCGGTCGGGCCAAGGCGCGGACGAGATTGAACACAAACGGTTAATGGTTTTGGACACACCTGACGGCGAACGGAATTGTTAAAGGTGACGTCTCGTGTAAACCTTTCGACGACGTGCTTTCGATACGTTGAAGTGCGCTGCAGGTGAATTGGAAGATAATTTCGAACTGACTTGATGGATAAGGTTTATAACACAATTTCTTTTGTACCGCAACTTATTACTTATGTTTGACTGGTCGACTCTTATAGTCATACATACGTTTCTATAAACACACGTTACTATTTCTGTAGCTTAGATTACGCTTGTTTCAGTGACCCTATTAATTAGTAGTTCTCAACTAGGATTATTTAGTGTCATTCGAGTACCGTTCTGTATATTATTCTCGCACATTTTATTGAGCCCCGGAATACGAACACCCACTCCTTTACTGAGAGTTGATTAATTCAAAATAAATAATAGCAATCAGAGTTGTTGACAAAATCTGTTAACCAGAATTATTCGCTTTTTCGCATACTAGAAACTATTTTGTATCGAAAAACGAGCTACAAATTTGATATAACAGTCCTGTCTACAAAATAATCAAACTCCCTACTCCTACCCGCGTCAGTGAAATGAGGGCTCAAGAAAACGTGCGCGAATAATATACAATCACTCAGTGCTGCTCGTGCCGTCAGTTGACACCATAAGATCGTACATGCTGTTCCGTGACGAGTACACAACAGTTCGTTGAACTGTAAACAATCCTAGTCTGATATTTTACGTTCATGGGAGTGTTTTAATTCAATGCAGTTCGTGTTTCAAAGATTTAAACAATACTAAAATTATTCTTGTACCGGATCCAAAGAAATAATTGTGAACATTGTGCCTGAAATTATGGAAACAGTGTAAATTACGATTGGTGCAAAAGCGGAATATTGCTACCATGCACAACTGGTAATTGCCTAATTCTACTGAGACTGTCGCTGGGAATCGGTGAAATAAGTGTCCTAACTGCGGAGAGTGACGTAAATGCGATTAATCAGGAATACTCAAACTACGTAATACCTTTCATCAAGCGATTAATCAATGTCTTCACTGAATACTCTTCACATCGTCCGATGCTCATTCGAGATAAAGATTTAGGAAGTTGACAGTATTACACTGGACACTGGCATGCTGCTCGTTGATTGAATTGTTTGATTTCATACTTAACAGTTCCTGTGTGAGCGAGTCATTCCACGCGCTAACGTTAATTCTGCGCAATCGGAAAATTAGAGTTCCTTTGCTGTCGACTGTAAGAGTAACTCGTGGCGTATACGAGTCATATCCATTGCTTCCTATTTTCATGTTGTTTTTCGATCATTTACTTTTTTCCTCTTTTTCATTCGGTTGCAAACTCGTTTAAATCTTACACAAAATCAGAAACTTAACATTTTTCACTACTCAATCATATGTTCGACCACCTTTGAAGCAACTGATAATAGATTGCTTTAAAAAAATATTGTACATCGTATGTTTTCGCGTTGGTGGCAAAACACAGTAACGGAAGGAAAGGTTCAAGAGACGAAAAAAGAGAACCACGTCTGCCTGCTCTGAAGTTTACACATATATCCCTCACTCCTTTGGGGTTCTTAGCGAAACCCGTGAAAAGAAAATCTTTTGGTTGTGAGCCCGGCCCGGTATATCCTCCCGGCCGCAGCTCAGCGAGGTTCCGTTAGGCGCGACGCGACAGCGCGTCTCCGCCTCTCTTCAGAGCCGCGCAAAGCGGACTTCTCCGTTTCTCGAGGCGCGGACCACCTCGCCGCGACCAACAAAGCGGCCACGATTCGTGGCGGCGGCAGCGGCGGCTGCGGCGGCGGCGGTGGTGGCTGCGCGGGCCCCGCGTGGGCGGCGGCAGCGGATATTCGATCCGCGGCGCTCGCTCCCTCTCTTCTGTCTTCTTCCCTTTTGCCGTGCCCTCGTCGCTTGCCGTTCCGCCGCCGCCGCCTCCGCTGCCCCCCAATATTTCGTCTCCGTCTTCCGTGGCTTCCCGTTTCTACCGACGTCGGTTTCAAGCACGGTCGCCGCACGCGTTGCCGACTGCGCGAAGGAAGAAGGGTGGACGACTAATAAAAAAATCTTGTGAGGTGTTCTCTCGGTGTTTCCTGTGCGAGGAAGATGACAAGTTTCTTTCAAGTGAAAAGTTCGCTGAGAGATCTTGAAGTACAAACGGATCATCAGTGTGAAGATTCGTCTTACAGGTCTTTGGCCTTTAAGATTAAATTCGTTCTTGTTATGAAAACATTTTTAAATTTTTTCCAGATAATAACTAGTAGGAATACTCAAACTACCTAATACCTTTCATCAAGTGATTAATCAATGTCTTCACTGAATAATCTTCATATCTTTCAATTTTCTTTTACATATTTGACACATTTAGAGTATACAGCGAAATACTATATTAACCGAACATGTCTACATGAGAGTATTTGCATGCACTTTATTGTTCATGCCTCAAAACGTAATCCAATTTTCCAACTTTATTTTTTTTTGATCGATCAAATAAGTTTCAATTCCTATTTAGAAACCTGAATTGTGATGAACAAAATATTTCAGTCATGTACAATTCCACAAACAAAATACGGTTACACTTCGATATCTTTATCTCATGAAGTCTGAATTACACATCTACCCACCTCTAGAAAAAATTGTTCAAAGACACAATGTTGTTGATAATTTGTATATTAAATTACGAATATTGAGTACGCCAAAAAATATTATGCAAAAGATTTGCATATCTTTGTCTCGGTTCTGAAAGTACCCAAATCCGTATTTGAATATACAGCTCTTAAAATAAAGTACTTGCGGGGAATTTTTTGACGTTCGTTTTAAAAATAATCTTATTATGTCATCTGAGGTTTGAGAAATCTCTTCGCATTTGTAAATCCTCCAGGGAAAACGTGCTTTCTTAAGCCAACGAGACCGAGCTCAGTAGTGGGGATTGTGTCACTCCATCGCCGAGAGTGTTAATTGAGCTTTCACTCGATGGAGCAGCGGGGTAAACACAGCTCCCTCTCTCTCTCTCCGTCTTTCGCGCGTCGCATCGTCTTCGTCTGCCTCTTTTCCTCCGCTCGGCTCTTCGCCCGGGGGCTCGTCCTTCCCCTCCGCCTGGGAGGCGGCCTGCGCAGTGGCCTGCGCGGCGCGGGGAGGCATTAAGAGGGCCTTGCATGCTAATGGCAGGGCGGCGAGTGGGAGGCGGCGAGCGGTGGGCGGGGAGTGGGAGGCGGCCGGCGGTGGACTGCGGGGCGGCGGGGCGGCGGGGCGGCGGGGCGGCGGGGCGGCGGGGCGGCGGGGCGGCGGGGCGGCGGGGCGGCGGGCGGCGCCGGATGCACGGGTATGCCCCAACGGTAGGGCCTCGCAGGTAGGCCGAGGAAGACTCCCTTCCGAGGTAGTTATTTAGTGTCAGTGGAAGGAGGAGCGAACTCCGACACTCCGCTGGAAGGAAGGTTGCCGCTGGCATGATGTTCAGAGGGATCCGCAATTTCTAATTTTAAAACATACATGATTCAGGTAGTTAAGTCCATTTTTAAGAATGTATAAATATTAAATTAGTGGCAATGCAATTTGCGTTATATTAATTTTGAAAACCTCACTATCTAAAAGTATATGAAAATGCAGATGTATTTTATAACGATGCAATGAAATATTTAATGAGTTAGATAATTTGAACAAGCATTATCTGACATTGTCTCCATAACTTTATTTGATATACAACTCAATAGTTCATAATATTATCTCAGGTGGAATTCAGACAACTGAATATTTTTTTTCTATTTAATGTTGAAAATGTCATAGTGTAGTTTGAGGCAGAACACTGAAGATATCTCAAGAGATATTAATTGGATGTCCAGATGTTAAAAATGCTTCATTCTTTGAACAGCCCTTTGCTCAAACCTGTCATAATAACCCAAGGCTTCTGAAAGTACTTAGTTGGTTTCTGGTCAATAAATAAGTAAAAATTCTATATTCGTATGAGCTAAAATGATTTCCATGACCTATGCCGTACAGGAACGTTCATTCTACATTCCAACTCATATTCTATGTACATTGTGTGGGAAATATATTAATATCGACGTAGAGTTTAACCACACTATCTATTCATTACGTGCTTTATGCAGAACAATGCACCAATAACGAATATACCAGGCTGTTTGTCCAAATGAAATTGAATCCATAATTACAAACGCAATTCTCGTGAAAATTAAATGAAAAATTCTAATAGCTGTACATGGTTTCTCGGCAAACTGAACTGTGAAATCAAGCAGGAGCGCATATTATTCACAGAGAGAATATTCGATATTTTTATATACTTTACTCTACGATGCCAGTCGTAAATTAATTGTATTTCAATATGATATAAATGATTTTTGACAAATTACTTGCGGATTTTTGTAACGAAGTGAATCAAGGGATTGCACGAGGTAACGTTTGAATGAAATGTATTTATATACCTCACTTAATACTTTGCGGCCTGAAAATAATAAAATTCTATCTGATTCTGAGAAAAAATTACAGGAGAGCATGTTGTTCATAGAATTTTTCCTACGAGTCTGGTTTGTAAGTTGTTTTAATACAATGTAGATCCCAAGAAAGAGAGTTCAAACACGTCAGAAACGTCATTTTGCCAAAATGTCAAAATCTTGTTAATCTGAGCCCGGATCATAATTGTCACACTCATTGTATTGAAGTATTTTAATTTGTTGCATCTGTTCCCGTATTATAACTTAAGATTTCAACCTGAAAATACTTTCATGATTCACTGTTTAAGTGAATGTGTCTCGACTTCTTCAGCCCTTGGGACGTAAGTGATAATCGTACTTGCCTAAGCTTTAGTGATGACATAGTGAATTTAAAAGGCAATGATACCATTGTACGACACGTTAGGCTGGGAAAGAGTAATTACATCCGAGAGGCAAGACAGGCAGGTGCGTAAACAGAGGGGCAACTTCAGAAGAGACGTTGTGAAGCGTGGATAGCTGAGACTACCATTACGTATTCCATCTTCTATTGGTATGGCCGTACATCAGCGCAATGAATCAAGCCCGACAATTCTGCAACACACTGGAAACCACTGGAACCGTAGAATTGCTATGATAGGATGAAAATAATTGGCTGTAACCCTTCATCACGCAGAAGAGAGCTTTATTCTGTAAAATTTTCTGGTCTATGAATTGCTTGATTGACTGATTCGTGATTCCGGGCGCGTCAACTAGAGAGGTCGTTAGTCCCGTAAGTGTCGTGCGTGTTTTCCTCGAGAGGTGGCGGTGATCTGTTCTCCACTGAGTGGCGAGATCAGACGCCGACCTACCGTCGACTAGTGGGGTTTCCCCACAACCAGGTATCTCCCACCAGCAGGACACCGCTCCAGCCGGGACAAGCTCCAAGCACCCGACTGGTCTCCCAGCGTGTGTGGTACTGTACATATTGTTAGTGTGAGTGTGTGTGTGTAAGGGGTGAGGATAGGACAAGGAAGAAGAAGGAAAGATCGCGCGCAGTCCGTGGCCCGTTTATTAGGGTACGGCTCCGGCATTCGCCTGGTGTTGATCGGAGAAACCACGGAAAATCCCGCCGCCGTCAGGACTCGAACCTAGGACCTCCCGGTCAGAGGGACTGTAGTGACATCAGTTGATGCACTGAGCCATCTCTCCCAGTTGTTTATGAATTAAGTCATTGCATTTTGTTTAAATTGAAAATTGAAATCACATTAACACATCGTTGCACTGAATTTGACAGATATATTTCAAAATAGAAAAGTGTTTTAAAATGTATTATGTGAAAATAAAAAAAAATATTTCTGGAGTTGCCAACTCGTGGACTTACGACACTTCGGAATGAAGCTCTTCAATTGTACTCGGATCTACGCGGGCGGGCGCCGGGCGCTAGGAAGGCGGGGGCGCCGGATGCGGCGGGGCGGAGGGCGCGGGAAAAGGTGTGCATAATGTATGCTCCTCGGCGATGACTATCTGCGGACGGCCGACGCGCTCCTGACAGATATATGACGACGTAGAAAGCTGCAGCGTTTCCTGAATGCATATTTCAGAGGGGGCGTGACATTTTCGCAGCTGGCGCACGGAGAGGGGAGGAGGCGCGCGCGCGATGTGCGGAGTGGAGGGGGTGGCTGGGAGGGGAGGCGAAGGGGAGCGGGCGTTGATGGCACTCGGGGGTGGGGGCGGTGGCTAAGGGGCGTGCGGCGCGGAGCGAGGGCGCAGTCGTGAATCGCCGCTCGGAGCTTAATTGAATGAGGGCACAACTCGTAGGAAAAAGACCGAATGCTGCTGACAGTGAATTGCACGCTTCAATTGACGTTGGTGCCACCTATGATTAGTCCTTTGTTACTTCGACAAATGGAGTTAAATTCAAAACGCTCGCCCATCTCGTATCCTTTACGCACTTGTTCACACAGAAGACTTTATAGTTTCACAGAGCGCTCGACACTACAGTAGTATTTGACAGTCGTTTTATGTCTGCGGATGTAGGTATGAAAAGAGACTCATAATATAAGATTTAGACTCTAGATATTAATTCTAGACTGGGTTTTGCAAGAGAATCCGTGATTATATCCTCTACATTAAGAAATATTTGCGACGTGCAGTTAGAGAACTAGCGGAACCGCTTTGCAACCCATGAAATGATTTTGGTACATCTAAAAATATTTCTTTTAGTACATTATTCATGACCACAGTTTCAATCATATTCAACATTAATAATTCAATCATTTTCATAATAGTAATAACCTTTCACTACTGATCAATATACTTTTTTCAGTTATTGTCAGGCTGTTTGAATTCAGCGGATTCACTTGATGAATATGGAACTGTAGTTCAATTATTCTATTCAGCAAGTATTTTGAAACGATCACAAACTCATTTTAAGACATTTAGAACAATGGAATATGAAAACGGTTCATTATTTCCCTTTTGAATCCGTTACCCTCTCCAAGAGTAACGTTCTTGACGCAACAAAACTTCAGGAATTTCAACAGAAATTCTCCGTTTCCAATAAATTTCTTTGGATTATGCCAATTGTATTGATCATGTAAATGTTATTGAAAATTTTATTCTGGATCCCATGTATGTGATCAAACTGTAGCTCTATAGCTATTATATTGTGTGAATATTTATAGAAAAACCATCTCAAATTTTTAAATGTGTCGAATGTGTTTGTTCCTAATGCCTTATTACATTCTTATTCAATACCTTATTGTACCCTATTTATACTAAGTACATGAATAACGGTTATTTTCTGGGCTTTGCGAAAGTTCTTATAATGAAGTTTTATATAATTAGAATCTGTTTTTCGGTGTACTATTATTATGATATGTTGCTGTCAGCATTACTTTGTTGGTATACTCTGTCAGTATATTATTACACCTTAGCATGCTATCGTGATTATCGCGTTGTTCTGAGCGTTCAGCCATATTTACTTTTCAAACCTCATGAGTAATTAGTACTACAGACTCATTAAATCATGTTTATACCTCACGTTCGAAGTCTGACTTCGACAATGTCTCACGAACATCCAGATCATCTTCAATTTTACTCTTTTGGCTGAAATATTTTGGCCCGATTTCGCTCCGAAACCCTAATATTTGTGTATTTTTCTGTTCACAGTCTGCAAGAGTTGCATCATCAAGTACTTAGAAAACAACAGCTTTTGTCCTGTTTGCGAAGTCCAAATTCACAAGGCTCAGCCACAAAAATGCCTTCGGTGAGTACCCGGTAAAATGAACAAAACCGTGCAAGCTGAACAAAACTCTGTGTATGTGTGTGTGTGTGTGTGTGTGTGTGTGTTTGTGTGTGTGTGTGTGTGTGTGTGTGTGTGTGTGTGTGTGTGAGAGAGAGAGAGAGAGAGAGAGAGAGAGTGATTTCTGTCCTTGTCCGGAAGGAAAGCTGTGAGCCCTTGTTACCCACACCTCTCTCCTATCAGAGCAGTACCAGTATTGATTCAACGAGAGGGGATTTCCTAGAAGGCTTTGAGCACTTGGCCTTTTTTCCATTTCCGGGAAAGACACGCGAACTGCGCGTTCAATTAGTACTCCTAATGTGCGCACTTCCAGCTTCACTTCATTTATTAACCGACGCAAAGTGCAGTTCCACGTTGGAAAGTCAATGCTCTGGAAATGTGACGCTCACGGCTATCTAGGATTATTTTGCTCATTTTCTTTAGTAGGAACAAAGGCATTATGAGAATTTGTAAATACAATTCCAAGGAATAATTCGGGTGGAATTGATTTTCAAAAGTCAATGCTTTTATTATTGTGAGTTGTCAGTAATTTTTATAATAAAATTATCGTGAACATTTCTGTGTGTCATTTTCCTCATAGTTTTCAATTAACGTTCCTCGACCGATGAATGGAAGATCACTTACGTTTCGGGCGGTTTTTATATTAGCTAATCGTCAATGTCTAAAGGCTTGCAACAGAAAAAATGCTGCTGAGCAAAACTACACAAATAAGGTTCCAAAAAGTAGCACGAACACTGCCCAAGAACAATCAGTAACACTGCACTATGTACTTGTATAACATTGCAATACGTTAAATATTTTAATTAAAAGTCTTCACGAATTCTCCAATAACATAGTATATTATACGTTCTGAACACTATTCTATATGCTTTGTATATACAGTTCAACAGTTTCTTACATACCAATAATACCAATAAAGTGATTCTTCCAAAACTGACATGTGACTAGCGATTTAATGGCGGACGGCTCCTTCCGGGGATCCGTGCTGTCGCATGACGTTAGCTGTGTAATAAGCAGTGACGTATGAGAATTCAATCTGCAGGTCCACGCTCGGTGTGGAAGTGAACGTAGTAAAATATTTGCATTTCCTAGTCAAACTGAAACTGTTGCATTGTTTTTGTATTTTTCCCGAATTCTTGGATACCCAACATTATCATAGACAATTTCCACACGGTCGGAGGATGCGTAGTTTTCTTTTAATTTCTGCGCGCATTGGAAATAAGTAACATAGATTCTGTCATTTTTTGCCATTAATAGTAATCCCAACTAGCTATCTAACTGTTTCTTCTTAAACGATTAAGTTTTTATTATTAATTATCTAAATATAAATCATTTACAAATGCATAACGAGTGGTTTTTTTTATTTGCAGACAAGACAAGACTTTACAAAACATTGTATTCAAGTTGGTACCGGCCTTGTATCAAGACGAAATGGAGAGACGTCGAAATTTTTACAAGCAGCACCCTGAGTATGGTAAGTATCGAACGTTTTGAATGTTTAATGTGTTTAGTATTGATGGCAGCTTATTGTACGCGCTGATCACACTGTTCAAAATGTGTGAGCTTATTGAACCATGACGCATATGTGAATTATTGTTATATGCAAGATGTTTACGGCAATACAAATTCAGGTTGATACTATCAATATCAAATCATTACGAAATATCTATTTTGCTGAAAATGTAGGATTAACGAAGTTCGAAGAAAAAGTCTACACGACTGTCAGGAAGCAAATAGAAAGTTCTAAACTTTGGAAACTGAATAATAATATTTGGGCAAATATTAATGTGTATTTTAAATGTATTTATTTGTTTAATTAAGAGCAATATTAAAAATTGTATTATCTAGATCCGGGTAAATAGTTTATAAATTGTTCTGAATGGTGGAGTCGCATTTATTCTTGAAGTACGGATCTTTCGCTGTTGCTGGAGTAAACTTTTCATTTCACTTGAAACAAAATATACTAAGACGAGTGTAACTTCATTCTTAAAATTAATAGCATAATATTTCCTGAGAAGGCTATCCGTCGTCATATCCGTCATTGCACAGTTCCATTATCACAGACGTTTGGGGCGTTTTTAGGATCATACCGTCTCATTACAAGTAAAACACATTAAGTCAAAATTTTCAATGTTGGATTCGAAAAAACAAAACTCAACACGATGCTGTTGTGAATCTTTCTGTGAGCTGATAGAAAAACTAGAGGAGCACAAATAACAATCTAACGGCCTATGTTGAGTATCGAGGTAACTTAATAATGCTATTTTGGCTAAAGAATTGGTGAAAACAGATTCACTTCTTTGTGAATATAAAGTAGAAAATTTATTACTTCACTCTGAAATTCTATGTTAAGAAATTTCTACCATAATAATAATAATAATCATAATAATAATACTGATAATAAAGAAAATAGTGATGATAATAATAAACTTCTTCATAACATATTTTGCCAGTGCGCACTGCACTTTTACTAGATTTTCTAGAGTATTTTTTATAATGCATACATATTAATAGCAACTGTGTTTTCGGGAGCATAGTGTATGTGTGCAAAACGCACACGACTTCGTACAATAAACGAACGTCTAGAAGTGACGGCTCATCAGGAATCTCTAGAGAACCACAAATGAACGCATGCCAAGCTCCTTAACACCCGCGAAGAAAACCACGCGAGAAGGAAACTTGTAAATGAGATCATCTCTAAACCAAGCTATCAATCGTGGACATGCTTTGGTATGCGAAGCAGAGATGTTGCTTTGCTTCTGGACGCTAAATGTACTATTACTTTCTATTTGCGTACGGATCCTTGAGGGGGAGGGTCTCTTTTCGCTGGATGAGGATGGAGTGGAACTGCGGTGGGGGGTTAGTTGTTTTGTCAGGAATAATAGGTCAAATCAAATGTGAAGCTCGTTTGCCGAAAAAAATATTTTTGTATTGCATTGGAGTGAAAATGTGTAATTTTCAAATTACTATCCACGCTCGTTCAGGTCTGCAGGATATACAGGTGTCCAGAAGCTCCTGTTAAAAAATTCCCCAGATTCTTTGTTGTCATTCATAAAGAATGGCAGATCCAGTTTTTCCGAAAAAAAAATTGACTTCAAGAAAACTGAGTTTAAATGTTACTTCCGGGCGCGATATTGTTTTGTAGCGGGAGCTTCTGGACACACTGTATTTGTTTAGTAAAAGAGGGGGCACGGTTTCTGGGGCTCACGCAAATGTGCACAGACTATATTTCTCCCTTATAAGTTGCATACTTTTTTTCTATTTTTGGCGATAAATAAATAGATTAAAAAACATCTCCCCCAATGCGCCCTCCTTTGCCGGCGGCGACAAGTGGCCTCGCAGAGCTTCTTTTTTTCGCGTTCTGTAGCCGCGATTGAGCCCCCTGGCGGTGGGAGGAGTAATTAGGTTGACATGGATCGCCCGGCGCGGCGCGCGCTGGTAATCGGATGTAATGATGTAATCGATGACACGCTGGATATGATTAGTTCGCCCGGCCCACGCTGGAGGCTGCCACCGGCCAACGGAGTGGAGCAATACATCTCCCGCTGCGCACTTCCAACGTGTTTATTCGCGCGATCGACTGATGTGTTATTAGAAAGGCTAATATAACTCTAAATTATGAAATCTCCATTTGAAATTGATTTTTTGAAAATTTGGATAGAAATTGGTCTCCGAGTGGAATTTTTTAAGCTCCAGAATGGCTGCCAATAAATTATTATTAATTAATTGGTAATTTAAGGTACGAGTGAAAGCAGTTGACAATTCGTAACATTCTGTGACAGGAAACTAATTAAATACGTTTGATTCATTTAAAAAATAGGAATTAATGTTGTAAAGTGCCATGTGAAATCTAAATTCAAAACTATGCTGAGATAAACTTGTTTGGAATTACTTTTTAATATATTCTAAAGTTTCATACTCTTCGTTTCTCGCTCTGGCAATTGAAAAAAATGTTAAAAGTCTCGTGGGTGTAATTGTGGTTTGAGATGCTGCGCCACAGTTCACATTATTGAAGGATAAATGCTAGCTGTCGGTATTTCCATAATATCGTGGTAGTGTAATACAAGGAATCAGTATTCATATATTAAAATAGATTTCTCGTTCTGTACAGAAAACGTATTGGTATTTTTTCGAAACTGATTCGAAGTCCATTTTTATTTCACTGGCTCTACAACCCTTCTTAGGTTTTGACCTAATTTCCGCGTATTCGCGATACTACCGGGTTTTTTTCTAATATGCGAAGAATAGGATTGTGGGGACGGAGTTCAGTTCATCGTCCAGTACTAAGGATGGCCTTGAGGACAAAATGAGGAAGGATCACGTTTGGTCCTTGGTCCGTTGCTTGCTTTCGGCCCCGAAAATGCTTGAAAAGACTGGAGGAAACCAAGGAAAGGGCCAATCGGAGCAGCCACCTACAAGAATAGCAATCACTTGGGCCAGGCTGCATACGGGGATCCACTGCTTTTCTCTTCTAGCACTGTCAAGGTCTTCTACTGGTGGCTGTGGCAGGGTTCGTGGCACTGTAGCATGTCATGAGCTACTCTGTGCAACTAGCGTCGGGAAAGGAAACTATTAGTAACCCCGCCGTTTTACAAAAGTGATGGCGGTATCTCTTGTGGCGGGGTAATGAACTACGTGGAGAGGCGATTTCGTCGTGGCACTCGTGCCACGGACTCCGGCTAGTGGCATCAACCTTGACAACACTGCTCTCTTCACGAGACTGAACCGATCACGTTCGAGCTCCGCCCCCCCCTCTGTTGGGCTGATCTAATAACCAGAGGGACACACTGGTGGCCCGGGGATTAACTCGGGGCCACAATATACCAAGTGGGACGTCCACTTGATCTACTCTATCTCCTGAGACAGCGCAATTATTGAAATCTTATTCAGGTAAAGGCATCGTCCAACTAAGCTTGTTTACGGGTGACAAAAGGGAGTTTTTGCCACCTCGAACGGTAAACATTATCGATCTTCTGCTCATGCGCAGTTCAAGTTTCGCATCACTTTAGTGCATTTGCGCATGCGCAGAATATGGATAGTGCTTAACGTTCGAGGTGGCAAAAACTCCCTAAAAATCCCACCTCGTCTGGAGTCGATCCTAGAAGCTTCTCCGTATACGAAACTTCACTTCCGGACCCTCAACTACATTACGCCAACGGTACATTTTATTCTGTCGTGAATATTTGCGCTTACTCTGTACTCCAGAATCTCCGCTTATTGATGTTTGAGGACGACTATTTACTCTAAACTAATTACTGTCCGTTTGGTGCGAAAATACATACGAATACTGAAACTTCCACGAATCGGATTTGTTTACGCTGGCACCTGAATAAATGCCGTGCTTTGTGAGCTGTACGCTTTCACAGTCGCCCGTCGAGAAGAATCCTAAAAAAAGCTGCCAGAGCTGTTTGAGAGGTGGTACCGGCCCCCACCGTCCAAACCTCATCATGTGAAATGGAGCAGACTGTAAAACTCTGCTCTCGCGCTCTGTTGCCCTCGGCTGGTGCACAGCGATACTACGTGACCTCGACAGCGCGCGCGTAATCCGCTTATCGCGCGGCCACTGATGCCAGCGCCGGCGCTGCTTTGCATCCCGTCGGCGCAGTGCACTGGGTCATCCGGTCGTAAACTACGAAGTGCTTTCTTTTTTAGCACATCACCTTTAGGTATCAGTTGTTCTTCGCGGTTAAACGGAGATAGTTCCCCGCTATATGAAATTGGGTTAGAAGAGGACTTGTGTATACTGCACGCTGTGACGCCGTAATGGTTTATTCGGAATCCGTGTCGCCAATGAGAGAATATCACTTTACGTGAGAGACGTAATGCCACTCTAACCTGGATCACGTATTTGGAAAAGGTACGCGACATTCGTGTTTGGCGAACAAGTTATTTAAACGTTTCTTTTGTCATATTTGTGTCAGAATTATTTTGTGGTAGCGATTGTTATACTTTTGTCATATTTTTTTCACAATGATTTGTAGTTGCGATTGTCCCTGCAGAAAGCATTTAATTTTGAATTCATCACGCTTCTGTTTTAAAGACAGCTTGCCTAAACAGAAATACGAATCAGTTACTCAAATAGTCCTATAGTCAGTAATGAAGCGCAGGGGGTAATTAATGTCTCTTCGTGTATTTTGACATGTTCGAAGTGAAATGTTACACAAATATACAGTTCGTTTTGAAGAGATTGCCAACAAAAGCGGCTTATTAACAACTTTTAAATTTGTGTACCTTTAAATGTAGTTCTATTAGTGCAGGTAATACAGTACCGTTTAAAACAATTTTATTTAAAATACTTAACAACAAATAGTTAATTAAATATGGAAAATCGTTTCAATTTTATGATGTATCAAAAATGTGCTTTAATTTGCTAAGCGCTGCGAGACATCATTATTCACGATGTATGTTTATGTGCGTGGAAGTTCTGACAAATGACGTGGATTACTTCATTAATAAGTAATTTACTAAAATCAATAGTGACGAATTTGTAACATTATAAACGCTTATGTCGCTAATAAATGTTTCCGTGGTACGGAATATATTGAAAATAGTCACTGTTTCAATAACTAGATGTTTCAAGGACCGAGGATCAATGTATCATAATTATTCGCATTTTTATCGAGTTTAACCCAGAAAAATGCAATTCTTTGTAATTATTATAATTTATTTCATTTTAGTGAATAAATAAAACATGATCTATAATCTTGTTTTATGTTGTTGGAATTTTTCACTAAAATTACTGTTATAATAGGGCGTCAATGAATATCAGTGTATACAGCAAGTCGGAAGGAAGCCTTATACGTAATATAATGAAATATTCAGAAATTCCCAATTTCATTTGACATTATTAAAATATTATGCGTGCTGTTTTTATAACCTCCGACGAACTATAACAAAAAGATAAAAAGTAAAGAAAAAAGCAATTTATTACCAATCGTTTCTTTATCATTTATTTTTATTTCTCTTATCTTTTCGATTCCCTCTTCGACGAACGTTGCTGCCAATGATGTAAGATGGGTCTGATCTGTGCTTTAAAGCAATCACTGATCTGGAAGCTTTCGTCTCGAAGCCAATTTTTCAATTCAAGGTAGAGAAGATGATCATTCGGTCCTTTTCAGAAACTAGCATTTTTCGTCTTTTGTGTGAATGTTTCAACCGTACATTTGGCTCTTTCTGTGGTCAATTTCTGCCATCCTATGCCCTTCTTAAGAAAGCCAATAAGATTTCGCAGCTCGCACTTGCCGGGAGCGTCAATCGTGGAAGCCAACTTCACAATCCTACAGATCAGCTCCAATGTTTGATATTGTGTCGTTAGAGGCAGAGGATATAGTGAAAGGGATGCAGAATCGGCCATTGTTAATCCCGAAAGCCTCCTACTTCTCTGGCGGTTTATGGGCTCGATCGGAAGCTGTAAAAGCGACCTACGTAGATTAAATACACTGTTATTTGATTATATGGGTGGCCTGACGTTATTTCCCTCCAAATTATTTCTTTTAAAAGCAGAAAGCAATTAAAATAGTTAGTAAATTCTGCTAAATAAAGTTTCCATTCATTTCAGTGTTTTAGTAACAGGATATCGCGAACTGCCTGATAAAATCAGCTATTAACTCGTGAAATACTCCAGAAATGAAAGTGGCTCTTCATCTTTGACGTGCCGCTGAGTGTGAAAAGTATTTTTAAAATGCGAGATCTGCAGTCCATACCATAAATTTGCGTGAGTTACGAACTCGTACTTTCAAAAGATCATGTTATAGCAGGTCACAGGAGTGTGTTTTCAAAGCATACCATGTCATGCACAGACCTTACCATGTCACAGGAGTGGTTTTTCAATAACTCCTGTGAAAATATAATTGCTTTGGATCTCCGTGAATGTTATCTGACATCACATTAAATGATGCATTTCACCAGTTGGTTTTGCATTTCAGCGTCCGTTTCGGTTGCACTATACCGTGGTTATTGAGAAATTCTCGGGAATCGTATACGCAGTGGGTGTGCGACCCAGCGATTGCATTATTACTGCATCGTGTTTCGTAGAAGTCCAATAGCCCCGAGCGAGCCCCTCCTCGTTGAGCTCTCGGAATAGAAGCGCATTTAGAGATGGTCCCCTCACCACTGTCCCTCTCAGCAGAACACAAAGGCAGCACCCACTGCATTCCAATTGCGTGCCCTCCATTCCGGCGCCGCCCTCACCGCCGCCCTCACCGCCGCCCTCGCCGCCGCTCTCGCCGCCGCTCTCGCCACCGCCTTCGCCGCCGCCTTCGCGGCCGCCCCTCGCGGCCGCCCGCGCCGGCGCCCCCGCCTTCGCCCTCGCCGTCACCCTCGCCGCCGACTTTTCACCGCCTTCGCCGCCACCCTCGCCGCCGCCACCCTCGCCGCCGCCACCCTCGCCGCCGCCGCCTTCGTCGCCGCCCTCGCCGCCGCCCTCGCCGCCGCCGCCGCCCTCGCCGTCGCCCAAGCCGCCGCCCTCACCGCCGCCTCGCTGCCACCCTCACCGCCGCCTCGCCGCCGCCCTCGCCGCCGCCCACGCCGCCGTTTAGGCCGCCATCCTCCCCGCCGCCCTGCCCACGCCCGCCATTACGCCGTGCGAGTTGGATATATGGACACACTGACTAACAAATAAAAGTAGTCACTTCACTTCATTTGCGTATACTCTTACCTCGCAGTTCGTTCAAATGAACATAAATCGCACGGTATTAATGACATAAGTCGTCCGTTTTATTAAGGAAGAGAATCAAGGAGTAGAGTTTTGCGTTATCAAATTTAATTCGACTGATGGCAGTAGTGTTAATGAGCATGAAGATTTAATTAAGCGTACTGCGTTATCCTTTGAGAAGAGAATTAAAAAAAAATTGAGACCTATACTTAATCGGAGTGATGGTGCGATGATTCATTTCAAAGAACGAGTATAATGGTTGCCTACTTATCAACCATCGGGAAGAAACTTCCAACAATTCTACAACTTTCATTTCAATGTACATGAAAAGATGTCTTCGTTCATACTGTTCCTGCACATTAGCTGTGACCTTGCAGTTCTCGACCTGTAAGTCATTTTCAGCGACAGTATCAACACGAAGCCGACAGCATGCGCACGTGCGTTAACATGAGCTCGTTTGGTAATATTATGTTTTACATTATTTCCAGATCTTCCACCCAAACCAGAAGACAGAGGCATGGAGCTTGAGAGGATGATATTTTCGCCCAAGGAGAGTATTAGCATCTCCCTGCAGTACTTCAATCCGTAAGTATTACGCACAGTTTTTTTTTCACATTTCGTTACTTTTTTCTGTCGATCCGTTTTTCCCCAACGACATTCTACCATAGGAATCGCAATGATATCGTTTCGTCGTGAAATTAAGAAAGGTGTTATTAGCAATTCTTATTTACAAAAATTCTTGCTCTGGAACTTCGATAACTCGAATTTGAAAGAGGATAAGAAAAGATACAGATCTATTATAGTAACCTCTCGTGTCGAGAATTATTTATTTCAATGTTTTGAGATATTGAGGTTCGAGTCTTCTGAGTGATACTATAAGACAGCTCGAGCGTTAAAGGACCGAAATTATAAGGCAATGTTTTCTGCCGTACCCTTTTTACATATGTAAATGTGCATAACGCAATATTACGTATAAAAATTGAACACAATTTTTCATGTCACGAAACACTTGAGCGGCGACAAATTTTGGAAGCGTTGCGAGGAGCAGTCGTTCGCGAAATGTTTTGGCAAACGCTTATCTTAGTAGCGTGTCAAAGCGCAATCTTAAGTCTCGTGCTCTTCGGCGTGGCCTTTGACCGTGCCTTACTGAGTATTGACGCTCTCTTCCCCCCGAAGATGCTATAACCGCTACGGCACAATCAAATAAAACAATTGGAGTATTTAGTACTCATTTATTACTAAATCATTAGCCATGTTACTGTTACCGTTAATTAAATAAATGCAGTTGTGCTGGCTTTGACAGTGGCTCAACCGCATATACAAGCAAATCGAAACGATATGAGTATTTAATACTCATTTATTACTGATTGTGTCTGGCGTTCAATGAATGCACGGCGATTTAATAGAAAGTCGCGCACCCTTGTAAACAGATTCTCTGTGTGCGCTGAGGATGGAGTATTGCAGAAGGAACAGAAATAGATGGATGAATGGTAATTCGCAACTATCAATGTTCCTCGTGCTGCCATAATTACTTTTCGCTACTTTGCTTCGGGTATTACATACAACTCAAAATCGAACGTCAGCTGTGCGATGTTGCCAGTAGGTATTTACGTATCTACCCCTCATTGCAGGGTCTCGTAGAGCCGAGGTAATGTTTGCGCGCAATTTCATTTTCAGATTTCCAGCGATTTCTTTGCCTAGTGAAGCCTCTGTGCGTATATTGTGCAGTGTTCTTGTGTTGTTTTATGGTTTTGGAGTTTGACAATAATTACAGGTACTCTGGATTTCGCAGTTGAAGACCCAAGTGAACAAAAGCTAGTGGTGCTACAACAGCACATATTTTCTAGCATAATTTCTTTTGCAATTTTCGAAATTTCAGAGAGTTTAACGAAAATGCGACTTGTACAAGTGTCCGTTCCTCTTCTAAGTGTTCTTTGCTCTGTTCGTGGGAAAATTGGGAGCCATTTTTTAAGAATCATTTTATTTAATAAATTGCATTAATTTCAAGCAGAAATTACGCAAAAATTACTAGTCTTTTAAAAAAAATTACATAACCTAAAGATTTAATTTTTTAAAAAATAGATTTTATTTAAAAGAAAATCTCCATCAATATTGTAATTTTGCAATGTTACTTTTTTGCAATTTTCGAAAATCCAGAGTTAGCCGAAAGTGGGATTGTACCACTTTTTATCGTCCTTTGATACAAACAAGGAGGAAAATTTAAAGAAAAAAATTGGAGTCACTTTCGAAAATATAATTGTTGCATTATAAGAGTGATGTGTGAACGTAAAGTGATGCAGAAAAGGAGTAAATAAACGGTACTGAAGCATAAAAAAGATGGAAAAGGGGGCAATGTAATAATATCACAATAAGGTGCAGAAATTCTGTTTATTCCGCTTCATTTCACCACTCCCCCTATACATAAATTAAACTATCTTTATGAAAACAGCTATACTTTCGAGGTGCCGCACTTTAAAGTCCTTTTCCTAATAATAATTGTGCATTACATTCACACTGTCTATTTCTGAGTCTCCTGCAACAATTCATAGGGTTAAGGAAAACGAATAAATCTATCAAGGGATTGAAGTTATCGAGGTTCCACAGAATTAAAATAAATGTCAATGAAAAATCAAACTGCAATATGAAATTTTAATAATATGCAATCATTTTAATAACAAACAATTTTTCACGTGTACCTAATAATCATTTAAAAATAAATTGTAAAAGTAATTATCATTTATTCCTAGTTCAGAAACTGCAACAACGGGATTCATTTTATTGATTATTTAATTTGCACATTATGTTAATAATTTTCCAGCATTTTTCTTATGCGTACCATGGATGATAAAGGTAACTTCTAAAATTTTTCTGTGTTGTGTGGTCTCTTATTGAAGCTTCTCAATACCAGACCCGTCGCTCCTCATATCCTTTGCTGTACATTCGTGTCACATACATTACTCCAGTTGTTGTATTCATCGTTGGAATAACTTTAAACCTGCATGACTAAACGGTATGAGATTATTTAAGTTTATATCAACGATATTTAATCTAGTGTTTCATAAAATACACAATTGTATCCAATTAATTACTGGAGGTGGAGGATACTTCTCCTTCTCCAACGGCCCAAAGTGAAAATTACAGGATATTCAATAGAGTGACTGCTACTATCGTTTCTTCCTGGAACGAGTTGAAAATGAAGAAACAGTCCTAAGCCTCTTTCCCGTCCTCTTTTTTGTGTTTTACTTCGATATTTTTACTATTTTCGTGCATTTCATTTGGAGTTATTGTTATGAAAAATGTATTAACCTAAGTAATACAAATGGCATCATTATTCAAGAAAATTTGATTGTGATGAATACTGGAAGTATATTTAGTACAGTTCCAATGTATTTTCGCTTTAAATTACAGCTCGCTCTGATACTGCAACTCTTGAAGAAACTTTAAATATACTGATCAGATTAAATTCAGTATTGGATTTATTTCATTTTACCTATAGGTAATATATTTTAAGACGTAACAAAGCAATAAGTCATTTTGTGTTTAGGTCAATCAGAATGGAATTTTTTTATATGAATTGGAATCGTACGTAATGAAAAGATATAAAGAAAATAAATAAGTTATAAAAAGAAATTGTGAGAGCGCCTCCGTCCGGCCTCCGTCCACCCTCCGTCCTGACTCCCACCCCTCTCCGTCCCGCCTCAGACCCCCACGTCCCGCCCTGCGTCCAGCCACCGTCCGCCCCTCCGTCCCGCCTCCGTCCCGCCTCCGTCCCGCCTCCGTCCCGCCTCCGTCCCGCCTCCGTCCCGCCTCCGTCCCGCCTCCGTCCCGCCTCCGTCCCGCCTCCGTCCCGCCTCCGTCCCGCCTCCGTCCCGCCTCCGTCCCGCCTCCGTCCCGCCTCCGTCCCGCCTCCGTCCCGCCTCCGTCCCGCCTCCGTCCCGCCTCCGTCCCGCCTCCGTCCCGCCTCCGTCCCGCCTCCGTCCCGCCTCCGTCCCGCCTCCGTCCCGCCTCCGTCCCGCCTCCGTCCCGCCTCCGTCCCGCCTCCGTCCCGCCTCCGTCCCGCCTCCGTCCCGCCTCCGTCCCGCCTCCGTCCCGCCTCCGTCCCGCCTCCGTCCCGCCTCCGTCCCGCCTCCGTCCCGCCTCCGTCCCGCCTCCGTCCCGCCTCCGTCCCGCCTCCGTCCCGCCTCCGTCCCGCCTCCGTCCCGCCTCCGTCCCGCCTCCGTCCCGCCTCCGTCCCGCCTCCGTCCCGCCTCCGTCCGAGTCTTTAGTTTTCCCTCTTCTAAGCTGCTGAGTACTGTGCAACCACAAAGGGGAAGCCCAGAGTAGACGCGTGCTCTGCTGAGGCTTGCGCCATGCCAAGACACGCGGCGCGGCGTCGCCTCAACACTGTGCCTTAGCGATCGTTTTTGTGCCCGCGGGCTCGCTGCTTTTTGCCTTATCTGCCGGTGCTGCGGCTGACGCAACCCGATTATTTATACGCGTCAAGTGAGACTGCGTGTGCTCGTTCATTATAAGCGCGGGAACCGGAGCGTGGAAAAGGAAGGGCGATGATGTGCAGTGTGGAGTAATAGAGAAGCAACTACTGCGAAAA
>JAHLJT010008446.1:79600313-79621144 GCA_031308135.1 Acheta domesticus | reverse complement strand
TGGGAGTGCGCTAGTAAAGGAATTTCATAATTATTACTGCTCTATTTGATGTAATTTGAAGGGAATCTAGTGCTGAGTGGCTGTACATTTAAACGTATTGCATACAGGCAATTACATTGCTTGTATATAAATTCATTATCAGATATAATTCAATTAGTTATAAAATTGTGTCCAAATCTATTTCGCTTCTTAAACATTGCCATCGTTTATTTAGAGTAACATGATTTTTCGGTTAGATATTAGTTTATCATTAAGGAGAAATTACATTGTGCAAAATACCATCTGCTATTTAGTATGTGAATGAAAATATTTAAGCCGTAGTCACGAATCAACGCATCGTTATTTGCATTTTTGCAGGATGTTTTACTGCTGATTAATTAGGGCGTGTTGGTGAGAAGAGAGCAGTTGAAATAACCTATATCGGTAAGTTGTAAATTTTTCTCATTGTTTTAAACAATAGAATAATGTTACTAATCTCGTGAAATTTAATGTTTATTTAGAATTTTTCGTACTTGATATATATTTATTAAATCTAATATTCTTTGAATGTGCGTATACGACATATCATCATTATCATTTCCTGTACCCCGAAGATCTGTACTTGTAATCACTTCCACGGGCGGCGAAGATGATCGTTCACTTTTCTCGCCCGATGATGCCCTTCAAAACATCATGTTAAAAAATAGATATTGATAGACAAGAGAAAAAAGCGCGCACGAGAAATAAAAATAGAATTTGGCGATTGTACAAAAAGTAATTCTTCTCTCCGTCTGTCAGTTACGATGAGTACTAGCAATAATGTGATAAAATGACACGTCAAAAAATGCCAAGAAAAGCATTTTTTAGTTAAGCAAAGAAATATGTTTACAAAATAGTGCGTATTTACTATTTAAAACGTCTTAGATACTCCACCCGACAGCAGGAATATAAAGAAAACGACCGTCTGTGGCCGCGAAATCAACGGCACCGGATAAAAGTTTTCCGCAAATGGCAATTTTTGAGATGGTCACTTTTCCCGTGCACCGACCGTACACGGAAAATTATCTACCATGACTACACGGAACCAGGACAAAACACTGCACTCCCCCAACCCCGCCTGTTCAAATCTCTATGTCCGCCCCCGCAGGCACAAGTTGGCTCCGGCACCCGACGCGTGGGCGGGAACGGCACGCCTTGAGGTGCGCGGACCACTTGTTAGAACGCGCGAGAGGAGGCGGCGGCGGCGGCGACGGCGTCGCGCAAGCCAAACAGAGCCCGCGATCAAAGTTTTACGATCAGGGGACGCGGCGTTTGCGGGAAGGCGAGCGCCAAGACAAACGCAACCCCCGACAGCTGCGTCCGCAGCCGGAAACATAAACGGGCGCCGAGCACTGCCGCGTTGAAAGAAACGCCGGCGTAAAAACACCGAGCGGCTTTGCGCCTCCCACCTCTACCTCATTTTTTTGATTTAAATCTTTCTCTGCTACAGCGTACTTAGCCGCTTTATAGAACAGATTAGAATAATTACAATATACGTAGGTAAGTCAAAAAGTATCTGCAATTTTGGTCTAATTGTCTTTAGTTTGATTCCACGGCTTTGTGTGTTGCATAACTACTAGATGGGACCGTTGTCTTTGCCTGTGGGAGGTTTCAGCGTTATCTGATCAGTCAGTCTTGCGCTGTTGTGGTGTAAAGATGGCTACAGCATTCTCTGTTTGCACCAAAGAAGAAGAGCGTTCCGTAATCCGTTTTTTATGGTTTAAAGGTGGAAATCCATAGCAGGTTTTCAGCTCAATACGGGCACAATGTTCTACCACAGAGAAATGTTTATCAGTTCCCAGAACTGTGGTCGAACGAGAAGCTATGGTGTCCAAAACGACTCAATGAAGAGCACAAGCGCAATCGTGTGAGAATCGGGTGTTGATGTATCGTGTGTCCCAATCTCGCCCTGTCGGAATACCATCTGTTTGGTCCGTCGATTCTGCTCCGATTAACAGTTCAAAGAAGTGGTGCATATGCGCCTTATTGCACAATCAAAAACATCTTTTTCCGAAAGTATCGGAAAGCTTGTGCAAAGATGGGCCAAGTGTATAGAAAAGAAGGGTGACAATTTAAAAAAATGATATCAATAACAATTGTGTTTTCATTTTTAAGCCAAGCACTTCAACTAAAGTATTATGTTGGTTACATCTCGGAAATGCTGCCGTGTGTTACCATGTTTTACACACAAAATCTGTCATTTATTTCCAAGGGATACATCATCTTACACGGTCGTCTAGATACAAACGGACAGCAAATAAAGTTGCCACTACGAAAAACTACATTATGAATTCGTTCGATTTTATATCTTTCAGTTACTGGTACATTTGAAGAAAAAATACTTCATTTTCGGAAGAAGAACGAATTTGTTGAACGTGTGTGCATGAGAACGAGTTCACAAAGAGTATCAACGGCTTTTATGTGTGCAGTCGAGTACGTGGTGGCCAAGCGGATCAAATCGCACGGGGCCAGAGTGGAATTGTTCGCATGGCGAACAGAGGATTCCAGCGACTCGACGTGCCAATCTAGAGAGCGCAGCGAGTGGTCGTGAAATGGCGATGAGACTGTCCCAAACGGTAGGGGAGTGGAAATGTGGGAGGGGACATTTCAAGCCCCATTGTAGCAGAGCTTTCGACTTCATTAAACTCTATTAATATCCAACCCCGCGAATGTAGGTTTCTTTTAATACGTACACAATTTTCTTTCTTATTGCACTTTAACAACTAAATAATACAATGCGAATAAAATTAAAAAAGTAAAATAATTAGAAAACTCTCCTGTAAATTCAGCGACCAGGTATTAAAGAGAGGAAAACAATTTTCACATCCCCTAGCTATTAATATAATGTATGAAGTGTAATTTTTTCCATTTAAACTTATCTCGTTATTCGTTGACAATAAATGCACGTTCTTTCCACAGAATGAACGTGCATTTATTGTCATTTTACGTGTAGTGTATCAAGGATTTTACTCTTGGTAGTCACTAATTACTAAATAATAATTGCAATTCTCGTCCAGGTGTTTTTTTGTGCTGTGAGATTCAATAAGAGATTTCAATCAGATTTCAAAGAGATTCAATAAGAGGTGTATCTAATACCGCAGTTCTAGACAGGAAAGAGAGTCAGTGGTAGTGGTTTGTCGTCGTCATCGTCTCCAGCGACACGGACGGGGGCGGCGGCGGCGGCGACGGCATGGGCAGCAGCGTCGTAGGGGGCGGCGCAGCGTCCGCGGGGAAACGCAGCGGCAGCGGCAGCGGTGGCGTTGGCCCGGGCCGCCCTTCCATCTCCTACTTCCGCGCTGATTTCTCCGGGCGCGCCTCCCTCCCCCGCCCGCTCCCCGCTCTCCGTTCCCCGCTTCCCGCCCGCTCCTTTCCCCGCATGCGCGCGCGCCCCGCGCCACGCGGCTCGTGAATGCGGCGTTGGCCTACCTCGCCCGCGCAGCCGCCGCCACCGCCGCCGCCGCCGCCACAGCGCCGCACCCTGCCCGCGCCTCTCTCGCACGCACAATGGGGGCCTCGCCGCCGCCGCCGCCGCGGAATACGGAACCCGCTTTTCCCTGGCGGCTCCGGGGCCGCGCCGCTCCTCCCGCTTCGCACAACCGCCGCCGCAGCCGCAGCGACGCCGTGCGACGGCCTCCACAGGGATCCCGCGGTACTTCCGACTCCGCTTTGCTCGACGCGGAAGCGAACATCGCGCTGGAACGCGCACCCAGCGCACGCGGCCCCGCAGCAGCAATCGAACCCCGAGGAAGAAAACATTTCCCTTTGACGTATATTTTTTTAAAATTTGTGCACAGGTTTTTACTCCTGCAATACGTTTAGAATTTTAAGCAAATTCTACGCCGTTTATTTCCGATTCTTGATCCAACTGCACAAATTACCTTTCCGAGAAATTTTGTCTTTTACCATTCTGTTTAAATATTACCGTAATCGATATTCATCAATACCTCATGAAAATTAACCACATTTTTTTAGCATTTTCATGATTTAAACTCTAGTGTCAGATTCCCGTAGATTTTTACATTTATAGTTTTATTTGCATTACTTAATTCATTTTCAAAAATATCCCTTAAATGTCACGTATGTTTATCCATCTGTTAATATAATATGACAACCAGTTCGTTTGTAATTCTTTCGTATCAAAAAGAGCGTAATGCAATGTTATATAAGGTCAACCCAAAGGAAACACTTCAAGCCCGGAGGTTTTGTGGGTTTCCGCGTGCTCTTTCCACAGATGGCCCGCACTCGAGGGCCTTCGTTTGTTTTCACGAGCTGCCAAGTGACAGGTTATAACGGGCGGGAACGACAGTTTGCGAGCGTCCTTTCCTGGAATGGATCGTAGGCACAATCCTATCCAGTGGAAAAACACGTCAACAACACCAAAGAATAATAAATACAATTAAACCACGAACACAACACATTTTAGAATTTGTCGGAAATAACTAGTGGGAAGTAACAATGCTCTGCAGTCTCGAATGCAATGTGTTGCCATTTTTTGTAATCTTTTTAGATAGTGTGATTGAGATTCAATTCAAAATTCATTAGTACTGCATCGTCTACTTAAATGAACGTACTAGAAGAATGTTTTTGAAATCCCCATTCATTTTACTCAACTTTTGTGACAGCAGGCGTATCGAACGTATATGTTATTACATGAGATACATGTAATCTTCCCACTGGTCGAAAAAAATTACACAGTAGTCTTTGTTCTCCTGCCTACTGTCCCATCTCCAGGCTTCCCACAGGTCCTCGCCCCGCGAATTTAGACCTTCTCGAACAAGCGATCCAAGCTGACGCGACCGCGGCCGCATTTGCATTCCAAACGCGGCGGCATCTCGAAAAGGAGGATCACTTATCTGCTCATCGCCATCTCGCCCTTACTAGCCCCAACCTCCGCCCTCGACGGCCTGGCACACGGCCTCTGTGGCTGTGGCGGTAACGGTGGCGGCGGTGGCGGTGGCGGTGGCGGCGGTGGCGGTGGCGGTGGCGGTGGCGGTGGCGGTGGTGGTCGTGGCGGTGGCGGCGGTGGTGGTGGTGGGGGCGGTGGCGGCGGTGGTGGCGGCTGCGGTTTCCGCAGCGACCGCTGCTCATTGTCGGGAAGCACAGAGATGCGAACTCCACTCCAATAGGCAAAGCCGACTTCAATAGGTCCCTTTCACCACAGTGGACGGCAACACAACATCAGCCACGTGTCTCTCCCAACCTCCACTCTTGTTACTCCACCTCAGTATCGCGACCTACTCGATAGTAAATTTTAGATTGTTACGGGAATGTGATGTACCGCTGTTATCATTATTACCTATAGATACTGAAGGTACTTAGTTATCTTCTCGCTGACTGAATTTTCCTTTTGTAAGATGTGTTCGAGTTTGCGTAATGGCGCACGCGAGAATGCGTGTATCCCTGCGTCTATGCATTGCGCGTCGTGGACAATACGTACTTCTGCAAATTAAGCTGCAGTTGTACGCGTACGGAGTGATGTGTGTTTCGCGTGTGGATGTTTGTGATAAAAGAGATTAAAGTAACATTTATATCTGAAACGGTTGGGTCTCTCATTACGTGTTCACAAACAGAAAATGTGTGCATCATTTGCACGATTTGATCCTCTCTTCATGATTACGAAAACCAGATATCAAAATCATTAACAACATTTTTCAAGAAAGATTGACATTACAAGTTGCATGCGCTTGCCCCAAACGACCCCACTGTCCGTGGACGTGTACCGTTGGTCATTCTGATAAACACAACGGTCGCTTTCAGCTTCCATATGGCCTCCCATGGCCAGGGCAGTTTTAACAACTTTGGGGGCCTTGGGCCTATGTTAATTTGGGGGCACCTACCCTTACTTTCACCGACCCCCCATTTTAAAGACAAGTTTTGTTAAAAAATTAAACTTCTCATCACTGAGTGACATTCTCGCATCAATCAGCAACATCCCATATTATAAATATTCAATGATGCGCGACACATCATTCCGTTATGCCAAGTTTTTGCGTATAGCTTAATCAAACATCACATTTTATACGATTTTTTACTTTATTTTTTGAAAAATTTAGTATTAAATCTTTTTTTTGAAGAATCGGGGACCCTGGGCCCGGGCCCTTGGGGCGTTAACACGGGCCTGCCCATGGCCCCTGCGTCGGTCGGAGTGCGGTCCCACACTTCCAGGTGCAAACTGCCGTCCCATTTCCCGCGTCCCCAGTTCCGCGCCCGCGCCCGCGCCCGCGCCCACCACCAGCTGCCTGCCGGGGCACTGGGCCCGCCGCGCAGCGCCTCCCCGGCCGCCGAGCGGGGCCCTCGGAGGTTAGAGGTCGCCACGCGTTGCTCGGGCGCACGCAGAGGGCTGCGGAGGAGCGCACCGGCCACCGCCACCCAGCCCTCCGTGGCCTGCTTTCAGCAGCTCCAACTTCCGACAACACGACACGCATGCGTTGGAAAAGGTCTTGATTTACAAAGATGGTTCCTAGTTAGCTAGGGACTTTTGTTTACGGGCGGAATGGCATCAATTTACGAATTCTAATTTTAATTTTTTGTTAAATACTAATACAAATTTTATGCTAACTACTAGTTTTGTAGAAAGCGACAACATTTTTTCCGAACTAAGAATTTTAGGTAATCTGTATTTAAGTAATTAAAAGCAACACAAATCATGAAGTGAAGATTATTTGATTCCTCGGCTGAAAAATTCCGGTTACATCTAAAACATGTGTGGTCTTTCGGTAAGTCATCCCAGCATATTCGTATAAAATGGACAAACATGATACAGTTTTGACGAATTGGAGCCAAGAAACCCACGTAACACGCATTAAAATGAGAAGGAAGTGATAGAATCTTCTGTTGAAGAGACGAGATTTATTAACGTTAATTGTTTTATTAACGAACTGCTTTTAATAATTGCAGAAATGAGAAGCATTTCGAAACATATCGGGCAAGTAAATATTAATGAAAACTACAGCCGAAAATTAAAGCCCGTTTTCAGTCTTGCATAAATATAATCCTGTTTACTCGTCATTTGTTAAGCCGTTATTCGATTGGTAAATGAATGGTTCTGAATTCACAAAACTAATGTAATAATGCACCGAAGTCGAAATAATGCACTATCCAAACAGCTTCATTTTTTATTCAAAATAATTGTGCACAATACTGTATATTTATTTTACAGAAAATGATCGAAATTCAGTCCCCAAGATAAATACTACGCAATGTAAATGTATTTTAGCATGAGCAAAAAAACAGAGTTGGGCAGTTTCATAGTTATTGCATACATTGACCCGTGCATTCCTAATTCCTGAAACGTGCACCTGCATAGAGGCAAACTTCCATTAAGAGCCGTGTCGGGCGTTGGAGAGAACGTCACGCGCGAAGGCGCAGCGTGGCGCGTCGAATGCCTGACCACTGCTCCCGCGGCGACCTTAGGCTCCGTATCGGCGGTCACGTGTGGCGGTGAACCGTGGCGTCCCGAGGCATCGCGGCGCCGGCTCCGCCGCCCACGGCGCGCGGCAGTGGGGCGGGTGGGCGGGCGGGCGGCAGGCGCCCGGCAGCGCGATAGCAGCGGGGCGCGCGGGATGTTTACACGCAGCGGCGGCGGCGGTGGCGGCGGCGAGCGGGCGCGCCCGGCGCCGCAAATAGCCCGGCGCGCAGCGCGCACGCTCACGCGGGCGCCGCAAGGTCGCGGGCGCGCGCAGTCGCCCATACAGCTGCCGCCGCCACCGCCGCCGTCGCCGCCGCCTGATTGCCGAAGACGCGTCACTGCGTCTCGCGGCGGAATCGAACGCATCGCTGGCAGTTAGCGTGCTGGCAGTGCGAACGTGCGTTCGCTAGTATTCAGTTGCCTCATTTTATTTGCGTTCATTATCAGGCGTCCGGCGGAGTCGCTATAAAGATGTGTTTAGATACTTCAGAAAACGAGTAAGATAAGAGCAAGTTTTATCCACACACAGGGAACGGTCGGCATTAACCTCTCTAGTACCAAGAAATACAAGACGTGAAGAGATAGAATCCGGAGTGTATCTTTTATACGAGCAATGAGAATGATTCAGCAAATTTGTTGATGACTGTGATCATACGTCGAGAACTACGCGCGGATACCGCAGCGAAGGCGAAGAACAAGAAGCAGCAACGGTGGCCCAAACGAAGCCAGCTGCGGCCGCTGTTGGAGAAGGGAGCAAACAAGGAGACTGCGATAAAAACGTCGGAGGCGGCGACGGTGGCGACGGCGGCGGAGGCAGCGCAATGCCATCGCGCCGCGAAGCGCTTCCTCGCCGTCCATCACACCGCTTCACAGGGCCTCTGACTCCGCCTGCGCCGCCGCTGCCGCTACTGCCACCGCGGCAGCCACCGCCACCGCTGCCGCCGCCGCCGCCGCGGCTATTTCGAGAGCCGCATCACGGGTCGTCGGAGGTGAATTCCCTTGTTATGCTAACGGGCCACCGCCGCCGCCGCATGGAACGCGGCGCCGCACACTGAAAGCAATCTTCCACTCTCGTGATAGGAATCTACCGACCGCGGCTCAATTGAATCACTAACTTAAACACGGATTGCCTGAAATGAATAAGAGGCGAGATTCGGACGCTTTGTGTTGCGTCGCCCGTTGTGTCGGTGAGATGCCTCTCTCTATATTTTTAGTTCCCCGAGACATCAACTACATGTCTACGAATTATTCATCCTGTAGAGGAGACTCCCTTGCCTCGCTGCTAAATCTTGTTTACTATGATTCTATAAAAAATAGAATGCCCTGTACTGCCGATCAAGTTGTTGTATTGTCATGTGTGCTCAAAGTTTTCTGCTGTTTTTAACGATCGATAGTTTTCAATTTTTGCATATTATAGATTTTGCATTTTCATCTTAATGTGAAAGTTTTTCATTTTTGTCCTGTGTTCTCGCCTTTTTTTACATTCCCTTTTTCAAATATTGGTGTTGATATTACCTTAGAATAAAATATTATTTGTTGTTTTGACATTCATTACTTTTGATTCATTTCATATTCACTTGTATACATTTAACACGAGAATGTTAATTTCCGCATCCACTCCAATCGTAGACATTTTATTAATTTTTTTCCCTTGAGTACAGATCATTGCTTTAAGATTAACGTCATTTTCCATAATAATACGAATATACCTCCAGTGAAAATGAAAGAAAATTAATTTGTAAGAAAAAATGACATAAAATAAAGATGTTCTCTAATTAGCAAAAAACATTCTTTGTCAAAAAACTACTCTAGGAATACTTTCTGCCTTCCTTCGCGAGTTACTTATTCGTAAGTCCGTAAAAAATTGACACATGCCAACGCTTCATACACGTTTACGTCCACTCACTGTCTAGATTCTTTACTCAAAACAGCGCAGTCACGAGGACAGGCAGCGATTCCCGAGCAGGATCTACCTTCGCACTTAAAGCGGCCTGCTTCGCGAGTCGGGACGAGACGAGACGAGACGAGACGAGACGAGGCTTGACGTGGCGGGAGGGCAGGGCGAATGGTGGTGGGGCGAGGCGAGGCGAGGCGAAGCGAGGTGAGGTGAAGTGGGCGAGCCAAGGGCGCTCGCGAACCCAGCGGCAACGACTCGTTACTGCGGCGCAGCCGTCTCTCGAGACACGGGGAATCCGCGCTCAAGTGTTTTCCGCAGGCAGGTTCTGTGTTGACATAAATCAACGCGGCTCTCGTTGCACGCGATGTCAATATCCGCGGCGCGGAGCTCGCCGCCCGGGAGAAGCGGGCGCGCGGGAGCTCGTGTTGGGAATCCAACACACGCTCGCGAACAAGCACGACACGGAGCGATTCGCGTCAATAGAGTGATTCACGTATTAGGACAGACGGACTCAAGACGACTTTCGCGCGGGCCCACAAAGCGCGGACCAGCAGATTCAAACTTCTGCGCATCTGCGGACCAGTTTAATGTGCTGGAAATACCGTTTTGAAATGGGGGTTTCAGCCCGACGTTCACTCCTCCAGATTTATGAAATTTCTGTTTTAAACTCGTATAAAAATGTGTCGCAATTGTATGATAATTTCCCAATTTTATTTAATGTTAAAATCCAACACGGAAGGTGGAAGCCCAGTCTGTTTTACAGGTTATTTTACAAATTTCATAAAATAGCAAAAGAAATGCTCGAGAATCTAGATATTAAATTTCGCTCTGTATAATTTCAGCCACCAGTTAATACACACTGAAAACGCACTATGCCGAAATCTGGTAGTGGACATACCAGTTTAACATTAACCGTAAACGGCGGAGGGAATGTTTATTTTAGCATATCCGAATATTTTTTTACATCTTGCAAATACCATTTGCACATGGTTTGTACACAAGGGAAAGTGATAATTTTTCACAAAACAACGAGATTCTTGAAACTTTTGCGTAGCAACGTCATGCAGACCAAATTATATTTCACTTCAACACCTGGACTGATGCTTAACTGCTGTTTCGTGTTTCAAAAATTTCATTTATTAAATGCAGTGTTTAAAATCCATTTCTTAAAAGAAGAAACACATTAAAAGAAAAAATCAAAATTTTCTAGAAAAAGTGGAAAGTAATAAAGCTAGAAGATATTGGGATTGGGCATGTCCATGAAATTAGTAAAGTCATACCGTCCTAATGAAAACGTAATACAAAGCGTTTATTAATAAAAAAACATGCATTTTCTCTCTGTTACTGTTGTAATTCCACATTTCGCATTAAATAACGAAGAATTACGAACGTTGATATAAATATCGGTACGGAAACAGATTTTTGAGCTGGACAGTGGAAAACCCTGAAGAGAAAAAGGGCAATACAGACAACCGGAATAGGAAGATACACAGTTCAATGTAAAAGCGCAAAAGATGGTTATGTTTCTCTCGGGGATAAATAGAAATTTCGTGATAAAAGTGATAGTGCGGGGGACAAAGATAAAACTGAAACGTTTGGTGTTCTGAAGAGAATAAAGATTTTTCATGTTAGTTGATGTGCGATATACTAGTCCAATTGAAGATACACGAGCAACTCATATGTACCATTCGTTTAATATTTAATACCAATTAACAACCATCTACACACTTGATTGTCTTATGAAAATCATTAGGGGGGTTAATTACAAAAGTGTATTGTTCCCGCACCAAAATGATTACATAAATGTTAATAACTACAGAAGTAGAAGACATTTTCTTGGTTTTCAAATTTGAATACACATATTGTCTCTATTTTACTGGAATCACGACAGAAGAGATTTTGGATATGTGCTGGTGGCAACTAACAGTAGTGTGATAATGCGCTAGGTGGACACAAACATTTTTGAGGTTTACCGCAGTTGCTGTACTCGTACAACAAATTGTTGGAACATGGAAAATTAATCAGGAAATATTCGTGAAACTGGTTTAAATTTGCAGTTAATAATTTAATTAAAAATATCTGAAAAGTATGACAAGCATTGTCTCTACATCCATACACATGCATGATATCCACAAATTTCGCTGGCCGGCAAAAACACGAGTATGTTACACATGGACACTAACCACGTACGTAGCCAGGAGATGTGCTTAGGGGCAGAAGACCCTCCCGAGATCCATGTGATTTTCATATCTTTGGGTGATTATAGGTAATGTCATTTGGACAAGCGAATATTAAATGAACTAACTATCTAGATATGGTAATTTGATTTATCTAAGTACTTAATTTTTCATAGTAAGGAAATGTAGGACGGTTTCGCGAAATGTTATGTAAAAAGACCTTAGGTGGTAAAAGACCTACATGGTGCTTTCTCGTTCAGTTTTTACGTCCAATTTCCCCTTGATACTCAGATGACTCCAAGCTTTACTTCTGAGCACTAAATATAGTTTTTTCAGCCACTAACTCGTCACGCATAGTTTTTACTCTTTTCACTTTCATCAATAAATTAATATCGGTCAAGCTCTCCTCGAAAAATAAAATTCAAGCTACGGCACCAGACCCAGGCATGCTCACATCATTTGGGGTGGTCACAGTAGTATACCTGCATCTTTGCGCCAGAGCATTGCAGCTTAGGGTACTCACACGAATGAAGACACTCCACTAAGGTGGTTGCATCGATCAGGTATCCATCACACAAGAAGCACGTGATCAGTGAGTTGATGTCTACCAATCGCACCCTGGTGGGGACTGGCGGTTGGTTGGGCGGCGGCGGCGGCGGCGGCGGGGGTTGCGAGGCGGCCGCCATGATGCCCCGCCTGCAAAAAAAGGCATTGGATATTCCCCTCTTTAACCTTAACTACATCGCTGCGCGCCGGCGTCAGGGGCATCGGCGGCCAGGCATACAACTCTGGTCACCTCTGCCACCTCCACACCGTACACACACCTCTGTGCACTTACGCCTACTCATACTCACACATATACACACATACTCATGTATGCATACATATATAAACGAAACGCATATTAATGCACATACGTAATAGAAATACACGCGCATACATATTCATACACCCTCACATACATACACATACAAGCATACATATATTATATATAAAACAAACATACGCGCACACGTACTCAGAAACATTTACAGCTATACAAAATAATACCACATACTAATATATGTATAATCACGAGCATATACAGATTGAATCATTTCAGGCGCAAACAAGCAACACTGTGTTCCTGGTAATATTTCCAAAGTAGAAATCGTGTATCATTTCGGCTTCTGAGAGCATCGGTACTCGTAGAAAAGCATTTTGCATAATTTTCGGCCCACAAAGACGGTCTACAGCCCCTGAAATTTGGACCGCGGAAGTCATTAATATAAATTGCTCTTCTTATTTGGTACAGGGTTATTTTTCGTACACTTTAATTTCATCAGTTCACAAATCTGCCTTTTTCTGTGTATCCAAAAAGGGAGGTTTGTCTTCGGTGATACTAAATGGACTTCTCTTTCTGATTCGACCTTTCATAAGCACACGTTTCAGAACGTTTTAGTTTGTAACAAAAGATTCTTCGGCAAACTGCTGTTCAGTAAAGAAAGTTTGTGCGTCGCAGGAAAATGGCATTCTAAGAAACGGCCATCATCCTGCCCAGAGTGTACAGATGATCTTATTTACGCCCGAAATGAGTTATAACTCGCCCGTCACCGCCTCCCCCTCTCTATCGAGAGAGCGAGAGAGAGAGAGAGAGAGAGAGAGTCATGTCGTTCTTCTCTTAAACGAATGCCAGAAAAAAATTCGTTTTTTATTACTAACAAAATGCAGCCCATTTTTGTATTATCTTTTATTAGTTAAACAATTCAAGATTATTTGAAAATAGAGCGCACATGATTCCGTGAGCATCGAGAATATATGATGCTGTGGAAATGCGAAAACTGAATTTAATCACTGATTGGAAAAAGAGACAAAGTCCATTCACCTGTGTTTAGAGAAAATTAAGAAAACGTACGGACGCTTACAATATTGTTCCTACAATTTTGTGATGCATTACCATCTTGTATAACTATGTTTACTCTACTGGGTGGTGAGTCGTTTCAAGATATTCCATACATATTTTTGAATCTACCCTATTTTAAAGTTAGTGAATTCTTTTTTTCAATTAATGATCATCTCATGAGTAATTTCGTAGAGATTGAAATAAACACAGGTTTAATTTGATTATTACATTTACGTCCATCATCTTAAAAGTAATACATTATTTTAATGTATGAAACTTTAATTAAAAATATTGTAACAAGAAATGTTGACCAATCTAATGATGATGACCAATCTGATGATTCTTTTTTTCTTAATAAGTCTGTACGTGTTGCGGCCTATTCTATCTATTCATTCCGAAGAGGCTACAGAATCTGCATTTTAATGGATATATTGTCAAGTGTCTTAATGTAGCAACTGAATTGTTCGGTTTGACTTCTTAGTTAATTTGATTATTTAGGGCAGCTGAAGGTTTTTTAAAGTAGTAAGGCAACCATTCTTTAAAGTAAATGATACGTTGATGTTTAATAATCTTAGCCTGGAAAGCATTCTGTGTTTATCTATCATCTCAATGAATTTTTTCACGAAGTAAACCCTTTCTTGTTTTCTATCATTCTCCTTATTACACCAATCCCTATCACAAGGCACGAAGGAGTAGTATCGTACAGGAAAATACTTTTGAAGTACTTCCAACGTGCCTGTCATACACTAAGTACCGTACAACAGCGTTATTTCGGTTCTGTCCTCCACAGGCTGTAAATGGAAACCAGAAGTATGTACGGACATCCTTCTTTTTTCCATCAATTGAAAACACTAACAGGCTATTACTTCATTGTCTGTGCTCGTATTTTCTTCCCTATTCCACTGATTCTCCGTTGAGTAGATAACTTAAGAAGAAAATGTACAATATCTCAACTTATTTTTGATAAAAGCGGGCTTTGTTTCTTTTGTCCGATCAGCGATTTAATTTAAGAGTGCTTTTATTTCATGTAATCCGTTCTCGTGAATAACCGATTCGGTTCATAATTAGTGACTTTTATGCATGTACTCGGCGTTTTTTCCTGAAAGATACTACATTCATACAAATGATACACACTAATTACACTGTTACACTGAAATGCTACACTGATCTGTGATATATAGTAAAGAAAAAATGTCACATGAAATCATTTATTCTGAAGGCCCATGAACTACTAAAATTACACTACGATAAGAATGTATTTTAGATTTCTGTTTTAACCTATTTTCCTTAAAATTCAGTGTTCAAAACAATCATCAAACTTTAATTCAGAATCTAACACGTACACATTCAAAAACTTAACAGATACATGCGCCACAAAGTTAAAACTCATTCTCATTTGGATACTTTTACACATAGCAAATCGCTGATTATTTTATACATTCTCAACAAAGAAACAAACACGTAAATAAATAAATAAAGCCTAATGAATTCCATGCAGTACTCTGCTAAGTGGGGGATAGCTTATTTGAAAAGGACCCAGAGGGAGTTGTGGGTTGATTATGTGATAGTGAGTTTTTCTCTTAACAAGCAATTAAGATAAATTTTTAATATTGCACCGCAATTCACGCATATATTCCAATATGCCCATATCCAATTGACTCCAATCACAACATCCAGTAATAATACTGCCTCACCCATCAACACAATTACACCCGAAGATTGATGCATACGTAAAATTCCACGTCAACGCCCATGTCCATGGTGAGCTGACAATCAATTACATGCCTGCTCAGACAGTACACAGACGTCGACGTTGACTCATGCACCGACACCCTACCAACACTTGAAATTGATTGCACATCGTGCACGTTAGCAAGGAGAACCACCACCCATGCATTTATACTTTCTACACTCACTCATACACTATCATTCACGTAAACACCAAAACCGATCTCTGCGCCGGAAGAGCAGGAAGTTTCCTAATTTGGCTGTCATCAGCGCCTAAATCTGTGGTGCCATCGACTCACAAATACCAAAATTGACGTGTGGTAATATTATCCCTCGTCATGGTAGACCGCGAAACTGACAACTAGGGATTGCCTGAAACTTTGTCATCGAGCCCCTTCATTCTCCTCTTCTCGTCGTGCACAGCCAAGAACAATCATGCTGATATAAAATCAAGATGCGCAACTGATAGACATGTCCATATCAACTTTGTTGGGAATTTCTTTTTGATTGGATGTTTGGATCGGATGAAAAAGATACGAAAGCTACATCGTAGACAGCATCGACTGAAGATAACGTCTTCAGTGAGGAGAACGTCTTGCCGAGAACAAATCTTTGCTTACAACTGATACAAATATAGCGTTCATTGTTGTTTGCCGATACTGACAATCTCATACATTTTAACAAAAAAGCTGCTAATGCGGAACAGTATTCTCTATCCCCGCAGGCGACCTTCTATGGAAACTCAGTTGTCGTCGTGAAAAACGTCGCTTTGATATCGATTGGGCAAGGCCCAATGCACGCAAATGTCCTGAATTGTAATATAGAGTATCGACAAATGACTTGTGGACGCTGAAACACCGGAACGCCTTCGAGAAAACATTTCACATGTCTGTTTCATTTCTCGATAGACGAATATTAAATCAATCACAACGCTGGAATATTTAATACTAGGTGCTCCCGTGAAAACATCGATATTTTGTAATCATCGTTGTTTTACAAGTACCTTCATGCGATAACCAGATGTCAAAAAATCTGGCAATCCGTGCAATGTCTTACACGTACCTTCCCCAAAAAATGTAATAGAGCGTCCAAAACGATCTCATTATGCAGCTCAGGGCATAATGAACATAACTCGTGTCCCTCAGAGAACCAGGAAACCCTGATTTAAGAGACTTAAATACATGGTTTCTGAGTTATGCACCGTGGCGAAGTGTAACGTGTGTTGCAGCATAACTTGTTTATGGGTTGCATGTTCGCCTGTTTCCTCCTATACCATAATCTGCGAACTTTGATTTAGTAAATATATTTCTGTATTGTTTCTGAAATGAATGATTTTAATTTTCAAATTCAGTTCTTTTCATCAATCTACATAACTTCGTAGTGAAGCGTATACAATTTTGGTAACATGTTATATCCAGTTCACTTCAGATGTTTTATCATGACAAAGCTATTGCATTACAACGACAACCATTCATAGAAAGCGAAGCGAAGAAGAAAGATAAGCGTCGGCCACATGCGTCTCAACTTGTCACTTATGCATATCAGGATTTTTTATATTTAGGATATCACCGCACATATGCATTTGGAGCCTCAGCCGCAACCGACGCGACGCGCAAAATTCCCCAGACGGCCTCCCTTGCAGCAATCGGCAAGAGACAGAGAAAGACCGGAAAGAAAGAGAAAGAGAAGCAGGTCGGCCGCGCGACGCGAGCGCGAAAGAGAATCGCTTCTCGGAAATCGATCGCTTTGTCTCGAGCGCGCGCGCGTGGAGAGGTGTGGCGGGGGGGGAGGGAGGGGGCAGTGGAGCTTGAGGCCCGCCTCCTCCCAGCGGAGTTCGACCTAACTCGTTAGCGCAACTTCATTCGCCTCCCAGGCCTCGGAGATTGGAGGGCCGCGGACGTGCGCTTCGCGGGCGATCGGCTGCCCTCGTTAATACGCGACACACACGGCTTCAGGGACCGCCGTGGGAGGCTCAGCGGAAACAGCGTTGCCTTTGCAGCATCGTTGCCCTGGAGGGCTTATACTGCGATTTATACACAGCGGCCTCTGGCAGGTCGTCAGCTGTGACGGTGCCATCCAATCGGGACCTTACACGTCACTACAGTGACGTCATTATGCTGGCGTTCACGCTTCCGATTGGATGACACCGTAACACCTGATTTACGTCAGCTTGAATTAATGAGCTTCAATAAATCAGCGGGCAGCTGAATAAATCCAAGTATAGTGTTTGAATCCAGGATGAGGACTAGCTCATACATAGCTGGATCGAAGTCAATCACTGTCTGGAGGAGATTTCAGGCGGCTAGTCGGTCTGTGTAGTTTTCCGTGGTTTCATCTATCAATACCAGGGAAATGCGGAACAGTACCCTAACAAACGGGGTACGGACCGCGTGCGATCTTTGCCTACTCATCGTTGTCCCACACTCCCCCTTTCACACATTTACACTCACATGAACTACATTACTACACGCATCGAGAGACCAGAGCTTAGCCCGGCTAGGGCGCTTTGAGCTGGGCAGATACCTGGAGGAGGGAAATCCGCTAGCCACCATGTAGATTGGCGCGGTAACACGATCTAGGGGGAAGGGAGAAACACTGTCACTTCTCGAAATACGATAAGCACTTACGACACTATGACCTAAGTAGCTGACGCGCCCAGAATTATAAATACTCATTCACAGGTCGCCTCCTGAGCTGCGCAGGTTGGGTGGCCCGCAATCAGTTCACGGCACGTGTTTTTATAGAATCATCAGGATTTGGAAATTGGAAATATATAAGGATGAGATTCGTAAACTTTCTGAAGAATTTCTCCTTTCCAGACGAGATAAGGTTCAATGTACCTTCATAATGAAATATCTCTAAATGGCGGATCTTTAAAATTACTGCGTCTAAATTACCTCGGGATTTCTAATTTATTAGAAAACTTTATTGCTTTTGGCAATGCAACGAGCTGACACGGGAATCCATTGAATTTTTTTCCGACTTTTCATTTTTGACTTGTGTTATAGCTTAGGAAGTTATTACACTACATTAGAAAGAGCGAAATCTGTAGTGAAAACCGTACTGCACAAGTTTCGGGTTTGATATTTAAGCTAATTGGGCTCCCAGGCTATTCGTTCGTGTCCGTTCAAAGATAATCGGATATTGGATTCAAAACATTACTAACTTTGACACAGTTATTGGAAAGAAATACTCAGGTTGCTCGCTAGTCGCTTACCAAAAGTCCCGGGACAGTCCAATACATACTGCTGGCCGTTGCCAATGACCTCCTCTTATTTTGTTAGGCTGTAAGCTGCTTAACATCCAGCTATCCCTCACGGCATCAAGAGAAACGGCTAATCCGATCGCCCCCCCTCTGCTTCTTCCTCGCTTCTCGTTTCCTCTTTCTCGCTCCTTCTTCTTTGGCCTCTACTTTTCTTTGAGCGGATTTTTAACTGCTACGTGTAAAGTGGTATTATAACCGATTTTACCCAAATGGATTCTTCTATTTATCATTAAAGAAATTGCATCCAAATGTATTATCCAAATGGATAATACATTTTCATGGTATCAAAATATAATTGAAACAAAAACATTTATCTGAATTCAAACGCCGAGTTTTTAGTTAGAAAACTTCTCTTAGATATAATACACTAAATATAAATTCAGGCCCCAGCCGTATGGAACTACTACCCTTCCGAAAAGAAAAAAACAAAAAAACAATTGAAGTATTGGGTCGCAGTTGCCAATTTTTAAACAGCATCCCCTTCTTTCAAATCTTGAATAACCAAACGTCGTCTTTTGGGAAACAGGAAAACATTATAATTTCGTCGGTAAAAGGCGATAAAAAGAATGTTAAATGTCTGTTTTCTAGTGACCATACGGGCGTGAATTGCAATCCGAAGTACTTCGCACCTCATTCAGCTTTTTCTTCCCAACCCCGGCCGCTCCGCTTCGCGCGCGGCCGTCGCTCGGGAGCGCGTTCCGCGGCAGAGGCGCAGAGCGGTGCGGAGGCCTCCCCGACTAAATTTAATCCCGGGAGCGCGCGGGGGGGCGGGTCGGAAGGGAGGGGCAGGACGTGCGGGAGGCATCGCCTTCCGACGCGGTTAAATTACTGTTGCCGGCGGAACAGTCACGGGTGGGGTGTAGTGGGGGTGGAGGGGACGCGACCCAACTAGCGGATGGGGAGGGGGCGGTGCAAGAGAGGGGAGGAGGAAACCCTTCTCGTGACATTGCCGCGGTGGTGGTGGAGAGACGACAGCGGAAACGAAGACTGGCGGATGTCGTTGGGCGTCTCGAAGGTGCAGTCGAGCAAATGTGATTGGGATGATTGAGTTGGTGCCGGTGTGGGGAGGAAGTGCTAGTGACGTGGTCGACGGCAGTGACGTCCGGGATGGAAGTTGCTGGGTTAAAAGTACTTCCAATGACAGGGGTAATTAAGATATACTAACAACTTGCGGGAAAGACGTTGTGCCTTGACGAAAGTGAATAAAGAAAACTCAAATCACCAAGATTTAATCATTTTTTAAATATGTGTCACGTAAACGTGATCTGACAATTTTTGGCTATTCTATTGAGAAGCGTCGATGGTTAGGTACGGTAACTAGGAATAAAGTAGGATTAGTACCCTTTAAAGCCCAAAGTGAAGGCAGGTTCGGTGGTACAAGACGATGGTACGGTGGTACTAGGCAGGTTCCGTGGTACAGGCTCGAGATGACACACGAAGCTTCCGTACCAAGGTGGCCACATTACAGTGGACGGGAGCGGCGAGGTCGTGGGTGACACACGCGGGATCGCCGAGCGGCGGCAGATGCCGCGGGCGGGCGCCGCAGATTAGCCCGATTCACGGGCGGATGCGTGGAAACGGAGGAGAGACGGGCGAGAGAGCGAGGTCGAGGACGCTTTAATCTCCCAACACAGCTCCACCACTCGCTCGAGCGCTCCGCAGCCTCCGCGACCGCCGCCAGCGCCGCCCCCGCAAAGCTGACACCGAGAGGCCGAGGGAGTGAGCAACCGAGAGAGGGAGCGAGCGAGAGCGAGAGAGAGAGAGAGAGAGAGAGAACGCGCCCGGCAAATTGGTGCGGGCGAACACCCCCCGCGCCCCACCCACCCCTACCACCACCCCCGCCGCCGGCGCGCGTCCGGCGCAACAGGTCGCGGAGAATTCTACAGGCCGCAGGCGTCAGGCAGCGAACGGGTGGGCCGAGCCGTGCGTGATATATTCGCCCGGGGCGAACAGCAGGGCTGCGCCGATAATGAGGCTTTGCGCCGAGTTTCGCACGCTCGGGGACGGCCAGCTCGCGGCGTGGGATGTGTTTTGTATGTAGTAGTCGCTGTGTTGTGAACCTGCGAAGGGATATCTCCATGTTACAAAGTCAAGCACGTACAACGGCCATGTCAGGTCGCGGGAAGGTAACTCGCTTTCCAGAGTTCGCGGGCGCCGGGTCCAGAGCAACTGGCGCGGGTGTTTAATAGTAAGGTTTGTACAAAATGTTTAGGTTTGTACAAAATGTACGTCACTAGCCCATGACAGTCTTTCGGAAAAGTCAGTTGCCCTAAACGGGATATTAATTCCCATTTCATCTACTAAAGCAAAGAAATTATCCATTAACTTTAATACATCAGTGATATTTGAAATTTTCAATTGAGTGTAAAGTAAACATTTTGAATCGACAAGATCTTGGTATTGTAATCGCGCTTACTTAAAATGTGCGATAATTGCTGAACTTCTTAAGTTCAAGT
>JAHLJT010008446.1:79370645-79599313 GCA_031308135.1 Acheta domesticus | reverse complement strand
CTAATTGGAGTCACAAAAACAACAACAAAAAACGAGGAACAGCCGCTGTGTACGGTAGGTTTAATTGAATTACTTTCTAATTTGATGACTTCATTGGTGTGACGGCGCTCAAGCCATTAAGGGGCCTCTTCCGCTTCGTGCAGTATTAATGGCGGCGTAGGGGGGGGCGGGGGCGGGCCGCGCAGGGACAGCGGCGGAGTGCGAACGGAGCACCCGGGTTCCGCTTTAAATTAGAAACCGGTCTGCCTTGCGACTCAAATCGACGATAGCAGTTCGAGAAATTGAATGGTTGACGTCGCCTCTTCGGCGGTCGTTTGGTGTTTACGGGGAAGTCGCCTGCGTCGCATGCCTTTCGCATCGCGTTTTTCACTGGCGGAACTGCGCCTTCTCGCTCGCTTTAATTGTAGACATTTGCAGCCTAATCTCACACGTGTTGCTAGGGACTGGTTGTTTGTGAATGGAAGTTCATGTTTTTGCAATATAATTCGCAATCCGCAGCGGTTACAAATGTTGCCAACCGAAGGCGTCTGGTCAGCAGGATCTCGTTTTATTACTTTTTTTTTCTCGGTAGGCAAGCAACTCGTCCGCATCGTGCAACATATTAGGCTCCTAAATTTAATTAGCTAATTTATGTGTTGAACAATGGTAACATTCATTATAAATAATTGCGAATATCTTTGAGGAGTGCACGTAATAGTAGTAATTAGTTAAAATCCCAATCCAACGTTTCGTTTCTGGACTGGGAGGAACACGAAGAACGAGGAAGTTTTAGAAGATTAGTACAAATGATGATGCTAATGAAGATGAACGATACGCGACGTAGAAAGGGGCCTGGTGAAACGAGGTGAGAACAGCCTGAGTCGAAGCGAAGTGTATTTACTGACGCAAGCGACGTGGAAAGAGAAGCTGAACAAGAACAAATGGAGACAGGTGAGAAGGAGGTCAAAGAGGCCAACTGGAGACCTCTCCTTCAGAGGGCAACCCGCGTTGGAGCGCGTGAGGTCGAGGAGGGCGCGTTGGAAGTACCACCGGTAGCAGAATGCGGCATTCAAGCACGTCGGTCGGCCAGCCCATCTTGGCGGGCGGGCAGAAGGACGGACGGGCGGTCGGTCAGACGGTGGATCGGCGGACGGAGCGGTGGCCGGACGAAGGACGAAGACACGCGCGGGCAGGCGAACGAACGAACGAACGAGAGTGTGGGCGTTCGGGCGGGCGGAAGAACGGACGGGCGAGCGGGATGACAGACCGGCAAGAGGAAGGATGGACCGACGACTAGAGAGGCCGGCGGACGGGCGGATGAACGAGCGGACGGACGTGCCGACGGACGTGCCGACGAGCGGGTACACGAGCGGGCGGGCGAGCAGCCGAGAGAGGACAGGCAGATGAGAGCGAACGGGCGCTGTTTTAAAGGCCTCTTTGGCGCCGACCCGCGCGCCACGGCCGCTGCCGAACTCAAGACACCGCCACGCAGCGCCGAGGCCTTCGCTCGTTCGCTGATGTTTATCGCACCGATGCGGCGCGGTCTCGCAGCCTCGACCGCTGGTGGAGCAAGCGTATATCGGGAGAGCGGTTTTTTTTTCGGGTGTCACGATTCAGAGTTCCCTATTTTCACATTTCTGCTTCTCCTGAAGGGGAACGTTCAAATCAACAAAATTTAAATATAGAATTTGGAAAATTACGATTTTCACGATTTAGCACGGAACTCTGTGCAAGGGGGTTTGTTTCCGATTCTATGAAATTTTCAATTAACTGACATTTCCTCGTAAAAAAATAAGTTTTATTATATATATTTAATGAAAACTTGAAGAGTTCCCCTCTTCTTTCAATTGTTAAAATAGTTATTTGCGTGCTTATTTCCTGTTACTATTTCTTAATGATAAAATAAAAAAAGTAATATTTGGCTATTTTGCCCATTTGTGTATTGTAATTATATAATATTTGCCGCTTGGGTAATGTATCTCACCTCCACGAGTTTTTAACTTTCCTTTGGTCTTTGTAGACTCCGATCTGTTGAAAGGGAACGGTATGTGAGAGTGTAGAAAGAGACACGTGTAATTGAAGCAAATAATAATAATAATAATAATGAGAAATCCACCACTTTCTTCGTGGTTTTTCATTGACGATTTCTAGGACAATATTTTCTAAGGGGGCTTTTTTTTTTACTTTGATGTAACACGCCTGTCTTTACTGCCACAAGCAAATCTGGCAACCATTTGATTTCCACCTGAACTCGTATTACACGATTTCTGTGGCGGATGTTTTCAAAAGTTTCTACTTCCTTACAATATCCGTTTTCAATGCTCGCCGCCTCAGTTAAAATCGCTACACCCTCCCTCATCCCTTCCTACTCACTGCAGCGTCGTGAGGGTAGCAGCACGCTTGCCGCAATATGATGTATGCTGTTTAGATTACTCCATTCAGACGCCCAATAAAACGCTCCCGCAGTGCGTGGACCGGCAATAAATACCTGAACAATGCATAGTAAAGTATAATCTCGGGTGCATTATCCGATCGCCGGTCGCGGCCATTGTTTTCGAATTAGTTTTACGGTTATAATAAGCGCGTCCGCGCAAAGGTCGCGTCCGCCCTGGGGCGGGAGGGGCGGCGGGGAGGGGCGGGGCTGGAGGAGGGGTGTCGAGTGATGACGCACCGCCAGTGGCGACGGAGATCGAGGCGCAGTTGGGCTGAACGGTGGCAGGCGAAGGAGCAAAAAGATGCAGCCTGGGGCCAAGACGACGCCAAGCACGCGGCAAGGCGGCGGCGGCGGCGGCGGCGGCGGCGGCGGCAGCAGCAGAGGAAGAGGTGGGTTGGGCTATTGCAGTCGACGCGGGGAGTTGGTCGCTGACGGTAACGATGGTATTATAGCCGGAGAGGAAGCGCCCGAGTAGGAGGAAAAGTCAACAGGGGCGAAGAAACTTTAGTCTGAGGCGGGAAAGACCACGAGCTGGTGGCAGTATGTTCCGTTCAGGCCAGGAGATAATTTTCTTGACTGTTTCCAAAACAATTGACCATCGCCTAAGATCGCATCGTTCTGCGAAACGTTAACTTCCTCCAGCCATAAGGGCTGTTCATGCCTTGAAGTGTCAGTTCAGAATGCGTAGTTCGAGATCAGGAATAGTTTTCACGAGAGATTTACATTGTTCTGGTAATGTCATTATAAATAATACTGTAAGAATTGATACAAACGATGTCGTAAAGCGTGTACGTTTGCGTGTGAATTAAATCATCAAAAGGATGTAAATGGACAGGCCATAAATACCGATTTCGAAAGACCCCTCATTGTTTATTTCATCACGCAATTTTTTAAATTCTCAATAGGCTAAATTTTACTCACAGAATAATGTATGTAAATAATATTTGTTATAAGGAATTTTTAAAGTGTACTTTTCTTTCATTGTAGCTATTTAAATACATTTACTTCACACGAGCATTCTTCAGCTGGCGGAATGAAAAAAAAAATAAATAAAACGTCTCCAACATAAGTTGGCCTACTTTGTGAAATTAAATGTGAATGATTTCTGTGCGTAAATCATCGACTACGGCCTTCAATTTAGTTTGGTATTAGTGAGTGTCAAAAAATCGTTCAGAAGACATAATAGGCAATAGCAGCGAGAAGGCGAGATAAAGTGATTAGTAATTAATTTGTGGACCTCTCGGGGTTAGATGTGTAGATATGCTATTTCTGATGTGTAGATATACTTTCTCGTTTCTGTATATCTACCGTGAGTTTGTTTCTAACCAATTAGGTAGATAAGAAAAATAACGCAACATTATGAGTTCGGGATATATTATTTGAATTACTCTTCACTTATCGCTGCTGCTTAGATATTCAATAAGAACACTGGTCTGTGGATAGTAAACTGCTCGTTTTGGCTGTTTGGCTGTTGTATATGTATATTTCAATCATTACTTATGTTTCGTAGGGTAACGTATGTTTAACGATTACCAACAGTTTTCTGTTCATTTACTAGCGTACCATACCCGAAGTTCATCTACCATGTATGGTGTACCAGTTCAAAAGAAACGTATTCAAACTGCAACATCGGCTTAGTGTTGAGTTGAAAATGGCCGCATAGCAAAACGTTCTTAGTGTTAGATCAACGGCGTCTGCCAGGGCGAGCAGCGCGGAAATGGCGAGTGGGCCCAAAAACGCCGCCGGTCCCGTTGAGCGGCGACCAGCCAGTCGCCAGCGGCGGCGGGCAACGCGACCGGAGAACGCCATCCGGCCCCATCGCAGCTCGGAACGCGCGCGGAACGGCTCCGCTCAGTTGCCCCCGCCGGTCAGCCGCGGGCCCTCTGCCCGCTGCCGCCGCCTACTCCTCAAGGAGCCCGACTCCAGCCGCCCCGACTCCAGCCGCCCCGACTCCAGCCGCCCCGACTCCAGCCGCCCCGACTCCAGCCGCCCCGACTCCAGCCGCCCCGACTCCAGCCGCCCCGACTCCAGCCGCCCCGACTCCAGCCGCCCCGACTCCAGCCGCCCCGACTCCAGCCGCCCCGACTCCAGCCGCCCCGACTCCAGCCGCCCCGACTCCAGCCGCCCCGACTCCAGCCGCCCCGACTCCAGCCGCCCCGACTCCAGCCGCCCCAACTCCAGCCGCCCCGACTCCAGCCGCCCCGACTCCAGCCGCCCCGACTCCAGCCGCCCAACGAGTTCGTACAGTACCGGCAGCGTATAATCGACTCTGACAGTTCAATGCGCCGTTGCCACACATTACCACGCACATTGCCCCACCTACATCACAGATAAATTAAATCTCTAAAACATGAACACTTACTGATAGGCTATGACACGTCTTGATGTCATGTTCATAATTTTCGCAAAAGCCGAACCTTATCGCCTCCGCGACTTCGTGTGATTTAGATGAGCGGCAACGCTGAACTCTGGCTGTAAGAGAGTAAACAAATCTGACTGCTTCAGAGCAGGTTACATGACGTACCACAACACGTGGCGAGAGAACTATCAGAGTCACTTATAGGCTGCCGGCACTGCAGATAGCCGCCCGCCGCAGAGTAGCGCATCAAAGAAAGTATAAGGTGGTTCCACACGTTCGGTATGCGGCGAGTAGTAAGCGACCGCTCGCCGAATCCCGAGTAGTGTGGATGGGTTGCTTGCTGTTTGCCGAGCGACCAACATTCGGTGCTCTCCCAACCCAATGCGTGTCGGTATTTGCGACACATCAAAGGAAGCAAAACATTCGCCGACCACATATACTGCTCGAGATTGGCCGAGCACTAGCTCGCTGCTCGGCAAATGATTGTATGGAACTGCCTTAAAGGACAGAATTCGTAGCTGCCTTTTCAATCTCGATTTGACAGGTGTTAGTTTGGAGTGATACTGAAGTATCTGTGTCTTTAGTCATTGATCATAAATATTAATCATAACCTTTATTTTGTACCTATAATATTATTTCGGAATGTTCAAACATAATTCAAACACTACATGTTTGAATACTCGTTCTGAAAAAACTACAATCAATTAAAAACTTTTGTATTTACTTGAAATGTGTTTGAACAATACATTTCATTTCAAAGTTTCTATTTTAAATACCGATGTTATTAAAAGGGAGTAGAAAACAGTATCGTAAACATACTAAGCGTATACATAATTATATTCTCATATAAAATTGTGGATGTTTAATTATTTCGGACTGAGTGCGTATTGAAAATTAAACAATTCAAACTACAACAGCCTTTAAAGAATTATTCTCAGTGTTTGAAACGCATTAATATTGTTATTTATAACGGTAATTGCTATACGAAACAGTGCTTACTCCCCTGTTACACATACTGTAAGTATCGAGAATAGTATCTAAAATGGCTGGAACAAATACCTGTCTTTACGGAGCTCTAGCGCAACCGGAGCGCCGTCGCCATTTAATATTCCTTCATACTATAACCTCACTACGCAGCTTTCACGAGTCAAGGGAAAATGATAACACATGAAGGCATCATGGAGGAAGTATATTAATATTACTTTTGGAAATATTGGTACCGGATCAGTTCGAGCTAGGTATAAAATGGTGTAATCGGTGGCGCAAGTAACTGGTCTACTCTCTGTATCTACGACTTCTACTTGGTAGAAAAAGGGCATAGCATAATGAGGTGCCATAGGGCCTTTGTATACCATAGTGCACCAATGGCTTTAATGTATTAGTGAAGAAATTTGTGCATTCTAAAATCCGATGAATAAATTTCAATTTATGTAAATAAGATGCGCTTCTTTTTTCTTCTTTCTGGGGGAAGTTGCCAAAGGCCATAAAACCATATCATTCCGAATTTGGTGGAAGTCTCAATTATTATAACTTGAAGACTACGTTTTCGGAATGCAATATTAAGATGCTTTCAATGCAATAAACGAATTTAATTAAAGCAATAAACGAAATTAATTATTTAATTTAATGAAAGAAATGAAAGCATTATTTCCAAATTCGAATTATTAATATTGTAACAATTTTCCTCTCGAAGTCGCTGGTCAGGACACTAGAGTCCCCTTAACCGCACAAAAAAGCAATAGGCGAACAGTTGCTTACACAGGACGGAAAATGATCGAGCGCGGACTAGCCATGCGAAACTATTATTACTTGTGAGTATATGGAACTGTCACCAGTACACATCTGGAAATACGGTGGAGGGGAAAGCAACCGTCCCCATATCCTAAAGTTATGACTATCGTTTAGCAAAACCCGTCAATTAACTCACTGCTATTTTAACGTTTTTTTTCTCCTTTTGGCATGGTTGAGCCCCTCAGGAGAAAAATTTCACGAGCTACTACCTGCAGCCCACCCCATCAATGTTCCATTTTCTTCCACAAAATACGTCAAGAAACAAAAGATTCCGTCGAAACTATAACTGTGTCAAGGATTGCAAGCGGTGTGAATGTAAATACAATAATATATAGTCTATGTACTTAAATTTTCTGTTCGATTGGAAACGCAGCTAACGTGAGGTACAAGTCAATTCAGCCAAACCTCCCAGGGCCAACGATCGCCGGACGTTTGTTTATGTTTTCCATGCACAAGTATTTCCTTCAAAATACTTACGAAACAAGAAACGGCTTGGGATTCAGAGAGATAACTGTAAGTTGACGTTTTGTAGGGGTTTACAATTATTGAATTACAATTATAACAATTACAATTATTGAATAACATAAGTGTGATCAGTTAATATTGTTCTACAAATATGTCTCACTCTATGTGGATTTGGGAGTGGATTGAGCAATTGAAATATAGCACTCTAAATTTTCTTCCTTCCCTCCAGTCCATAACGATTTGCTGTCCTTTCTCTGTGCCTTTTTTTTGACAGGAAATAAATACCTTGTCCTCAAAGCAACCAAACGTGTTCCCATTGGAATAATATAACCTTCGTTCAATGCAACATCCCTGCTCCTGCTCCTGTTGTAAGACATAGCAGCGGTGACAACGGCAGGGCGCCCAGGGCAAACGTGGTGAACGAGCCGCGAGGATGCTGGGGAGCGGCAGACTGCCGGAGCGCGGAGCGGCAGACTGCAGGAGCGCGGAGCGGTAGACTGCAGGGAGCGCGGATCGGTAGACTGCAGGAGCGCGGATCGGTAGACTGCAGGAGCGCGGAGCGGTAGACTGCAGGAGCGCGGAGCGGCAGACTGCAGGAGCGCGGAGCGGTAAGACTGCAGGAGCGCGGAGCGGTAGACTGCAGGAGCGCGGAGCGGCAGACTACAGGAGCGCGGGGGCGGAGTTTCAGTGGGATATCGCGGCAGGGGACCGGTAAGACGGCTCCGCGGCTCCCGCGTGCCGCCTGCCGCCGCCGCCGCCGTCCCCGCCCCCCGCCCCCGCCACGGCGCGAAGAGGCACGGCGCCGCAACCCGAACCGCGATCCTCCGCCCAGATACCGAAGAGGGCCTCCTCGCCGTGTTACACGAGGACGCCAAACGCCTGGAACCTGCGGGTTCTCGTAATGAGATCACGGATCTAGTGAGGGATGCCGTTTAAGGAAGTTCATCGCAGCTCCTATAAACTCACCCTGTTTGCATCTACGCCTGGGCGTTCAGCGTAGGCAAGCCAAACGTGCAGGACGATAGAAACACGAAGCGCGAGTACGTGAAATGAGTTCTCACGATGAGCTCGCTTCGACGTTCTCTATATTCCTTGAAAACCAGAAGCAAATAGTAGGGTTAAGTACAAAGAATACGACTGCTTCCCATGTGTTACCGCTCAGGCGATTAGCTCAGGCGTTTCACTTACAAGGCCGGTAGGCATCGTTTACTCGATCTTCAAAGATATTTCTGCGGAATATGTGTTGTTCAACTGTCTAAGAAATATAGCTTTTTGGACACTGTCATTGCTGGCAGATGTGCTTTGTCTCTTCGAATCTCTGCTCTGTTGAACCCGCCACATTGCAATGAATCGATCAGTATCATTATTGGGGGAGTAGGGTAACATCTAAACTTCTAGCTGAAAAGCAACTATCTGGTTACTCGGACTTAAGAATGGGTCATATACTTTTAGTGAATATTAAACAACTCGTCTTCTACCGTTATTAATTAAAGACGTAGGAATGCACCCCGAATAATCACGTTTGTAGCAAGCTCACGTAGCCAAAAGTAGAACGCATGGATACATTTTTCGGTGCGTACATTACGTCAGCGCATTTTAAGAGAATGTTCCTGCGCGATGGAGATACTTTTGACCTACCGCTTTATACTCGTTCCCTCGCAGCTAAAACGTTTCTAATTCCATGACTACGTGTTCTCGGAGGGAGAGTCACTGTCACGCTGCAGCAGGAAAGCATTACATGAGGAGGCCACTTCTCGTGATGAAACCAGGCGCCAAGCCATTGCGTGGTTAGTACGCAGGAAACGCCGAGGAAAACTACCAGCGGGACCGGCTCGGCCCGGGTGGAAAGGACGGCGGTGAGGGCACGGGGTGGGGCGGGGACAGGAAAGCGGTGGTGGGGCGGGGGCGGGGCAGGGACGGCGGCTCTCCCACAGCTTTATCACGAACATAACAGTTCATCACTCGCCGATTGAACACGACGCGTAATCACCGGCCGGGGCAGCTAAGGTCACCGTCGCCGCCGCGGCCGTCCAAACGAGTTCTCACGATTTTGAGCAGCGCGCTTTAAGCGCGAAACGTCCCATTACAGCGGAGGCGACTAGCGACGGAAATCAAACGGTCGTTTCTTCGGGACGCCGAGTGGGAGCTCTGCCCATCGCCAGTAATCCGTCCGCCGCGAGGCGGGCCCATCGGACGCGAAGTGACAGGTGACGACGCACGGCGGCAAGGCGACTGGCACCGCCGTCGATTGTGGTGCCAAATGCGGTCGGCGGTGATGGACGCAGTACGAAAGACCCCCCGAAACCGCTCACTGCGTCGGGGGAGTCTCTTATTATCGAGATGGGCGGCGTACCACTTCGCAAGATGGGATGCAGGACGAACGGTAATTTCGGACGTCTAGACTCAAGTGAACAAGTTTAAAATGGAGGTGCCGCGTTAAATAAAATCAGGTTTTCGAGGGGGATTTTAACTCTTACACGACCTTCTAGTGGGTCTTCAAAGCATGTCGAATCAGTGGCTAACTAATGAATGGTGACCACACCAGTTATCCATTCACATCCGTGGTCATATCTATTCAGCGACAACAGGTTTTTTAAAGATATTTTGACTTACATTTATCTTTCATCTTTACTGAGATGACATATTTGTTGACATTTAAGTGAAATGCACGAAAAAAAACAATATTTTACTATATATGCAACACAAATTTCAATTGAATTTTTTCACGAAAATAGCTAATTCAACAGTGTTAGAACAAGAATAATGATGTAGTTAAAAGTGTAACATCTCGGCGATATACCTGTATCGATTATACCCTATCAGTTTGCTATGGTAGGGAAGGTCTCATTGCAATCTTTTAGTGTTTTTTAATACATCTGAATTAACAGAAAACCATCTAATTCTTATAAAAGTGTATGCAAAACCTCATAGCACAAAAAAAAAATAGTGGTGTCAAAAAAACGTTATCAAAAACGTTCTCCAACTTTCGCTCAAATGAAGTTCGTAACCTCACGGTACAGCTTTTTATAGAGTGCCCCAAAAAGCTCGGTTGCTGACTTGAACAGTTTGTGAATTGAGGAAAGTTTGAGGAAGGTCTTTGAGATGATCCCGGATGTCAAGTACGAAATGCAATTGGATGTCGATCAGAATCCGTCATTAGGTCCTCCGTGATTCTCGTCCACGGGTTGTGGTTAGTCCAACTGATGGGCGGTGTTGACGGAAGGATCTCTCTTTGAAGCTCTTTTCAAGCGGGGGCCGCGAGAGGCAATGGCGGCGGCGGCGGCAGAGCACCTGCGGCGCCGGTTGCGGAACCGCGCAGCAAGTGAACGAACGCTGCCGCCTCCGCCGCCGCTGCGCCGCCGCCCGGCGGCCCGTTGCGCCATCGCGGCGCGCGGCGCGGGGCCCGCGGCCGGCCGCCGGCGTCACGGCATGTCCGGGCTATCGGACGGCGGGCTGCGGGCCGCGGGCGCCTGCGAGTTCCACGGGCGCGGCGGAGCGTCGAATCGACCCATCTTACGCTAAGCTAATTACTTAGTGATATGGGGTACCCTCAGTACGCCGTTAGTCCAGTAAGTGTGGTGCACGTTTTATTCCGGGAGGAGGTGATGTACCTCCCGGCTGGAACATGAGATCCGGTGCCAGCTTACAGGTCGGCGGGCTCCACAGAGTTCCACTGGCGCGGCGGAGCGTCGAATTGACCACTTATGCTGGGTTAATTGTTTAGTGTTATGGGGAGCCTCAAGTGCCATCGCTATTATTGCAGTAAGTGTGGTGCACGTTTTATCCCGGGAGGCGGTGATGTACCTCCCGGGTGGAAAGAGATACGGCGCCGCCCTGTACGTCGGGTTGAGGGGTTTTCCGCATCCTTGATGCACCAGTATGGCCCAGCTATGTGCCGAAAATTCGCCACCGTCGGAGCTCGAACCCTAGATTCTCCCGGACAGCGACGCTGCAGAGGCAACGGCAATGCTGCCAGGAAGCCATCAGAGCCCATTTTGGCGTAACTCACGCCCTTGCTCCTGGGGTTTCCTCGTACTTCGGGAATGTTACTTTGAGAATGACGGTAAGGCAACGTACCTACAGATTCGTGGCGACAGGAGGCCTTGAGCCAATCGCGAGTGCGGTTTGTCAACCAACACCGGCAATAAAACGTGATCAGTTGTTCCACCAAAGGAACAAATAAGTGTATAGCGTTAGTAAGAGGGTAGTTGAATGGTGATATATTTTCATTTCATAGAAGACAGTCTTCTGGAACATCTGGCACGTGCAATACACGCCGCAATTTGTTGGAAGAGCTCTTTCGTTACAGGCGGAGAATGCATAAATTCGTGTAAAAACGAAGAAACAAACATACTCTTAGTGGTCTGATAAAAGGAACCAAGTTTCTTTTGTCCTTAATGTGAACGATTTGGACGGCTGGATGGAGTGATCGATCCTCAAGAATGGAGTTTCCTTGCAGAATCACTAGCTCCTCTTATTCGAATTCTGCATAGATTCTTTGGATAGTTAATAAAATACTAATCAACCACACAGCACTTACAGTTATTCTTGTTGAGCGTTCGGAATGCAGTGCACGCTAGTACTCTCTCGTTTTCTGAGATTTTACAATACCATAGTCGTCATTGAATGGAATAAATTGCCTCGTTTGAGTAACCTAGGGTTTTTCTTTTAAGAAATAGTTGGTTTTGAAATACTCGCATGTGTTACGTAAGAAATTGTTTTTGTGGCTCATTCACCAAGAGTCGATTTACATCAGAAATATATCAGGGATGAAACTGTTATTATGTTGAATAAACTGAACATGTATGTTCACTTGATCCAAAGATATAAAACACGTTCTTTTTTAGATGTACCGCGTAGAAAATCTAGAGGCGGGGCCCAACTCCTTGACGCGAGGGGCAAGCGACCCTTATGAAGTCTTCCGGTGTGGCTTCTTTACTAAGGCTAGGCGATTGTCTTTCTAATTTCACAGGTGTTGTCAACATCTTTTCCAGTAGCGGGAAGTTGAGTGGTCAGGTCGCTCCGAAGTGTATTTTAACTGACAACTGGAGCAATGAAGGAGCAGAAAGAATAACATCTTCTCTTTGTGTTTGGTTCCCCTTAAACAGGCGCTAGAAAAGCATCGAAGTCACTGTCAGCAACATCGAACGCGCGGCAACACACGTTCAGTGTCGGTCGGCCTCGGTCGACAGCAATACTGCCCTGCTAAACCTAGAAGGAGTATCCCAACTTTCAAGCTTATGAGTTACGCTCTTTTAGGCTTAGGAGGACAATATCGACGGGGCATGGCTGTCAGTCCAATTCAAAGCATACGCGGTGGAAGGCTTTATGTACAGGCTCACGCTACTGTTGCTTTATTTGAACGAATATTCAATATTACATAACTCGCATTTACCAGCGAGCCTGACGTGTGGAGAAAAGAATCGAGAGAAAATATTTTCCGAGTTGAATATGAAATTCTTGAAGGATTCCCAATACATGAAGACATCTCAATATCCCGCTTGGAGACGTTCCTGCCAGCATATCACGCACTTCTGTTCCAGACTCGCTGTTCGCCGTCCTCCGCAGACGCGCGCGCCACGTCCGTTGCGTAACGTCGAGGCGCGCTGTCAGGCTCAGTGTCAACGACAGGGCGTTCCTGGGCGGCGTCGCGGCGACGCACCGGGCGGTCTCGCCTCGCCTCCGCGCCCGCCCCGCCCTCGCCTCCCACCCTGGCCCCGGCCCCGGCCCGTTCGACAGCACTTCCTGCCCACACGAGCCCCCGACCTAAAAATACTCCCCACAAGATAAGCGCGCGCTGGCGGTGACGGCGCGGCGCACGGTACGGGGCGGTGCCTCGGAGCTTCAACGGGGGGAGGGGACGAAGTAGGGGTGCGCGTTTACGACAGATTCCAGCCAGGGATTCGATAACAAACCAATGTTGTCACTTTCTCGCAGTAGGCGTCCGAAATGTAACTTTCCCGAGGTCTCCGCACAAAGGATTCCTCGCCGCAAAATGTAATTTTTGGAATAAGCTATTAGCATTAAGGAATAAGTTATTGGCGTTGAGTTTAAATGTTATTAAGCGAACTATACAAATGTGTAGTGTGAACTGAATGTTGTAAAATCTGAAAATGTATTGAAAAAAAAGGCGTCTGAAGACACTTCGCCTAATCTCATTTCCTTCCCAGACCATTCATTATCTGTTTGTTAAGGCGGTCGCCATTTCTCCATTATCTATGAGGCTCCGAATGAATGATTTGATCTAGGATTCTAAACGCGTACAACAGCCATCACTACCGCAAGAATACTTGAATAATTTGATTCTTTAATTCCGCAAGATAATACAGGTCGTTTAGAGTATGTGAGTGAATGCAACTTCACGCATTTTTAATTCATATTAGTATGTAATCCAATAAGTAATTATGGTTTTCACCACTCGCGCTATCGATGGTTCATACATTGTCAGATGAAATCCCTAATTTTTACTCATACACCTATTTCAAGTAAATTACTTTTAAAAATCATCGCAGATGTGCTGACCGCATGCTATATAAAGGCTAATTACTGCAAGTTTGCGGTTCTCGACCGGTTGTGCGGTCATGCAATCGACCTAGCGCTTCGCAAGCGGCAACGTCACGGTGGTGAAAAAAGTATAAACAATGAATGCTGTCAGACCGGCACTACGTCATCCGTGGGAGGACGTTTGGCGTCCTTGTAAAATCCTCTTCCTTTAGTTTCAAGAACATCCTTTTCCAGGAGGTTGATCAGTTTAGTGACAGCGTAAACCAGTATTGTCAAGGTCGATGCCACGAGTGGAAGTCCGTGGCACGAGTGCCACTAGGAAATCGCCCCTCCACGCAGTTCATTACCCAGACACAACGCTATCCCTACTGTAAAACGGCGGGGTTACTAATAGTTCCCTTTCCCGACGCCAGTTGGGCAGAAAAGCTCGTGGCATGCTAAGGTGCCACTTCGCATGCCACAGCCACCAGTAGAAGACCTTGAAACCACTGACGTAAACGAAGGCGTGGAAGCAGGTTCGGGATCCTAACTTTAACAACTGTGAAGACGACGACGTTAAAGTGACGATTATGGCGAGATGGCGAGATTTTAGTGATGGTGGAGATACTAGCAGCTTTCTGGCACCAGTACGTTTGACACCCATACTAACACGACGCATTCACCGCCGTCGCAGAGAGAGATGGCATCGGAGCAGTAACCAAGGCTAAGGTAGGGGTGCGAAAGAGATGCAGCACTCAACGGTGGCGATGCCAGCCAGCAATTTTGACACCCATCACCGCCAGCACTCTGATATGGCGCACCAGGAAAGTCTCTCCGCAGTGACACCTTGCTGGTGTGAGTGTTTGCAACAGACATTATGTTGGTAGCACGAGCTACGGCTGGAAAACGTAAACTGTGTACTCGTCACAATCATAAAAGATGCTGGAAGTGTTATCCCCTTCACCTGCTTCCCAATTATCTGGTTGCTACCAACAAAAATGCAGTTTTTAGTCGGATGCCCTGATTCGGCTCAGTGAGGAGGGACTTTCCCGGCGCACTGTCTAGTCCTTCTTGTGGACTTAGCATCGACAGAAGAGCCTTCAACTATCGTTACCGTTTTTACCCTACATACGGTGGGACCAGCATATGAGACGGAAATAGACATCAAAATCGATACTCTCGATGGTCAGCTTACAATTTCCTCAACGCCGACATCTTTGGCAACGCGTCACCGGCGATAGCAGCCAAATCTTTCCAATACTGACGATACACGCGTTTCTGAGACGTTGCTGGAAGCGCTGGCAATGGTCACGGTGATGCGGGCGGTAGCAGTGGTTGTGGCAGGCAATAATTTATTTCCCGCGTGCACAATAGCTGCGTAACGGGGGCCGGCTGCTCGCTCGCCGCGGGCGGGTGGGCGGGCGGCCGGGCGGCCGGGCACACAGGCAGACGGGTGGGAGGCCAGCCGAAGCCCCGCCGCTTACGCCCGATTCTCATCTAAATTTTGGTTCAATAATGGACCCCAAAATGGCGAGCGGTTTACAAGACACTGCTTCTTTTTTTATTGTACTAAAGAAGTAAGCGATGGTAAAGCGTTCAGTCGTATGGCTCTTAAGTCGCACAACAATGTGACGTGATGTTTATTGGTATTTTTAGAAGGGAATCGATTTTAGTCTCGTCTTTATTAAATCGGAGACTGGGGTTGGAGGGGTATAATATTAGAAGAGTTATACAACTTCTGTACAGGTTCTGAATGAATAAATGGACGAGTTTTACTCGTAGGGCCTCCAGTTAGCAATCTGAATGAAAATTTTTCGTCTGACCATTTCATTATGCCTTATGTCGGAAATTTATAGTTGTGACGTAGCCTCTAAAAGGACTTAAGATAACCACAACGTAACGAAAAAGATTTTCACTATTAGAAATTATCTGATGTGAATTTTTCCTTAAGATCCTATTTATTCGTCAGTAATTTCATAATAATCCCGCTTCCGTAGTTCTGTAGAGTCCCGCCATGACCCCTGTCAACTGCTATTGATATTTTGCACTTCTTTTCTATATGTTAATAACACTATGGTAAAATGTTGTATAGATGTTTTAAATGATTTCTCTTTATTATTTTCAGACATAATATTCACAACGCCTCTGACTGCTATATTGAACTCTTAAAACATTACAGTGTATTTTGTTTCCGTTTTTTGTTTAAGGAGGACTCCTTTTACAATCCTGAGATGTTACCTGAACTGCTCTTCCTGGAACAAATTACGACGTACTAAAGGTAAATTAAGTTTTCTAGATTGCCCATTTGCAGCTATACTGTAATTTCTTTGACTGTTGCGTAAGCAGAAACAAAATGTCTCGTTTCGTCGTCACTTCCTGCAATTATATTCGAAATAATGGTCGCAACTCCGTTCTGCTTGTTCGTTTGTAGCGTTTGTGAAAATATAAATAGGAAATATGACGGTAAGTTCTTACGACAATTTTTGTACTGGCAAGGAAAACACGCCTCACGATCGGAGTGTACAAAATATTTAAGTAGAAATTGACGTTAGATCATTAACTTTCTGTTACTATTTGACACTCATAATGATGACAAACACGTCAAAAGTGTAGCAAACAGAAAATATTGAATGTTATATAAGAAGATACATTTTCTCATAAACACAGCATCAATACATGAAATATGCTAGAAAGGACTTTTTTTTAATTTACATTTTCTCATACATCAAAGTAAGGCTTGCAAGATTGAATAGAGATGTAACCTAGCAAGCGTAGCACTAGCGTCTAAAAAGGATATTACATTTTTATCATTTTTCAAATTTCTCATTCGCTGTAACTTATGAGAAGCGACAGAACGACGTGCATTGCGAGTAAGCTCCACCACCGACGCGACTCCCTAAAGGAGAACACAAAACGGAAGCATTAAATAACCGTTCGCCTGTGCTCCCAGCGCAGAATCCTAAGGGGTCACACAGCCACTTTCTCCGGCAGTGGCAGCGGCGGCGGCGGCGTCGCGGTCCACGCGCGAGTGGGTGAGGAGGGGGGGAGGGGGAGGAGGCCAGGAGAAAGGCCCGTGCAGCAGCCTCCCTCCCCCGCGTGCGCGAGCGCACGCATGTACACACTCACACACAGTCGCACATGCAAATGCTCTCGCTAATGACAAATCTTCGCCCTTCGGCGAGCAGGCGATGTAGTATTGATTTTAACACGCAAGTTGCTCCGAGGAAAACAGCTTGGAAGTCAGGATGTAGGGAGGGGGAAATGGGAAATGGAAGCCATATGAAGGAAATGAAGGGAAAAAAGGTTTTTTCTTATTTCGCTTCCGTCCGTGTATTGCGTGAAAATTAAGGTCAACCAGAAGACCGAGAAGAATTAAAAGCAAAATCGAACACAAAGCATAAGATAGGTCTAATTGCTATCAAAATCAGCTCGTTCAGCGATTTAGTAAAATTAACATTTTTAGAAAATTAGGAGGGGTTTTCATAACATTACGTAAGGGTATACTTCAAATACAATTGACATAAAAAACCGGCGAAAATATACCCTGCTAGAAACCACTTGTAAACGCGATAGTGTTGCCTTGAGTAATTGTCGCAAACGAAATGAGCAATGTTGCAATGAGCAAACGCCAAAGTTTCCAGTCACCGACGGTAGTCATCAGACAAAAAAGACAAAATGATCTTGCAATTTTCTTAACTTTGCCCCTGACAGGAATCAGCCGTTTCGCTGCCATCCAATCGGGAACTTATATGTCGCTACACTGACGTCACTATGGTGACGTTTAAGCTCCCGATTGGATGAAAGCGTCAACAACTGATTCCTGTCAGGGGCAAAGTTAAGAAAATTGCATTATATGCTCCGCCACTCCGCTCCGAGAGCTGAAGTCCCAAGCGTTGTGGCACTCGCCGCTGTGATTCACTCGTCCGCGTGTGGACGCGCTGCGCTGCGCCGCGCCGCGCCGATGTGCACCTCCAGTTTTATGAGGACCGTTAACGCTCCTTTCATTTCTTGCCGTCGCGCTTCTCGGAAGCCTTCGCTCAAGCGACGGGCGTCTTCCTTGCAGTTTCGCCCTCCACGCCACCCATCTCCCTTCCTCACCTCTTCTGTCCTGATTCACCTGTGCCTCCTCGCGTTGCGCGGTTCCGTCCGCCTCGCCCGCGCAGTACTGCGCTCGGAATGTGCTACTCGGCCGATGTCCAAGTTTCTAGAGGTCTCCGGTAGAGGCTTTGGAAGACTACAATAATCGCCGTAGCGCCTGCCGCTACCACTTGAGTATTGAAAAAACTCACTGCTGAACGTGTGCAAATGTATGAAGTTTAATAACAATTACAATAATAATATATGAAGAATTTTTATAAGAAAAAGAAGAGGTGGAAATAAAAAAGTATTGAGTAATGAAGTATCGAACTTCAGCGATTATGGAGATGGAATGAGAGCATTTTGTGAATGATCGCGATATACTCAAAATACACACACACACACACAAAATTTATCATGTTTAATAGAAATTTCATGTTTGTTTTATAACGTAGTAGAGCAGGTAATTATAGCCTTCACCTAATACGACGGAATATATTGTTTATTTTATAAGTAATAGAGAACACCTGTGATAAATGTAGTTTCCAGCTGTTTCCTCTGCTAAGAGTGGGCTCCAGTGGCGCCAAACAAAAACAATTTCCCACTCGGCAATAATTGCCTTGCTGCCTGGCAATAATTGCCCAGCCTACGATAATTATTGTCTTGTCGAATACTAGTGTAAGAACTACACGTCTGACAATGCCTTACTTTAACGGTAGCCATTTCTGGTAACGTCACTATATCGACAGACATCAAATGGTCCAAAATTGGTGTTGTCGTTCACCGAACACATCTGTGATATCAATACTTCGCATTCATTTCGTAAGAATGAAATGTTTTGAAATTCCAATAACAATTTTATTACAAGCTGTTCTGGGATATTACATTTTCCTTTTCACTGGCCGGATATGATGAGTAAGCAGATTACAATAAAACTGACAGAAAATGCTGTATATATAGCATTTGTGCCCGCGGAGGTGGGCCTAGTGGGTACACTGTGCCCGGCAAAAGGATGCGGCCCATTGTGGCCACTCCGGGAACGCTCACGGGCCTTTGGGCTCGATGGCAGCGCAGCGGAGTGTGAGCGTTTTCAGAAGGCGCCACCGGGAAACAGGTCGAGCGGCGGCGCCCCGTTCCGAGGCGCTGAACCTCAACGGAGCCGCCACCAGGAGATTAGGTGTATTAAAACAAATAAAGTAATTCACGAGATTATGTTAATATATTACAGTAATATTTTTTAAATGCAAAATATTACAATCGTCATCAGACCATGTAAAATTGGACAGATGGATCTAGCGTGATGTATTCTTTATCCAAATTAATGAGCAGTGCTGACACATTTTGAGACTTGTCCTATTTTAACTTACGACTTTCTACCTGTCAAAAATACTCACCCCCCCCCTTCGTACAGAGAAGAGAAATTAGTGATAACATGGATTCTCCTAAATCCACTGCAACTAAACATAATATTGACAAGGTCGGAAATGGCACATATTCTTCTAAAATATCTGAAAGCAATTAGGCAAATGTGAGTGTCTAAGCTTCAGTTAAGGCTTCAATCAATTACCTGATTATTATTACTGTTGATCATTCACGAAACGATGACAACTGGAAGTAAATTAGGCATGCAAAACTCACGAGCAGATGTCACAACTTATTTATCAATGTAGAATTATTAATCAACTGGACGCAGACGAGATCAATTTTATAGTCGCATTCCGACAACAGGTTTCTCGCTTCAAATTATTTTAGTTTGGATTACCCAATGCCACATTTGTACATTCTTGTAATGAAGACCAAATGGAAGTTCTCGAAAGTGCTAAAGTGATATCAGGAACAAAATATGCCAATTTAAATAGAATCGCCCTCTCTCCATTTTACCCCAAAATTTGTTTTGTTCATGTTTCTCTTACCAACAAAGCTTTTCATAATAGCGTATGCATATTAAAAGTGTAACCATAAATTGCATGGAGCATTGCGCGTTCAAATAGCTGACATTCATGCATTCTTACATGCAAAAATGAAATGCATGCATATACACATATACATATGTAATATGAGACCTAATTAACTGGATAACTGATTAACCATTCATATTCAATTACAATTTGATAGCAAAAATCAGCATGAGAGATAAAAACCAGATATGACAGTCAAGCTTTCCTTTGTACTGTACCTTAGGTGAGTTGTTTTCAGCTGGTATGTCAGGTAGTCCTGATGTCCTACAGTCTGTTGTGAACGAATGTGAAGAGAAAAAATCCACATTCATTTATTTAATGTCAACTATTTAACACCTTGAAATGAACGTATCTGATTCGATATCTTTTTAACGCATACGGTAACAAAAACTTGAAAATATTAAATATTTTTTTCATAGGTGGTACGGTATATTCTTCCTCGCCCAGTACCTTTGCGTAGATTTTCATTTCTTTCTTCCCAGACGCATCTTTACACCGAAGGTGGCGCAACAGGCACCGTAGCAAGAGCGCGTTGCGGTGCGGCGAAATTTTTGCTTCGTATGACGCTGACACAGTTCCGCACGCACTGCTACTCACACAATGACACACGACACAGCCGAGTACTACTCCCAACACGCTCCCTCCGGCCCACCTTTTGTGCGTCCATTCATTTACTGTACCTGGAATTCTTACTTTCTAGCTAGCGTCTTTGCACCTCACGTCGTCCATCCACCTGACAAATCCTTCGATTGCGAGCTCGCTCGCGTTCTTGCAATGACTGCTCGCGCTCGCACGAAGCTCGTCGCCTTGCTTAGGCGGCAAAACGCCACCCATCCGATATTCCGCCATCACCGAGCGTCTGCTCATCCAATCCAGAGTACCCTAGGAGCCCGGCTAATGTTCTCTTCCTCTGACGAGGTCGAAAATCCTATTCGCTGCGTTTAGAGCGAGAGTCAAATATTTGGAACTCCAAAAAGCAAACTTCTCATCCCCACTACTCCGGATTCGGTGAGCAGTCGCTCGGTACTCGCAGGAAATCGATTGCGCGGTACCGCCTATAATACTCGCTCGGTCGCTCTCTTACCCGCTTCCACGTTCGCTGTCTTGCTGCCTTTTTCGCATGCTTCTTTGCTCTCTTGCTGCTTGTCTCGCTGGCACGGTCATTCCACAGCGTGCTCGCTGTGCCTCTCCCTTGTTCTCTTGCTCGATCCGCTCCAATGTTCGCTAGATCTTTCGCTCATTTGCTCGCACGCTACAGCTCACTCCCTTTTTCACTCGCTCCCTTGCCCGCTCGTTCGCTCTCCTCCATCTCGCAAACTCGCTCGATCTCTTGTTCTCTTCCTCCTTTATTCGCAAGTTCGCTCGCTACACTGCTCACTCGACCTCTTGCTCCCTCCGCCCCATGCTCGCTCGCTGGCTGGCTTGGCGCATTCCCGCTCACATGACGCTGCGTGGGATGGCGCACTGGCTTGTTCGTCCCTTCGCCCCCCTTCGCTCTCTCGCTCGTCCACTACGCGCTCATCCACCCGCTCGATCGCGCGCTCGCTCGCGGCCCCCGCGGCGCGGGGAGCCTCTTTCCCCAGTGCCGAGCACTTTTTAGAAAGTTGCCTGTCTGGCTCCGCGCCCCGCGCGGCTCTCCCGCCCCCCCCCCGCCGCTCCCCTTCGCCCGGCGCCACCGCCCACGGCCGACGCGAGACGACGGCGGCGCCTCGCCTCGCCTCGCGCTCGCCCGCCGCTTCACGCGGTCGCGCTCGCGTTCGCGTCCGACGCGTGCTGTTGCCGACGACGGAGCGGTTGAGCTCCGGGTCCGGGCGTGCGGTTGGCCCAAGTTACACCAATGTTTCTGATGAAAGGAAAAACGTGGAAAAAGAAGAGGAACAGCGACCAATCATGTATGATTGATTGATTATACGTTGTTTATTACTTTCTCGTGTAAGTAGGATAGTTAGAATTTTGTAATTTTGTACGTAGGATAGTTTGTAAGATCTTTGATACAGAACAGTGTTTTTTTTCTTTCAACGCGCGTTATCTGTTCGTCCGTCAGTGAATGACATTAGCGCCTCAACCGTAAACATCATTTTCATACCAATGGATATTCCCCGGTCGCCCTTTATCCTGTCGACGGAGCATCTCGAATTTGAAACTGATCTTTTAATTTTTTAAGCTTTATATGACATTCCTATAATATCTTCAAAATGTTTTCAAAAATGGATCCAAATTTTCTTTAAATAGTTTGCTAAAAAGATCTAACTGTGCCTAAGAATATAAGTCCAATTTTCAATAAAACCTCTGAAATTTCAACAATTGCAAAAATTCGTCTTTGTGATGCGAGAGGAGGGTTATTCGTAAGTATCCAAGCAATTAGTCTAACGAATACGATTGCTCGCGACGCCTACAACCCTAAATTCGAGTCCCGGCTCGAGCAAACACTTTTGCAAGATCATCTGGTTTTACAATATTACGAAACGGTGACAAATATTACGAGACTGTGCTATTGTAGCATCATTAGGTTTCTTGTTATTTTTGTAGTGAGAGGTCGGATAATTCGGAATGTCGGATAAAGGAGACTACTGTAGTTTCGGGGAATGTACTTCAAAAGCACTGTCATAAAACACAAAAACACGGCGAAAAATGCCCTTTCAAAAAATGATTTTTAAATATATTCGTGTGCGCGTAATTTACGTAGCGGAAGATAGTTGGCAAGTTCGGGGCACAAAATTCGCCATCGTCGGAGCGAGCGGAAGCGATGAGGCGGAGGTAGAGGCGCCGGCCGCTTGTCGCTTTCTCGCAGTAGGTTCAGCGGCCCCACGGGTGTTGGCGGCGGCGGGGGCAGTGGTATCGAAAACCCGGTTACTAGGTGCCTGGAATTGATGTACGTTTTCCCCCATTGTCATCAATACCCGCGGGCGCGGTAGTGAGTGTTGTCCAACATACACAGGCCCGGGCGGGGAATCGAAAACTCCCACCCGGTTTCTCGGTGTCACATCGTTAGTGACAAGGTGGGTGCAGCGAGGAGGAGGGTGGGGGCTCCGTTTCCCTGGCCACGTCGGCGCGAGTGGCCGCCATGTAAGTTCTAGCTTCGCTGTGATGGAACCCTTGCTCAGACGCCAATGACGGGGGGCACTTGTGCATGCATACGCATGTCAGCAGCGTGTCCCGGTATGGGAAGATGTACTTTAAAAAGCTTTGCGTTCTGGCGTGTCCAGATGTCAGTCTGACGGCGTGTCCTTGAAATTAGGAGGAGCCCACCTCGGGGCCTTTAAACCCCCTAGTACGTAATAACTTATTACTTATAACTTAAAAACTTATTACTAATAATGTACCGTAGGGAGCTGCAGGATTACATTACTATCAACATCATCTTCTCTGTTTAACTTCAATTTTTATTTTTAGTAGCATCAAATACATGCGCTTTGCGAGGAAACTCCAGGAGGTCTTTATTGTGCTTGTTCAATACGCTTGCTGTAACTCTGAAACATGAGATTATAAATGATTCATGTCACCATGAAGAGTGAAACTATATCAAATGACGGAAGAACAAAACTTAAACGAGGGAGCACAAAAGGCTAATAATGCTCGACAACTGCTATTTCATATCACTAATTTCACATTCCCTATGAATGTGAGGAAATGAGAGGAAATGTCTAAAATAGCACAAAATGTCCGCACATAGCACCAAACTTCAAACGACACCTGAATGGCAAGTTTAGGTAGGATTCAAAAGGTACTCATGAACGCAGTAATCAGAAGAATGAAACGAATGTTGCATACAGTGGTATAGTTCTATACAATAGTACATTTAATTTAGACGTATACAGTATTACATACAATAGTTGTATAGTACAATATACAATAAGGTGTAATATTATTCCCAGCAAAGTTATCCGCAGGTTGGGATTGAAACAAACGTTAGTGAGTAGGAAACTGAAAGTGCTGGAAACAAGTATCCGGTTACAGACGTTCATCTATAAAATAAAAATGGTACAATAATGTAATCAAAAGACACAATGCATGGAAACGGGATATGAAACGGAAACGCGAGTGACAAGTTCTACTATGCAAAGAGGCCTCCTTTTGATATACTTTTATCAAGTGCACTTTCGTGAAGTGTTGACTAAGGGGGAAGCTTGATTTTGTGGACGATTCCTTGTTTTGTAAAAAATTGTTATAAAAGTACGTGTTAATAACGTTTATAAATGTGAGCCTATAACGTGTCAATAAATAAGAGCCTTAACTATGCATCTATCTGGAGCCTCATGCGCCTGCTGTCCTAATATTGCCGCGCCGATGCCATAAATAGCATGGGCTCCCGGAATCTCGGAATGTCAGATCTCTAAACGATTGGTGCACACAATACTTTGTCATTAAAAACTTTTCCCTCGAAGACGTGTTTATTGATGCAAATTATACAGCATTAATATGCTTTTTTATTTATTTATCCGTACTAAATGATACTATTATATTTACAAGATGTTGGCTGTAGATCAAGCAGAGCTTATAATGCTTCACTTTGTTTCCTCCTCTCTTATGTGAAGTATCGGGACCTTTCCGGTCTGTTGTAGTTGGCCTGCATAGGACCTGTATTGCCTTTTCTCGCAAGTACTTTACGCGAGACTTAAAATAATACAAAAAAGTGCATTAATGATAGAGGTAAGTGAATTGCGCAAGAGATATTATGCATGTAAATAGGTCTATTTAAGACAATTACTGTATTTATTGAAAAAACAATCGAATAGGATTAGATTTAAATACAGCAAATTAAAAATTGCATTGTCTTTTACAAATTAAAGTATCGAATATCACTGAATGAAAACGTTTTTCAACATTGCGGAGGCTTGCAAACATTCAAAGACGGTCACATCAGGTCACATCGACATAAATGTTACAACAGAGGCGTTGATCCGCATTTTGATCAAATAGACTTCCTTCCAGTCTACCTGAAGGTTTAGATGACATAGGGGTTACGTAAAGTCGGTGAAGAGCGCTTCATTTATGTTGCCGTTGCATTCATCAACGGGAACACGTTCATCGGAGGCCGGCGATGGCAGAGGCGATATGTTCAGTTCTTGTATCACTTCACCGAGAACTACAGGGAGATCAGGTACCAAAATTTCAACTACGTCAAGCAACGTCGGATCGAAGGGACCTTCGGGATTTTCCTCGTCATCGGGTGCATCGAGAATCGCGGGATCAGTCGATTGCTCCGGAAGATCGTTCGCGTCTGACTTGGGGGATTTGGGAGCCTCAGGGGGTGAAGGAGGCGCTTGGCTCACTGTTGCTGTGGAGACGGTCGTGGCGGAGCCAGAAGAGGTCGCGATGTCCACCTCCATCGCAGCTGCGGGAGGTGGGGGTGCTCTGGAAGAGTCGGTTCTTTCGGATTGTGCAGCATCGTCGTCCGGCGCGATTGTTCGCGGAGTCGAGAGAGGAGCCGAGTTTTGGACAGCAGGGCCATCGACCGGAGCTTGGCGGCGGAACGCAGCTAGAGCGGTTGGGAGAGATTCAGGGACGGAAAGTGCTACGGGCAATACTGCGGAAGCTGCAACAGCCCAAGCCGAAGGTAAAACAGTAGGTCCAAACAATGTTGGATTGCCAGGGGCGGGTGTTTCCTTCAGAGGAATGCCGGAAGTTGTCCCGAGGGCGAGAATAGGCGGGGCTGACGGATCGGCGGGACCTAGCAATTTGTCGTCTACCGGTTCTTCGGGAATCTGAATAAAGAGTTGCTCTGTATAGACCGGGGGAACGGCTTGACCAGCCAGGGAGGCAGAATTCAGTCGTGTCGCTGGTGGAGGATCTACAGACCCAGTTAGTTCCGCTAGTACATCGAAGTCGTCTGATTGAGATCCTCCAGGTACGACAGGAAGAGTGGTTCTCGAGATGTTGGGAACGTCTTGGGGATTTCCTTCATGACATTTGGGGGTGATGGAAAACTTTTGGAGATGATGTTCGTGTTCTGGAGCGGCGGAGGACGACTGTTGGGCATAATCAAGGTTTGTAGGACAGGTCGTATTGTCGTTATGGCAAATTGAGGGATCAGACATTATAGCATCATGACCATTATTTATGGGAAGATGTTCTGGAGACGTATCTATGTTTTGTTCCGTTCCTTCCAGGGTATCCAAAAGACACGGGGCGGATATGGTATCAAAACCAGAAGGTTCGAGGCTGTTTTGAACGCTGAGAGCACCTGTGGCTCCGAGAACATCTAAAGTTGTGGTAGTATCACATATGGGAGGGATGGGAAACAATCGCGAATGATATTCTTGATCAGGACCGACTGGAGCAGGTGGGTCTTTACGAAAAGTTGCGAGACAGGACGTATTGTCGTTTTGAACGAGCGAGGAATCAGGTACTGCAGCGGTTACAGCAGAATGAATATTTATCGGCTGTTGTGAAGAGGTATCAACATGTCCTTCCAGCGTATCCAGAAGACATGGGGTGAATATATTTTCAATAAGAGAATGTGCTCCGACTTCTTCCTGCGTTCGAAGAGCATCTGGAGCTCTGAGAAGATCCAAAGCCGCCGCGGCTTCGGTGCGAGCAGACGCTCGTTCTTGAGAGAGTGCCAGATCGCTTGCAGCACTTCCACCCTCGTCCAATTCGAGCATGGAGGCCGCGTAAGCCAGGTGCTGCAACCCCGTCAAAGGCTGGTCGTCGCCGGCGTCTGCGGCGGCGCGAGCTGCGGGCGGGCGCGCATCCTGCGTGTCGGAGCCCGAGGTGGAGGCGGCGCGCGAGCGGCTGCGCCGGTGGCTGCGGCTGCGCGCGCGCGCGTCCCGCCGGAGAGCCTGCGCCGCCTCCGCTTCCCGCTGCGCCTGGGCGCTCTGAGGGGACACGGCGGCTGCGCGCCGGCGGCGCAGGCGGGTGCTGCGCCGGGACTGCGGGCGCCGCCCTTCGCAGCTCGCCCCGCGCTGCTGCCCGCTCGTGGACGTCGAGGGGCCCGGCTCGCCGGGCGGCGGGCACGCCGGAACGCGACGGGCCGCGTTGCTCGAAGTCTCCGGGCGCTCCATGGTCGCGCTGGACCCTCGGGTGAAGAGCACCCGGGACAGCTAGCAGCACGGTTCCTCGTCGGATACGCTCCGCGTTCCGCTGAGGTTGCCTCTACACTTCAGCAGCGATGCTGCGGCTGCAATGGGGAGACGCCCATTGCAGTACAATTTACTCGCGCGCGAGAGACCTTTCGAAACACGTTAAATTTTGCACGCGGATTCCAGGGAACGGGTGAACGCTGAACAGAAAAACCACCAAATTTCTTGTATTCGAAGGGGACGTGCTCGTTCTGGCCGCTCACGCCTCCGCCTTCGCTCGCGCCGCGGAGCATCGCTGTCTCGCGCGGCGCGGCGCGGCGCGGCGCGGCGCGGCGCTCGATGGCCAAGGCGAAAGATCAAGTGGCGAGGAGAACGCGCTGCAACGCGACCATTGACTCAAGCGTTTCTCCACACCGCCTCCACACCTCTTCCCGACAAGCAAACATTCACGTGAGGCTGGGTGTAGAAACTAATGGGTGGCCATTGCATACTCCATACGTAACTTTGCAGGTCCTAGACATCACGTGTTCCGACTAGCGGAAAACGACTTAACATTCTATTTTTATTATAGCATTACTTGGGCTAGACAGAAACAAAGAAACAAATATTGAGTTACTTTAGTACATTTTAATAGATTTGAAATTTGAACTGTGTATTTAATGGAACGAGCAAGTTTCTAGAATTGTTTCCGAGATACTCGTAAATAGTGATTAGAATTCGACGGCTATTTTGATAATTATTCAAACCTCTTTGCGACATCCGATACCAGAGAGTTCCTCAGGACCGTGAAACACGTAATTTGTGAAGGGGCGAAGCCCGAACATACGATCTTCTAGAATTTAATAATAAGATTCATATGGAGAATGCAATTTTTTGTGCCGATTCAAGTAAATATGTTAATGACAAACAATCACTAGAATATTTGCTTTAGAGTGGGCAATTCGGACCGGTACACATCCGATTGCGAACAGAGGTGGGTGGTCAAGCTGCCTCGAAGTTTGTGTTCCGAAATTTTAAGATCCAAAATATCTCGACAAATTTGATTGGCAAGAGCGTCTGTTCCAAGCTGTAGGTGCTATGATTGATACATTATCGAGCATTGAAATGCGGCACAAATATCAAAGAAGGCTGCTCTATGATCTTAAATCTGTATGTATAGATTCCAGTAAATATTTAAGGTTTCTTAAAAATCAAAAAGTTTGGGTGAACATAAGTGAAAAATCTGTCATGAGAATGGATATGAAATATTCGCGATCTGAGTAATCAGTTTTAAAAGGTAGGAATCTTTATATTTTAAATTTTACATATCTATTTGTTTAAAATATTGGAATAAACATATTACACTTATGAAATAAGTTAAAATATATTTTTTAAAGAAAAACACATAGATGTAGGAACTTTTTCTGAACCTGTTAAAAATGAATATTTTCCCCGGTACCTGTGTCATTTGATGCCATTGTGATATTTTTCGATTAACATTCAATAAAACATTATTCAAAATCAATCAAAATTTTATATTTCGTCACCTTGCAATGAATGGTATTTAATATGACATCAATCAGAAGCCACAGACTGTCAAAGAATGTTTTAACCATTTGCAGGATCCCACTGCGCACTAACGTTTGCGGATTATGCTCACTCTCGCATATTCGAGAATCTTCTGTTCCAAAGACGAAATGACCGTATTTTACAATTTTTTACGACTTTTTATTATTACTATCGGTAATATTTATTACCATGTCCGTCACCATCATGATAATCGTTATTTAACTTCAAATGCTTGAAGAAGACGTCAACAACAGGAAACAAAGTTACATTTCAAAGATATGTCTAGTGGATGACAAAAAAAAGTTGCTCAATGAGACACCTCGTTGAATGGAGAAATGATTTATAACAGGAAAGTAGGCAAGGGACGCGTGTGATGGATTCATTGATTAAGATTGCAGATATGCAGATAAATTAAGCTGACGCGCGAATGTTACTTGAAGTATTATAAGCAATGCTTATGAAAACTACTATTAATCTACTGCTAGCTAAGCCATTGAATGCTGTCAATCTTTTAAATAAAAATGTGGATACAAACGGTATATTTCATTTCTGCACGTAAACTACTCCTGGTTCATCACAAGAAATTCTGAAATTCTAAGGTTATAAGCAGGCTTCTTAGTACTTTAAGTTTGTCTGATGAATCGACAGAACACGTCTGTAAGAGAAATGAAAAATCGAAATGCAAAGAGGCCGCCACTTGTGCGTGCTCACGCTTGGCATGAGTGCACGCCCGTGCCAAATCGAGTGGCATGGTCGCAGGTCAGGACAACCGCCGGTTTCACACATTGGAGAGAATAAGTCTATCCGAGAGCTCTGTTTCTGGCTGTTCCACTAGTTGAGCCAGGGAGACAATTTTTCTGATCTTACATACATGTCAAGTATTTTCCAATATATGGCAACAGATCAAATAGATCAAACTCAAAAAATAGTTCATTACGAATACATTTCCATTTCCAAACATGATGACAGATATCCTCTTATTCTATTTTTTTCTTGCTCCTAGGCGATTTTCTTAATCGTTTTGATACAAATTGATATTTCCTTGTCTGCAGAAACCTGAGGGATGGTGTCCATATTAAGACAATGTCAATATAATCCGAAAACGCCGCACAATGTTTGAAATTTAACTATCAAGTAGATCTCACGTAGATCGCAGAACGCGCAATCCAATAGCACAGGCCCCGTGAAATGTCCAAGGTAGCTGCACCAAAAGAGTGGCTTTACGGCACTTCTATGTTCTTGTGCATGACTCTGAACAAACTTCTAGCAACAGTATTTGCTGTTTAAAACAAGGAGAACCACAGATAAGGCTTGAGGTTGAAGTAGATGTACCAGCAGACACTGGTTCTGTCATGACGAGGCAAATGAAAGAGTTTATTTGCTGGCACTAGAGCTCGTGCAGCAATGAGCAATAAGACACGGATGCTGTTAATTAGATATGTGTAGATTAGTGTTGCCATATCACATATTCAACGCTGAATTGAAATAGTAGCAGGGATTGTTAATTTTCCAGATTTGGTGTCTGCGAAATGATTCATTATCTATATTTTCCGACGCAACGACATTCAGAGCGTTTCTTTCAAACGATATTGAGACTGCCTGCCGACCTCGTTGAGATGGTGTTGCTCTCGCACCACAAATAACTTATAGGAGTCGACAAGAAAGCAGGAGCAATGAACCAAAGCCAGCAGTGGTTTTCTACCAATGCCTTTGAAGGAACTTTTCGCGAACAACACTTGTCGAGCACTGTTTCATTTATTTCTGTTTTGAACAGGATTATGGACGACGGACGTTCTCCTACAAAAACCACGACATGATGTAGCTAACTGAACTTTTCCCACTAAGTTTATATCTCTCCCCTCAGCGTGTCTCTCTCCTCTGCTGTAGTAGAGGACATACCTCTACACAGATAAGACACAGAGATCCCGTAATGTGGTTGAGTCAGCTGTCAGAAGTGAGCGAATATTTTAGCGGCCGCATAGGCAGCACAGGCGACATAGCTAGCGCAACGTGCAACGTACAGAAGTGACACTAAAGTCGCGTGTGTTCCTTACCGGCGTGTGCGTTTTTTTCACTCTGCAAAAAGTTATGCACAATACGTCTGTCTCTAATTCCCTCCACAAATCCGTCCATTCATTTGTTGATCATTCATAATGCATTTCATTTTAATTAATGTTTTGTAGAGTATTTTTAATATGTTTACAGTTCTGTATTTTTATATTCCTAATTCATTTGTTGTACTTGAATATCACTTTTAAGAACACTTTGTAATGTCTAAATTTTTGGTTCTTCTATCCTTTCATTGTAAGAATCTATGGTATCCACGCTGCGCCATAAAGTGCCAAGGTAGTAAAGCTGCTCCTAGACCGGCATATACTCAGTGAAATCACCTCAGTGGCATTGTAAAGAAATGTGTAAAATATAAATATAATAAAAAATAATGTCTGCCCATAGGGATGGCTATCGTTTTGCTGGAATAGCCTGATTTGAGAGAACGTACGAAAGTTTAAACCCGGCCCTTCGAATCGCCCTAATAACCACCCCAGTAACTTTTGATGCCACGCGAAGTATGGAGTCTTCCATCTAGAGGAGAAAGTGCTTGTGGTCGAATACAATTTCTAGCGTCATAATGTGGAATTGCTACATGTTAAAAATCTATGCATTCAGACACGAAACTGAATTATTTCCTATTGACTATTGTTCCACAGCAACGTTTTCTTGATACTGTATGACGTATGGGTGTGGTGTTGTACCAACTTCAATCCTCATACAGCACCCATGAAATTTCATAAAATGTATTATCAGTTATATAGTTATATTATTAGTTATTACAAATGTAGACAGTTTTCATTTATTAATTGAAATTAACTTGTCAATATTGTTGAAATATACTTAATTAATTTCCACAGGAAAAGTATTAAAAATATTAAGATTCAGTATAAGGATTTAAGGGTTATAGTGAAGTGAAGTGAAGTGAAGTGAAGTGTCAGTGCAGTGCGGACTTAATTGTATAAACATTCAATGCGGAGTTAGATTATGAAAGTTTATTTTTCTTAATGTAACTTAATGTTTTATGAATGAGTCAGTTTTTAGACTATGTTTTACCATTATTATTATTATTATTATTATTATTATTATTATTATTTATTATCATTATACCATTATATTTATTACTTACCATTATTGTTTAATTTACATATTAGTTATATTACCTTATTTATGTAATTAGCTGCCACTGGATTACTCCCAATTGCATTTTAAATAAATTTATCTTATATTTTATAAAATACTGTTACTAAAACAAAATTATAGTTACATAAATTGTCACTTGAATTATTTAGTTCGTTATATTACTTATTAGTTTTTGCTTGTTTCAGAAAAAAAAATAGCGTGTTTCATAAACAATTATAGCGTTCTGAGTAAAATTTGGCGTTCTGAATAGACACTATATTTTGATAGACGCGCACCGCATCTTTATGGTAGCAGACAAGAGAACTCGGATACTAAATAAAAGAGCGCGGGGTTTAACGATATCTGCTGCGGCGCCACGCAAAACGAAGCTAAGCGAACTACGTGGCAAGGGGGCGGGGTCGCCAGCGAGCAGGCTCCACTGCTTCTACCGCCGCGCCGCCGCCACCACCACGCCTGCTGGCTCCGCCGACGGGCAGCGGGCGAGAGGGCGGGCACCCGCCGAGCGAGCGAGCGGGCGGGCGGGCGGCGGTAATTAATGAAGACGCGCTCCTAATTGAGTAACGACGCCCAATTAGCTTGGTGCTGCTCCCGCCGCCGAAGAGCTGCCTCACGCATAGGCTAAGACCCAGGAATTGTTTACTGGAAGAGTCCGGTGGCACAATGCCGCTTCACGCCAGACACATTTTCTTTCAAAACCATAAGAGCAAAATATGGAATTTCCTCCTGGTGCAGTGAATGCTCATAAAATGTTTCATTCCCTTGTTTCTCGAAGGTGCGCACAAGCTTCGGATTAACCTAACATTTTGTACTTTCTTGGTCAATCACCTGCGCTCTATAGTCTTGGTTATAGTGTTGTAATGTTGTGTTTGCCACAACATTACAATACATCTTCTATACTGCGTAAGTTGTACGGCGATTTTTCATCAGAACAATTCATGTTGTGAGGCGTGATATCGGAAAAGTGGATAAATCAATAAGTACTAAGTTACTTCCTCCAACATGTTGTGAAGTCAGAATCCACGTTTAATGAGTTGGTTGACGGCAATACGTCTGTGTGTAGTAAACGCTAACAACTAAACAGTTCAGACACTTTTCTCTAGAATGCATATTTCCCGACCAATCTCAAGGTTCGCAAATCTGAAACGGATATTTTGATTTTCGGTGTTTCTTTACATAAAGCCTTAATAATATTTTCCACATTTTTTAAATAATAGCTTCAAATTCTTTAACTACACTGTCTCCTTTACTACAATATGTAAGATACTATTTTTCCTGAATTAAATTTGAACTTCAAATACTGATCTTTATAAAACATCGTGCACAATTTTTCGAAAATGTGAGTAGTTTTCGCGTAGTTTTGCTTCAAATACAGGGAATTTTTAAACAATTATTTTCTCAAAAACGACTCGAAATTTTGTCATCCATTTATCCCGAATAGAGCTCGCGCTGATTTCATTTTCGATTAACACTCTGAATTTTCAAAAACCGCAAGCGACAAATAATACGAGAACGTATCTGCTGTTGTAGCACAACTAGCTCACTTAATATTTTTTGATGGGCTTTGCTGCTTAATACAGTTCGTTCGAGTCCAAAGATTTGGAGCAAATAGCTGAGCACTCCTTCGTTAGAAACTGGCTGTTTTCAACGCTACAACAAAATTACAAGGTTTTGTTGGTAATGATTCCCTTCTTTATAAAATAATACTCTTCAGCAGAAGACGGTTCGTGAAATTGTACGTTTATACAAATATACGTCAATTTCACAAATTGTATCCGCATAACAATTTAAAAATCCGTTAATTTTATCGTGGAATGCTGGGAATGAATCATTGCTCCATATGTTCATGGAGTAATTGCACACTATAAAAATTCACGAAGGAGATAACGGAGGTACTCATCTTCTGGCCCTAGAATCAATATTTTCGGACGCAGAAGCATGCAACATTTCGTTTAATTATTTCAAAACTGATGTTACTTTATTGAGACTGAATACTGGCGTGCCTATTGGAAATACATACAATAATAAATTAGCCAATTACATGGAATCAATATTTTTCATTTCGTTGAATCCACAGTTTTCTTTTTCATCAACCAAAATGTTTATTTGTAGGCTAGTCTGTGTTAATATTCTACAGTGAAAACAGCTTTGTACAGCCTCAGAAGTAAATCATATGACAGAAATATCTTGCATTTATATGTGCTATTAAAAAATCGAAAATGCGACGAGAAAATTGTTTATAATATTTACCGAGCTAAAGTAATACCACTCATCGTAACAATCGCATGAGCCCGTGCACATTTTATTTTCTTTTGAGAATTTCATGAATGGGAACAATATTTAAATGTTAAACAATATACACATCCCACATTAGCTCAATTTTGAAAACTTAGATTATGTATTTGGTATGTACAGATGTCTGTACTTCTACATTTTCTCAAACAATTAAAAAAATGTGCAGTAGAATCGAATATACCCGTCTTGTATCTATGGAAGGCTCTCCTTATCTCCTGTTTCTGTGGATGCCCATGTAAATTCGACAACCGCTAATGTCATTTGAAACGGAAACTCTGTGATGCAGGAGAGCGTCGGCTCTGCGAAGAAAAAAAGGGGAGGGGCGATCGGCGGGATTACGAACATCCTCCCTCCCCACGAGCGGAGTGTGTACATAGGGATTTGCTGACGTGCGTGAGGGGGGGCGAGGAGCATTTCTTTGTGATTGCTGAGAGGCGTCGAACGAGGCAGTGGATAATGTGACTGTGCGAGTCCACACGGCCGCGTTTCACAGAAACAAATCGGGCGTCAAGAATAATAGTATTAGTCACAAGTTGAATCAAACCCAACCTCTCTTTTTCCATTACACCCATAGTGCAACTTCTAATAAGCTCGTAATGTGAAGAGTGGAACGACCATTTGTCTTCTCCAATAGGATGCAAAACATCGTGAATCATAATCTCTTAATTTGACAGTTGTCTCATGGACATTAAAATAAGATTCGCTGTGACAAAGATTACTCCTAGTGAACGTGTTTGGATATGCTGTCAAAACAGGTGTCCATGCAATCATGAGGAACGTCGTGAGGTTAAAAAAAAAAGTTGATCAGGTTTGTTCGCGAAGACGAAGGATTTCATACGTTGAGTTACATAAATGCGTTGGATGTGCAGTACGGAAAATGAATTATGAATATCGAGGGAGTACACAATGGGTAGAAAGCTGCAAGACTGGAGGAAAGGGAAGTAGTTCGCGAAGTAGACGGAGCACGAACGTGTTGAAGTTGGTAATGCCTGGGTGGGATTCATACAAGAACGAAAGAAGGTGATTGATAACGAAGGACGATCATGATTGAGGTGGATTGTGAACTGAAAATATAATTGCAGTATCTGAGTTCATGCCAAAATAGATACTTGTCGAATTCCGCAACTATTGTTCGCTGTAGACTGGCACTAGGCACTACATCACGTTTCAGTGCGACATATCGTATGTGGATGGCTGTACGCAAGTCCTGAACAAGTTAGTTAAACGATAGAAAATAGTATTTCGAAAATTTGTTAATGTTTACAAATATCACGGAAAATATAATATAGGAAAGGCGCACGTACGTGAGTACTCAAGCCAGCTTTGAATATTATATTTTTTCGATGCTTTCCATATAGTAGACAGATCACATCTCAAAAGTGGGTGTCTTGTGGAGTGATAACTTCCGACACTTGCAAGTACATATTTTGTATCATCGCGCAGCTGATCATCAGGATTAAACTAAGTTTAACGAGGGACTGTTTACAAAACGAAAACCATGCACACAACAGGAAAATTTAAAGAGCAAAAATAACCCGATGAGGGGCACATGGCCATCTATCACCTTGGAGGTGGACTCGCTCCAATATGCGAGGAAATGTGACGAACATTCGGCACTCGCCCTACGCACCGCGTGTCTGTCTTTTGGAGCGAACATTCGCCGAACACATCAGCTGGTCGGGATCGGGCGAGCAGTAGCTCGCTGCTCGGCGAATGCCGAATGTGTGGAGCCACCTTTACGAAAAGTCGACGACAAACATCCTGAGTTGGAGGATTGGGGCGGGAGCGGGGGCGGGGCGAAGGACGGCCACGACCCGATGAGGCGTTTCCTGCAGCGCTAGAACGCGTGTCGTCTGGGCGCCCAGCCGGGCGGTCCGCCGCCGACGCGACGACACGTCGGCGGTCGGGTGCCGAGGGCGGGGGAGGGAGTGGGGGGCAGGGGATGGCGCGGCGCGCCGAGCCGAGCCGCGGCAACTGCCGAAAGAATCAACAAGGCGAGGCCGCAGCGGCAGCTGCCCCTCATCGAAGCAAGGAGTGGGAGGGGGAGGGGAGGAGAGACAGGTAGTTTCGGAAGGCGGCGGCGCGCCTCGTCCCAGCCGCGCTCCGAGAGACGGACGGCGAGTTGGCCTGGGCCCGGAGCTAGTGGAATTCACGTAAAGAACTCTGCTCACAATGGGACGGCCGCTGCTGAATGAGAGAGTGGAAGAATGACGGGACAGCGGCGGACCGAACGGCGAGGCTTCTGAATCACGACAATCTCGAGGAGAGGGAAAAAGGTTCTTTAAGAGGTATCTTCCTATCGAAGGACCTGCTCAATCGCATGTCCGTTCGTCGCGATTCAACGAGAGTACGAACAGGAGGATAGCTGTGCCGGGGACGAGGGAGCAGAACCTACTACGTTCTCCATGACGAGAGTGCTCAAGAAAGTGTTTGCATCTCTAAGGGCCCGAAAAAAAAAAACATTTTCTGGCTGACAGATATTTTACGAGTACTCTGTGAATTAGCTTTACATCGTCGTTGACATATTTTATTGCGCATATCGGACGTCAACATTAGTGTAAGTTATATAATAATTCTACGTTTTCTGACAATATGGAGAAACTGAATTCTCGAACATCATTCAAGAAAGTAATTAATTACAACGGGATACTGAGCTACTCGATATTGAATGTGGCAATGAAGGCTGGAGATGAACACGCATATTTTAAATTTAAGACTCTCGGTGCCTTGGCAAAAAAATACAAAATTTTAAAACTCATTGTAATTTGTAAATAATATTCAGTAATATTTATGAATGTATTTATGTATTAATATTTTCAGGGGTATGCGTTGAACGTTGAAATAAAAATTCTAAATACTATACTCCTTCATTCAGTTCTCACACCCCTCACATAACTTGAAAATTGCAGTACGCTTTAAAATACGACAGAGACGTATCTTTTCAGGAATCTGAAGAATGCGGACAATGTCCCTGCACTGTTTACTTATTCAGCGGGAGTGAAACCGTCTCGCAAATCCGTCGGGCAGTGCGTTCTCATGAAGTGAGGAACAATAAGCTTCTCCCAGTAACTTGCTCCTACTGAGGCGGCGTCCAATCGCATACATAAACAGACACGTATGTGAAAGAGGAATGCGAAACAATAGGCGGTATGTTACCGCATTCTGAGTCCGAGCATATGTAGTATGCGTGTGGGAATGTGGATACGCAACCGAGTGTGCGTGCCCCAGTGAGGGGGCAGTCTTCTCCAGTAACCTGTTGGAGGACACTTAGCAGGCCGGGGGAAGGGGAGGGGGCGGCGAGAACGGAGGTCACGAGACGTAGGGCGGGGCAGGCAAGTGAAGGGCACGACTTACGAGGGCAGGTCTCGGGGTCTCTGGATACGGAGAGTAGCGCAACCGCCGCCATTTAATATCCTCTGACAGGATAATGCCGTCAGGCAATGTTCAAGAGTTGAAGAGAAATGATAAAAATTGAAAGCGTTACGGAGATTTTCAAGGTTCGTTTAGAATAGATCTATGGTTCCCAACACACAAAATACCACACAGTGACAACTGTCCTGACAACTGGATATAAATGGAATCGGCGACATAAAGGAATGCGCTACTCTCTGCATCTTGGGTCTCTTACGCCGTTCAGAGAGCGAGCATTGGCCGCGGGGTCGGGAGACTACGCCAATGTAGAGTATGTCAAGGCAGAGCAGGATATCGCCTGGTGCATGGTTTGGCATGGTATAGCATGGCCTGGCATGACACGATGTGGAATCGCATCATAGAGAGCAGGGTAAGGGCAGCGCTGCAACGACACTCTCCCCGTTTATTCCCTATTCGAAACCGGCCAACATGACGCGCTCCCGTTTATCGCTGAATTCGGGGAGGGAAAAAGAACCATCATCGACGCGATGGAAGTATTCTTTGGAGCAATGTAGAGGGGTAACATTATAAACGGCTCGGCGATAATGACTTCCAAACTAATATTTTTACTACGACGATACGTTTTGAGAAAATCTATGAAACAAAATTATTAAACATTTCTTGATAGTTTAAGCCGAGATCTTGCAGAATACACTCACCACAGAAATTTAGATAACATTTAATCAAGAGATGTCTACCCTCGTCATTAAATGGAATCTAATTTCCTTGATTTCTACAATTTTAAATTTCTTTTATGTCTGAGATCTGTTAGTGACTTGGTCAATGTTTTGATCTATTGGTTGAGGTGAGGTGGTGATGATGGTAGTGGTGGTGGTCGTGGTGATGATGGTGGTGGTGTATGGTAAATACTACACTAATATGTACAAAAAAGGCATAATTTAACAGTATTACTAAACAATGCGATGTCTTAGGGCATATTTAAAAGTTATACAGAAAGAAATCTTCAATGCTTGAAGATAATGCTGAAGTAGAATTGCTTCTTTGCTACCACTCCAGATGACGGAGTCCGCTGCAAAGTGCAACTGTACGACCCACTAAGCAGCGCCTGCTTAACTAATTAATTGCAAGTTAAAAGGAACGTTTCTTAGCAGGCCGTCCAGTCACTGTGGGAGACACATCGAGTTGCTGTGTATTGAAAGTTCACATAAAATACAACAGTGCATCGCCATATACATTCGGTGACTCGTATAAACAAAAGTAGTATTTTCAAAGTAGTAGTAGTAAGTATCAGGTTATGAAAAGTCTGGAAATCTGAACAGACTTCCTAGAGAGAACCGAATACGAGAGTTCATTAGATCCACGCAATTCACCAATAGTTGGCAATAATAAGAACTGTCGACTTGAGAAGTGGCACCCAGTAAATTACTATTTCTTTCTTGTCGCAATTTCATCTAAACCCACAATTTAATAATCATTACGTAAAAATCCCCAGTTGTATTTGTAATGGAAAACGCGATATTTTTTCAGATTGCTGTGTGAAAGATATTTAGTATCAGATGCACTGTTCAATGTAAACGAAATGGAAAGGCAGTCGTTATGCCAATTGATATTTTTTTAGTACTCAATCTTTTGCTCATACTTCATGTTCACCGGAGACGTCATTTATTAATTTTAATTTCATTTGCGAATGCACAAAAACGATCACGGTACAGATCATAGCTAACAACCATTCTTCAAGGACGTCTAGTTCATTATTATCGAATATTGGTATTCGAAATTTCCTGATACAGTATAATATTCAGAAAAATGTTTCTGGTAGAAAATAACTTTCCTGACCACGGAGTTGTACTTTGGTAAAATTTACTTTCTGCTTAAACTGATTCAGTGTCGTTCGTACTTCGTTTGTTAGTTAACTTCCAATTCCGCATTTGTTTCGAATTATGTCAGTAGTGAATAGACATACATCTCGTGAGAAAAACATAAGAAAATATCGTATTCTCCTCTAATTGCCTTCCGCCGGAGCGAAAAATAGAAGGTAAAACAGAAGCCTTACTCGGAGCGTAAAATCACGGCTACAACCGCTGCCCGGGTGACGCCACAGTGACCCCGTTCACTGGCAGTGCACCCAGATAATGGGAGAGAATCTTGGCGGTGAGGTTCGTTATTTGCTAATAACGGCGCTGCAGCGGCGGTGGCGGCGGCGGCGGCGTCGGGGGGAGCGCAGGGGAGCATCGCGAGGGGACCGCGAGGGGTCGCCCCGAGGGGGAGAGAGGCTGGCAGTAGGTGGAAGTGAACCCACGTGGCCGCCATGCTGCCAGCGACAGCCTTGCTAAAAAATATCGGCAAGTACGACTGGAGGTGGAGAATCTCTGTGTAATCGTTTCTTAGTATCACCTGCGTCCAGATACGAACTTCCTTCCGCAGTAATATTCAAGGTATTCAGATCGATCGAATTAGTCATGGATTCTAAACACTGGAATACTGTCGTAAATGTGTTTTTTTGAGGTGAGATCTTTATCCTACAATCTAGCAATTTTTATAGATCGTAATTTCTGTACCTTTCCATGCGGTGAATTAGATTACTCAGAATTATGACTAATAATTCTCAAATCTATCAAACTTGAGTCGGTACGGTAGCCTGGAGAAACTTGATAATCTCTTTGGATTTGACAATTTTCCTCAGTACCACGTATTTCGCATTCGTTACAATGTAATCCTTATTTGGGAGGAATGAAAATGCTCAAAACTGTAACAAATAAAACTGACACGTTAAAGAAATTCGACACAACTAGCTAATATAACTAATAATAACTAGCTCCAAAAAGTGCATGAACAAGTATGACAATTAAATTACACACAAATTCTGAATCGTTAATTAAATGAATATCTTCTGTTTCCAATTAGTAAGAATACATTTAAAAACTTGCATATGCAAACATAATTCGGTCAATATCTGCCACTGCGGTTGCGCGGTGATGGCAGTTCGGTCACAAGTAGTGGGTTGTAACTTGCAACGTTTTAAGCGAGGCGGCCCGAGAGGGAATGAATCGATCGTCTCCACCTCCTGCCATCCTCCTCTTCCTCCTACACACCATCAGCCGCCGCGGGCTGTACTGGGTCGAAACTGAGCCTTCCGAGCACGGGGAATCGAACCAAACCGGTTTGGAGCGGCCCGCTCTGCAGCCAAGGGTTCGGCGGCGGCGGCCGAGACGGCCTTATCAAGATCTTCCCCGAGCGCACGGCCGAGCAGATGGTAGTGGTTGTGGTGTGGCAGAGAAGGCGGCAGGAGTGGCAACAGGGGTGGCTGCAGAGGCGATGTCAGCTGCGGCCCCCGCGGTGGGTGCGGGTGGGGGTGGGCGTGGGAGCGGGCGTGGGGATGGGCGTGAAGTGGCCGTGAGGGTAGGCATGGGGGTGGGCGTGGAGGTGGGCGTGGAGGTGGGCGTGAGGTGGGCGTGGAGGTGGGCGTGGAGGTGGGCGTGGAGGTGGGCGTGGAGGTGGGCGTGGAGGTGGGCGTGGGGTGGGCGTGGGGGTGGGCGTGGGGGTGGGCGTGGGGGTGGGGCGTGGGGGTGGACGTGGGGGTGGGCGTGAGGGTGGGCCTGGGGGTGAACTTGGTGGTAGTGGCAGCGGTGATGGTGGCGGCGGCGGTGGCGCCTGCGTGGTGACTGACGGCGGAGGGGGCGATGACAGCGGCGAGGGCAGTTGAGACAATGGGAGCAGCGGGCTAAGGGAGCGGGGACAATGTGGGCGTGATCGTTTCAGCAGAAGAGACGAGTGTCGCGTCACTCAGAATTACTGCGTCGCAAGTGGAATTAGAAGAGTCTGATAATAACATTGATGGCTTAGGAAAGAGTTGTGGTTACACCCATTTCCCATCTCCTTCCACTCTTCCAATTCCGGAGCTCCCAGACCTCCACTCCCTTCCCGGCCGCCGCTGCCGCCCGCCCGCCGACGGCCAGGCTTTTAATTAAAAGGATTGCCTGCGGCTGTAGCAGCGAGCAGCCCTCGCCGGCCACGTGTGGGACCTTTATTTGCCGAAGTTCTTTAAAAATGCGACTAGGCGGAAAGGGACCTTTTCTTTGGTGAAGTTTCTTCGCCATTTATCTTGTCGGTTAATGGGATTTACCTGCGCCTAAAGGCATATCTAATAAGCTATTACACTCAAAGAATAAAATACTATGTTGTAATGTAGCTGTCGGTATCGTGTTGATTAGCTGAATTACACTCGTGTACATTTAGTGTGATAAAATAAATATTACCTGCGCCAGTTAAGAACCTCGCCAAATGTGAAGTACGCTCCTTTTCGTACGCTTCGTTTTTTCATTCAAAAGCGAGCCTCTACAATACGTCGACCGCTACTGCCTAAGGGAAAGTTATAAATCACTAGAATGAAAATCATTTTCAGAGAGAGAGAGAGAGAGAAGAGAGAGAGAGAGAGTATCCTACTGACGCAAGATCGATAGCAACAAATAAGTAAATAAGTTGATTCTCAAGCCTAACCTACTTAGGTGTGTACGCGTCATTTTAAATCCTTCTAGTACCAACTATATATTTCTGTGTGAGCTTTGCTAAAAGGCCCCGCGGTCTGCCACTAAACAGCTTTTTCATTTATTTCAGATGTAAGGGTATTAACAGAATATGAACGTAACACATCTGTAAAATACATTGTTGTTCATGATCTTTTTTCTTAGCAAATCCATGACCAAGGCTGAGGGAAATAACTTTTAATCAGTGGACCACAATGTGGAAATCGGGGACATCACCACACACGATGATAAATTGTTCAATGCTGACCGACCATAGTGACAGACCTGCCGAAAATTATATTATTATATTTAAAATATAAGTTTGGGATGAGAGACCTTTTTTTTAGGCTGATTGACGATAAGCACGGAAGTAATCGCAGTATACGTACGTTCCACGGCATCGCCCTTGGGTTTCAGAACCGCGCAAAAAACGGATTATTCACAGCTTGGCGTCTCACTTAGCGCCTGCCCACAAAACGCAGCCTCATCGCTTCCTGCTCCGCGCTCCCCCCGCTCCGCGCCTCGCGGCCACGCGCGCTCCCGCTCCCGCTCCCGCCCCAGCGCCGCGCCCCGCTCTGCCCCGCCTCCCCGCCCCGACTCTCACCGCCCTGCGCTGTCCCCCTCAACCCGCTCATCGTCGCCCCACGCCACCCAGTTCCACCCCGCTCCGCCCCCTCCCAGTACCGCACTCTCTCGCTTTCTCTCTGTCTCTCGCCGCCGCAGCCGGGCTCTCATCAGCATCTCGCAGGCTGCCCCGTCGACCGCGAACCATTACTCAAATTCGTAATGCTGTTGACCCAAGGACTCTTTTATTGCAACACGTGTGCGACCCGTATTCGGCAGGCAACGAGTTCGAGAACTGGCCACGAGTTAGGTGGAACGAGATCTGTTGACAAAGCACACCATGCGTAATGGCATTATTTATCTGCTTGGTTTATTTAGGGTCATTTGTTATAGTTATTTGTTAAAGCAATTCTGCAATAAATGTTTAAATTGAGAGAAACTGACATATGTGACACATAAAAAAATTACTTGCTTGTTAGTTGATCTAAATTATTATTCCTATGGAATAATCATTTCAATGCTCGTTCACCTTAGAATCAGAGCTCGTCTTCCGTAAATGAGACATTTTGTACACCTCTCAACTTCAAATGTAGAAATTTAAACTACGATATCCTTGAGAGGAACCGCAGTGAGCCCAAAATTTGAGCATCCATTTAATTTCTCATCAGAACAGACAAAAAAGTATCTTCTATTTTACTAATTCCAAATGCGCGCAAGAATTGAAAGAAAACTATGTAACCTCCGACCTTTTGAAGTCTATGATTTCGTTAGATACCCAGGAGCTCAGGAAAAAGTCCAAAAACAATTAGACAGTTGTGATTTTGATTGAATTATTCTCTCTATTCTCCTACTACACGTACCGACCGTATGGTCATACTTAATGCGTCACTATTTACGACACCGCAGATTTCTTGGAATCGTGGACGAGGCCGCCAGCATTTAAATCTTTGCGATTCACGTCTTGCGTTATGGAAGAGCAAAGGTTATTTGATATTCTTCGTAGGTAAAGAACTGCTGTATACCATACTAGACCACGTTATTGCACCATTCGTGAAGACGTTTTCTTTGCTGAAGCGGATTTTCTTTGGTGACCATGAAGTAGTGCCAAAAAGTATGCCAATTCTAGACGGGAACTCCTAACTACTCAGTGTTTGAAAGAGAGATTGTGCCGCCCCCGTTACCTCGTCGCCCTCGGTATCATACATTCACTAGGGGGCCGTATACACTTTTTATTCCCCTATCCGTTTTACCTGACCGAGGGAACATGACTGTCTATGGACACAACTCAGCGGATAAAACCGTCGTCCGCCGGCTCCCGATTTTCATCAAGATATTTGCTCGTGGTTGGCCGTATGCTGCAGGTCTACGCGCATAACCCTCTTTTGATCAGTCCTCGACAGATTAGAAAACGATGTGATGCCGCTCAAACAGTAGTCATCCTCGCCAGTCCGTACAAAGGTGTGCAAGGAATGTGTTGAGAGCGGGAGGCACAATCAGATGGCTGTTGAACTCAACACACGAAATACGGTACAATCGAAGGGGGAACGCTGGGCGTCTTCGATTCGAGATGTACCAGCTGATATTAGCTCAGCGGCAACCGCAGTTGCCTGCGCAGCATCGTTGACTAAGTGGTCCAAGATTTTGAGTCCAGACAGCTGGGGTTTTCGACACCATTTAAATAGCTGGGTGGGAATTAAAACACGGTCTGAAGAAAGTAGCGGTAGTTCATGTTTCGTGGTAGCTCCGATCAATAACAGGCGAATGCCGGAGTAGAACCATACCAAACGAGGCACGGACCGCACGCCATCTCTCGTTCGTCATCCTTGTTCTCTCTTCTCCCCTAACACTTACAATTGCAATTGACTGCACTGCAGTACCACATATGTCAGCAGACCAATCAGATGCTTGGAGCTTGACCCGGCCCGGGTGGTGCTCGGCTAGGAAAGATGCTTCGAAGGGCAATAATCCCGTAAGACAATGTGAAGGTCGGCGCCCGAACTTACGTTCCAGCAGGGGAAGATTACCGCCACCACTGATATAATATCACTTAGGAAACGAATGACCTAAGTAGGCGACGGACCCGAAATTAATATTTACTAACTCTAACTGAGATACGGTTAAACGCGAGACACACAAAATCAGCCAATCGGACTATAAAATCCTCACGTATCCCCAGAGTGGATGGGTGACTCCACATTTACGCAGAGGCGTATCTACGGTATGGCAGACATGGCACGCGCCATGGGTGCCACTTACAGGGGCGTTATTTAGAGCACAACCGCTGAAACAAATCTGTGGTCACGACGTGAAAGTTCTTAAGTAAAAAATCTTAGTTTGGAGTTAGTTTTTGAATATTATCGAGCCAACGCTTCTTCCTAAGGTCAACGCTATTTCCCAACGTTTTTTTTGCCGTTAAGGAGACAACATTTGAATTCGGTCGTTTTACTAAATAAAATATAGATACTTAACTTGTAGTTTCAGTACTTAACCCAATTTTGCCAAAAATTGAGTTACGAACTTTTACCCCGTGACCACAGAAATTACGACCACCCTAATTTGAAGTATCGTGCCAGGGGCGCAAATTCCATGCTTCCCACGGGAGCCTGAATATCGAGAAACGCCTCTGCACCCACGTTTCCCTCGTATTTTGTCGCCTCCTTCACAGCATCCTTCGCGGGCCGCGCTTTCCGCAATGCTAGAGAGGGCCCGTGCGGACGGCGCGAGTGGCGTCCAGTCTCCGCCGTTGGCTACGGCCGTTGCACCCGCCCGCCCGCCGTCAACTCCTGCACGCCGGCCTCGCCATCGCGCGTGGTGGAGCAGCCCCACGTCACGTAGTCCGCTATTAAAAAAAAAAATTAGCGAACGTCCAAAAACAGTCAGAAACTGTGTGACGTGCTATGGGGAGAAGTGCAATCTGTGCACGGTTTCTTGAGCTCTGGGATCACATGAATATGAAGTTGAATTATAAATACAGGTAGCAACGAGCTTTTTGGAAAGGCTTGATACGAAAACATTCGCTACGGTGTAATAAGAACCACCTGTATATCAACTACAGATTTTGTCTATTATCCCTAGTGTTCTACGCGAAGAAATTTCGTTCTTCGAAGAAATGGCACCACAGACCGCGGAAAGCGTGTCGACAATCCCTTGTGCACGTCGGAGCTTTGCGGTTGGATGCTTTGGTGCTTGTCAGTTGGGCTGGGAAAAACAGTCTACGAAGACCTAAACAGATGTGTAGAAATGCTCTGTTGGTTCGTTGGGTTAGAAGGGGGTGCACGAAAGCTCACGCTCGCATCGATCCGTTGGAGGAGGTAGGATTACGATGGAATAGTAGATGGAAATTAAAAGCGCATGTAAATTTCCTACGATTTTGGGGGCTCTTGGCTCTCCTGGTGACGCCACGACGGAGGCTGTGACGCCACGTGAAGCCTTCTACGCGGCGTCAACCGGGCAGTCAAGAACACTTGTGAGATTGTCCGCGGAAGCCTACGATATCACTTCCTATAGCTGTACCGCTCACAAAAATACCATCATGGCTGACGTACTTTTGGTATAGCCTCGGAGGCTTACCCCACTCTGCGGCAGTTGAGATTTGCCCTCTCGGCATAGAAGGGCGGAGGCAGGAGAGACGACTGCGAGACGCAGCGATCGCACTGGCCGTCACTCGTCATCACTACTCTCATCAGGGAAGAGGAAATCGCACCACCAGTAGTGTCCAAAGATATCATCAATGTATTCGCGCAACACATTATCCTGTTATTGCAACGCTTCTTCAGGACACGCCTTATTTTCTGTTCATCGTTTGGACAATCCTTACTGTAGAAATACGTAAGCTGCCTTTCGTCTGATCCTTCTCACTCATCAGTTTGTTATCGCCAAACTCGCAGTGTGGAATTACTGCGCGACCCACGAGAGAAAGAGAGTGAGAGAACTATGTTGTGACAAAGAGCGCAAGCTGGCGGAGAAATGTTTGTCACTTTGGAGGGGGAAGCCACGTTCGGGCATGCGCAGTGGAAGGTTTTCTTGAGTCTGGTAAGAGCTTTAGGAATCCGCCAGTATGTATTCTTCCATCCAGCGTTCTCGACAGAACTATTTCATCTTCCACAACTGCTTTCAAATGCGGTGATGTAGAATGTATCTAAAACCGTTTGATTTTAATTACCTCACCTCATCAGAATTTAAGCAACAAATAAGGGTTTTCAGTAGAAAAATCTACGACAATTTCCTGCATTCTCGCTTTTGTATCGTAAAATTTGTGCAACTCGAGCAAGATAGTAACGTCTTTTTTTCTTATTATTACTTAAGCTTTAAGGATATGGTACCAAAAAAAGATTTTTCAGATAGGACGTCTCCATACTCAATAAAAAATTAGAAACTCACCGGGTCGCTATAAAATTTGGTGCTATTGAAATGACATCTGGCGGTACAATTCGGTAGTTCTCGCGGGGCGCATTTCGGTTTTGCAGTTTCAGTGAGGAACGAGATCCTCATGAAAATTGTGTTTGCAAAATACTGCAGCACTGAGTAGGCTTTCCCTAAAATGATTTAGTGTAAGGGCTCTCTTGATTTTGTATTACGGCTCTGGACCAAAAAAAAAGAATATTAAAACTTGCTCATTCATTTACTTAGATTCTTTACGGTCCTTTTAAACGACCGCATTTAGTACGAGGGTACTGTTAGCAAAACACTTTTGAGAAACTGCAGGGGATCTGAGATATAAACATGAAAACTTGAAGATAAGATATAATTCATAAATATGAAGATATATAATTCACGTAGCTGCAACGCTGTAAATATTTGACTCCTCGCAAAATGCGAAGCCTTCTGGAACACAGTGGCCCTAAGCTTCGACATACGCTGTTGGATTGCGAGAACGTAGTGTGCCTAAACGACTATAACAAGTGTAAGAGGAGGTAAATTTCATTCTTCGAGGGATGTGGTAAACGGTGGCATCACTTGCAGATCGCCAAAACTTTGAGGTGGTGACACCTTATTATAATTACGAAACGTAAACACACTAAATTTAGTGTAAAGGAAGTTAAATTGTGTTCCACGTTTTTACTTTCTTTTCAGGTCACTTTTCAACTTCTTGAACATGTAGCGACCACGTTTTTTAACTGTCGAGGGGGGGGGAGCTGTAGAAGGACACACAAGGACAACACAAACATCCACGCCCGAGGTGGATTGAGCCGCGGACCCTTCGAGCCGAGGCAACAATGGACTTCCAGCCTTAACGACCTCAGCTATCCAAGCTGTGTTCTACTTTTCATTATAATGAATTATTCATATGGGAGTTTGATTTCGTTCCGTCATTTTTGATGTGTTACCCCTCCTCTTACTGAAAATTGTTTCTCCTAATGACTTATTGATTTTGGTTTAAGGACTCTTCGGAATATATGATCACTGACACCGGGGATGGGAAGGTAAGATTGCGCGCGGTCCGTGGCCTGTTTGTTAGAGTGCTGTTCCGGCATACGGTTGAAGTGATCAGGGCAGCCGACCAACGATTTAGACTCCGGCAGGCCCCTTAACACACTGAGTAAAACACATCAAGTAAATTTCACGCATCCATCTCTTTCGGGATTGAACTGCCGATCTCCCAATTCCCGGCTTTCTAATGAAACATACTTACACACTGTATGGCATTATAAAATCCTTTTTCGATTGAGAACCATGAATGTGTCACTGATCCTTTATCGTCTACATTTAGCCTACATTAAAAACAAAATTAGTTCAATACTTTATGTATAAACGTGACTGAATGCGGCTTTAATCACGCGTTTTCCTTTGATAAAAGCCTGTTAACGCTGGGATTAAAGAAATAACACACAGTCAACAATGCATGCTTCCATTCTTGAATTCACACTCTCACTGAAGTCAACAAAGCTTAATACTGATGCTACCGAAGACGCGCAGTGAAGACGCAATGTGAGGACGAAAGTGAAGGCAGACAGCGAGTGCGGACAGACTTCAATTCACTCCCTACCTTCATTATCCGTCATCACTTTCCGACATTATCATTATCAACACTACCTTCTACCTACCTAATTGTAGGTGGCAGTGCAGTTATCGATAGGCAAGCCTCTAGTAAATGTGAAATAAGAGATTATGCGTGTTTAAAAGCAAATACAAAATTAAATATGACAGTTTTAAAATATTTTTATATACTTATCCATGGAAACTAGTACTTGCCTTCAATGTTTATTCATTGGAAAGTAATTTGCTGTACACGTACGCAAAGATGGCATGGCTGTATAAAACAGCTGGGTACTGCAAAGGAAAGAAAACACTGGTGCGACATGACTAACATGGTCGCCACCTTGCATAATGAATGAGAGTATATACTTGTAAGTTTCCATGAATTCTTACCTACAAATAATGTACGCAACTCAACTCCAAACAACGCCTCGTCGTATATATTTCATCCGTACGCTAAACACCCTTTTTCTGTACTAGTTACGTAAATAACTATTGTATATAAGACACTGCTTCATTCACTCGGGAAGATTGTCTGAGAAATCGCATTCGGTACCAAACGTTTCTCCCTTGTGAATAAAGCTCTGTTTTAACCTCTTGATACATACATAACTATATATGTTAAATAAGTAACAGTCATACTTCTGATGTCGAAATTTAAGTCCAAGTTCTTGCCAGCTCCCATGCTTCAATGCGTCTGTCAAATCAGTTTGTTCTCGCTGACTGGTACACGTTTTGGAAATAACGAGACACAACTCATTGTTAAGCTACTCCATTTAATAATAGATGGTAGGTACTTTAAAATGACAATGAACTGTATACATTTGACTTAAACAAAAACATTTCAACATTTCACGGTAGTAATTATGATTCTTGCCTCCAGAAAAAAGCCATTCGAATTTAAAACTCGTTGCACTTCGTAACTTCATCTGTGACAGATTATCAATCTGTTTTACGCTTCCGATTTGCAGATTTAAATTCAACTGATATCTAACAAACATCGCAAAGTTTTTTCCGTATTATATCGATTACACATGAAACTATAAAACTGTACACGTTATAATATTAATACTCGAAACCTAGAAACACGTATAGTATTAAAAGAATTCTCATACAAATTTGAAAACTTTCAACTTCCACATTCTACCATATTTAAATGCGAGTTCATCTACAGTAGTGATGAGTAGCCATCGGTATAAGAAGACATTTTGCAACGAGCTGCGCCGCGGGCATATTTGTTACTGTATGTTACGCCACGGTTCCACCCGCAAACGTGTTAACTAGTATGACGGTATCGGCCGTGACAACGTGACACACAAAAGGTATTGCGAGACCCTCGCTACCGCCGACACGCCAGCTCACCCTCAACTTAACAGGTTGGCCTCGTAAAAGTCACATCGGGCGACGCGTAATGTCTATTTAAGCCCCATAAAAAGATTACGTTTTGTTCCGGCGCCCCGCGCGAGACGCGTTGGGAAAAGAGGAGGGCCGAGCGGGATGAAGGAGGGAGTGGCTCATTTTTTACTTATGGGGGGGGGACGTGTACCAACCCGGCAGACAGGCGAGGAAGGGCAAAGCGGGAGCGGAAGAGCGCCGACCGACGCAAAAAAACGACAGTCAAACAACGCATCACACTCTCTGTTTAGACTTTTCTCTCGCGTGTACACACTACGTTTGATAAGGGTTAGAGTACGTTTCCCGCCGTCATATAGGAAGAAGACCTAACTTCTTTTTTTGATATACTTGTGTGACTATGCTCTGAACGGGAGCTTTTCCTTGCTGAATGCTATCGGTAACTATAATTCGTAATATTAAAAAATGTACAGCCATTAGCGACGATTTTCAGTAATACACATTACGTAATGCCGAAAAAGCTGTAAAACATGCAGATCTTTCCAGCTAAATACGCAGTTCTGTCATATATTTGACGGTGGAAATCACTGAACATGACAGTATGGTGAATACAAATTTACATGAAATGAAACAGACGTTTGCGATGGGACAATAAGGAGTTTGGAAGTTGTCTAACATTTTATTGAGCGTAATAAGAGATTGCTACCATAATATTAAAGGACTACTAAATTTAAAGACCAAGTTTTTCAAAGACAAGACAATTGATAACATCCTGCGCTAGATGTCACAATTTTGTTTTGCAAAATTCATTTCCAACAACAATAGTATATACTACGTGCTTTCCAGAACGGGAAGCCATTAGCGAAGAATGTAACAGGTTAAAATTTGAAATTTTAGCTTACAATAATTTTATAACTCTAATATTTATTAACAGGAAGTAAATTAATACTAAACCTGAACACGTATTTTTACAATCCCTTTTCACCACTGTCATATTGAGAGGCATGTATAGAAAAACACAGCGGGGCCCCTTGTTTGTTTGTTTTTTGTCCCCTCTCCTTGATCTCGCAAGCACGAGATTTTACGTTGGTCTTTCTGGGGTTACGCACGGGAAGCGTTCCGGCGTGCCGCAGGGGAAACCCCGTGAGGTTCCGCCGCTGCGCCGGGGCCGCGCCGCCCAGCGGCCGCCCGGCGAATATTGATGGATGGGCCCATTATTTTGTCACAAGGAGCCGCGCGCCGTTAATTAAATCACGCCTCTGCCGCTTCCCGCCGCCTGCCGCCCGGTGCCCGCCGCCGCCGCCGCCGGCGCCGCGGGCGAGGACGAGCGGAGCGAGGAGGACGGAGAGAAGGACGCCGAGCGCGGAGCGGGAAGCGAGGACGACAGCCGAGCGGTGCGGCGTGCCCGCAGGGGTGGCCAAACAAGGCCCCGGGCTTCCGGAAAAACACTCGCGAAAACACCCTGGAAACCAACGAGGCCGAGTAGAGAGAGATGAATGTTTCGATCCACGTGTCTTTTCGGGCATCGTCGTTGAGAAAATAATCCACTTTTACGTCGGGAAGATATTGCAGATATAATTAAAGACGTAAAATACCAGTCACGTAGTTCAGAAAATTAGGCACTCTTATGTCGGATCTTTTTAACACTAAAAAAAGGCTCTCGTGTCAATTTTATTATCCTTAAAAAAGTGATTTAATTTTTAAAAGTGACAAAATATACAGACAGAAAGATTTGAATATTGATGTGAGAGATGAAAAATGTTCTGGATAAGGTTTAATCATTTCCTATTTACATCTTCTGAACCTTTGCCATTTCGAAGATATAATCAATAATTCTTTGAATACACATCATACGCACATTAAAATGAATAAGTACTGCTCTACTTATTGAACTGCGCCCTCTCCCTCGCGTCCTTTTGCTCTTTCCGGAGATCACGTAATCGTCTAATTACTAGATTCCTACGAGCAAGTGCGGGCACGTCTATCAAGCAATTGCACTTTGTTCTCGCTCGGCGGATAAATCAGAAGCGCAGTGCAGCGGCGCGTGGTGGAATGGCGCACGCGGCTCGGCGCGGCGCGGCGCGCGGGTGGGGGGGAGGTGAGGAGAGCGATGGAGCTGGGCTGGGCGGGACGGGACGGGACGGGGCGGGGCGGGGCGGCGTGGCGGGGAGCAATGAATGAGGGAGAGCGCGTGCTGACGCGACGAGGAGGAGGAGGGCCGGCGCACGCACCGCTGCCGTCACGTCGCGTCGCGCCGCGCCGCGCGCCTGCGCCCGTGCCCGTGCCCGCACGCGTGGGCCGCGCCTGCTTTGCAGTCGCGTTCCAGGAGCTGCGTGCGCCGAGTAATGACGCGCGCGGAACAGGCGACCTCGCTTTCGCCTGCCCACCCACGCCTCCGCACCGGCTGCGACACCCTATTGGCGACACCCTACCCTTGCGTCTCTGCATCGTAGACCGGAAGGTCTTACGGTTCGATAACGAGAAATAAATGTTTTCCAGGCGGGCAGTCGAGAAGTCAACGCTATGGCTTCGATATAATTAATATTTTTTGCGCCAGCAATCACATCTATCGGACGTTGGATGACCCAAATGAGAGTAGGAACTAGGCCTGAAGATCCCAGCTCCTTACGATGGCCATTATTTCGCTCGAGAAAGCAGTTCTCTGACAAATATCTTGAGATTAACTCTTGTTGGTAATATAAATCTTCCAAGTTCTTCAATTCGAAGGAACTAGTAAGAAATAGATTTGCGACATTGAAAACTACACAATATTCATGTATTCGAAATGTTTGGAAGTTGGAGTGGTATTCCAGGATATACTTTTTCACTGCACTAATGCATTACATTTGTGAGGTATTACTGTTTTGGAAATCGATGAACTGATGGTAGATTGGCGACTGCATTGTAGGCGATCTAGACCTCACATGAATTCTATGCTTCTATTGCGGTAAAATGCATGGGAAGCCTAAACCGTGTGCAATGTCTTTAGGGGCATTGCCCGATTTCAAAGCTGCAGCTGCTAGATGATTTGAGGAACAACTGAAAAAGACTGCTCATTTGTTGCCCTCTAATGTTCACCGTGTTGCATTTAAGAACTATGAGGAACCATCGAAACATATTCCATCAGATATCTAGGTGCTGAATTAATGGTAAAATATGCACTACGTATTATTATGTTAAATACCAATCTATTTGTAATAATGTATCCCATTCCAGAGCACGATACCACTTATCTCAATTTTAAACTAACGTAATTAAATGAAAATGTTATTTTATCCTGATCATTTGTGGGATGTGAAGATTTCGTTCACTTGTGTTCTGTTAATTATTCTAAAGTTCATCGGTACACTGAGTTTGGGAATTAAATAAGCAGGCCATTGAAACATTTACGGGTACATGGGGTGTAAGAGTAGCAATACATTCCAGGATTATGAGCAGACAAATTTTTGGTTAACCTCTTCTGCTCCTTAATCAACCTGTAAGCATTTATGAGAATTTGAAGACAAAATAGGAGTTTTGTGTCAAATAGCAATAATGGTAGATTATTCCAGCATTTGATGTTAAATATTCAAGTACGTCATTGTCGCCGTATATCTCATGCAGTCGTCAGAAAACGGAACCGAAAGAAACATGCGTTATCTAACCATGTACACAGAACATGGGTGGCAAAGATCGCTAGGCTCTTCCCTTTATATCACAGTGTCAATCACCTCCTTCCTACCACTGCTATACATAAACTTAACGATCGGAACCGTAAGCTCCACTGCTGCTTAGCGCTTTCGGCGCCGTGCAGGAGTGACGGAGACGGGAGAAGCACGCGGCAGGGCGGCGGCGGCGGCGGCGGGGACCGGTTGGCGTCCGGGGAACAGGTAGTTGAGCGGCGGCAATTGGCAGGTCGACGCGCCAGCGGAATAAAGACGACTGCGAGGGCGCTGTCGGCCACATACTTGCGCCCGGCGCTCCGCTCCCCGCCCCCCGCCCCCGCCGCCCACTCCTGCCGCGGCCGGCGCGTTCGCAGACGGGCGGAAGAGGCCGGGGAGCGCGCGGGGCGGCGGGCGGGGCGGCGGGCGGGGCGGCGGGCGGGGCGGCGGGCGATTTGGAGCACGCGCCTGTAATTTGGACCAGCGCCCCGGCGCCGGCCGCCGCGCCGGCTCGTCGCGACCCGCGCGCCGAATCTCGCTCACGTCCTCCTCATCCCTCACATCATTCCCCAATAATAACGGTGATAATCATAATCTTAATCATAGTCATAATGGTAAGACGACGAACACGTAGTGATTGGCGATGCTAAGCGATGAGAAGTCAGATAGCGCTTTGGCACAACGAATCAATTTAATGTATATTTATTGAAGAGGGGGACCCCGCTTTTTGAAGATGACGCTGCAATTTGGTTAGTAATAACCTGATTACTTACACACGCTTACCTGCGATCATTGGTACAGCAATTTATTACTTTTTGCACGATATTTGTGAGTGTGATGTATATTCTAGTAATATCAAAATATTATTTCTAAATTGAATCAACACGTTGTTGTACGGAAGCGAAAACCACACAAATTCTCGTGAAGGAAACTGGGTGAAAAGAATCCTGGTAAGATTCTTTTACGTTTCTTTCAATTGTCTTTACCTTTTTGATTGTCGGCTTTTTCCATTTCATCCGAAATATTGCTGCAGTTATTCATGGATCACAACATGAGTTTGAGAAGTCAAAAATGTATTTCTCACTGATTTCGGAAAGACTATTCACAAAAATTTCAATCTGAATGTTTCCGATAAGCTACAAAATAATTATATTATTTTTGCACAAAATGGAATATATTCATGATTTATAAAGAAATGGAAAGATAACACAGACACGTTTCGTTTCTTCACAAAAGAAAAGAAATGTACGAGTTCAATTTTGTTACGCCTAATGCCTGAAACTGACATGCCTAATATATTTCACCAGTATTGTGATCAGTTGCAAAATGAAGACTTTCTGCATTTACATTTCGGAATGTATCAATATTCACATAATTTGAAGTGCATCCGAAGTGCATCTGAGTGCCCTGAGTGCAAACGCGCAGTACTTCTGCGACCTCGTAGCCGCCCCCGCCGCCGCCACTGGCGCGCCCCTCCCACCCTCCGCGAACAGCGAAACCTCTTTTTAAAAAGTCGTCGCGTCGGTTGTTCCCCGAGGGCAGGCGGGGGTCTTCGCTTCGCGCGGCCTACGAACTGCCACGGCCTCCGCTGCCGCCGGAATTGGAAGCGCGCGGCCTACGCGGAGGGCGCGTCTTGGGAAGAAGGGCGGCTGGGCTGCGCGGTCGCCGCCCGCCCTCCCGCCGGCCCCCGACCCTCGCCATCTCACCCCCCTCTCCCTCCGCCCCGCCGCGGCCCTTGTCGCGCGTCGAAGGCCCGGCAAGCTCGTGGATCCCAGAACTCGCCTCGCACGATCCGATCTCGCTTGCGGGAGAGGAAGCGCACGCTGCTGTCTTTTTGATTTGAAGTGACCGTGGCTTATTTTTAACGTTAAGGTGGCTCCACACATTCGCTATTCGGCGAACAGCGAGCAACCGCTCGCCGAATCCCGAGGAGTGTGGATGGGTCGCTTGCTATTTGCCGAGTGACGAACATTCGGCGCTCGCCCTACACATCGCGTGTCGGTCTTTTGGACACATCAAAGGGATCGAACATTCGCTGAACACATCAGCTAGTCGGGATCGGGCGAGCAGTAGCTGAATGCCGAATGTGTGGAGCCACCTTTACGAAACAACAAATGGAAGAGACTCAATGCGATAAGCATAACGGAATTACGATTTGGCTTCTTATATAAGTGTGGATCAGGTACATCAGAGTGGATTTTAAGATCCGCACTACCGTATCTTACAAAAACTCCAATAAAGATTTAAACGTCTCTGCGTATCACATTGAGTCTGTTCCATTTGGTTAGTTTTAGCCCGCTCAACAGCGGTTATTCCACACTTTAATGCTTTTATGAATGTTTCGAATTTGACTCATAATTGCGGTTCTGAGTGAACCGATTAAAGCAATATATTTCTACGGGATGAACAGAAAACAGTTCATCTTACGTTTCTCTCGCTTCAAGAACATGTATTTGTTTGCACGAATTCATTGTGGAGTTGATGACAGCTACTTTGCGCTTCAATGCTCTTTTTTATTTATTTTTTATTTTTATTTATTTACGTCAAAAACAGTTAAAAACTGCGTATGACGAGCTATGGGGAGAAGTGAATTTTGTGCACGTTTTCATAATTCTGTGGTCTCTATCCTAAACCATATTCTAGTCGAATTTTGAATACAGAAAAGAGAGTTTTTTTCGAGTTTTGTTGACAAAATATTCGCTCCTATATAATAAAATATATTTTCAAAGGTAAATTAGCTATAAATTTCTGCCCTGAACCCTCATGTTCTTCATGAAAGAATAATACTTTTTGCCGCGATAATATGAAAAACGATAATTTGAATAACTATATTTCCCACTGAAATTCAGAAGACGTGCACAAATAATGAAGTTACATTTATGTCCAGAAGGAAAACAAGGGACCATCTCAGCATTTGCTCAAGGATCAGGGAAACTGGACGAAAAACCTGATCGAGATGGGGGCCATCAACCCAGAAACTGTGGTACAATACTTGTTACAGGTTCTTTAGAATTATACAGTCCAAATGATAAATAATTACATTAACTATCATTGTTAAAATTAATTCTACTTTCCTTTTTGATGCTCGGTATAGTCTCGAATTGTATAGAAACAGTTATGCAGCAGAAAAGATTTTACTTGGGACTTAAACTTTTCTATGGAATTTAATCGTTTAATGTCTTCTGGCAAAGTGTTGTAGAGTAATGTACATGAATTGTATGTGAATTTTTTGTAGTGAGCTGTTGATACTGCCACCTGGTGAATATGATTACTACGTCGTGTGTTATACTTATAGACATCGGCGTTTGCTGAAAATATATTCCCGTCCTTAAGTAAGTCATTTTTGACAAAAACTACTGATTCGTAAATCAGGAGACAAGGTAATGGTAAAATTCCTAGATTAATAAAGAGTGACTTACAAGAATCACGTGGGTTGGATTTGCTTATTATTCGTACAATTCTTTTTTGTAATCTGAAAGTCTGTGAACTATAAGATGTGTTTCCCCAAAATATTATGCCATATCTCAGGCGGGAGTGAACATTGGCAAAATATACACAACGAGCTGTATGAAGGCTGACGGAATTTGAAAGAATTCTGAACGCGTAGCATAATGAGCTTAATTTTGTGTTCAATTCATTTAAGTGGGCATTCCATTTGAGGTTTGACTGAATTGATAGACCTAAAAATTTTGTTACATTAACATCAGTCAATGGCACACCGTTCATTTTCAATGGAGTACAGAATTTTTTATTTGATATGGAAAACTGCATTGAAACTGTTTTATTTTCATTTACTTTTAATTTGTTATTACGGAACCAATTTGAAACGTCTGATATTGTACTATTTACGGTTTCTTTGTTGCAAAGAATATTTGTATCATCCGCAAAGAGAACTGTTCTTCCGTTTCGAATCGCTAAGGGTATGTCATTTACGTATAATAGGAAGAGAATAGGGCCTAAAATCGATCCTTGCGGGACTCCACGTACAATTGGCAAAGAACCGGAAAGGTGTGTACATAAAGTTCCATCATTCCAGTAAGGTATTTCTACTCTCTGAGATCGTTGTTTAAGGTACGAACATAGCCAATCTAGAGCAATACCACGGATTCCATACGAAGGTAATTTTGAAAGTAAAATGTTATGATCAATGACGTCAAAAGCTTTTGAAAGATCTAAAAATATTCCAATAGTTGCTTCGTTTTGATCCAATGATGAGGCAACATCCTTAAGAAAAGAAGAAATGGCTGTTTCCGTAGATTTTGATTTCCGGAATCCATGTTGGCAATTTGAAAACGCGTCGTGTTTATTCAGAAAGGTTTCCATTCGCACATAAAAAAGTCTCTCTAATATTTTTGAAAAAACTGACAAAAGAGAAATTGGCCGATAATTTTGAACTTCATTTTTGTTGCCTTTTTTGAAGAGCGACTTAATCTTAGCTGTTTTAAAAATATCTGGAAAAATTCCGGTGCATAAGGATGCATTAAATATGTGAGTTAACGGGTGTATAATGGCTGGCGCGCACGTCTTTAACAAACAATCCGGAAATTCATCTAAACCGGCCGAATATTTATTTTTTAATTTACCGATTATTTTGAGAATTTCATAGGAAGAGGTTTCGGAAACGAACATAGTGTCTAAGACTATTAGGGAAACGTCAGATGTTGAATTTTGTGGCTGAAAACCCTTAGTGAGATCGACAGCAATTCTCGAAAAGTATTGGTTAAAGAGACTAGCCACTGTTGCCGGATCGTTCACATCTCTATCGTTATCTTTTAAAACAACATTCTCTATAAGGTTTCTAGTTGGTTTGGTCGCATTTTTTACTATATCCCACATTGATTTTGTTTTGTTATTTGAGTTCAAAATATCCTGATCGTGTTTCATGATTTTAGCCTGCCTTATGACTTTTCTTAACAATGATTTGTATTTTTTAAAGTACAGGAGGAAATCTTGAGATACGTTATGATGCTTAGAAATAAAAGATAGAATTCGTTTGTTTTTACATGATGTTCTAATCCCTTATCTAATTCCTTGTGTTATCCCTTGTGTGCTCAACGTAGCCCCTGCAACAGCAGTGCCCCTTCAATTGTCAGACGCGACGTCTAAATTAGGGAGATTTTGCACGGCATAACGTTTTGCAAACGACTGCGATTTCGTTCTCCGCATGCGCAGATACACAAAAGTAAAACGAAACTCGAGCTGCGCAAGCGCAGAAGACCGACAATACTGTAAAATGGCGGACGCTTTGCTGAGCAAAATCCCCATAACACTAATTTCAAATACGCAGAGAAGCTGAAATAGAACTTTGTAAGAAAATTGTTAAAGACTAAAACATTATGGTACTAAGTAGAAATTAAGATATTATATGGAATTTAATGTAGAAGTAAAATTAGAAATTGTATTTGACAAATTCGGAATAAATATTTTTACACAAATCGGGAAGAGAGAAAAACCGCAGGAATTCAAGACAAGACCAAAAAAGTAAGGGAAGGCAGAAAGAGAAAGACACGACACGCAAAGAAGAGAAGAAAAAAGGGACGGCCCCATGGAAGAAAGGTGAGCGAGACCAGCGGAAAAACGGTGCAAAGGGAGGTGGGCGCCGACGGAGGGCGGCGGGTCGAAGCAGCGCACCGCCGTGTTAATGAGGAGGCGGGAGCCACAAACGCTCCTCGTAAAGCGGGCGGGTTACGAGCGGCGGGCGCCGGGCAGCGGGCCCGCAGAGCTGCCCTGCGCTGTCGGATCGTCCCACTCGCTATACGGGGATTCCCCGCAGCGCCGGGGCGTACCAAGAGCTGCCCAGATGGCCGCTTTAAACTTAATAGAATTAATTACCGCGAAAGAAATAAAACGCTTACGGCCGTGGTAGCGAAAGACCGGACTCGTAAACTTGAGGTTAATGTTAAAATTTCAAAAGTTGTGAACACTAAATTTCTGAAAAAGGATTCATTTTTATTACATCGTTTGTAAATTCATCAATTAAAGTAATGGGGATACGAACGTTCGTCACAAAAATGTGTGACTTCTTTCATAACTTTGAAATACAAAAAAGTGTTATTGATTAAAGGAAAGTGATCCACGAGTGCAAAAATTTTAAGAATTAGTTGATGTGATTGATTTTGATCAATTTTATCCCCGATAGTTTAATCATTTTTATTTTACAACCTTTATCTTTGTTTCTCTTATCGCAATCTCATTACTGAACTTGCAGCAGAAACTCTTTTCCGAAACTTACTAATAGTATCCATGTTGGAAAAGATATGAGGAAGTCACGTGCCCCTACCATTTATTGGATTAGGGCTCTGAATACGCCGGCTAAATAATAAGTAGGTCGGCTTGGAATGATTTCGCCATTTGGCAATAATTCATCTCGTAAACTACACTTGCAGAAAAATCTGAGTTTTTTACAATTATAATTTAAATGATTAACATTTGTTAAACATACCAAACAGATTGTATCGTCTGCAGTTACAAGAGTATTAATAATGGCTATCGCAATAAGATGAAATTATAGATGGAGAATATAATAAATAGAACGAGGAGTCCTCACAAGAACATAATTTAAAAGTTTAATGAAATAAAAGAGAGTATAGAGATATCAATCTAGAAATGCACTTCCAAATTTCCGTTTGAATCGAATCCGTGGTTCAAAAGAAGACAAACAACAAAGCTGCAACACGCCCGGAACCATTATCTTTTTTTGTGAAACAGCTGTCAAATTTATCTTGGTACTTCAACGATAGATCTAAATCAGGTTCGAAGGTTACATTCATTCCGCAACTGATCGCAGTTCTAGTATCTTTGCTTTCTCTGTGAAGCAGCGCTTATGAGATACGATGCCTCGCGTTTGCATAAACGATAAGATCTGCGGCGGCGGCGGCGGCGGCAGAGCAGCTGTGGCGGTGCGTGTTTACGTCGCTCGTTACATCGCGCGGCGCTCGCGGGCCGCGACGCCGCGGGAGGCGCTGGGGGTTCCGGCGCGGGCTCTAATGATCGGCGCAAACCCCCACGGCGGCGGCGGCGGCGGCGGCGGCGGCGGCGGCGGCGGCGGCGGCGGCGGCGGCGCGGCGGCGGCGGTGGCGGCGGTGGCGGCGTTGGACGGCGGTGGCAGCAGTGGCGGCGGCGTAGGCGGTGGAGGCGTCGGCGGCGGTGGAGGCAGCGTCGGCGGAGGCGGCGGTGGCGGCGTTAGTAGCGGCGCAGGTGTCAGCGGAGATTCACGTGGAGTCGGAGCGATGGAGGAGGCGTAGGCGAGGGAGAAGTGTACGGAAAGTAAAGGAAAAGAGAGGTACGGAGACTCGTGGTAGAGTGGATGATTGCGGCGGCGGGCCGACGGCGCAGGAAGTATAGCGATAGAGACGATGAAGATAGCCACGGTGTTGGCAGAGGGGGAAACCGGCCACGGTACCGGATGTGCAGGAGATGACGACGAAAGCTGATTGTGGTGACGGATGTATTGGAGGTGATGGTGCTGGTAAAAGCAGTGGGATGGTAGCTGTAGTAGTGATTGTGGTTGTGGTGTTTATGTTGATAGCGCTTGTTGTTGTTGTGTTGTTGTTGTTGTTGTTGTTGTTGTTGGTGGTGGTGGTGGTGGTGGTGGTGGTGGTGGTGGTGGTACTACTCGTAGTGTGAAGTGTTATAGCTGATGCTGGAGCAGGGGTGTTGAATCGGTGAATGGAGCAGAGAAGAGGAACGCTATATAGTGGAGTTACAACAGCACAAGCTTTTTCGCATATTTGGTAACGGTTACGTGACATAATATTGTAACATGTATTCTAACACTTAGGCCATAACTTGACAAAAAGAAAACGATATAACTCAAAATTATGTCAGACATAACAATAGGGGATTATCAATTTTGGAGAAAATCCTTTGTACTGTTTAGATGCTAATGTTCTTCACAGACGACAGAAGTTTGGAAAAAAATACTCTTCGCTATCAGGAAATCCCCAATACACATTTCAGTCAAAATCTCGACATAGATTTCTTGTAACACGATATACTTTCTCAATGCTGGTATACGAGAAAGTAAAAAGACGCCAACTATTGAGAAATTACGAAAGAATGAACTGGAGAGAAGACCAGAATAGATAAAGGAGATGCCTACGATCTACTACTTGAAGGAGCCAGAGAGCAAAAGAAAGAATAAAAGGAAAAAAGGATAGAGAATGTCAAGGAATAGAAGGTAAACGCTAATGAAGGTAGACGAAGTGATACAAGTGTATGCCTGAGAAGGAGTAAAGAAAAAAGAAAGTATAATCCCCCTTCATCTATTGGTATAATTTCTGTTCATAGAAAGTATGTCTGGTAATTTGCGATGCAAAACAAACATTATATGCACAATGAGAATGAATATTTTCGAAGGCATATTGAACGAGAACAGTCCGCACAATGGCACAAACTGCGCATTTGTATTACGCGCAATTTCTACCACCAAGCTGCGCCAACGAACAATGAGGCTCGTCAATAGATTATGGCCAGAGCTGGGACGTTTATGCAAGCGTTTAGCATCTGAAATATGCATGCACATATCACAAAAATGTTGAAATAAGCACAGAAATTTTTACTATTTTCAGCATTTGGTCACGAAAACGTATATTACAATGAAATTAAATACTTTGGCCACCTATAGAAGCAGAGAATGAGCAAGGATGGGAGGGAGATGCTTTCTGTGGGGGAGGGTTTGGGAAAGAGGTTGTCTAGTCATGCAAGGTCAATTTGACGATGTCAAAAGAAGGTGTGAGATCTTGGCGATAAACCGATGACAGCAGATATTACTTCAGCGGCGTTGGGAGTCAGTATTCCGAAACTCATTGTACCAACGCATTTGAAGCAACGAGAGAAAAGGATATGATTTGCATTAATATTTTTTTTCTCGGAAATTACTATCTTAGTGTTATTTTAGACAAAAAGTCGAAAAGTATGCAAAAACATTTATTTATATGCCAAAAAATTCTAAATATGCAAAATATGTACAACATTTCTCATTTTATTTTTAATATTTCGCCATGAAATATACATATTTGACGTTTCAGGAAGATATGACCAGTAATAAAAAGCATGCAACTGCATGAACTTCCCAGCTCTAATTGTAGCATACAGATGCTTCGCCCCGCCGTGTGCCGCACCGCCACAAGGCGCTCATGAGCCATTTCGCGGAGGCCCCTCGCGGCGTCGTGGCTGGCCGAGGCCCGGCTTGGCGGGGTGGGGTGGGGCGGATGGCGGGCCTTGCGACAGCGCGGGATGGACGAGAGAAAGCTCGAAAGCGGCCGCAGCGGCGCGGCGGCGTCACCAGGCCGCGATCGCCGGCGCCACGCGGAGCCGCAAAGCCACCCCGCCCGGTCCGTCCTAGCGCGTCTCGCCCTCGCGCCACCCCTAGTTTAGCAAAACAGCGATATATCGATACTTCGATACTTCATTCCGATGTCGATGAAAACATCGACAAAAAAATCGGTTTTAAATATAATGAATTAAAATATCCTGGTTCTAAAGTGATACATAACACAACAATATTAATTTAAAGTTTATTCTACCTTAAATTTCTCATCTTAACTTTCTAATCAATGTTTTACAAGTATACAGTCAAGGTTCAAATTGTAGTTTTACGGTATTACCATGTACAAAATAAAAAGGTAATAATACTGGAGAAAGGATGCCAAACAGATTCGTGCTGCCTGGGAATCGACAATAGTAATAGTTTTCAATGGCTGTTGATTGCGAGCAATCCACAAATAAAATAGATACTGGGCATTTTACTCATATCATGATCATTTTTTTAAAACATCGCTGTTTCTACACAAATATATCAATCTGGAGAAAACATTGAAAGCAAAGCATCTATGTTATAATATTGATGTTTTAAAAACATCGAATTTTGCCATCAATAGCCGCCCCCCATTTGGTGCGCTTGCGATAAAAACGTGTTTTTCAACTCAACGCTCAACCGCTCAACTCCTCTAGCGTCAGATGGCTAGAAACCCAACTGCTGTGGTCGAAGCGAAACAAGAACAATTTCGAAGTCTTTCCAGGGATGGATTAATACATAAGCAGACTAAGAAAGTGCTTGTCCTCACCTCCCGTGGATAGAGGCCCCAATATTTCTGAACAATTTTTTAATGTTTCATAAATATGTAAAATATTTTTTATTAACGATATAAAAATAATACAATTGATTCACATTTTAAATAATAAGTTTTGCACTATGCATTTTTAAAAATTGCTGCACCAAAATGTGGAAGAAGATTATTCTAAATTATATTTGTATTCATTACGAATTTATATTGCATTATAATTCTAAATATTGCAATGTTATTAGTTTTATTTTCATGCTAGTTTTGATGAATTATGTTCAATAATTCAAAATTATGATTTGAGTAGAACTCTGTGTTTGGTAATTAAGTAATAATTATGGATTCTTAAGATATTAATCCGTCCCTGGTGCTGTTTATGCATGGCTACTTAGTTCACTATTAGTAACAACATTTATGTACGTTGCAAGATGTCAAGAAGTCTATGGCTTGTCATGAAAAGTAAATTGTTCAATAATCATAAAAAATGTAAGGAATACATTTTATTATGCGCTGAATAGTTTATGTCCCGATTGTGAAAGGCCTACTTTCTCGCTAATAAAATACAGTGCCAAAATTCACTTACAGGTGTTTTACTGAACATTAACTAAAAATGTTTTGATTGAATCCAGTATTCTCTAGTGCGTATACTTACGTAACATTCCCGGTTCACGAAAACATTGAAATCAATACGTTCTTCGGTGATATGAAAGACAAGAAAAGCCTATATCAGCAAACGAAATTATCGTCAAGCAACGATTAATATGATCAAAATGGTTAACAATAGCACAATCTGCAATTTATCGTTTCATTTGTTCTGCGAATGTTCAAGACCACTGTCTACATATGCATAAAATTGGAGATACTTACAATTCATTTCGTATGCGCTAAGAAATTCTTGCATTTAAGATCTGGTGTATGTTCGCATTTAATAAACACATTTAGAATCCATGTTAAGAGGCCAATAAATTAAGTCAGTTATTTGATTCCTTTTACAAAAAATAGTACGTACTTACAATACATGCACTATCACCACGAAGCACGGTTCAGTATCGTACGTATAATGAAAACAAGAGATAAAACAGTAATATGTTGCAACACCCACGATTCCCTTTTGGGGCTCTGTGTATAACACTGCCTCGTTATTCTGTAGCCAGTCGCGCCCTCTCCAGCGTCATCGCCGTGACCGGACCGCGAGTCGTGGGGAGCCACGCGGCAGCATGTCGCCCTGCAACGCGACGCCGTCACGATGCGACGCGACGCGACACGACGCGACTGCGCGGCGGGTCGAGTGCGGAAACGCCAGTACACAAGACGCCGTCGTCCTCACCTTCCTACCAAAGTTTTACCCAACCGCCCCCATGGGGTGTGGTACCTCACCCCAATGTTTTAATTACCAAACTCCCAGAAAAGTTTAGAAAGCCCCACCCCAGGGGATGAAGACCGCACGCCTTGTTCTCCGAGAGACCGACACAAAACCTCACTCATTTTGCCTTATTTCATAATTTGTACACGGATTCTGTGGACTAATCCAAAATTAATTTGGTAGGTCTGGCACGTTCATTAAACACTGATGCTCAATATGTAAACGTACGTGTTAATAAAACATCGACTCAAAACCATCGAAGTTACGAAACACCCATGTTTTAAAACTGGCTTTGTAACCACCGAAGTTCACGTGGGGAGAGGGGGTATTTGAAAGTGGTCTCGTTTATTAATATTTACTTGAGATTTAACTGACAAAAAGCCAAAAAAATATTAGGGCAATTCATTAAACTTTGACTACCTTTCTGTTTGTTTTCCAACGCCCACCCTTGTCACGTTAGCCATTTGTTGACATGCTGACCAATACAGACGTGCAGTTATATATCCTCAACGTGTGGGGATTCGCACGTAGATTGCGAATCACTGTTGCTCATTTAGAGTTACCCAGGGGACATGTATGGTAGACCACGGACGCGAGCAACTTTGTCCCCGCTGTGAATAATAATAATAATTATTATTATTATTATTATATTATTATTACTATTATTATTATTCGGGATGGCCTGACAGAGGATCGAGGCTAGACTTCCCGACTGCGATGAAAGCGCGGTACGCACTGAGCCACTTCGCTCGGTATAAACTTTGATTACCTGATTCGATAATAAAGACTTCTTAATTGAAGAAAGTTCGATATTATTTTTTACTCTTGGTCACTTTGGTCTGAAGAATATTCAACTTACAGATATCTGAATATTATAATAAAATTTTGTTATGTTGGTACTTTTGTATTTAGAAAATATCAACCACGTAAAAAATCGAACACACAAAATCAATGTTAAAAAACTAGGCTTGGAAAAACCGATGTTATATACATCGATGATTTTATTAAATATAGATGTTTTGAAAATATCGTCATTGATGTCACATCCTTACATTGAACCAGAAACAAAGAGCTCGAAAGCGAGTGTCGTATACCACAGGCGAGCAGCAAGCTAAAGGAGCGAGTATTCGCCAGGGGGATATAGGAAACACGCAAGCAGTTAGTGGTGTGTCGAAAGGGCTAGTGGGCTAGTGCCTGGATTCTATTGTCTATGCTGAACATTGCCGTTGTTTCTATCAGAGAGTTGGTGAACCGTGCTGTGATTGGGGACGTGTACTGGTACAACTCTGCTTCGGACTTAGGATTTTCGGACTGGCTTGTGATGTTACGATTTTGATTTTAGGTATTGTAAATCCATGTTAAATAAACTATTGTATGTTACTCTTGTTTATTTGTGAACATAGCAAATTCGCAGTTGTTTCTCCGGTTTTCCGGGTTTGAAAACAAAAATTTAACAGGTTTCGCGCAGTACATACACAGTTCGTTTTATTGTCATATTCGTCTCTAAGAATTACGGTACTTGCGCCATTTTCTACGTACGGTACGTGCGCCATGACAGGTCGCCAACGCACGTTTTCGGGGCCCATTTCGCATGCAATTTAATTACATACCTCGTTTTCAATAGTCAGAATAAGCCTGTACAATATTAAGCATGCACTTAACTACTTAACTGAATTGTACTAATAGAGATACAATACAAATAATCAAACCAAATTCCAGTTTTTTCCTGACTTTTTCCATATATATTTTCGTCGGTTCTCAAGGTTTCCAGGGTCGCTGGCCACACTGACCCCCCGATCGCTCACAGGATCACTCCATTATTCCGTCAAATTACCTCTTGAAAGGCGTGTCAAATGTGTAAGAAACTTCTCTCGGATACTATCGCTTGTTTCCATTCACCAACTGCGTTTCCTCTCTCGATACAACGTGCATAATTCAAGACGTTGATGGCGCAACAGCGGATATGCATTTCACTACATTAGACGTATCTGCCAGTTGGAAGAGTGGCCGATGATATGGGAGCGGAGTGTGGTAGTGGGAACGATGTCAGGGAGTTCCGAGCGATAAGAGTGTCTACTCCCAGAGAATCGATGCGCTGCTGATTCACGCTGCCGTCAAGTAGATGTTTCGAGCGCCGCAAGTTGTTTGTCAGAGGATTTTACATTGTCTGAAAGCTACAACGAAATTACTTTGCACGCTCCCGTAAATATAATTTGTAGTATGGTGCCGCAGAAAAAAGAACCCGCTATTGAAAATGGTTTGATTTCTTATAACTATTTTTTTCTATGCTTTTTATGTTACAAAAGATACGGTAGACTATGTCAGATTTACAAATCCACATCGAAAAAACTACATCTGGTGGAATTCAACATGGGCTTACCCATGTGCTATGTATATATGTCTGTCTCTATTGAGAAAACCTGTTAAATAATTACTTTAGTGGAAGTGAAAGTGTTCATAAAGCTGTACTTTTGCGAAACCTTCTTATCAAAGTAACGTTTTTAATGACATCGAATTCAGTAGTATGCAACTTACTAACTTCAGCCTATAGCAAGATTGCAATGTCTAAGGTAAGAAGTTAGGATGTGGATTAATGTGTGATTTCACTACATTTTTATTTAGTGTGTATCTTGCAATAACCTCATCGTTCCAACGCGCCTTTCGCTTGCCTTAGACGCCAGTCTAGAGAATAGATGGAGCTGTTGCGTCATAGAGAAACGGTCACGACGCGAGAACAATGCTCTCTCGGTGCTATCTCCCCCAGAGCGCGTTAGTGAAGTTATCGGGCGCTGCACGGGCTGATAACGTGTCACCACCGTTCGTGTGTGACTTTGGGAATCAAGTCCGACGCTCCGGTCCTCGTCGGGAGCGCTGGAGAGTACAGAAGCACGCGTACTCAGAAACAGACATCGTCATTTTTATTGCCCGAATGATATTTCGGTCTACTTGACAGCTAGCGGCTGAGAGAGGAGAGGCTGTTGCGATATTCAATCACAGGCTTTATATTCTGATTATGTCACAGCAGAGTTGCCGGTGCTTATTAAGAAAAAAATACATCGCGTAAAAGTACAGCGCGAAGTAACTGAAAATTGAAGAGCGCTATTTAGCACCATTACATGTTTGGTTAGGCGTCGTGTGTGCGGTTGTGTCGTCTACTGTTGTGTGCTCTCATTGCGATTTGTTTCTGCTGATATTGTAGGCCTCCCTTGGTGGCTCGTTGGTTAGCATGCTCTCTTTCCACGGCGTGAACCCGGGTTCCATTCCCGGCAGAGGCAAATTATACCTGTACAAATGTCTCAGTATCTATTGCTGTGTAACGGATGAGAAAGCCCACCCTAAGGTTTTGAAGACCAGTATATGCGGTGAAAGGATGTCTTCGTAACCACACGAACCCCTTATCCCATGGCCGAGAGGCTGGGTCACCGATGGTCGGCCAAGGCTCGTAGCGGACTGTCGAGCCAACAACAACAATTGCTGATATTGTTGTGATCTGATGCAAGAATGACCACGTGTCTGCCTCCCAAGTATGTGGCAACATCTCTTTTTTCCACTCCTAGCTGTCAAGTAGACATATTATTCGGCCAATAGCAAATGGCTAAAACAAAATAATTCTTTATTACTCCTTTACCGTACACATTTGAAATTAAGTATGAGCACATACCATGACTACGATATCAAAGAACTACTTTTCATATCCGAATAACGTCTATTTCGGCATTCGAGCCTAAAAATGCCTATTGTAGTATAAAAAAGCCTCTTCGGTGTAATTGAAACCATATAATAAATTCAACTCGTTTCTACGCGGGAAATCAGACGCGAGGTAGAGTTTGTAATAAACATTTCGGATTATTGTGACTACGCTCTGCACCAAAACAGGAAGAGACAGTTAATGCACTGTCTAATATTCCAGCTTTTGTGTATAAACGAGTCACAATATTGAAGTAGAAAATTTATTTTCCGGATATAAAAATATGATTGTGAATTATATATGTTGGGGATGTTATAGCATTTCCAGATGTACTCGTTTTAATATTTCCTACTTACATTTTTAATAAAATATTCTGAAGTAACTTAAAGTTATTTGAATAAAGTTTTTTCATGTCAATTTGTTTTACTTATTTAAGAAATTATATGGAATATTTTTCCTATTAAAAGCCTATATTGTGTTTAAAAGCGGAAGTTTTAGAGCCTAAATGTCTGCCGTCCACCAGTGAGTGTACTTGTGTCAGACGTCGCATGACGAAAACTGCCGTATGAGGTAACTGAATTTCACATGTGAACATATGCGTCAATATAATACGTATGTTAAATGTTTGGATATTTGGCAAAACCGAGACTGCGAAATACATATTTCAGGCAATGCTTACTTCCAATGCATTCATATTTTTTGTCATCTAGTGACTATTGCAAGGACGTAAACTCAGGAAGAGGCGGTGAAAGGGTACAACGGGGCGTAATAACGCATGACACAAAGGAAGTTTGTTCGGAAGCGAAACAGGAAACTAAAGTAAAATAAAATAAAATCTTAATCTAAGAGAGGGAATAAACACGTCCAGATTGATGAAAAAAGTCGCCCTAACAAGAAAAATTACTGAACCAGATACTGTCCGTAAATTTCCGGATTATAAAAATTCCCGGATGAGAAATTTTGGAGAAATGAAGCATGGTCAGCAATCCGTAAAAACATTGTAAGCGACAATTTCCTGATCAATGAGAATTTTTTGTAACAACTTTTTTTGTTTTAAGTACTTCTTTTCATCAGTAGAAATGACGAAATGACGTAACGATCATATGGGGCCTGGTTACCTGAAAAAATGTTCTAACAATATATGCCGCACTGTGCGGAGAATTCTATCCGTTGGGTGGGTTGTGATTCCAACTTCAGGACCAAATCACGAAAATAATGGTAAAAAAGAAAAATACTGCCAAATAGAAATATGTACGGAAAAGATAAAGGGATGAAGATATATTATATTCTATATTATATTGTCCATTTCATGATTTTAATATGTAATTACGTATCTTACTTTGTTATAGTGGAATAAAATCATGCATTGCAAAATTTTATTTATAGGAATGGTTGGTGACGATTCATTGAAAAAAATCTTAATGGTCATTCTTTCAATGAATGACCAATAACCATGAACCATTCGTAAAATTAAAACTGTGGCCGTGAATTCAATATGCTTTGTCACAGCGAACCGGCGCGCCGCGGCGGTTGCACTAGGCAGTGCCGTAGTCAATTCTCGGAACATTGAGAGTATCCCCAAACCGATCACAATCGAATTCTGTGGACAGATATTGTATTTGACATTTGTCGTTCCCACTCTGGATTTTAGTTTTCCGTGTGGTAAACGTTCATTCAATTCATTAGAGCCCTTTAATTCATATTTTTACATTTGAACCTTTACGTTATGAACTCCGGATTATCCCGTTTGTTTGTTTTTCGAAACCGTAGTAGTCTCTGTCCGAATTATTTAAGGCACTCGCATAAAATCGTTAAGGGGCGGATTTTAATGAAATGTCATTTTCTTTCTTTTCACTACAAAACGATGCTATTTAGTTTAGAAATTAATTTCATGCTATGACAAAAGGAAATGGCCCATATTTATATGTCTTTTTTTTTTCATTTTCGTCGTTTTCGACTATTAAGACTTTTTTTTTCCTTTTCTCGTCATTTTTAATGCATTTTCGCTGGTTTAATCGTAATCGATTTTAATATCATTTCAATGGTTATTGCTTCAAATAATATTTACGAGATGCAACAAAATGTTCTCCACAGAATTTCTGAGTGCCTATACCTGATAGCCCATTTGATTTCATCGCTCAGACGTTATCATGTCAGCCATTGTGAGTATGTAATATAAGGTGTCTGTGACGTCTGTCAGCGCCTTCGGCGGTTCGGCTGATTTCGGTACAACTAAAGACAGAAATTTTCTAGTAAAGAACGGATGAAACGAAAGTTTGAAAGGTGAGTTCACTTGAACGAATAGAAGATTGCCTCAATTACATCAATAACGTATCCAACAGCTTGAGTTGTTCATCCGAACGGGTGTTGATCACATTTTTACGTCATTTTTGTATGCTTTTACGTCATTTTTATAACATTTTAAGAGCATTTTATTGATCGTTTTTGGCGATGTTTTAGGTCATCAAAATCCGTCCCCTAGTAATAACTATTTCAATAACATCAAAACATTCCTCACGAGCTACAAAATTGAGTGACAACCGTAGAGGAATTTTCGTCGCCAGGAGCATCCCGTCGCGTGGGCGAAAGAGGACAAGGCGATGCTGGGTGGCGACGCAAGAAGCAGCGGCGGTGGCAGTGTGGAGCGCTTAGGGATGCATGCCACGAGGGGCACGCGTCGGCCGCGCGGAGGAATTCCCACAAAAGCACCCGTCGCCTCCCCTCCTGCCCCCCGCGCACCCGCTGACGCTCCTTGCCGCCCAAGAGCTCATTCGCGGCTAATGGCGCAGGGAGCGACACCATCGCCTGCCCCGCCGATTACGCTCGCCCGATCGACCACCTGCATTGTGAGTAGGCAATTTGCACTGTGCTCCCGTATGGGGAAGAAAACCTTTCTCTCTAGGGAGCTGAGCCATAGTCCAGGAGGGATTTCTGGACAGCCCGAAACTGTTGGAACATCGTTTAGGTGTGCTGGCAAGACCGTACATCTACAAAATGTACTGCGCCATGCTTCACCATTCTCGCGGAAGCCTACGACACTAATAAAAGCAACATAATGCGACCTGTGATTAATTGATTGATTGATTGTTAGTCATTTCGGGTGCGTCAATTACTGAGGTCATTGGTTCCGTAAGTGTAGTGCATGTTTTTTCTTCGGGAGGTGGCGGTAATTTTCCCCCGCTGGATTGGTGAGATCTGGCGCCGACGTACCGTCGACTAGCGGGGTTTTCCACAGCCAGGAATCTCCCATCAACGGGGCACTGCCCTAGCCGGGACAAGCTCTAAGCTCCCGACGGGTCTCCCGACATGTGTGGTAGGGTAGTGCATATTAGTATGTGTGTGTGTGTATAAGTGGTGAGGATAGGGGAAAGGAAGAGGAAGGGAAGATCACGCGCGGTCCATGGCCAGATTGTTTTGGTACTGCTCTGACATTCGCCTGGTGTAGATCGGAGAAACCATGGAAAACCACAGATTAGAGCAGCCGGCCGCTAGAATAACGAGGTTTTCCCCAGCCAGGTATCTCCCACCTGGGCACCACCTTAGCCGGGTCTAGTCAACCTGTGTTAACCTGTGAAACCATAAATCTGCTGTATAAAATATTAGGGGAAAATACTCTGGGTTTCTCGCTTCCTTTAAGGATTTTCCTTGAGGTGCGCACTGCTCAAAATGCCACATTTCGCAATTGCAAAAGTAGGGGAAACCTATCCGCACGAGGAAATCGCAACCGACAGAGCATGTGCCAATAACACGCAGATAAATATATCCTCCGAAATCCCGTGATATTTCCAAGGTCACTTTCTCGTTAGACAAAAATATGCGTTAAACGATCGACAAATCTCGTCCAACTACAGAGATGAAAAGAGACTCGTGTGATTTCAGATGAAAAAAATCGGTCTCTCAGTTATTCCTCCGCTTTTTGTTGTTGTTTTTTTGGCAAGCACGTGTCGAGACGACAGCCTGGAACGTCAATATTTGATTTTGGACGTCGTCTGTCGCTCGCGCTTTGCAGGCTCCACATTTCACGCGCCGCCCGATACATCCTGCGTACGCTATACCACCCCACCCCACCCCCCACCCACCCACCCACCCGCTTCCGCATCCCTGCCTCCGCGTCACCCGGAAGCGGCCATTTCGGGAGCAGAAGCGGCACGCGCGACCACATGCGTCGACGCTAGGCACGCTCGCCGCGCATCGCCACGCGCGAACGCTTGTGCCAGCCACAGCAGCGCCAGGCTCCGGACCCAAGGGCGGCGTCGCACAACACGAAAGGTGGAGGGAGCCATGTCCCACAATTGAGGCACCTAGTGAGAGTGGGAGGTAACCCACAAAATTCAAAACATCGATTTACTGACATATTCAATGTGTTCGTAATCGAATACGTTCAGAAATAGAAGTTTTGAAATTTGTGGGTTAGCTCCCTCTCTCACTGGACGCCTCAACCAAAAGAAACGCTTTTAAAAAAATTTAATTTACAGCTATAGTTAGTTTTATTCCATTCCCTTTCATGTCTCATTCTTTTAATGTCTGTATTTTAATTTGAGATGTTTCGGAGTGAAGCACTCCGACTTTGACGGCTCAGAGCATCGTTTGATGTCACAGCAGTACCTCTGACCGGGAGGTCCTAAGGTTCGAGTATCTACGGTGGCAGGATTTTCGACACTAACTCCATAAGTAGGTTGAATTCAGCCGTTGTCTGGAGGACAATTCTAGCGGTCGGCTGTTCTCATCGGTAGTTTTCCCTGGTATCTCCGATCAACACCAGGCGAATGCCTGAGTGGATACTTCAACAAACGGGCCATCGACCGCGGGCGATCTTTCCTTCCTCTTCCTTCCCCTATCCTGACCCCTTACTCACACATGCACTACACTACAACACATGCAGGGAGACCTGTCGGGATCTTAGAGCTTGTTCGAGATGGGGCGGTGCTGGTGGGAGATACCTGGTTGAGGGAAATCCCGCTAGCCGACGTATATGAGGGCGCCGGATCTCAACATCCAGCTAGTCAACTAGGATTATTGCCACTTCCCTCGATAAAAACATGCACTACACGTGCACTACTCCATTCCCCTCAATTCCTACGCCTTCTGTTGCCGTCCGTGCTAAAAGCCTGCTTCCAACCGCTCAGCTCCGCCTGCTGAGTAATGACACCTACCTACGGGAGAACCCATCCGGGAGCTTGCCATCAGCTCCGCGCTATCACCGGCCTAAAAAGGGTGTGTGCTTGACCTTTGTAGAAAGCGGAGATGTATGCATTGAAACCACCTTCCACAGTGCTAAGAAAAGAGGAAACTACTGCGACTGGTTGTTTTGAACACAAATCCATCAGATACGGTTTCTCCGAAGGGCCCTCCAAGCCAACTATCACTTCCCCAAAGTACTTTCCAAGCCTTGGACGCGAACTTGAAAATGGCGGCACCACCGATCCGAGAATTTAGGAACCGGTCAGGCACACGGCATTTAACTTCGCGATCTTCCGGGAAGCGGTGCATTCAACCTGTCGTGGGCGCTGACAAACTGATTTTATGAGAATGAATGCGTCTATTTGTCGGCTAAAAAGGTTAGAAATCGGCCATGCCTTATATTAATAAACGAGCGAGAAGGAAATCACGATGACGAAATATTAAACTTTTTCAAATGTAACAGACAAAAGAGTTTTAAGAAGTTTACAATTTCATGTTGGAAATTTCATAATTTGTGTACATCCGCCCCGAACAATAATTCACGTTCATTAAGCAGCACACTGAAGATAATACTGTTTTGAAGTGTTAAATTACGCCTTTAAAACAATAGTGACGTAATCAAGCATGAAGATGTAAATTAACAATATGACAGTTAAGAAAGGTCAACCAATCGGGCATTCCCGGATACATCTGCATACTTACAAACTGAGCTCATGTACGTCACCGCTCTCTGACATTTACTTCACACGTTGCGCACATCTAATCTAACTTCTTTGAGAATGGACGTTCAGAGAGGTTTCGATGATCACGATACGACAGTTCGTTACTACTCAGGGCAAAATTACCTTCTTTTGTAAATGGAAAAGTATTTCAAAGAAGCACATTTCTTCTAAACGTTATCAGCTTCGTCCGGGAGAGCTTGCTGCAGGCGGAGGTGAGTAGTGAAGTGACTCACGCACTGACGCGTCTCAGAAAAGCCCAGGAAGTCGGCATCGCGTGTCACTGCGGTGTCACTTCGCTGAGAACGGTATGCAGGTATTTACGAGTACTTTCGCAAAGGAGTACTTTTACGGTATTATTCTTTACTTGTAGATCCCGTTGGAAATTCTACTGCAAAAATGCTGCGAGTTCACTGTCAATCTATGTATGTTACTTCAGTTGAAAACATTCAAAGTTTATTTCTAATACCATTTTTGGGAAGTTTACTCATTATTTTAAGATGTTTAAGATTTTAAGATATACTTAATTCGAAAGCAGAAATATATTTATTCACACTCAATTGCAAGTTGTATGAATGAAGTATAAACTGAATTTTCTATTTAAAAGGGGATATTAATTAACGTTTAACACTAATTCAGGTTGCACAATAAAAAAATGAACGTGTAGACGATTAGTTTCAGAAACATATAACGTCCCACGCAAAATTAATGACTGGTGTATAAAGGATAATGTAAAAAAAAAGGTTAAATAAATTATTGATTTTTTTAATTCACATTAGAGATCCATTACGTTATGCACGAAGAAGTGACTAGCAGAATTGAAGTTTCAGATGATGGTTTATTATTTGTGTATCGATTATCAGAATATTCTACACCTGTAGGGAAAAAGAAGCACATGCATACACATGAATTACAAATATTAGTCTCGAGTTAGTGGTAGGGAATCTGTGTTAGAGAAATAGCCACATTCGTCCTCTCAATCATGCATCTCATTAGGTTTACTACAAAGAAATCCAGAACGCCAGCCATAATATGTAAAAATAAACTAGAATGGGTACTTTGATATTTTGATTCTGTTTACTGTAATTAATACTCATCTCCCCAAGCAATTCCTAATCGGGACATTTAATTCGGGCCAAAAATGCAGCGGTCGCTTTGGCTGCATAGCAACGGCAACCGGCTCCACGCCTGAGAAAGCTCGCACTGTTACGAGCAATTAACCCACTTGCAGGTAACCGCGTTTCCTAAATTACGGTAGGGGCATGCTCCGACCTCGGCGTCGATAGCGCCCGCATGGACACCTCTGTTTCGGAAGAGCGGCGTCGCCTGTCTGCCTGCCTCCCCATTCTCCCGCTCTTTGTTTTTCTCTCTCGTCCCCCCTCGCACGCGCCGCACATTGATCAAGAGCTAATTAATTAAGCCTGGGCACGTTTTTCCGCCCCTTGCCCCGCCCCCATCGATCCGCCCCTCAGGTGCGTCCCCGGCGCGCGGATACCCCACTCCACCCGCGCTCTCAGCGGCCCTCGCCCCCGCCTCTCCCGGCTCCGGCCCCGGCCCCCGCCCTCGGGCGGGCTGGCGCGACCCCGCCATTTCGCCGCGTTCCAGATCCCGGCCATAGAATATTCTGGAACGCCGCGGCCAAAAGGGGTCGCGCGCCCGTTGGCTGCCGCGCGCCGATCGACGTTGCGCAGTGCCCGCAATCACGCGGCCCCAACCCCCGACCGCCCACTTGCGCACAAAGCGACCGCTACTTTTCAACGCGCGTTCCACAATCCACGAGTGCCGTGCTCGGGCCACCTCTCTTTTTTAATCTAATCAGGGTTTTTTTCCCTCTCTCTGAAGTGTGAGCGAACAAATCGCCTGCATTTGTAGTCCATTGAGGGCGTTTTCCGCGACTGTCTGAGTCGTCCGAACGGATTCAAACGCGAATGCCGTTTTGACTCTTCAAATTTACGTGCGATTTATTACGATCTCTAGTTCAACTCTGTGCGTTTCAATAATTCAGACCATTTTGCTCTGCTATTACTCTCATCGAAACAGACGAAAAAACGACCTCATGCGCTTGAATAATATAATGTCAACGATACAAGCTATATCGCTGATCTAATACCGTGATTCGATATTAAATAAAACCGAACCACAGTATTTCCTCATATATAGACACCATTTTAAAAACCTATTTACATATTTAAATGGCGTAAGTTTTCAAAACTAACTTGGCACGCATCGCTGTTTGACGCGTGATTAAAGTATATTTGCAAAAACAGTTATCCGTAACTTTTTCAATTCTCTTTGATGAACGCGTTTTCTACATCTCAAAAAAATGCTCAGAATCTCGGAACTAAAAAGGCAAAGTTTTTCATCACATGACAATTTCGCCGTCATAGTGAGGCAGTCGGAACTGAGGTTTCCTGGGAACCGACGCCAGTGTAGGTGGTCGTGGGGTGGCAACGGAAGCTTGCTTCCTGGGCCCCCGGCAGTTCCTCGAGGGCGACACAGTGCACTGACGAGTCGCGACAGGTTCACAATATGCCTACTTCAAATTCCGGAGCGTGTGGAAGGTAAAATACAGAACACCTTCTTTCTTCCTTGCCTACAACGTACGTATGTAGTACCAGGAATGTCTCCCCGCAGCGAGCCTAATCAGGGCCTCCTATTAAAAATTCCATTTATGTTGGTAGTAGCCAGATCACTGGAAAATAAGTGAAGGAGACAATACTTCAAGCACCTAATATGTTTGAGGTGAGTACATAATTTACTTTTTCTTTTGTTACAAGCTGCAGCTTGTGCTACCAACGTAATTTCTGTTGCAAGCGCTCTCACCAGCGAGGTGCTATTGCGTTTCCTGGACCACTGTAGTACGGGAACGTATTGTAATTCTGCAGCGGAAAGCGGGGAATTTTCCACAGAAAAACTCGTCTCGTAGGGACCAGATATCGAAAATGTGGATAAATCTTACTCCTATATGTAGTAAATTATTTCTTCTTACACGCTGAATTGTCATTATTCACGTTTTCAGGGTCTTTGATATCGAAAAATTACTTTACGGCAAAACGTCAGTTCACCCATGGTCAACGCTAGCGCCTACATCTCGAACGATTTTCTCCAAAATTGATATTCCTCAATGATCTGGTCTAACTCGAGACCCTGCGAATTTGAAACGAATATTTTGATTTAGATTACTTTTTACGATCCTCTTTTTCAATATTTTAGCAAATTTCTCCAAAATTGCTTCAAATTTTTTGATTTTTTTTCTTCAAATAGAGCAAAGGACGCTTAAAAAAACGAGGCAGGTCTCATTTTCGTTAAACGCTCTGAATTTTCAAATATTGCGAAAGTTCAACAATCTGCGTCTTTCTACAAATACAACATTAAAGATTGAGATCTCTTTTTCAAACACACATCTTCAATAAGTCCAAATTCCAAACAACTTTTCGAAAATTCAACGTAATTTTGGGTGAAATATTGACAATTAAAAATTATTTTGTCATAAACGGTCCGATCTTCTTCTTCTTTTTTCCCCAAAATGAGCAGAGCGCGCTGATAGAAGTGACGCATATAGCATTTTCATTGAACTGAGTTTTCGAAAATCGCAAAAGTTATAAATAATGCAAGAACGTATGTCCTGTTGTAACACCACTGGTTTCTTCTTAATGCAGGAATTGCGTATACATTGCAGAAGAATTCATTAATGTAGTGACCACTTCTAATTCAATATGTAAGAGGAAAGGTATTTGATCTGCCACACTTTTTTTTCCAAACCCTCTACTGCTTTTCCTATGATTGCTTTTCCACTTCTTTTTGTCAATTGTACTGTTTTACTGACGTAGCGAATCAAGTAAAGCTAGTTTTTTCAAGAAGTAAGGCGACGGGAATTTTTTCTCAATAAAACAATTTCACATTGTACGTCTACTTCATGTAGCCCTACTCGTGCTTAACATTGCTTTCTTCTTTTCTTCTTCTTCTTCTTCTTCTTCTTCTTCTTCTTCTTCTTCTTCTTCTTCTTCTTCTTCTTCTCCTCCTCCTCCTTCTTTCGAAACATTTCGAGAAAATATATTACCCAGAATAAAGAAGAAATTGTACTTAAAGGGTTGATATTTTCCAAAACTGTTTGCGATGAAGAAAGCAAAAACTTAATGAAGGTATTGAGTATTATTTTACCGAATTTACCATCTGGATGATTTTAAGCATGTTTATGGTTCTCATTTCTGTTTCCCATGGGTTTAGGGGAACCTAATGACCATTCTATATTGTTATCCTGGTCACAATCTTCATCAGAATTCTCCAATGTTCTTTTTAATCAGTTTATCCTTCGTATTATTACTTTTCATTGATGTAAATATTGATGTGCAATGAAATATGTAAAAACTTGTTCGTTTAAACTATTTAGATTGTAAATTTTTTTTAAGTAACCCCATTATATTGTTTTCTCTCTAATTTGTTGGGAAGTTTAAACGACGCGAAGCCACATTACTCAACCTCGCTTTGTTTATTTAGAACAGCGGTTCCTGAACAAACAATTCGTCCAGCACGAAGGCCTCTCGCTTCAAGCAGGTGAAATGAGCTCACGTAAGGCAAGTGTACCTCGCAGGGGGAAGGCGCTGCCGCCGCTCCTGCCACGTGGTGAAAAAACACGCGGCCGCTATCGCCTCCACCGAAATGGGAAGTCTTTTGTGTGCTCCGCGGCGAGCGCCTGGCCTGACGGGCGGAGAAGCGGACGAACGGGCGGAAGTGTCAGCTGCGGAAGGACAATGCCGGGGCGCCTTCCGCGCATCGTCGCTGCCCCGGCCGGGCCCCGCTTGCGCCCCCGCCCCCGCCCTCACCGCCGCCCTCGCCTCTCCTTCCACACCCCGTTCGTTACGACTCCCGCGCGTTGCGTCACGAGCGCTTGGGATGATGTGCTTTCTCCTGCGTCGGCGGGACTCAACAAACCCAAATACGAGGAACGACTAGCTGCATTATATCAAAATTATTTTCTATTTTCATTCTGCAAAAGAATGCTGCAGCTCGGGGCGTAGGCAAGAGACGCGTTCACTTGCTTTCGCCGATTCCTCCTACTGGAATTCGTTATAACGTCCACGTTGCGCCATGAGCACATGGTATTACGTTTTTTCTTCCGACACAACCGCGTTCAACGACTAGATACATTCGAATTTCCTTTTTACATACCAAAAGGCAATATTCTGTTTTTACTTCTTCCACGTTGCGACATGAGTGGATAGAAGTGAGGGTTTTTCCAGCACCAGGCATGTTATACATTCAAAAATTAAAATGACTGCAACCGTACGTCGCACGGTCGTTGTCCCAAGCGCGTCTTACTCGCCCTTCTCCCCCCCCCCCCGCCGTTCGTTACGACTTTCAGGTTGCGTCACGAACAGGAGTGATTACGTGCTTTCGACATAACGGAGCTCAGACAGGCAACAAACTGAGTTTCAATTTATTTGTTGCATTCACGAACACAAATTTGTTTACATTCACGAAACATTCCTGGGACTGTGGCGTCGGCTAGGCAGACGTTCCCTTGCTCTAGGCCGTCATTGCGTACCCCGTGCAAAACATCCATCTTGCGCCACAAATTCATGGGATTTCTGATTTTTTTGTGACTTATCAGGCCTTCAAGTGTAGACAAGACGTGTGTGACATCCACTAGCTATAATCACGAAAATATTTGAATTCCTAAATTACATATTCCAAGACACAATGTGGCATCGTTTACCGACTGCACATCGGGGAGGTTTGGCTACATACATGTCCCCTTGCGTACGCTAATCCCACTTCAACCTATCGTTATTACTTTCACGTTACACCACCTGGGCATGTAATTTCATTTTCTCGAAGGAGACGAGCATTAATTCCGTTCAGTCGTGAACGCAAACGACAAACAGAGAATATTCAAGAGTAATTCAAAGAGTTAAGGAATTAAGTGATTCCCACATTAAACGTATTTGATGAATTATTTTTATTCCCTCAAATTAACATGATGTCTTGGATACCGAGAGCATTTTCGTGCAAATTTCTGACAACTATACCGAGTACTTGGAGCTTTCGCTTCCAAGTCCAACGGAAATTTTCGATTGCCCTGTCAATGCTGAGCAAATTAAATGAAACTGTAGCCGTAAAAAATACTACTGAACAAAACCTCACAAAATGGGTTTCCGAACAGTAGAAGGCACACTGTTTAAAAACAAATAAAATAATCTCGCATAGCACTCTACAAAGTATTTTAACAAAAACAGTCTTTACGAATACTGAAATAACATGGTATATAAAGCAATTTAATTAAGTACAGTTCTTTTCATGCCAAGAAAAAAATATGCTTTCTGATTTCGCAAGCAGTGAATGGCAAATATTAAATGGCCATCTCTTCCTTGGAGCCTTCCTGACGCGTCACGTCAACTGTGTCATTACGTCAACTGTGCCGTAAGCAGTGATTCTCTTGAGTATGATAATTCAGTCGGTGCGGGCAGTATGATAATAGGAGGAATAAAGGAATAACATAATTAAATATTTGCATTTTTCATTCGAAATCGAAACATTTTCATTGGTTTTGGATTTTTTCGGAGTTCATGGGTATCTAACAAACAATTAAACACCTTTTACGCTGCTGGAGACTTCATAGTTTTTTTTTAAATTCCTGCAAATTGGAAATTAGTAATGTAGATATGTATTACGTTTTTTCCAACAGGTAAAGAGGAACTAAAAAATGTATTTTCAGATAAACGATTCCTGGCAGTGTAGTGCGTCTCGTCAAGTGAACAGTTATGTAGAGGGGCGTTTCAGTAATTGTGCAAGGCCTCTTAAGGAAGAGGGTTACATGAAAATTTACGGTTCTTTACGAGCAAAGGTTGAGGGTCGGAGACATTTAGAAACGTTGCCTGTTTCTAAGAAATGCTGCGTGATGTAATGGTCAGACTTAGAACGTCACTCCTCTCTATATGTCAATTTGTGCGTTTGAAATACGAAGCGTACAAAGAAGCTAAATGCGTTGGTGTGCATCATTCATCCGGAATGTCGCACATGATCAAAGCTACAACACGCCGAATATGCGCGTCACGGATCTGAACAACACGTGTCATTGGAATACGGAAGATTCGGCAGGTAAGACCTAAATACGTCTTTTCCTGGAAAGTTTCCGTCTTGTGACGTCCTTATGAATATTTCAACTTTTCAGCATTTTGGTTTCTTTTTCCTACGTAAAGAAATTGATTACCAGAACTAATTAATACAAATAGATATTACTCATTTCCAATGAGTGCAGATGAGAAAAAGCTATGCATCCTCCGGCCATGTGAGTGGTGTCTGTAGTTTTGTTAAGATACCCAGCAACTTGGGAAAAAATACATAAAAATGAAAAATGTCGATTTTGACTAAAAATATGAATATTTGACGGTGTTATTCCACCTATTTTCATTCTGGCGCCTATTCTCATATTACTGACTGAATCCTTATACTCTGTTTACAACACACGACGTGTGATAGCAACACTCCAAGGAAGATCGACCGTCATTAAATACTTGCTCTTCACGTTTTGCCTTACGGAAAAGTAACATTTTTGATACTCTTGCTATACAAGGACTTGTTTATTGCAGTATTCGTGTCGAATGTTTTTGTTAATACATTTGATTTATTGGAGTGTTATACGAAAGAATTTCATTGTTCTTGAGGAGTGTGCGTGCTTGAGAAACCTCTTTCATTCTGGGTGGTTTTGTTCAGCAGTATTTTTGCTGCTACAGGCCACTAGTATTTTTATTCATGAAATAGTTAATTAATATTTATAAACGCGGCAATTGCGTTGATTTTCAATTCACAGAGAATACGAATGCAAAAATGTAATATATTTTTTCAAGTTTCATCGAGAAATATATGAAAGAAAAGTTACGTAGAACAGTATATTATCGTGACGTGGCCGCAATAATGTAACGTAGTTGTATACTAACGTGGCCGCAATAATTCATATCAATCTTAAACACCACCGATGTTAACTACTATACAACCTGTAACTTCACAGTGAATCATTCTCACAACCCCATCCGCAAGCACTTCAAGGGATTGCAAGCACGCATTCACCGTCGCTGTGAGCATAACCCCTGTGAAGTGAAATGCGATCCAACATATCAACACCCAGAGTACACCCAAACTCGATCATATCTTCTAGCCCAGGGGTTTCTTTCTCTAAACATGTGCCTTATCACCTGCTTCATCGTCCAACCTCCCTTCCAAGCGCTTCCGGGCCTAGCATCAGGGGCTGCTTCTGCTGCAACAGCGCATGCATCATGCACCTCGTCAGTTTCCCCCTTGTGCGAACACACCCACCCTCACACACACACACACACACACACACACACACACGCTCACAGCCGGCCACTCGCGCTGACACGCGTTCACGCACACCCCTGCAGCGGGCGACTGGAGCGGGCGGAGGCGTGGATGGTGCATGAGTCATGGCGCATCGGCTGCCAATTGCCCAGTGGCGACGCCCCACGCGCCTCCGCCCCCGCCCCGCCCCCTCGCCGCCGACAAAGTGGGGGAGGCTCGCTACCCTCGACCCGAGCCGACTCAAGCCCGCTCCTGGGCACCCTTGTACTCCGAAGCCTACGGAGGCGGGTGCTACATTCGGCAACAGATTTATTTACGCTATTTATATGACGTCAAAATGATTTTAAAAACTGTGTGGCTTATGAATGGGAAGTACAATCTGTGCATGTTTCCTTGAGTTCCAGCATCCGCTGACTTTGCTTTTGTACTTTACTGTATTAAGTTGAATTACGAATAAAAGTACCAACGAGAGCTTTTCGCAAAACTTGATAACACGATATATTCTCTCCCGAGAAATATCTATTTGGAACGGCAACTGAGCTATAAATTTAGTTCTTATCCCTAATTGTGCCCTACGTGAAGGATCGACACACTAGCCCGAGATCATGAAGTTCCATTATTTGATAGAACTCTTCACGAAATAGCAGTATTCCCCAGGAACACCCCACAGAACTCAAGAAAATGTGTGCAAATGGTGAAGCTTCATTTACATCCAAAAGCAAAAGCAAAAGTAGGGACCATTTCAGCACTTGCTCAATGAATCAAGGGAATCTGGACGAAAAGCCTGACTCGTTTTTAGTTCAATCCACATTGACGCCCTGACGCCTGTTTCGGAGCCAGCTTGATGCTCGAATCTTATCATATTACATTTTGAGTGCATTTCCCCTACAACCGATTTCTTTATAGCCATTCCTCGTAAAGCCAATGTTTCCCTTAAAGCAGATTCGTACACCCTCGTATATTATGCACAGTTGAAAACAAACTACATAATAATAGATATCCAAGATAATGTACTCTATGCAGAGGCGTATCTAGGTATTCAGGCGCCCCTGGCAAGCATAGAATTTTCGCCCCTGTCAGGATACTTCAAATTAGGGTTGTTGTAATTTGTTTTAGCGGGTGTAATCTAAATAGCGCCCCTTACGAGTGGCGCCCATGGCACGTGCCATGTATGCCATACCATAGATACGCCTCTGACTCTGTGAGAGAGCAACTTCATTCTATGACGAGATCCTTCCATTTTCCTTGTGCGGTAAAACGCTTATGTGGACGTGCGCTTTTATGTATAAAGTACACGTTTACAGCAGACCAAATTGATTTACTATACCGCGATTTTTGTAGGAAGAGCTCTCAAGATAACTCAAATCCCATCTTCGCGATGGAATATGTCACGGCATTTCGCGTCTTTTCTCGATCTTGCCGGTAGAAGTCGCATGATCGCAAGCACTGCTTCATACGGTCGCGATCGTGCGAAATCTAGCGGAACGACTGTGAATGATACGAAATGCCGTGACATATTCCATCGCGAAGATGGGATTTGAGTTATCTTCAGAGCTCTTCCTACAAAAATCGCAGTATAGCGATATTCCTGCTCTACAACACGGCGACGGAAGAATAATTGCGAATGAACTGCCATTCCCTAGAAATACTAGAACACAAATCCGGAAATATAGAACTAAAGCAATCATAGGAAAGGGCTATGAGAACACTGACGCTTTATCGAAAATAATACTGGGATTGTTACAACAATGCTACCAAACGATGAAGTTTAATGAAGTTACAGGTTTGAGTTTTACTAATTTACAAACATCACTTCTCCAAACTTCATTATAAACTGTATTAAATTAGATTTGAGTGAGAATCAACTTGATAACTGAATTTTAAAATATTCTCAGGTATCTAAATTCTACTTTTTTCGAACATTTCGTGGTACGAAAAAGGTAGGATTTATTAGTTTCAGGATGTGTTTTTCCACTTTTTATCTGGAGATACTGCGAGAAAAAATAGACCACCATGGATTCTTGTGCTTCAATGGATGGAGTGATATTTGCACTACAAGCTATTTTGAATTTCTAAATTAGTGTGGAACTACTCCAGAAATGAATACAGATTAGTAATGAACGTTTAAGCCTCACTTGCGACAGTGTTTTGTGCAGCTTCTTTTCTTTTTCATCCAATATTATCGCCAACATTCCAGATTTTATCTACCACGCAAATAGAATGATTACGCACATGCCTAATGCACGATCGACCAACTACGTACGTTCACGACTATTGTTTTGGTTGGTTAGAAGTACTAGATACCTCTACAGCGCTATTACACGTACAAAACTAATAACTAAGACTCGTTTTCGTAAGTTCGATGTTTATTTTCACTCTGTTTGCGAACAACCGAGGGAACAAAGTGTCAATTACTGCAAAAAGAAAAAGAAATCAAATCTTTCCTTTATATTGAACAGCTGCTTTCCTTCAACAGGTTTTTGTTGATCATGTGCATATCTTCAACAGCAAAATTGCTAGATATACTGCAGAAACAAATGTGATAGCCTCAAATAGCGAAATAGGAGCGAACTTCGGCTATCAGTCAACGTTTGTTCAGTTGCTAGGTTCTTCGTCGCCAGTATGAATGGACAACTGTTTATTCATGAGATAATACACTACCTCATTTAACAGCTGACAGTTTGATTTATGGGGTTTAAATATGGAGATTTATGACACGTGAGAAGAGATCTCTTCCACTGATTAACGCAGAGAGGAACATCCTATAGCCTAATAAATAGGGGCAATTAGAAAGGAGTGAAGAAGAAATACTAACTAAAGAACGATGGGATTCGAACACAGTAAACGACCTACCATAAAAAGCAAGTTAGACAAAATTTTAAGGGCAATTGTTTACAAACGATAATTCTTAGATACTACGGGCTGCCTGCCTATCTTCCTCCCTGTCTCCCCTCTCTAGTGTCTCCAATCATTCACGTTACTCTTACAATGGTGGTGCTTTTCTCTAGTGCTTCTAAATGTAAGGAACGCGCCTGTGTGGTGCATCCTTATGCATCGGACCCGTGCAGGCATCTTTCGACGTGTGCGATGGGGGGCCACGTGCATGCGAGCGGCTGCGTCGGCAAGGCCCCTCCGTCCCGGCCCTGCCCCTTCGACCACCGCGCCGCGCTCTATCTCGCTCGCTCCCTCCTTCCCTCTCTCTCGTCTCTCCTTCTTCATCCGTCTTCCGCGTCTCCCTCGCGATATCCTCCCCTCTTCCGCGGGCACCTCCGGGCCACCTGCGGTGCCGAACGGAGCGTTCGGTTCCCGGGCACTTGGAGCGGCGTCTTCCTTCCGCCGCGGCCGACGCGGCTGCCGCGGCTCGCGGCGCGGAGTGGAGCGAGGCGTCGCGGCGGCATGGAGAGGAGCGGAGTGGAGCGGAGCGGCGCGAAGTGGCGCGGCGCGTACCGCCAGCAGAAGCAGCAGCTGTTGCCCGGGCGGCGCGGTGCGGCGCGGCTCGGCTCGGCTCAGCGCGGCGCGGCGCGGAGCGGAGCGGAGCGGCACAGTGAGCGACGCACGGCGCGGGGCGAGGCGGGCGGGGTCTACGCAGCACCAGCTGGGAAGTACACTGTTGTCACTTCTCCGCCGAGTCGCCCGCCCGCCCGCCCGCCGCGGCGCGGCGCGGGGAAGCGGTGGCGGCGGTGGCAGCGCCGGGAACGTCACCCGAAAACATGCGGAGGCGGAGCCGTCCGCGCGCCGCGAAGTGGGACGGGAAAGGACGAAGAACGAGGAATGTGGGATGGGACGGACGCGGAAGCAGGAGATGACCGTCAAGTGCTACGATTTACTCGCGGCAAGTTTAACTTTATTCAACAATCGCTTATTAAGAGAAGATCTAAATAAAGAGAGTTGATGTGGAATCACACGAGAGTGCGATGTGGCCTTGGTTATCGCGTGTCCCGTTCAGCACGTGAACATCGTCGGATATTATTTTATTATCCATTCTAAGACAACAGTTTTGTATGAGATACTTCAAGAGAATTAAATTGAAGTTATTTTCATATTTTTTCTTTTATTCATGAGTGCCATTTTGGCCATACCAGAGGGGTTGTTTGTAAACTGCAAAAAAGTATTAAAAAAAAGGCTCAGAATTGGTGAATAACCAGTAAGGAAAGATTGACCCCCATCATGTTACACTACATGACGATCGCACGACAGCCATTTACCCGACTGAATAGATAACGATTAGATGTGAATAGTAAGATACCAGACGCGTGGAACTGATGACTGACCGACACACATCTCCCGCCAATTTGCAATGCAAAACCAAGTAAAGAGAATCCGAATCATGACAAGTAGATTTCAATATCTGATAAAGACTACATCCATGATTCCGATGCCTTCGATTTCCTTTGACAGCACCAACAGGCCACCCGCCTCGCATCGAGTAGCGGCCTGCGCTCGCCGCTAACACGCAACACTCACCGTGCTGGATACTCGGATTGACTTGAGATTTTACCAGCTTGTTCAGCACCTTTCAAAACACTTAAAAACAAATTTTTACGTGCTATGAAGCATTGCAAGTAGTGTTTTTTGCGAAAATTAGTATTAGGACCTTTCTTGACCTTACCGACCGTAGAGGGGCGGAAACGCTGCTCGCCGCTGGTTCTGCGGACGTTACTCATACACCGAGCCTGCACTATCGGCCTGTCGGGAAGGTCTCAGTTTCTTGGAGGGCAGGCGGGGTGACAAAAACGGTGTTTACTTTGCAGATTCAGATCGAACGAACACGCTTGGAAATCTGACATCGGCTGATAGACGCCGCGTAACGTTCCTAGCGCTGCCGAAGCAACGGCTCGCCCGCTGCGGGAAGCGCGGTCACGAAAGGTCCTGATACAAAATATCTATAAAACCCTATTTATAATATTCCATAGCACTTCAAAATTTGCGTGTATAGGTTTTGCATGGTGTTCTATCAGCTGGTGAAATTTCATGTCAATCCGAGTATCCAGCACGGTGAGTGTTGCGAGTAAGACCCGACGCGGCGGTACGCAACAAATAGAGGGCCATTATGTAAGGCGGCGAACGCGGCGCAGGAGCGCGTGACATTTAAATTATGCCGCTGGCCGTCGCGCACACGCCCAGCGCGCCCGCCGCCGCTCCAACAGGTGGTTCCTCCCTCGTTATGATGACGTCGATGGGCGCGTCTCGCCGCCTCCCAGCGGAATTGCTCGTGCGTGATACACGTCCGCGAGAAGAATGGTACTGGACGTCAATGCGTTTTTAGAATTGCGGTCTGCGCCAGACGAGACGTTCTGTTGTCAGTTGGCGCTGGCGTCTCGTGGAGCGTGTGTGTGTGTGTGAATGTGTCCGCGTGCTTATGTTAACGTATGCCTTTGTGCCACACATGTATTTCGTATACCTGCGTGTTCGTGTATGTGCAGAGGATGTGTATGCATACTCGAGAATGTTATGTGATTATATATATTGTGAATATATGTAAGTGGTCGTGTCTAATTTAACTACTCTCATAAATTATGTCTTGAAATACTAGCAAAATATTGCAAGTTTTCAGTAATTTCTATAGACCTTTTCAGAATCAGTTTACTGCTGCTTTATGGTGCAATAGGGTTGATGGAAGATGGAAGACATCTTTCCAAATACTAAAAGGTTGCTCTGCCTTCAACGTTCATAGATCTGTGAGGGTTGCACGTATGTGCGGGCTTCTTATGAAATTAAAATGAGAAGTTGCTTAGAGTTCGTTAGTCCGTTTTGTTGATTTTAAGGTAATTGAAACCGATGGGTTTCAATGATGAGTAAATGGTATACATCCATCTCCAGAAATGTGTACCTCTTTCACCATTCCTCATCACAAATTGACTGCCAACGAATATTGCTGTAGTTAATATTCACACAGGGGTCTGTGAAATTTAAACTTATGTTCTTCCATCTGCTATTTGTTTCTTTTTAAGGACCATCAATAAATGTGAATACCGATTACAACAACAACCACCAGCCGCAGGTTGTATAAGAATACACTTCACTTCGTAGTTTGTTTGGCTTCTCTGACATTCCATATATTGTTGCACAGGAGAAAGAATGGACTGAAGTTTATGGTCCGATATGAATAGGTGTAGAATTATCCTTGGCTCGACTGTAATGGTCACTGGCTTAAACTATTCCTGGCTTGTGCATTCATGCAGGAACGAGGAGCGCTTGTGCCGGGGTGGAACGTTTTATGATCTAGAAATGATTTGCAAGGCAAGTGAACTCCCAATGAGGTAACCGCGAACGCAAAACAACCAATGTCATGATCTATAAGAGGAGGACATTGTCTCCGTTTGTGGTGATGAACCAGAGAATCCCACGTGCTCTACGACCACAGATCATTGTAAGTGGGTTGGAAGTGTACTAGCCCTCATTAACTCGAATATTTTCTATATTTGGACTCTCAGAGTTCTTCCTGGATGAAAACAGGAGGTCGAATTCACGAAAAATGGATGACAAGTGTATATTCCATACAAATGCCAAAACTCTAAAATCCAGCTTGCGCCGTCCAATTTCAGAATTAGTTGTAAACGACTGTATGCACTACGAACTACTTCAACTAGACTTACAACATACCAACCACATACGTAAAGTGGACACCGAACGTTACGGAGTGAACTAAAAGCAAGCTATTTTAATGTTTAGTAATTAGTCTGCAGAAAGCAAACGATCGTTTTTTCAAAATCAAAATCCTTCTTGCAAATTTCTTGTTTCTTCTCCGCTTCCTTTCTCGTCACCTTCTATGTCACGAATGGTTGTCACGATGTTACATTACTTTTCAAAAACGAATGCGAAGTTTCACTCGGATCTTACACTACTTTTAAGACCAACTGTGCCAGGAATTGCGGTGAAATCTGGCAAGTTTACTGACCAGCTGAAACCGAACTAAGATGAGAATATTTCATCCAATGATCTTAAGTATTAGAGTTTTTTATGTTTCGGGAAACATAGGTCTAAGTACCCGATTAAGCGTGGATCGATTTAGCCCAACTTGAGGAGAATCTTCATCAAACGAAAGGGCACAGCCTAGACCCTTTTGTTCTCTGTCAAGGCCGCATGCCGCCTCCCCCACCATCACTCGACGCTCCGAGGGCAGGCCCAAGAGGAGTCGTAAACACTCGAAAGGGCCCCTTCGAACAAGGGCAAGCAATTTGACAATTCTACAAGCTAGCGTCCCAATACGGCGAATTTCCAGAAAGAGAAATATTGGAAATGAATTTTACCGATTATCTGAAAAAGAAAATCTCGAAGTTACATGTATATTGCAACAAAAAACTGTCTTTGCAGACCGAAAATTGTAAACAATGTTTTGATCATTGTTTGTTCGCGTGAGTAAGATCGACGACGAAAGCTCAGGTTTCTTAGTCTTCATGCCTATTCAAAATGTCACAGGATATCTTAAGAGCCTATATTTCATCTTCATGTTTTTGATGGAAGCCCAGAATGACATGTGTTGACAACTCTCGATTATCTCTAGCATGCCACATTTACTGCGTGGATTGGATGAAACTACTGCTCATAGAGAGCTATTTTACTACTCCTTTGAGAGACTTTTTAGTACCAGATTTGATTGGCCACGACTGGTGGTAGCTAACTGCACATGATACTCTTCTTGATTGAACTGCTTGCGCAATTGTATGCGTATTATTAACACGTAGTGTTCCGCGTCTCTCGAAACTCTGAGAGTGAGTCATTCACATACATTTGCCACATGCTTTGTATCATTATACATGATGCAAGTAGACGATAATATAATGAAAATCATTGTGTGTATTTTTATTATGACAATTTCAAACGTGGATTAGAAAATTGAATGTGAAATGTAAATATTTTTTATCTTTTGAAATTTCGTTCAGGTTTTCCGGAGGCAAGAAAATCCTCAAGACACATCTTGCTGTCGATGACACTTTTACTGAAGCATGAACTCAATCTCAGCAGGTAGAAGCATGATACATCACAGACGTACTCGCATAACACATTCATACACACACACACATTCGCGCGCACGCTAGTCCAGCAAACATGTTCGTTGAAAATTCCAGTTTGGAATGTGATGGCGTGTCTGCTCTACAGTCCTCCTCCAGCCGAAGATGAATGTTGGCAAGGAAACGAAACGTGTGCCCGTCTCTGGGAACCATCGATCGATTTCCGAGAGAAGTGACACACGCCTCCCTTCCCCCAATCCATTAGTCGCACGAGAGTCCACTCTCGCCGGGCCCCTGCCTGCACGCGCCTCCGCCGCCCACGCGGTCGCGCCTGCTCGGAAGTGGTCCTGCTGAGGCCGGTCAGCTGGTGGCCCCGCGCCGCCTTTGTGCCCGGCCCTGCCCGGCCCGGCCCGGCCCGGCCCGCGGCGGGCGCGGCGCCGTCTCCATCGCCAGCGTTTCAGACGCGCCGTGCCGCGCCACACCCCCCGCCCCTGCCCCCGTGCCCTTTGGGGTCTATCGCAGGCGGCGCCCACCGGCCGCGCCTCGCCTCGTCTTCGCAGGCGCCCCGAGCGGGGCTCCACAACCGTCCGAGGCGACCCGACCCACAACGCGGGTGAAAAGAAGCCTACCTCGCCCAACCCCGCACAAACATCACTGCGCTACGCAGTAATTTTCCCCGTCGGCCTCCCTCGTGCTGCGTGCGGCGGCTCCCTCCCCACCCCTCTCCCTCGCCACTCCTCTCCTCCGCGGCTGCGACCGCAACCCCAACCCTCGACGGCGGCGGTGGAGCTTGTTTTGTAGATGGATTCTCGTCCCCCCCTCTCCCCGCGGCGCACCCCGGCCAAGCAGCCCGTCATAATGCCTTTCTAGGCCTCAGCAGGACTTGAATGACGACACACACACATCCACACGCACACACAAACACACATCCACATCCACACAGGCGGTGCGCCGTGTACTCACACGGACGCGCACTGCTGCCAACCTCTGGCAGCGTTTTGTGTCCTGCAACCCCTGCCTTTCTCGTTTGAGCTATTCACGGAGGGGCCACCCTCCCCTCCGTGGGGCGCCCCTCCCGCGCCCCTCGCTCGCCTGCCCGGCGCGCCCGAGCACCGTTACGGTGCCCAGACCGGGGGCGGCGGCGGCGTACGTTAACCTACATCCACGGAAACAAAGATGACCCCACGGGCTCTTTAAACACACTCACACACGCATCATGCAACGACATGCAGGATGGGTCCGTTGGGACGAGAGAGACATGGCACGAGCAAGGCAGAGGGAGAGCACAGAGAGAAACGTCTCGGCGGTTGGCCGCGACGAGCCTTACCTTATGTTCTACAGCGCAGGGCGCGCGCAGCGTGGCGCATCCGTCCAGAAGCGTCGTGCGGGCGGCGGCGGCGCGGGGTCGCGCGATATAAAAGGTAGGCCGGCTGGCGCTGGCACGAGCAGCGGTACAGCACGGGCCGCAGCCGAGGCCTACTTTCAGGCGGCGGCGACGGCAGCCTCCGCGCAGGCGGCGGGGCCGCGGGCGAAGCACACGTCACTCGGCACTTTCACACCACCACCGCAGCGGCACAGCGGCGAACATCTGCTACCGGTGGCGCGGGCGCAGGGCGGCGCTGGGCGCGGCTGGCGAGCGCGGGCGGGGGCGTGGGCGACGGCGGCGACGCACTCGGCACTCGCGAACACTGACACTGAGCGGGGGCGTCGCGACGAGCAGGGGCGACGGGGTGGCGCGGGCGCGGCGCGACGGCGCTGCGGAGGCCGGAACGGGCGGACGGTCGAACGGACCGCGCGCGCGCACTCACTCGCTTCTATGAAAACCAACTCTCTACTGAAACTATTCCGTCCACAAAACCGCCGAACGAGCTCCGGTCGCCCCCACCCCAGCGCGCGCGGGCCCCCACCGCCGCGCCCCCTCCGCCGCTGGTGGCCGCGCGCCGCGGCCCCCTCCGACCCCGCCGGCCAATGGCGGCGCGCGCCGTGCGGCCCGGACGCTCACATTCGGTGCGGCGCGGCGCGGCGCCCCGCCGCCAAGGGGAGAGGGGCGCTCGGCGAGGGGGGCGCGGGCGCGGGAGCGGCGAGAGGGGCCGCGGCGCGGGGGGAGGGGCGGCGGCGCAGGCGGGGACGGCGCTTGCTGTGGCGGCAGCAGCAGCAGCAGCAGCCGTAGCGGACGGGAGCGCAGCGGTGTGCCTGCCCTGCTGCCGCCGCCCGGCCATGAATAATGCATGGCAGTGCATCAGCCGGCTGCCCCTTTGTCCCTGAGGAGGCCCATGCCACTCCGCCCTCCGTGCTCACGCGTGCATCACCACTCTGTAGGTTCAGCGTTATTTCATTTTCCTTTCCATAGTTTCTCTTCCTATGACCACATAATACGCAAAACTACCTTGCCGACGATTCTGGCGTGTCCATCACACTCGAAACGCGGGTAACACAGTAAACGCATAATTTTTTTCTTTGCATTGTCACCTCCGTGATTAAGAGACTTTTTTCTCGGCTCTGTCCCTGCTCTAAATGAACTAGCTTCGAAAATATCCAGAGTTGCAACAACGGAAATTGGCATCGATCTTGCAAATTGGTTATTCGTTTGCTCTTCTCAAAACGGACGTGAGAAATTAGACTATTGTGCTTTCGGGCTCCTTCTAATGACGTGATTTACAGGGAACGTCTGGTCAACAAAGACGACTATTATAAAAGACGATTGTCGCAGTGCGACATCATTTTGCTAACATATTAATACAATTATAACCAAAGAATTGTCCTTTTTATTAATTTTGCTCGTGTGTCATGTTTAAAATGTCTCTTGAAGATTCAGTGTCTACTTCAACGTTATCTTGAAATCAAACGTCACGAAGTGCATTGTCTTCGACTTGCGTGCGTGATCGATCTGCACAATGGCAGAAAGTTCACATGTACGATCACGATATTATAAGCATCCAACTCACACACTCCGAGTATTTACAGTGCATTTGAATTATCACGCAAGTCATTTACTAGTGTTCGAATGTATTGTCACAATTACAAAGCAATCAAATATCGCAAGGACATTGCGATTCTTCCCGATACAAAACACGCGTTTTCTTGTGTGACAGGCCATTAGTTGAAGGGTATTCCTCTATCACACACCACAACTTTTACATTAAAAAGGAAAAAAGTATTCATGTGTGCATTGCCTGCTTTAGTGTATTGTTGATATCGTGACAAACGTTTTCCATTCGAAATGCCTGGATTATCGCTGGGTCGGTGAGCGAAATGTAAGTATTGAAATCGTGGTAGGCTACTGTCAGAACAAGTATCCGCGCATGCGTCTTCGAAATGCCCTTTGGATATAATGATGCACGTGTCTGATAAGGAGGCACTTAGCAACAAAGTGCGTCAGCTTCAGGGATGTACAGTGATCTGTTCAAAAATTTTGATTGTATTTCGCATCACAGCCAGATTTTGAAGAAACCATTGGTGAAAAGAAAGACACGTTTATGGCTACGTGATGGACTGTACTAACTACGTGCTAAGAAACATGAAATATTTTTCAGGTGTTAAAGAGAACGTACTACGTATTCATTACAGAATTAACTCTTAAAATAAATAGTTGATGCTTAAATTGTTTATTAAGCGGTTATTTTTTTTATCGTATACTTTAATTTGTAACAAAAGTTTATCTTCGAGATGAAAGTTCTCGGTCAGTACTATCATTCTCTCCTTTCTTCCAGTAACAGAAGCTTAATGTGCTTCATAACTAGAAGAAAATATTTCATCTCTTAAATGAGACAGGTAATAACTTAATAAAGAGAATATAATTATTATTTCTATTGACGTTTAAATCATGTTACTTTAGGGTAATTGTGGACTGAACATCTAAATATGTACACTAGACTTATTTTCTTTTGGTAAGTCACAAAGAAAAAAAATTGAGTGGATATGAGACGCAAATTAAATGAATAGGCCTATATATCTTTCTAATATATACATGAGAACAGTTGTCTGACTTCAGTACGCCATTCTTCTAGAAAAATCTCACAAATTGTACTTGATAAACACACTGTGAAGTTTAGAGAGGGAACTGCGGGTGGAAATTCTGTCAGAGCACTGATAAGTTGTTCATCAGTCAATTTATTATACTCATACACAGTAAGTGGAAAACTCCTCATGAAAATTTTAATGCTGAAAATATTGGCGCACAGTTTGTATTAAACCCATTGCAAAGACTTTATTACGTTGTACTTCACGATCACAAATAGATAGCCAGTAGGATGTTGACGGGAATTGGTTGTTAAATAAAATTACTGTTTACTAACTTGCCAACGTTTCGAAGCGTGTTACTTCATCATTTACATTACGCATTACTACACCTTCCTATACCATCAGTCCTGATGAAATAATACATTTCGAAACATTGGTAAGCAAATAAATTGTAATTTTATTTAACCAATCAATTTCCGTCAATGTCTTACTGGAAAACAAATTGTGGAGTATTAGTAATCACTTAGAATGAAGTTTCTCGTATAAGTCAGGCGAATTGAGAATACTGTTTTTCTAAATTTTGATTGTCATTAAGCTCCCTTTCAGTACGCTAACTTCCAATATTTCCCTCTACAACAAAAATTAACGAAAACGAACATAATAATAATAATAATAATAATAATAATAATAATAATAATAATAGTAATAATAATACGTAATAGAATTGCTCAGAAAATTGAGATATTTTCCATATCGAGAAATCATGTTGTAACGAAGTTTGTTACCCCAGTCAGTGGCGGCTCGGGAACGTATGCTCAGGATATGCAAAACAAAGATGGAAGATGGGTACCAGAGACATGCCCCCCTAGTTCCAATTTTCTTTTACTCAATTTATTCAAACATAATTGACATATACTGAACGCATCACAATTCAAATGAGTTTTTGTATTTACTTCGAGATTATGTAATTTCAAGAAGATATTTACGTTCAAAAAAGTATAATATTTTATAGAAATTTATGGGGATCCAAACGGTAATTGGCTCCCTCCTCAAATACCTGGAAAATGTATATCTTGACACAGAATGATTTTATATTTTTCCCGCCAGCACGTTGTATTACCATAGTCAATGTAGAAACAGGTCGACAATATTGTTCAAAATTTGCCGTTTAACATTAAGTTGTGGAAACTGTGCGCAGTGGTTCACTTAATTTATAGTTCATACTATCGCACTAACGGATTTTAATCTAAAAATATCTAATAACGTGCACATAATAATTTAAACATAAAGTTAAAAGACACTGTAAATAATAATAATAATAATAACAACAATATTAACAATAACAACTTTGTCCACTTATTAACTTGATAACTAAACAAGCGTAACGCTGCTATGGTGGCTGGAAATCAATGTCTTCCGTGCGAGCAGGAAGTAATCTCCCTAAGCAGAATACGCATGAGTGGAGTGTGTACTAATTGTGCTTCTGTTCTATGCTCATTGCAATGCTCTCGGAATATGGCGCAAACCACCACAGAACGTTCAGTGAAAACCTCTGAGCATGCTTACACAGAAAATCACGAGTCCATGCGGGAAGAGAAAAAATGGAACGGATCGCGCAGGCTTATGTAATGAAACGCTTGAACTGAGAATGTAGCTCGTGCCTTGGTTATGAAGTGCCCATTTTATATTTCCAGATCAAAATACGTGCACAAACCGTAAGAGTAATTTAAACTGCATTTTGAATGAAATGTATTAAACTAGTGCATGTTCATTAGTCTTCCTATTCACTGTCTACTTTGTCCACTCAAGGAGCCACCACTGACCGGTTCCAAACTTCGCTCTTAATGTTTTCCCGTTCTATAAAAATCATTAAAATGAAGGAGACTATTGATTGTTATCAATAAAACGAACCGTGCACTATTCAGATGTGAGGGACAGACTCTTCGAATTTGCTACGTGAAACTATCAAAGTGAACATAACCCACAATTCTAGATAACAGTAAAGCTTTCTATTCTCAGTCATTGTGCATAATGGCGACATATTTTTTCATACGTTAGCAATATATAGTGATAATCTATTATGTCCATATTTTGTCTCTAATAATAATAATAATAATAATAATAATAATAATAATAATAATAATAATAATAATAATAATAATTTGTTACGTCCAAAAGCACTTCAAGCAACAACTGACGTTTGGAGGGTAGTAAAATATATTTACTGTCCAGAAGCGAAAGGATCATGTCAGCCTTGTTGACTTAACCAGGCTCTAAAGGGGGTAAGTCGAACTGACTTGGAATGACTTTCACTCAATTGCAAACCTTCTGGATTAAACTCCATACAGAAATGGATGAAAATATTGTAATTGCGAAATGTTTCCGTAAATGCGTAGTTGCAGAATTAGCAGAGCGTAAATGTTCCTGAAGAATTGAGAGGGACTCAGATCCAGAACATCTTTTTTTATATTTTCATAGTATTTATTTATCAATTTTCTGTATTACTAATAATGTGATAACTTGCGTTCCTTACATGTTATTCCCAGTTCATGATGCGCCGGCGTGCACGCAGTAAATACGCATTGGGACAATTCCGCATCCATGCATTTCCGAACTCATGTTGTAATAACCTTCTTTTCTTCACTATTTGAGGAGTCTATTTTCGAATATTTGCGTTTAAGTTTTGATACATTCTGAATAATTCGTAAATACAAAGATGTTACAATCTTTTCCAGAAAAATTCGATATTTCATGAAAGTTTGATCACTGTTTCGTATAGCTAAATCTCCGAGCTTGCGAAAGATGTTCTACTTTTTTCACTAGCCCTTGATTCTCTTCCTCTTTCTTACACATCGTATTGTTTTCAGAGTACGTAGACTATTTTTTTTCAAGGTCCGATTGGTCGCGAAAGTGAAAGCTCAGTGAAAATCCGATGAAGCTGTGCGGAGAGGTGTTGCGGAGTGTCTCTAGTGTGCCCGTCGATCGCGTCACGTCGCAGTTGTCAGTTCAGTGTGCAGTAAGCACGTACATGTCTTTGAACATGTCTAGAAACATGTTTAGAACAATAGTCTCCCAACAATTGGGAAGTGCGTGCTGTCATTCGATTTCTTCATGCTGACGGGTGCAGTGCAGCTGAAATTCATTGACGAATGAGGAATGTGTACGGTGAAAGTTTCATGAGTGACAGCAAAATGCGGCAATGGTGCAGGAACTTCTAAACAGGACTTACTGATGTTCATGATGCTGGCGGACAGAGAAGGAAGCGAGGGTCAACCGATGATCTTGTTCAGCGAGAGGATCAGGCGATTCGAGAAATCGCCGGTTCACAATTTCTAATTGAGTGATTCGTTGCCCTAAATTTCAAGGCCAGCTATCTCTAGCATCGTGAGTGAGAGACTTCAGTACCGCAAAATCTGCGCGATATGGGTTCCTAAGATGCTGTTCCACCATCACAAATCACATCGAATGGTCACTGCTTTAAACTTTCTCCAGCACTACCATGATGAAGGAGACGATTTATGAAACAAAATTGTCACAGGAGACAAGACGTGGGTGCATTTTGAAAATGAAGAAAACAAAAGAGCAATCCCAACATTTTCATTCTCCGAGTAAACCCAAGAAGTACAAACGAACCTTCTCCAACAGAAAGAGTATGGATAATGTGTTCTGTGACCGAAAAGGAGTTCTCTTGGTGGAATTCATGCAACGTGGCACGACGACACTGCAGCCCCGTACAGCGCGACTCTTGAACATCTTCGAAGGGTAATTCAGAACAAGCGAATAGGGATGTCGTGATCAGGCATTGTCCTTCTTCATGAGAACGCTTCGGCCATACACTGCAGCTGCAACAATGAAGCTCCTGCAGTGTTTTCGACAGGATGTGTTTGAGCACCCACCCTACAGCCCCGACATAGCTTCCTCAGAATATTATATCTTTGCTCACATGAAACGGAGGCTAAGAAGACAGCATTTTGTCACAGACGAGCTGCAGAACAGCGTGGAGAATTGTCTGAAAGAACAGGCGGCTGCCTATCATGACGAGGGTATTGTAAAGTTGATACCACGAGACGACAAGTTTCTATGGTGGAGCGGCATACTAGAAGCTGGATGGTGCATCTAAATGAAAACATCTCGCGACCGAACGGACCTTAAAAAAAATCTCTCGTACTTCACTCTTTATTCGTCGCTCACTCTCTTATGTGATCAACGCCTGTAGATCATGCGTTATGCGGAAGTGCACTAGAAGTTAAAAGGAATTCGTTATCGAAACTTTCGAACTAGTAGTGAAACTCTGAATGTCTTTGTCGTCGTCTTTAGTTGTGTATCGTGGAAGGTAAAAACGATTCTTGACTTTCGCCAGAAGCCACTGAAAATGACAGCAAAATAACCGGAAACCTTTTTATTTTACTCATAGCAACCACCGGTTGAAGTAAATGACACTCGATCTGAGAAATTTGTCAAACCTTCCACATTTACGGTACGACAATATCTTCCGCCTCATTTATACCGGGTAGCCTATCCATTTAACCTAACAAATCGCAAAAATACACATCGTATGAAAAAAGTTTCAGACAAAAAATTACAGCCTGCTCTACAATCGAACCTCGTCTCGGCCCCCTGAGGGTCAGCGAGGGAGTAGGGCAACTCTGAAATCTTAAATAGGAACTACTATTTATTATTTCAGATTTGGATTCTACAAAACATTTTTTTTTTATTTCTGATTGATGGCACTGTCAACTCAAAAATATTTTTTGCAATTCTCTAGAAATTACAATTTGGATTGAAAAATAAAGAAATACCTGTTTAATATTTTTTCAAAAAATGTATCTAATGATAACAGTTAAGGCCCACCTCCGAGGGGTGGGGTGGTATCTTTAAAATCTCAAACGAAACCCCGCATTTTTTCATTAAAGAATTATATTTAACGTGTAGGATTGTTTCATTCGTGATTAGTGAGCGTTGAAATCTTTTTTTTTGTAAATCTTGCATCTCGATGGTGACAGACGAGGGGACTCACCTAAAACAATCACTCCGAAGGGAACAAAAAACTACTATATCCACGTTGTTGTTTCTGGGTATTTCTAAAAGTTTGTTAATAACGTTTCAACGTTATCACGAATGAAAAAAACTTACCCGTTAAATTTACTTCTTTATTGAAAGAAATGGTGGCTTCTTGTTTGAGACTTGAAAGTTACCATCCATCCCCCCTAGGAGTGGGGGTGGGGTCTTAACTGCTATCACTAGATACTTTTTAAAAAAATTACTAAAAATTATTGCTTCTTTATTTTTTAATCCAAAGTGTAATTTATAGAGAATTGCAAAAAATCTAATTTTTCAGATTATAGTGCCATCTATCGCAAATCAAAAAAGTTTTAAACACAACTAATGAATTTTTTAGTGTAGAATCCAAATCTGAAATAAAATATGGGGGTTCGCATTCAATATTTCAAAGTTGTCCCCTTCCCCCCCCCGCAGGGGGCCGGAACTCCTTCTCTGATCTTAAGGAATCCACACTGCCACTAAAATCCTATTGAATATTCAGAAAGATTAACTAGATTGGAGTATACAAATACAAAAGGCATAGCAATTATATCTGTAATATGACGTTACATGTTTCCATTTCCAAGTTTTCAATACGTAATAATTTCTTTTTAGTCGACTTTTTTAAACAAATATAGTGCATGGGATTTGTACGCTGTGGCTCAGAAAGTGTTTTGCTGCCATTATTTTTCTTGCACAAACTATGCAACAAGCAAGTGGGGGGAGGACAACAAGAACCTACATAATATCCTGGAGGCAGTTCTGTGCTATTCTCTAAATGATCTTATTTATTTAAGAAATAAAGTCTGAAAATCACGATGTGTCATGTAAATTTTGATGAACTTCGTGTTCCTGGCATATATTAAGAGATTTTATTATGAAAGATGTAATGTAAAATAATATTTTTAAAACAGTCAAATATAATTTATTTATTACTGTGACAGAATTTTCTTATTTTCTTATCTAACCCAACGTTTGAAATTTTTTAAAACCTTGTTATCTGTAACATTATCCCTATGAAAACATGACGCTTTTTGGCACAAATAAATGTAAATACGTATCAACAATTAATTTATTTTGTGCTTATCTTCTCTGATCACTTCTTTTAAAATTCAAATTAAGGCTCTGCTTCATTTGAGCGCTAGAGCTAACTTGTGTCTTGTACTGAAATATTATTAGATAATATTAAATGTACCATTACTGATACATTAAATATTGTTTAATAATCTTTGTCCACCTTCGGTGCCACAATCCTTTTCGGAAATAAATGCCAATAGGGGAGATATATCGGGATATACTGAAAAATGGGTATGAGTCTGCGTACATTGTTGAATGCAAATGTGGTCCGGTGATACTTAATTGCATGTGCCACGTAATCATTAATTTCTAAGGGAATTCACTGTGAGGCTTTTTTAGTGCAGTGAAGTCAAATATGGTTGTACGTAATTTGTCATCAACAAAAGTAATGGTAAAGGGAATGAGGATATGACAATGTTGTATTTTATGTTATAATTAAATATTTATATACTTACACTTGCTAATGGTTCAAAGTCAGTGAGTCACTAATTACAGGTATTATTATACTGAATTACCTGTAGCATCTATTCTCTTGTGTCTGCTGTAAAACATATTTTAAACAAAACTTTGGAATTATATTCTTTATTTTTATACTCTTTCTACAAGTGCTCTTACATCTAGATTACAGGCAATGGTTATATTTCCATCAACTACGTACGCAAATCAAAATAATTATGCTCTGATTGCGTACAAGTTGACTGATAATATAAATTCACTATATTCCAAATACACGTTGATTCAAGTACTAGAATAAATGATCAAAAGTAACATAACGGAATAAATTTGGTAATCGTATCTTTAAAGCGACCAAGTCGTCAATGAATGTATTGGACATTTCCAAAGAATGATTATTCCACGAAAGAAATCGAACATTTTTAGGTAATCAAATAATCCAATATTATTTGCCAAATTAATTGTTTTGGATACTTATAAAAATGTTTTATAATGAAACAAAAATCATACTACTAATATTATCCATAATATCTCTTGAGTCTCATCCACAATGGAAATTTTGATTGTTCATGAGAGATCTGAGCGTTGCAAATCATATAGTAACATTCCTCAGTCAAGAATACCAAAGTCACAAAAAAAATTAATCATCATAGAAGAAAATTAATATTGGTGTGATACCAGGATAAAATGCAATTGCTGAAGACAATACAGTGGTATATTCTGTAGATTTATATGACTATAGGAATACAATAATATAAGACAATTCGTTGTGATACATTAATTAACACTATAATGTAATGTTTATAGATTAAGTAGGATAGTCACATACTATGGCTTATACTACAGATAAATAGAGTGCACAGGTAAATTCTGTTTTCGATTACTTTAGCAAGATATTGTTTACGACACTTATTTTTAAATTTTGTAACAAAATTAGAAAAGAGACTTCACCAAAAAGCAACCATAAACAGAGTTAGTGCAAAATATTTCTTTTTTGATTTTATTGGAATTTTTATGAGTGATAATATCATTTTGTGAACGATAATATCGGTTGTATTCAGGTACACTTTTTATCGGGATAAGGGTCCCTTTGTTTTCAAAAGTATAATTCTTTGTATATTATCTAACATTTTAAATTCATTTTTTATTTGCGAGAATCCATAGTTGTCTAAAATAAACATGTCAGGAAAATCGTTGTCTCCTGGCCGTTCTTGTGAATCAAGACTTTGAAGAATTTTTCGACTCATCTTACTTCAAGTGATTTCTAAAGTAGGGGAAACGATTTCTTTTAGTATTTGGAAAGTTATTTTATTTATAGAGAAGTAACCAATTTTATACTGCGTACTCTCTCTAAGAATCGTGGAGAAACTCATTAATTTTATAATTGTGCAGAAACCGTACAAACTTGGAAATGAAAACTGACCTGAATGAAAAATATTTGAGAATGTGAATGTGATAAACAGATAGACTATCATTAAAATATGATATGAAATATCGGTATTCACAAAGTTATTTTCTGCATTTTCTCTTATTGTAATGATTTCTGTAGTTCAGTTTCCTTATTTCAGTTTTCGTTCTACGATTCCTTCTCTCATTAAGATTTGCTGTAATGAACTTATGGGAAATTCATGGGAACGTATGAGATTTTAAGTTACCACATTCAATAAATACTTAATCAATAATATTAAAAATATAATATTTAAATTCAATACGTCGTTAAACTTAGTAAATGATGCTCGAAACATCCGTAAAGTGTGAAATAATACGATATAATAAGAAATGCAAATAATAAATAAAAACTCGTAGATGAATAGCTTCAAATATTCTTACTTTGCGTTCCACTATCAGGTCAAGGATAAGAGCATTCGTTTTCTGTTTTGAGTAAGCCATAACCCTCAACGAAACCATCGTGTTCGTGTATCCATCCCTGAAATCCCATTTCTTCCCTTTATTTTGGTCTCAAATGTTACGAATTTTATCTCCATTCGTAAATATCTCCTCAAAAGACATTTCCGAAATAATAAAATTCGCCAAATAGTCAAACAGCTGTTTGCAAATACAAAAGAAGCTTAACCTGAAATAATGGTACAGGTTAAAATCAATATAAGAGAAATAAGAGGGGGAAATGTAACTAATTTCAAAATACAATTTTTTGGATACATTAAGATAAGGGAAAATAATACAACTACGTGTGGGATTACAAAATATTTGATACGAAGTCCGATACTTTTCAATTTACTTAAAAAATGGGTCAAAGCTTATTCCTTTAATTCACAGATCCCGGAAAACTTCTTTTGTGAAAGTAAAAAAGCATAGCGAAGATAAAACCATAAACGTAAGTTTTGGAGTATTTCCTTTCTTTTCCATCAAAGAAAATAAAAGTCAGAAAATTATAAAGAAGTTGAAATTAAGGAAAATAACATAATTTTTTAAAGTTATTTTACCAACGTGTTGGTTCAATATATTTCAAAACAAATATGATACATTTTCACTGCCATTAATTGGCAATTAAAAACTTGAAAAAAATCACGAAAGTATTCAAATTGGTAAAATGACCAGTCCAGAAATTTAAAAAGAAAATCTCTTGTAAGATAGGTATAGTATTGAGGGCAAAATATATCCATTTATTAACAAAAATATCAAAACCAATTTTTTTTAATTTTGAAATTGTTATGCTCTCCTATCAAATTCCAAATCGATACTTGGAAAAACAATTAAGAAAGGGAAAGATTCTCCTTATGCCAAGGGAAGTCTTTTGAATAGCTACTATATCTTAAAGAAAATTGTAATAATTCAGTCTTAAATAGGCATTTTAACTGGATAAAAAAACAATGAATTTATTAAAAAGTGAAAAGACTGACTCGGGACAGAGAGGAAGGGAAAAACCATCCGAAGAAAGAGATAAAGGGAGGAGAGAAAGAGGGCGCGAAAGGAAGGAGGGCAATAAAAATAAAATATTAAAATGCAGCGTTACAAATATAGACCCAAAATGTTTGCCGTGGACATTACATAAAGAAAACCCATCGAGCATATTCAGGGAAGAGAGTGAATGAAAGGCAAAGATTTAACATATATGCCTGATCGCAACAAAGGATCCGCGTTCTATTTGAAACTTAGCGAGTGTCTACGCCTGCTGGCCCTGCGTCTCTCACTCGGCACAAGGCGACGCGCCACAATATGGAGGTGTTGGTGAAGGATGCATTGCAAATATGGAGGCACAGAAGCCGTAAATTCAACTGGCGTCATCATTTAAGTAAAAGAAAGCTAAAATATGACACACATGCATTAACTAGGTGGTGTTCAATAGCAACTCCTGAAATGTGAATGTCGTCTTCGCACTGCCTACACATATAGCGAACACTCGAGAATGAAAAACAATAAAGTAAATTCTATCATTGAACATAGACAAAAACAGTCATTTGAATAATTTTTATGGTACAATTTCAAATACTTTCTGAAATTATAAATTAACAAGGAAGGCCAGTCGCTGAAGCGTATGACATAGATATTTTTCCTGTAAATTTTCTTAATATCCTGACAGAGTTTCTTTCAAGATAGCTGTAGCTATGCTCTTGTCCATGACTTCCTTATACGAGTGTTTTGAAATGGGAAATGTTAGCAACTATCAAATCATAGTACTGAAATAATGCAGCTATGATTTATTTCGGCATCATGTTATTTTTCGAATGTATTTAACATTGTTTGTCTAATGTTTCCACTTAATTCTTTTTAAGTTTTCTTATTAACGTTTAAATCAGATGAATGAATGATTTGAAGTTCCTTTTTTTTTTGGTATTTCTTTCTTATTTGAGAAGGGGTTTCTAGGCCAAGGCAGATAAAGCGTCTAAGAAAGATTATGTAGACAGAACTTCCGCTCATTATGGAATGAAAATGCACGGAGTCGAAAATTGAAGAGTTGTCTAGAGCGACCAGAGAGGGAAGTATGTAGATAGGTGGCTGGCACAAGAAACTGAAGAACTGCCAGGCACAGCTCAGGAACCCGTGGTCGCTACGCACGTACTCTCAAGGTGAGAGCCCCTGGGGGAATGTCAACAGGAGTAAGAGATGATATCATAGTGAACGTGGAAACATGTGAATTGAAATGCAAAATAATTGTACCAAATAAATGGTCACAGGTTAATTTTCTAATAGAGGGATAGTGTATTGCTTTCACAAATTATGAATTAAAAATTAGGAACCGCGATCGCTTAATAGTTGAAAGAGTTTCCTTCCTAAAATCTTATGTTGTCCCTTTCAACTCTAGAGGCCTTTTTGGCTAGAGTGTAAAAATTCTGAACGTTCTCAACGTCTGACGTCTGAATTTCGTGTGAATCGCAGTGTGGAATTTGGTTTTAATGTCGTATGTACCGTATCTTCTAACTTTTGGCTGATAATGTCTAAGAATACTTCAATATTAGTTCAATAGCATTTTGATTATATCTGAAGAAGATAACCAACGGCGTATTGAATAAGGAAGTTAAACATGTAACAAAACATCTAACAATAATTTAAACATGTAACAGTTATTTCTTTCAGGGCTAGCTGATCAGTTGGACGTAAATGACGTACTTTATTCACAAGTATGTTATTAAATAAACAAAATCGTGACTAAGATGCGAGAAATTTATAATACTTCTGTCGTAAACTCCAAATCTAAACATTAAATAGAGTTTAAACAGAATTTTTAAGAGATAATTTTTGTGTCAGAAAAGAACGTAACACTCTTCCAAATAACAACAAAATCAATGTAGTTTTTTATTTCATATCTTTTTTTGTTCATAGACAGTCAGTTTTCATCACATATAGAAGTTCAAAAACTCACATACACAGTTCAAAAACTTTGTGTTTGCAAAACTTTTCGGGTTCTCTTCTTCACGTGTCTGTAAAAAACTGAAGAAGGAAATAACATGTATTCCCGAGATGTGCAATAACAGTTTTTGAAATATTAATGAGATGTTTAAACTACTAGTCCACGTAATGAAAACTGACTATTTCAAACAAAAAAAGGATGCGAAATAAAAACTAAAAAAAATGTAAGACAGTTATGAACAAATCAAGAAAATTGAAAATTAATTTGCAAGTTGTATGAAATAAATTTTGAAACGGTTATGAGACACAAATACTTTAGGTATAATAACACATTCTAAACAGACGGACTTTTCAAGACATAACTTCTTCTATATATGCTAATATTAAAGTGAGTTTTGCAATAGTGCATAATGTAATTCAAGGTATAAAAAAGATATAAAATAACTTATTATCACAAGTAAGAACTCTTGTGCACATTTTGATATATTTTTAGACAAAATTGACTTTCTAGTATCAACCAACAAAAAGGTCAAAATGTTATTTTTCGGTACTTACAGACAAGCTCAGTAAAAAATTCTTATCTCAAATTCGCAATTAAAATGGTTTTAAGGATTAAATTTAAGTTAAGTAGGTTTTCTAAACAACAAAAACCAAAACTGCATTTTTTTGCTATTTTCCGGCAGATTTGGGTAGACGACAACTTTGAAGTGTATGGTTCATTTTTGACGGAAGACTTATAGGTAGGGTGAGTCATAATAGAAATTTACGTTCCGCTGCGCATAAATTCATAAGTAAATTTACTACTAATAAATGTTAACTTGCTATGATTAATTAATGTTAACTATTGCTATGATATATGAAGCAAGAAAAAGTATAAGGAAAGGTTCAAATTGCGAAAAAATTACAATTTTGTTTCTTTGGGTGTCCTCTCCGAGTGTAAATTTAACCGGAAAAATTTGTTCCTGCTCCTTTTCTACTCTAAAATTTTGGAATTACAAAATTGGAAATAAAAAGTGGCACTATAAACGTATGTTTTTGCTATTATATACAGCTATCCTTTTATTATTTTTACAATGGTGTGTATGGACTTCGGTATTGTCAAAAATCGCAAATCGAATGAAAAATAGCCTGCTTTTATTGGCCGCTAAGCACTCTTGCTTTCATTTGCGGTCAGACCTGCATTTAGATACTGCGAGGCCACCGAACACTGGTGTGAACATTCTGCGGAAAATATTTAATTTCTTGTCTACAAATTTATGTTTAGTTCCTTATCGCTTCAATTCTTTAAAATTTTTAAATACAAGCTTTTCTCTTCAGTAGACGCTGTGATAATTTACAAATTCAAACAGATTTTAAGATTTTTTCGATTATTTTCCGCGGCGTGGGGCTTTACTAGGAAGGTGGCCTCAACATAACTGCTTATTTTGCACGTCTGTAAATCTGGCCCTGGTTGCGGATCTTCTAAAAAACCCAGTACTTCAAATAGTGAATATACTAGATTAATTGCAATAATATATTTGCCAAAAATATTTTTTTAACTCTTGAGGATGTTAATTACTTGCATTAATTGAACACTACTTTATTGATTCAATGGTAAAGATAACTGGTGAATCAGAAATAATGTACTATGTGAAACTCGCAGAAAGAGGTGAATTAAACTTCTATTTATTCCTTATTGAAGATTGATGTTAATCCCAAGATTTCAAATAATAATTAATTCATGTTTATGGCTTGGACTCTTTAAATCTGGTTAATTTGTACTATAAAATGAATTATTTAATAGTTTGGAAGAATTGGTTAGGACTACGCTATGTAAATGTCGACTCATATTTTATGTAAAGTGTAACTATTTTGAACAATTATCACCTTTATTGACATTTTTGATAGTATTTATTAAAGGTTATCATGTAATTTCAAGTTAATATCCCATATTGTGTTGAATGTCTGTGTAAAAGACATCTGATATCTACAGCCTTTGCTGTTTCTTCAAAATGTCGATCTTCTAAGTGTTTAATATCTTCTTTCGAATACTGTTGGTTCATTTCATACTGTTGGTTCATTTTCTTATGTCTTTCTTATATATAGGGAATTTGTTATTCGTTTACTGTTCTATGTAGGAGGTCTCATAATGCTGTACTGATTGAAGTTCCATAGCTTAGTTTGATTAACCTGTACTTTTACATTACCTTTACATTAACTCTAATTTAGCACGGGTGCATAACGTGCCAATATATAACATACATTTTGTACAATACATTGTTTATAATATGCTGTTTATACTATTTATAATACAATACACGACAGTATTATGGTGCCTATATATTCAAGTATTCGGGGAAATAAATAATGGGCCTTTCTTATTCCATCATAGCGAAGGGAAATAGTTGGAATATTCGTTTTATCTACATTTATTTCAACCACAATATTGATTATCTCATTTTTATACTTACCTTTTAACATCTAACATGTATTTGTTTATAGTTAATGTGGAATTATTCATGAAACATCGATTTTTAACATGCATAATACTACAATACACCAACAGCAATTCTCTATCTACGAAATGATTGCACTTGTAATAACGGAACATTTCCGATTCCATTATGCCATGTCAAGGGAAATGGTTGCTTATTCGTTCACTTAGAGGTAAAACTATCTCTATAATTAATTCTACCATAATGTATATATTAACTATTTTCTTTTCATGAAATATGAGATAAATTTAAGACTTTGAAGTTATGTGAAACTATAGATGAAACATCGATTTTTTTACTCCAACAGTAGATAGAATATAATCATATATATATATATATATATATATATATATATATATATATATATATATATTTGTCAGACCTTTTGTGCTCCATTACGTACATTGCAGAACACTATTATATTGAACAACACACAATTATTATTGTTATTATTATATCAATCTAACAGCTACTGGTTTGGGGTTATTTTGATGCTCATTCAGACTTGAATTTAGAGAGATCTCAATGGCACTCTAAATTATTTTTTTAATACAATTATTAGTGTCAGAATGATTTTTTTCTCTGATTTTTATAGAAATCTACGAAACTTACAGCATTTTGCACACTTATATTATATTGAGTCATATATTTAAATACTGTACCACCTAAACACCACCACCTTGTAAGGATAACATTATCTTAAATTGTATAATTAGTGTTTGTTTACCTGTATTAATTATGAATACAGAATTCTTCTAACTTACAGTTTATGAAGAAATATAATGTTTGATTTCCATATTTCTAATACACTACTGATATCATTTCGATTAAACTACCTGTCTAATAATGTCTACTAGTGTCTAACAGTGTCTAATAACTACTGATGTAAGATACATTTGAATACTCATATTCACTGGTTAACATCTTGCAAGTTTACATACATTTTTTTCAGAATAAAACGTCAACGTACAGATATAAACAATTTATAATAAAGAACAGCACTATACAATATGAGTTGTATTCAATTATATATACAATTGTATATGTGTTGCTGGCCACAAATATATGTATCGTCATTGTCATATAATTAGTCAATACTCTTTCGGAATAAATTTGTTTAGAAAGAATTTCATTTCAGCATTTATACTTGTTGATTTAGATCATTCGTCTCATTTCTGGAGTCGTTTTGTACGTTCATTGTAAAGCTGAGAACCGCCCCTGCCTAGCGAACGGTTCCCAGGAAAAGGGTTAAATTTCGTGTCAGTTATTCGGTATTCGCAAAAATCTGTACCTTCATGAAGTAGACTTCTGAGAAAGATGTTGCAGAGCATCATGACATTATTATAATACAGTGAACTTAAAGAAATTATTTTCCGAGTTAAAAGAAAAGTAATAAGTTACAATATTCCATTGAAGTAGGATGTCTGGTATGTTTGAAGTGATGTATAATGTAGCTCTCTGTAACTTTCTAAATTCTATTCACACAATTTTGAAGGATGCTGAGGTACACATTCTTTAGTTTAAAGAAAGACTGTGGCGCTTCCATATGAGGTATTTACAGTTTTTTTATTAAAAGATTGATTTTAATGAACTGAAAAGTGGAGAACATGAACTTATTAAGTATACAGTTATAACGGAAACTACCAGTTATTTTTCTACGAATATTTTTATATTTGTAACACTACATTTCTTTACAACAATTAGCAAGGAGTATTTTTCAGGCAAAAATATTTCTGTAAGAAATATTGAACGAACTAGGCTAATTGATATATACATTAAAATACATTTTTAATCTACAAATATTGAGAAAATGAAACCAACGTCACATTTTCGTATGTATTTTCAGCGGAAAGATGTAAGTACTTGGACACATATTTAACTTCCTACGCAATAAATTACAATTCTGTTTCTATAAATTTTATTATATACACATGACATGAATATATACACGCATGTTAATGCTGGATACTGCAAAAATTCGGGAATAACATTCGTTTAATTTTCATTTTTAATATTTTACGAACTATATTTTACTAGCTACAATTCTACACCACTAACACGATTTACTAAATTTAATTTTCTATATATTAATATTTTTGTGGTGATGTAAAGCAAGATATTTCGTGAAATTAAGAATAAATATTTGTACTATCAATGCACTACGAACAGAAATCTTTTCATGAACCATGTTAAGACATTTCTAAGATGAATATACTTTTGGAAGAAAAATTTGTATTATAAATATCACATTATTTTGTACTGGTGTGAGATCATTGATATGTCATGTTTCTACTTCTGAAAGGTTCAGATTTGGAAAGTCTCGATCAAGTATCAAGCAATTTATTACATTTTTGTAACCGAAGCCCATACACCGCGTCATCGTATAAATAATGTGTTTACAGTTAATTGGAAAGGGTCTCAGAGTATATGAGCAAACAGTATTCATAAATTCACTTGAACTCATTGCATTCATTACTGGCGGAATACTGATTGCTGCAAGATAGCGGTATCTTCTACGGTCGGCAATAATGCACAGCTTTGAGCTACTTATTTACCAAAATAAAAGATTTCAAAAAAGCACAAGAAATTGTTTTTAATATCAGTAAAAGTAAGATTGAAACTCGTATCATCAGATAGGCCACATCAAGGAAGGTGCGTAATGTACGACATTATAAAACAGAGAAGATTTGATTCTATAAAGAATCACGATAGAGAATAAAAGTTGTAAAGAATGGTAAGGAAGTTCCCTATGTACAGATTGTGTTGGAAAGTGAGGAAATGAACTAAATATTATAAAATGTGACATTTGCTTGTTTATGTTATTATAGGGTCAGAAATGCAAGAAAAAAGTTTATTGTCGAATAGGAAATTTGTATTTTCAACTTCAAAAGATTTCAGAACGAAATAGGAAGGCAAGATCAAGGAAGTGAGAACTTTATGATATTTGATGAATTTGGATTACAAACTGGATTTTGTTTATAATGGTAAAATTAAGCTATCACTGGAAATTTATTTTATTTTGTAGTCGAAGCAAATCTTCACTAATGGATCGAATTAGAAGAGTTATCGGTACTGAATTTCATGTATTTGTTTACCGTTGTATATTTTTTTGCAATTTATTTGAGAATAATAATGTATGATATATATCAATTTGACTACAGAGCCTTTAAAAAATTAAACGAGAGTGAATTTCTCACTCTAGTTGTTCCGATGTGTACTACCAAGAAACATTGCAGAAAATATCAGATGCGAAAATACATTGAAGTTAGTAAAACGTTGACTATCAAGCAAATATTTTATAAACATTGTGACTGATTGAGCTGATTAATATTAAATAATTCTCAATTAAGTACTTCTCCAGTATTTATTCTGATATTGGTTTTGTTATAACTACATTTCTAGATCTATCCTGTGAATTAAAAATCATTCTGTTATGATTTCAGGTCTACCGTAATCAGTACTACCATATTCAGTACTACCATTCTACCATATACCACCATTTTCATTTTGCATTCAAAAATATAAATTCAACGACATACTGTTTGTACTTATAGAATAGGTAACTAAAGCATTTTCATTATGAATACATACATTATTAGTAATCCTTGACATTGAAAAGACGTTCGATAAGCTGTTTTGTCTATATTATTATAAATTATATTTAGGTGCACCAAACTATCTTCATAAAATACCTGACTGCTTTCACTTAGAACGACATTTTCTCGCGAGAACGAACTCTATATTCTCTACTCAGACTGGTTCAGTTCTCCCTGAAAGTTCATATCTTTCTCCATTACCATCCAGTATATGTTTATGTTATATTTCAAAGTAAAATATTACAGCAGGTGATACAGCACTACTCATTGCGCTTATGACAAGCTGAAGAACGATTGAAAAACGTATATGTATTACTTAAACAAATGAAACCAAATCAAATGGAGTTAATATCAGTGCTATTCAATACAGTCGTCCGTGGCAAGGTGGGTAATAAGCGTGAGAATAGACAAGCAAACACGCTGTGATGTTTTCATCTCTTAAAGGCACCTCAAACAATACAACAGCTACAACTGATAATAGAAGAAGCAGAACCTCTAGCTAGTCTCTCTAAAAATGCCTGTACGAATAATATAACTGATTATATGGCATTCCCAAACAAAATTAATTCAGAGCTTTCAGAACACAGTTTATACCGTTACAAAAACGAATATAATAATAAACAAGATAAAAAAGATATAGATAAATCTCAAATATAATGCCAAAGAAACTTCCAAAAACTATTTGTTCTTTAACAGCCATATTCATTCTTACCTCAAATTCAATTCTTTGCCACAATCTTGGAAAGCATAACTAACAGTACTAATTCTCAAACCAAACAAAGATCATGCCAAAACAGAATTATCGGCTAATGAGTCTACGACCTTCTCTATCAGAAATTCTCTCTCCCTGAATATTTCTAAAAAAATATGAATTGTATAAAAATGGTCGTATGTTATTAATTCTGTATGAAAAATGTTAAAATATTTGAACTCCTCCTCTCAGCCGTAAATTATGGAGAATCTTGAAAAAACTCATAGATGGCCTGAAAGACAGAAGCCATCCATAACTGATGCCCTAAAAGGACGAACAAGGCCCAATAAATTAAAGGAAAAAATGAGAAATAGAACGATTCCAAGAAGACAAATAAATTTTTAAAAAACATGTATTTTCGCCACACAACGAAATGGAGGATTTTTTTCTAAATTTAGCAACAGAATTTATCCGCATTTTCTTTACCAGACCCCAGATGTGAGAGTTTTTTTGGCGAAAACGCCGTTTTCCGGCGCACGATAACATAATTTTCTCTTTTTATGAAGTATTCGGAAGGCGAGAACGTAAAAATCCATGGGTAAAACGTTAAATGAGTGTAATAAATATATAGGCTGATGTAAAATATGTTCTATATTCAACACAGGCATTATTTATTAAGATAATGGTCTTTTCTAAGTGCATTTCTGGATATTTCCTAAGATCATCTACCTTTAAATTGTATACTGAGAATTTCTTACATGTCGAGAGGACAAAACCTCAGTCTTGGAAGTACTGAGCATGCATAATATGATGATGAAATCCGTTAGGTATCATAGTGAGCAGGTACGAGAACACGAGGTAAAATCGTCTGCTGAAATCAGAAAATATTGTGAAATATTTGTCAAACGGAATCTGCTGCTTCTGAGAATGCCGCAATTCCTATCTTGTATATTAAGGGAAAGTTGCAGAATTTGGATCGTTGTCTAAATTGGACCGGTTTAAAAAGACGATTGACAAATTATCTTCAGTTTCTAAAGCGAGTGAGATATTAGCTACTGTAAGAAGAGGAAAACCATAAAGAGCAGTTCAAATAATGAGAAGCCTATACAAACAGCAACTAGAACAATCGAAAGGGCAAGGCAAAATATTTTAGCGTAATGTCAGTACAAGTTTTTTCTTCAGATGATCGCAAAGAGTATGGCAATGCTGGTTCTCTTGTGATATGTGACAAGGCAAAGAAAGAAGATAAAAATAATCGTATGAGATATATTTTGCGGGTTTTACACGCGGTGTGCTAAACCGAAACCCCATATTAAGAAATATTTCTGCATAAATTACAAAAGTGAAAACGAATCTTACTAGCCACCATGTTTGTGTTCACCCTTTCTCTCCACCTGCTTTAAAGTTTATATTGATTCAAAATCCAAATTCGGTCACAATGAGTCCAAATGAGGCAGCCGGTATTCCAATTAGGACCGATTGCCCATTTTCGATTTTTTTCATTTTCTCCGTACCCGAAACAAAATAATTAAAATATGTTTCATAATGAGAGTTCATTGATTGTTTTGGAACATTTTGATTTGACTGAATCTGCAATGAGTGCGTAGAAATAAAAAAAATACAAAACTGATCAAAATAAGGCAACTTCCCCTATATTCATTTGTACACTTTCTGGATATCACGCGACCTCAGGATGGCAAGGTTCTATCCGACATTGAAGAAATTGTCCACAAAGCATTTTGATATTTTGGAGGTGTCTTATAATAAGTGTTTCAATTCTTGTGGAGTTTGATCATGCCAGATTCAAATTTTTGTCAAAAATGTCAGATAGACCCTTCTCATTCTAAGGTCGCGACCGTCAATCAAATGTCATACATTAGAAATGTAGGAACGACAAGGTTTCATCGAGGTTTCTACAAAGTTTTCTTGGAAGTTTGTACATCTCTTCTAATCTGCTTATTATTCTCGATTTTAAAATCATTTATTCGTTTAATACTCAATGAAGTAAAAATTTTGGCGAGCACGCATTCTCCAGGAGGTCAACTTCTTAATATCGAAATTGAATCTGATGCAATACGCATTCATTGCCTAAACAGGATTAAAGGGTAAATTTGCAATTCCTACTTGCGCTTATTTAACTTCCAGATCGTTCTAATCTCCAAAATAAAATGTAAAAAGAAATATCTAAGATCACATACGTGACAAAGTATTTTGGGTCCGAATGCAAGAAACTAAAAAATACGTATAACCAATAGACCAACAAGCGAGGAGTAAGGAAAGAAATATAAGAATAAGAAAAGTAAGACGAAATAGACGAGGAGGAGGACGCAAAGAACAGGGTACGGAACGGGTACTTTCAGTATGAGTTTCAATGTCAGAAGGATCAGCAGTAGCAGATGTCGAGAAAGTAAGGCGATAAGGAAAAGGGATAGAAGAAATGTTAACAGGCGGCAAATTTGGGCGGCGATGGCGATAAAAATGAGAATGAAGAGAGAAAATAAGAAAATTAAATTAAAGAAGAGATGGACAGGGAAGTGGAGAAGGCGGAGGAGGTGGCGAAGTATGGGGATAAAAAGTAACGATCGGTACGGTAGTTAAAGGGTAGGAGTTGAATTTTTTGCAGTGCTCGAAGTTGTCGTACGAAGGTAATCTCAAGAAGGAACCTTTAAATGGCGAGCCAAGTCTATATTTGGAAACGAAAAATTTAACAATGTGCCAACTGTGATACCACCTTAGTGTCTGCCTACTTTTGGCATCAGCGTTGTACATTGTTGAACTCTTCGTTATTGGTTTGTCATTTGTTTACTTCATGCGAAAATTCGATATTTTACTTCAAGTTTACGATATAAATTAGAAATTGATTTTGTCGAGATTCTCAGCCGCAAATTATGGAGAATAAGCAGGCAACTACACATTTAACGTAGAAATATGAGAAAAACACCAAATCTACTCTTTACAATTACAGATTGGAGCATTGACGTCTTTGTTTTCAAGTATTTTTAGTTGATATCAAGGGTGCATTTATTAATTATCTTCCTCCGAATTTTTACGTAACAATCTGTTTTATTGATTGTATTTACTGTGTCGTATCCTTCATTCATCCAAGAGTTTAGATTCCCGATGGAAAATGCTATTATTTCAAAATGGAACACATATTTAGAAGTGTCCACATAATTAAACATCACACTGAAAGCAAAATACCTAGTACACTTCTTGAACGCGTTCTTCCTGTTGCGCAATATATTGTTATTAGGGACACCGCCTAAACACATAGTGAAACACAAATTTGCGATCATTATCATACAGACAAAGTCAAGAATATGCTTTGAAAACGTATCTGCCACCATTATATTTAAATTAATTGAGAATCATTGACGTAAAAACATTCAGAACATTCTTATACATAAAGCAACGCTAGAAACAGAGCTAGAAATTTCGTAATTTTTCCAAAAATAATAGAGCAAAATTTATTGAGAATCGTCTGGTGAACTGCTTTTCAGAAATTTAAAATTTTCATTTCAATCATGATAATCAGAGTGCGAAGTGGCGTTTTAATTGCTACTACAGTGGAAATAAGAAGATCATCATTTTTGTATTTGGCTGACACAAATGAATCTATCGAAAATGGACTTGGGTTGATCATTGTGAATTTTATTCAATTTCTTCACCGGCTGTGAGGAATTTGTTTTAATAAGACTTTAAAATTTTAAGAACTAAATGAATGTACGTCGCAAGGAAAGTTCTTTGGTTCTCCGTTACAGAACGGAAGTACAAAACATTAAAATTGAATATATAGGGTATTCGCGCGTAAATGAATGGATAACGCTACAAAACGTAGGTGGAGAAATGTAGAACGTAAGAAAATCAGATGAGAGTTTGTAAAAATGTCCTCAACTAATTGGATCCAGTAATAACAAATGAAATTAAACTATGTGGAGCAACAATAATTCTCGCACGACTTGGGTCAGAATTTGGATTGCCCGAAGGCGTTGTAAATGTGTGCCACCGTAGAGAAGACAAATGAGCGCGGGGCGGCTGCGTTCATTAGAGCAGGGGCAGCTGAAACGTGAATCCTTTCTGAAGGACACCTCTGTGTATCACAGGCGAAGACTTCGTGATGTGTCATTTCACTGTCTTCACACAGTCCACAGGCTGATGGCGCACGCTCGCCCGACTTTCAGTTGGTCGTTCGCGAGGAAGCGCTCGTTGCCCAACAGAAGAACCGGCACGCTTTTTCCTGCGTGGGACGGCCCTACGGTCGTCTCGCGTCTGGCCCGCCACGCCCCTCGGAAGCCACAGGCCCGCGGCGGCGGTGGTAGCGGCAGCGGCAGCGGCAGTGGCGGCGGTGGCGGTGGTCGCGGCAGCGGCAGCGGCGGCGGTGGCAGCGGCAGCGGCAATGGCGGCAGCGGCGGCAATGGCGGTGGCAGAGGCAGCAGCGGTGGTGTGCCGGCAAGTGTGGGCGGCGCGGCGCAGGCCCTTAGCCCCGCTCCGGCTCCCGCTCGTCGTCGTGGGAGCGGGCTCCGCAGCGCGATTCGCACCGGATGCCACCAGCGGCGGCGCCGTGCGACACGCGCAACGCGCTGGCTGGCCCGACGCGCCCGATAAGCGTCTCGGCTCGCGCGCGCGGGCTGCCGCCTGCTTGCGTCGCCCGGCTGCAACGCCGCCGCCTCACCGCCTCGCCGCCCACCTCGCCGCCGCTCGCCGCCGCCGGGCTTGCGGCCGGTCGTGTTGACAGCCGAGATCTGCAATGGGGGCACCGGGGTATTTGCCTGCCCGGGAGGACGCAACGGTGCGATGACATGGGCGGAGCAGGGAGCGAGTGTGGGGCCCTCGAGTTTTGAAAATCCTCCTGGTGTTTTTTACAGAAGCTCCGTGCAGTTCTGCGCTTCTAACACTCTTAGGATTTTTTAAATTGTATATAATACATTTTTTCGAATTTCGTGTTACCCTTAAGCATAAAAAATTGATTTATGCGATGAAAATGAATGTCTTCAAAAATTGGCCGACCGATCACGACGACAATTCGTACGTAATATCGAATTCAGACCAGACGGAACCTTAAACTTACACGCTAATAATAAAGACAATTTGTACCCAGTTCTGTAAAAAATAATTATATGAATTTTGGTTATGATTATTATATTAGACTTCTTACCCGAGAAATAGGTATTCTTGGAATATACAGTACTTGTAATAACAATTGAGGCGGTCGACGTAAAAAGGGCTCATAAGCCTAAATGCCCTTTTTACGCAGAATGGCTATTCGTGTTCGACGTGTTCTTAGTGGATGTGGTTGAAGTTTCATTTGTATATCTTGAAAACTGAGGTTTGTACCGACGTTTGAAAGCAGCTGTGCATAGTACATGGGAAGCAGGTAGCTGCAAATGTGAAGGTATTATCGCTTTTTGTTTACAATGAAATGAGTGATAATAGTGACATAAATGATGTACGAGTTGGTCATGATTCTACATCAAAAAGATCCATTTCATGGTGTACTGGAGAAGGATTTTTCTTCAAGAGTGACATCATTTTTCTATGGAAAGCCCACTTGTAAAAGTAAACTCCATTCGAGATAATTAATTACGTGCTTATAAAATTCTTTATCAATATATCTGTCCTGTGTTCTCGCACATACTCCCAACTTTGTAGCGTATACCTGGTGTACAAGGATTTCACATAATACTGGAAAATCTCTACGTCCAGATAAAAATCATATGAAAGTTGCTGATGTAAAATGTTTATACTGATTTCTATTTGAAGAGGATGTTAACTTATAGAAATTATATTAAATTCTTAAAAGAAGATTTAAGAATTAGCCTTTTTCTTTCATGTTCTTGTACTGATTGTCAAGGTGGCTCCACACATTCGGCATTCGCCGAGCAACGAGCTACTGCTTGCCCGATCCCGACCAGCTGATGTGTTCGGCGAATGTTCGCTCCCTTTGATGTGACCAAAAGACCGACACGCGATGGGTAGGGCGAGCGCCGAATGTACGTCACTCGGCAAATAGCAAGCGACTCATCCACACTACTCGAGATTCGACGAGCGATTGCTCGCTATTCGTCGATTAGCGAATGTGTAGAGCGCCTTCAAGCAAATTGTCTTTGTTACAAACAAACTTTTAAGCTTGTTGTTCAGAATGGTCTAATATACGAAGCATATTCGTAAAGTAAGGGCCGTTTGGTTATTAAGAACAAAATCTTCGTTGGAAAAATATTTTATTGGTAGTTTTAGTTTCTTACATATCTACTTCAAAATTCCACATACTCGCCGTTTACCTTCTAAGCATTTCTCGTACCGTTTTACCAGCTTCTTTAACCCCCCTGCATAGAACGTCGCCGCCTTAGAATTGAACTAGTTCATACAGGCGGTCTTGAGGTCCTCGTCGTTCTCAAAGCGTTGTCAGCAAGCCTTTGTTTGAAGTGCAAAAAGAGGAAATAGTCGCTTGGTGCAAGGTCGGGATTGTATGGTGGGTGGTCAAAAAGGTCCCAACGAAATTTGTGGATATTCTTCTTTGTTTTGGCAGCGGTGTGTGGGGACGAGCGTTGTCGTGGAGGAGGACTATTCCACGACGACAGTTTCCCGCGCCTACGATTTTCAATCGCACGTCTGAGTTTTTTTTAGCGTTTCGCAGTACGTATCGTAGTTTGTTCTCCCTCGTTCCACGAACTCAACAAAAAGAACATCCTTATCATCCCAGAAAACCGTAGCCATAATTTTTCTGGTCGAGTATGGATTTGGCTTGAATTTTTTTCGTTTTTGGTGAAGTTGAGTGTTGCCATTGCATTGACTGTTTTTTTGTTTCTTGGGTGTCATAGGATATCCAAGTCTCGTCTCCCGTGACAATGTGGGAAACAAATCATCTCCATCTTGTTGATAACGACCCCAAAACGCCTGTCCACTTGACATTCGTTGCTCTTTGTGTTGGTCGGTGAGCAGTTTCGGTACCCACCTTGCTGTACCCACAACTTCTGATATGCAAGTCTTTCGGTAACAATCTTGAATATGGTAGTGCGTCCAACATTAGCAAACTCATCAGCAAGGGCACTAAATGTCAATCTTCGATCAGATCGAAGCTTTTGTTCCACCTGTGGAACGAGTTCATGGGCCTGAACACTGGGCCTATCACTCCGCTCTTCATTATGCACATTAGTGCGGCCATTTTTGAATTCACGACACCACTGTCTAACCTTTCCTTCACTCATTACTATTGGTCCATAAACGAGGCATAACTCCTTGTGGATTTCAACAGCAGAAGATCGTTTAGGCACACAGAAAACGAATCACGGCTCGCACTTCGCAACTGGCGGGATCAAAGATTGTCGCGGACATGTTTGACTGCCTTCACCGACTAGCAAAAGACAACAGAAACAATAACGGCTGCCGTGTCTTCCGTAACACTCAATAAATGGCGCTGTAATGCTTACAACTCTGTCCAGACCCGCCAATTTTGAAATTTCCGAGAACGGCCCTTACTTTACGAATGTGCCTCGTATTTCTAAAAGTTATTACTCACTCTGTATTGAGATATTATTCCATGTATATGACGCTCTTTTATTCCATTTATTGCCTAAAACTTGTTCTGCATAAAAAGGGCACAAAATCCCATGCATGAAATTATTTTTTCAAGCAAGGAATGTGCCTTTCTTTTTTATGCGTGTAACGTGAGTTGAATAACTACTTTTTATATTTCAGTTATTATTATCTCGTTATCAAACGTCACAAACTTTATATACACAAACAAAACTTTGAACACCGTTTTTCTCAAAACAGCTGCTTTGCATTTGTGCCCTTTTTACGTCAACCGTCTCAATTAATGTGATTACAAAATAAAAAGTGTCAGTAAGTGTTTTTTTATCGAAATTACCACACGAAATTTAAGTCTGCTTTAAGAAACTTTTCCTTCATCAGTATTAATGGGATTACAATCTGTATAAATTACGTAGGATAATTACAAAACAGATATATAGTTGAAGGTTAGTTTTAAATGTTTTCTAGGGGTTATATCCGATAACTTGCAAATGTAAAGGATTGTACACAATTACGAACGATGTCTCATTATTGCATTTATAACACACAAATCGGCGAAAGTGAGCTAAATGATAATGAATTACATTTTTGCAAAATGGTGAATGGAAAGAATTGTCAAGTTCTAGGAGCATGCGTTAAATGCGTGTAATTTTGCAAACTTAAATTGAATGCACGTCGATTAAACTCACTGGCCAATTTCAATAGTTCGTAAAAAAATTAGTTATTAATTAGCGAACAAAGTATTGATCATGTCTCTTTATCACACCTAAAAAATTCCATCGGAATTTTTTCAATAACACTCACCGAAATTCTGCGTTTGAAGTAAGAATATTAAAATTGAGTTTGAAAATGACATGAAAGTTTATGCATGTTTCGTTTAATTACTAATTCGGCACGGAGCGAATTTCACTGTAATGAATCATTAAATTGTCATTTGTCATTAATGATTTCTTCAATCCGCCCCTATTCTGAAAGAAATATTCTAATACTAAGAATTTACCAGTTTTGTATAAATGGCCTGAGTTATACAAATATTACTTGTTATGTTTTTTGCGAAGAATAAAGAGCAACACGGCAGAACGCAATAATTCTATAGTAAAGTAAAGCGGCACCAAAGGAGCACATTAGAATGTAGAAAACGGAACAGCAATCGGTCCAGTAATTTGTGTTATAATCCAATGAAAGTCTGTCACTAAGCATCTAGACCACCTGTTTTGAAATGTTATTCTCCGCTTGTCACGTCTTATAACAGAATAGCTACGAAAATTACTGGATTACAATAATAGGTTTCGGGGCCAATTAGAGATTGTGTTTAAAATTATGAAAAAATGATTTTAAATAGTGTCACTTGGTGAGTTTGTTCTTAAATTAATCCATTAATTAATATTTCCTTTTAATGGATATATGTATCATCATCATCATCATCCTAAAGGCAAAAAAAGTGCCTTGTCGCTGCCGCCATGACATGAATACATGTAATTGTAATAATATTTTGAAAGAAAGTATATGTGCAATCCGTATGAGTGAAAATTTATGGTGTCAATATGTATGGTGCGTATGTAAAAATCTTAGGAATGTAGGACACGCTATTCCAATTGTTTTATTGTCTTAAAATGCAGTAAAAAATGTTCGTGGCGTATGGGGCAAGTACAATCTTCGGAAAATTCAATAAAAACACAATGGCAGTAGACTTGTTTAAGTTTTTTCTGACATTCCTTTGAGAGCCCGAGTCCATTACTTTGCAGATGAATGTAAAACATAGACCAATCGGTTTGAAGTGTTTTAATATGATTTAATATGATTTTTAATTCGATTCTTTCAGAGTCGAATTACTTGTTTCTTTGGTTTCATTTTCGTTCACCAAGTAACACAAAATCACTACCGATTTATATAAAAAAATCACTATGCAACTTCCTACACAATTCTAACTACATGGAGACCAAATTAATTTGTTTGAATACAATTTTAGGCGCTGGATTACGTAGTTATAAAATATAAATTGTAATTATATCTTTGTTATTAAATATTCTATTTTGTTCTAAATTATTCGTTATTTTTTAAAAAATTCCAAACAAGGAAAATGAGTTTCAATAATTTTATGTTTGATTCAACAACCGTTGTTTTTTGTCAACCTGCGGAGTCACGTGGCATGAGAAAATTATTCTAATAAATGTGCTGGAGGTTACGTTCAGGTCAGAGATTGATGAACAGAAATAAATTTTGAGAAGCAGAGGGCCGGTGAAGAGCCAAGCAGAGCTGAACCTGAAGAGCAGGTGGGTCGGAAAAAGAATGGAAGATTGGGGAGGGGAGGTTTAGGTGTGCAGGGAGGGATGGAGCGAAGCTGGATGCAGCAGATTTGATTTGATTTGATTTATTTCCTTCAAAAAAGGGAAAAAAGAAAAGAAAAACGATAAAAAAAAGTATGTGACGTACGGGAAGGGGTATAATCTGCGCACTATTTTGAGATCTATTATCTCTTCCCCTGCCTTTTACTATACATAATCGAATGAGTAAAGTATCAACAATGCGGGATTAGCAACTAGACATTTTCGCGCCAGAGTTATGGAAACGTATTTGCTTATTTATTTATTTATTTGTCAAAAAAACAGTAAAAACTGTATATGACGTGTGGGGAAAGAGATTTATCTGCGCACATTTTCTTGAAGGCCAGAATAAAAAAAAAACATTTGACGACAGAGCGAGAGGGAGTGGAGCATAGCGAGATGGAGAGTCGCGGATACCGAAATAAAATTACTTACTTTTACAATAAAAACATTTTTAACCTCCTTCCGTATCTATTAAACACTTTAATATTTTATTCCTCTCCGTTAAAAAAAAACAGCAAAAAGTTGTGCACGGCGTTTGGGAGAAGTACAATCTAAGTACGTTTTCTTGATTTATCATCTTTCTATTGCTATACATAGTTGAAATACTAATAAAAGGAGAAACGACAATTGTTGACAACTTTTGAGAACAAACCCATACTTGAAACCATTACGCTACACGCTACACATTTGATTTCCTGAAATTGGTGACAATAACTACTATAAACTCTTATTCCTCTCATATCTAGTATTGAGAGTTCCAAGAAACGTGCTTAGATAATGAATTTACATTTAGTATCCAGAGCAAAGCAATAGTTAATGTCAGTATTTGTTGTGTGGATCAGGGAAAAACCGGATGAAAAATCTGATTGAGTTTTTGGCCATTAACCTAGAAATCGATTGCAATACAGTCATATTTGTTACAGGCATATTCACTCTTTTAGAATTATACAATACGAAAGGAAACAATTACATTAGTATCGCTAGTAAAACAAATATTATATGCAATACTGTACAGAAAATTGTATAGAAATTATTACTCAGATGAAATGATTTTACTTAGAAATTAATCTTGTACATTGATTTTAATTGTTTAATTTCAGCTGATGTCGTAATATAACGTACACATCTTATTTGTAGGTTATTTTTTAGTGAGCATTTGATACTGACAACTGACGAATATGATTCATACGTTGTTTATTTTAACTATAAACAACTGTATTCAATTGAAATGTTTGCATATTCGAGTACGTTTTCACAGAAACCACTGGTGCGTGAATAAAGACGCAATGCAATGGTGTTATTCCACGCTTAACAAAACCAGACTTTCAGAAATCATGTGGATGGCATTTGCTTATTATTCGTGCAATATCTCGTGCGACCTAAAATACAGGGTACTTTACGATGTGGTCCCACAGAAAATTATGCCATATCAAAGGCGAGAGTGCGTATTTCCAGAATACACGCAACGAGCTGCATAACGAAAGAGTAAATTTGATATTGTAGTACAAAAGGAGTTCTCATTGGCCACGTTTTGAGATATTTATACTTTACTCCAAATTTCCTACAATAACCACAATCCAAGGATCAGGAAAACCTTGATGGAATGCGTTTTGCTACGTATTGAAGCAACTTTCTGTGATTAATGGGAATATTTTATTGACAGCGTAATACATTTTTTGGTTGGCAATATTCTTATTAACTTAGAAAAAGCACATATCGTGCCCATCTGTGTTTTCTTCATTTTTTCAAGGGATTCTTCTGCTTTCAGATTCATATTACTACATACCATATTTTCCTTTTTACTTTCTCACATACTACGTACTAAAATAAAGAAAGTGTTGTAATGATTCAGCTAAAAGTGGTGGTTTTCCAAGAGAAAATTTGTTTTGTTGGTCAGGATATGTCAAATTCAGAATTGTTCTACACATTTAATTATTTTTCTTCGGTTAAATAAAAGCGAAAAAATATTAAGAAATATCCCACATAGTCATATTTATGCCCTCAAGGATGCGGAATACTAATCCAAGATCTCCCTCACAGTATGCATCAGTTTAATTCTAATTGAGACATTTGGTCGCGTCTTCTTTGTATCAGCGATGAATTTCTCTGGTCTCTGATCTTCATATCAAACTTTCTGATATCTAGAAGGTATCTACTTAGTCATGCAGGTTACTTCGCATATTTCTGATCTTGTAATTAATTTTTGTTCTGACTCGTAACACATTCATATTTTTATAGTGGTATAATTTATGTTCTATTCACTTAAATATGTAGAATGATCATAGCTGACATTTATACTGTGAACATCTGATGATTGGATGTGTTTAGTAATAATTACTCCCAACATTTGTACTCTATATTTGGTAGTAATGACTTGAAATTATTTGCTGGTCAATATAATCGTGTAGAGCACACAATAATAAGTCATGACCAAAAATTAAGTATTTGAGTATAATATGCGAGAGTGAGCATATGTTGTAATGTATCTGAATTATGATCTCAATCCACCTGTAACACATCTTTTGTTGTCCATGGTGAGGAACAGTTTGCTCATGCCAAAAAAAAGGATTATAGTCAAGATATATTTTTGATGGAATCGATTTGGCGTTTTTTATAGAACACGAAAGGGTAAGAGTAAGAAAGTGATTATAGAAGTCGAAAAAAATTGAACGTGTTTTGAAATTGAATTTGGTCTCCAAGTATTAGTGCAGATGCTAATGTGCAGAAACGTATACATAAAGCAAATGTGCAACACTAGTATACACAGAAGAGAGGAAATCAAAATATAAACTTTCCAACCATTTACTTTTGAACAAAGTATGCAAAAGAACTCGGTGAGAAATAATCATAAGCCAGACGCATGCAGTTTGAAGGCAGCTCGTTTGTTTGGCAAATACATGCAAATTGATGGCGAGCCAAAACAATTACGTGTTGTCCTGCATATACCTAGAAAAAGTAAAACTACGTACAGAGTGGGAAGAGGATTATTTAAAGAGAATCGTGGTGTAGTCCACTTGAAAATCTGAAAATCGTGGCTTATGACTATCTCTCATTCACCTATTGTAATATTAAGCAAATATATTTCCAATTTTCCTTAGTTTCAATCTTTCTGGCAGGAGCCATTTTTATTGAGTAATTTTAAGGATATTATTTGTTTTGCATGAAATAAATGAATTTATATTAAAATTTTCATAAATTAATTTGTAATTTGCACAAAAAAATTTTTATAACGAAAATTCAACTAGTATATACCGAGTGATGTAAATTCACTTAATTATTTCCTTTGAAGATCTGATCGGATTAAGAACAAAACATACAAATACGCAATCGCGAACATGGCAAAACGAACCAATATTATCGTACGAACTGGGATAATATGAATGAAAATAATTGAATGATTGGAAATATGCGGTTGCGCTCTCCAGGACTTGCTCACCTGGAAGCGGTTTCAATTTTGAGCCACCCCAGTATTTAAGTGTGAGGTATTGCCCAACATTTGGATCAATGGCTTTATTATTTATTTAATACGTGGTTGATAGAAGAGGCTAAAAGTATTTGTGGAGAGTGAATGCGACTTCACATGAACCGTGCATTTTGCTTTCAAATTGCAATAAAGTCAATGAGTTGGAAACTTGTTCTGATTTCCCTCATTTAGCATATCTATAGAATAAATACAGAAAGAGAGAGGTGAAATTCCGTGATAGTTATATAGTAGGTACTGTTTAGTATTACCGGTACGTATGTACAGCTTGTATGTTTTTAAATTTCATTCTCCTCAGTAGATGCGCTGTGCTGGGTATGTATTCTGGTGTAGAGTTTGACAAATTGTATGCTCTATAAGTGATAGCTACCTTTATAGTTGAAATTAAGTTATTAATTAGAAAGGATGGCGGAGGGTGAACTTTCTGATATTAGTTGCGCACATATCATTTGCCACAACCGTTGCACAAAAAAATACTGAAGAATATTACAAAATTAATGAAGATGAGTTAATAAATCATTAGAGTTGGCATTGTTAAGTGCTGTGTCTGTCATTTTACTCTCATCGAACCTACCCCGGGAATGTTATTCAAAATGTGTGTATAAGGCCTAGGGGTCATTTTGAAAGACCATGATTGAAAGGGAATGCTGGTCCTAATCCAGGATTTGATGTCCTAACCGCTTAAGTTCTAATTCTAGTTCCTAATTCGCTGCATGATACCCTGATATTACGCATTCGCACTTGACCTAAGTGGCAAACACTTATTATTGAATAGTCTTCAAATACACAAACAGACGGATAGCAATTTGTATTGTTGGCCCTTGAAAATGTCTCAAGAGTCCTCCCTCCTACTATTTATACGGTGATTTTCAAAAGTCGAAATAGCTTTATGCTCTCTGAAAGCTCAAAATGATCTAAAGCATGTTATTTTGTTTTTGAGTATTTCCCCAAAACTAGTTCCTCTGGAGCGTTTTGGGCGAAGTGTTTGCATCGTCCTATGACATCCTATTGCCGGCAAGAAAGACAGCCTCTCTCTTTCCGTTGCTTTCGCGGCCTGTCTGTTGAGTTCCCTACCTGCTGGGAGGTGAGGCGGGAGGCGGAGTTCCGCGTGGCGGGCAGTGTGCCCGTGCCCTGGGCCGGTGGACAGGTGGGTGCGGCGGCGGTGTCGGGACGGCAGGGCGTGGACCACGGCGCCGCCTGCGCGGAGCGCGCAGCGGCCTGCGGGAGCCGACAGGCGACGGCCCGCGCTCCAGGGGCAGCGCCCTGCAAGCAGGAGGCCGCGGTTCAAGACATCGCCACGCCTCTCAGAGCATGGCGTTTCAAACTAGCGGTGCTACAACATCGCGTACAGTAATCCCTCGACATCCGCGAATTCGCTATTCGCGAGTTCTGGACATTCGCGATTTGAGAAATGCGGTCGGTTTTAACATTCGCGACTTCAACATTCGCGAGTCCGTCTTTTGGTCGTACTACATTTTGTTTTGAAAGCGAGCACATGTCATGTCCTTTATCAGCGTAATCTAGGAAACGAACTCGAAAGACACCGGAGCTCAAAGTATCACGTTCTGCAAATATGTCAAAGCTGGAATGTCAATTCACATTAATAGAATAACAAAATTGCAAAATAATTCAATTCAGTTGCGTCAAATTGGAGGTAAGGGTTTTGGCCAAATGATTAGAAAAGCCATTCAGGTTCTGTGCAACTCTCATTATAATGATTCTCACTGAAGAGTAGCTTTTAAGAAATCATCGGCGAAGAAAACCTAGAATGTAATGAAATTAATGATGAAGTAACTAGGGAAGCTGCGTCCTGGAACAACTTCGGTTAATGGCGTTCGAAAACATCAAAGTGTGATTGAAAGGGTAATGTGGCATCCGAACATGGCAAGAACTTCGAAATTTAAGGGATAAATAGAAGCAGCAACTTTTCTATATTTAGATTTAGAACGACGGTGATGAAACCAAAAACAAACAAAAAATTAAAAGAAATCCTATACCCAGTAACTTTCAAGTTTTAAGTAAGTTTCAAATATTTTTTATTTATTCTCTTCGGAATGTTAATTGTGAATTCTGTTTGTAGTAGCTCTTACTCAGTTCAATTGCAATTGTTTGTCGGATATTTTGATATTTTTTCCCTTTTTTAAAAAAGTTTTTCGATATCCAGGAACCTAACCCACCTTTTTCATTAAAAGATAGACTCAACATTCGCGAAGGCTTTTGGGGAACCTAACTCTCGCGAATGTTGAGGGATTACTGTACTAGGGAGTTTTCGCCCCAGGCGTAAGGAGACATCCTTAAACTCTATTGATCATGTGAATAAAGACTTTATACTGTCATCATGAACAGCGTTCAGAAGAGTTTTAGCAATGGCGACATTGCGTTATGCATTATAACAAAAAAGAATTTCAAACGTTGATCAAAAGAAGTTGCACAATAAATCAAAGAGTGTAGACAAGTGGTGAGACATTTAAACCACAATACGAGTCAAGAGTACAACAAATCTTCATTGTGCAGGGAGTTCATAGATTATGTGGCATTCCGAGATGAGTCATTCCTAAATGATATAAGGGCTACGGAAGGTTTTGGTAAATGCGTTATTTAGTATCTCGGAGTTTCTTCGCCAAATTATACAAAATAAATTTCCTTAATTTTTTAAGGCTTCGTTAACTTTACTCCGGAAATCAGATTTTGTCTGATCTAGACTGTGTAAGTACATGTAAATTGTGTAATCCAATTTCACGCAGTAGTTGGTTTGTTTGTTTATACCCGTTGTATACAAATTCAGATACTGATCAAAAAGTTCTATACGAGACATTTAGCTTCAAACTACACCGTCTTCATTCATCAATTATGGACTTAAAATGAACAGTCAAAAAAGTAATAGCTCCATAGCTGCGAAGCAAAACTGCATTTAAAAAAGTATTGAAATTCTAACCCTGCAGAGAAGTCTTTCTATTATTAATATATAATAGTTTTATTTCTTTAGTTATTCCTTTTAATTATATATATTCCTCAATTCTATATAATCTTCCTCAATTGCATCGAAAAATTGCTACAAATACTACAGTCATCCCTAGCAAATTTCGCTTGACAAAGGAAACTTACCATTATAAAATTCAGAATTCTCACCATGCTTTAAAACTCATGTCGCAAGGAAAAATAAAGTTTTTGTTGCAAATATCATCCATAACCCATAATTATCGAATTGATATCCAAGTAACGCGCTACAAAATGTCTTGTTAATGTGACCATACTCAAGAATAATCGGAAAGTTAACATTTCAGACGCATAATCAGAAATTCCTTGTCTATAGAGTGAAGGAGCTTTTTTATGACCGGGAAATAATCAGGCCAGATTAAAACCGTTCTGCAAAACGAAAATTTTTGAGATGTGACACTTTTCTTGTGCAACGACAAAAAGTTAAATTGTATCAGTAGGGTAAAGATACAGAAGAAATCGTGATCATCTAGAACGCAATAGCTATACTTCGTTGTCTTCATGTTTCCCAGAGGACGAAATGATGAATATCCTGGTAGACGAACCTCTGGAATTGCGTGTTTGTAACTGCATTTTTTAACGAAAACCCAGACCTCATTATTGCCTGAGAAATACCGTCTTAAAGAGCTTTCTTGAGCGGACAAAAGACATGGATGTCGCAGGGTAAGAGGTCAGGGCTACAAGGGAAATGTTTAAAGACTTGCCATCGAATACTCTGCAACAAATCTTTGTATTCATTTATCAGAGAGGAGTTGACAGAGAGGCTTGGAATGTGGTGTTACATGTTCATTTTAAGAATGAAATGGAATAGAAGAAACGAAGAAGTGCTACTCACAATTAATGCAATCACGTGACTATGGAAAAGCAAGACAAACAGAACTTTGTTTATAATGAAAGGTAGAGGAAGGGAAGAATTAGAGAAAAAGACTAGGAAAAGAATATATAACGTATGAGAAATATTCATTGTAATGTATATGCGGATGTAAGGGAAAACACAACAGGGCATGGAATGCAACACTACCACCAACCAGTCCCTGAATTGAAATCGTAAGATAAACAATAATAAGAAATATTGTATTCTTCATTTTCTTTTGTAAATCCTCGGGAAAATGATATTTTTTCCCAAGAACTTACAAGAAAATGGAGAACACAATATTTAGAGCATATTTATTTGTTATGTTTTTAAATGAATTGAGGTAGATTAGTTGAGAACACTAATTTTGGAAAAACGATCAGTGTCAAGGAAGATGGACAAATTGACGGGAGATGTTTCTGGAAAAAAACTGTATGGTTTCAATGATCCCTTAGGTCGACGAGGTCGACTTTTTTTCTACGAACCTCTATCCTACATTTACGATAAAATACAAAATATGAGAATGATTACGTACAGATATGATTTATCACGGTGCTAATGTCCGGGTACTGAACAATGGGTGAGCATAATCTTCCGTGTTCCTTGATGGAAAGAAGTCAATACAAATGCTTCTTTTACTGCGTTTTTTATTGTAGACATAGGCAATCACATGACTTTTCCCTTCTTTCCTTCGCAAATATCAAGAGGTATTTCTGGATGAAACTTAATTCTCGAACGTGAGATTTGGAGCCTTCCGCAACGCCGACCCGCGGGGTGGCAGCGGCAGCGGCAGCAGCGACGGCGGCTGCGGCGAAAGGGGGGCAAGGAATTTTTAGGTGTTTGCAGTGGGTTTTATGGTGGGCGGGAAGGGGCGTTTGTTTTCTCGGAGCGCCGTGAGGTTGAGCACCCGTTGCGTGGGCCGAGGCAGCGCCAGCGGGATGGCTCCGCCGCGCCTCACACCATCCTCCGCGCCCCCCCTCCCGGCGGGCGGTCTGGCGCTGATTCAGCACGTGCGTTCACCCTGCGTTTGAACACAGACGTCGCGTTTCACACGCGCTAATAATAGCACTGGGAGGCCGCACACTTGCACGTGAGTGGTAAAAATAAAATTCCGTGGTCGTACGCAAATGATTTATCATGGGGCTAATGTCCGGGTACTGAACAATGGGTGAGCATGTTCATCGGTTTGGAGATTGGCGGATACTAGAATTCCACGTATATAGCGGCTCTATGTAGGATCCCAGTCGAGTTTTTGACATAAATGCACGCTATGGGGCTGGTCGATATCGATAAAGTGTGTTTTGCACGTTCCCATATTCGTTTGTCAACAGCTAATTGCACATGTGTGCTCGAAGCACATATGCTTCGAGCCTACTTGCATGTAATTGGTTTTCATACACTGTGTAGTTGTGTAATGTGCAATTAGTGTGACATTGTGTAATTAGTGTATACATCTAACTCTGTTGTAAATGTATGTCCCTGAGGATGGAAAAATAAAACTCCGAAACGTCGGTAACTGACATAAATTTCATTTATTGGACCAATACCCATGAACCACGCAAAGGATTCCACTACAGATAGTCATAAAATACAGCAGAGACAGCATACTTGGTCACAACATGCTTTTCGGAACCACTTGAAGATTAAGTGAAATCAGCAAATTTTTATGAGGTCATGCTCTAAAAACGTGGGTTCAGAACTTTGAAGATATTCAGCGATAAAGAAACCTGGAGATAAAAAGAAGCCTGGAAGACCAATATCAGTCTGCAGCGCTGAAAATATCAAGAGCGTAATAGTGTGATTGGGAAAAGCCCACACACTCGACAATGCTTGAGTCGCTACATTCTGTAATTTGGAGAAAGGAACTTCCCAGTCGCATCATAAGAATATTTAGATTTTTGTGAGAAGAGTAGCGACTTAGGATTCCGGAATATGATATTAAATCCTAAATTCTAAAGCAAAATAAATGATCTAGAGAAAATGCCGCCTATCATAATGAACAGAGTAAAGAAATGAGGACGTTATGGTACATAGAGGAGTGAAATGATCAAACAATTAATGTGGTTCGGCCACATTCTCCAAATGAATAAGAGGGGTAAAAAAATTAGTAAATTGGTAATCTACTGAAAGAAGAAAACTACGAAGAATAAGGGTATAAATGGAAGACTGAATGTAGAAATGGGCAAGAGAACCACAGATCAGTGAGAGTGAAAACAGAAAAATATGGCGATGAGGATGAGACAAAATGCCTTCAGCGGCATACCACCCGCCGTAAAGTAAATTAAAGATGTAGTTAAATGTGGTGACAGTAAATTGCACAAATTTTCAATTACTTTTTCCCAGTTATTTTAAAACGACTTGTTATTCTGCTCCACCCTTTTTTTCTTTCCCTTTGTGAGCCCAGGGGCAAGACCTATCTATGTTGTATTTTTATTTTATTTACAAATTGTTTAATTTTTATCTATATATTTATAGGCGGTTAGGCGGAAGAGCGGACCTGATGGCCCGAGTCTCGCCACATAATAAAGTCACTATTATTATTATTATTATTATTATTATTATTATTATTATTATTATTATTATTATTTTTATTACCCTCACTTTTGTGGTAACAATTAGGTGTGGACCTGCGTTTTATACAATTTTCTGCACTTCAATGTCTCAAGGTGGTTTCTACATAAACTGGGCATTTACACATACCAACCTCAAATTTATAGAGTAAAATGACATATTTCAACCAATAATATGCTTTGTGACACCTTATTCTGATTTACACATTATAATCTTATATTGTGAATGGAAACAAAAGTTGAAGCACTGACAGAACTGAAGTATCATTTCTAGAGAGAAACAATATTTACGATCGGATAGATCTGGACTGCGTTGACAATTTCTCTATGTGGACCGAATTTCACGAAACAGATGTGAAAAGTACATGTTTGAAATCAAGAACAGACAGATTGAGAATATGATCCGCGAAGAGCGTTTGGATGAGTTGGTGCGCCGACAGTGTCTATTCTGATCGCAGGCCGAGGCGCCAAGAAGCTGTGCTCGCCGAGCCCGGCAACGACGGCCCCCGCCTCCTGCCTCCTCTCTCCCCACGGCTCACTCCCCCTGCGCCCCCCGCCTCTGCCACCCTATCCCACCAGCGCCACGACGGTCTTTTTATTTTTTTTATAATTCTTATCGCTCAACCATACGGCTTTTCAATTGTTAGGAGCGAGTATTTTCAGACGAAAAAGATGCGAAGGGGGTGGCTACGGTGACCTCCCTTAAATTATTAGAATGAAATAGTGCGAGTATTTAAGTGGGGGAATACATATTGTTGACTATTGATGGGAGGAGTATTTATTTCATCATCTAATATCAGCCAGATTACGGGGAAAGATGTGAAAGGGGAGTCGGTTACGTAGGCGAGGATCTACGGGATGCACTTTACTTAGATGGAAATGAGATGCACCAGAAACTGAGGATAGATTTTGGAAGAATGTATGAGAAAGTTTGGTGATAGGACGGGTTCTATGGTTAGGTCTTTGTGGAGCTTTGTATGCTAATATACAAAAGGGCGTTCACTGCAGTTCTGAGGACCTTCTTTTGGAATATTTGAATTTTGTTAATTGTTGTATGGGCGGCGTTACACCAGACTGGACAAGCGTACGTAAGTAACGGGCGTAAAATTGTTTTAGTATATAATACAAATAAGGAGAGCAGACTGGAGCTTTAAAGCGGTGTGACTGTTAATTATTGGCCGAAGAAGCCACGTCGGGCTACTGCTTCTGTCGTCTCACAATCTAGCACTGCCGACGTGCACGACACTGCTTCCTTCAAATGCAGCAACCTCTTCCCTTCGCGGCATCTCCTCTCCGTCCCCTGGTCGTTCATGAAAGCATGCTCTACTCTTCGTTGCGCCGCACCAAGCGTACGATTTCCATTTTCCACACACTCGTATACCACAAGCTGTTACCATTCCACCTCATGCCTCATCTTTTATCACGGTGCTATCTCTCCTCTTCTACGCTTTGGCGCTTGCGTGTTCCGAGCCTGGTGCCTCATTACTGCCGGCCAACTCATTTTGCCACTATTATACCACTTCACGTTGATTCCTCTTTCTTTTGAATTTTATCGTTCTCATCTCTTGTCACATCCATAATTTATTACGGTTATCTTCAACGTACATTACACCCACCATTAAGCCCCCCTTATCGTCATTTCTTAGATCTCGCCGCAACCGCGGGATTTCCTCGCCCTTCCTGCGGCCGTAGGAAACCCGCCCACGGCCACTTCCACCGACGCACGGCGTGCTTTCTCCTGCGTTCGCTTCGCGGACCTCTGACGCCCGTGACGCCACGCCGGGCCCGCTTCTTCATTTCCATCCACTTACGAACGCCTCCTCCTCTTCGGAGGTTTCCACGGGAGACTTCCATCGCCTGCTCTTCCCTCCCCCTTCCCCACCTACGCTTTTCTTCTCCAACTCTCGGGCGCCGAGGGGTCCCGCGCCCCTCGCCCCCACCCCTCGGCCCTCACCCCACGCCCCCTCACCCCACGCCTCTCGCCCCTCGCCCTCCGCCTGTCGGCCGCTCCTCCGGCGACGCGGCTCCCTCGCGGCCCCTCGCGGCCCCTCGCTGCGCCGCGCCGGCACTGCCTCTGCCCCTGCCCCGCCCCGGCCCCGCCCCCGTCCCATAGACTCCTCCGCAGAGGCCGCTACCATTGGGATACGCCACGGAGCCCAATGGGGCGGGGCACGGGAAGTTAAACACACACGTAAAAGGAATGTGTGTGGGACACCCAGATCTGGCTTACAAACATATTGCGAATTAATGATAGTTCGAAGAACAAACACAAAACCCATAGAAAAGTATAATATTTTCCTTACTTTGTTGCTTATATGCTACATTGTAAAGATCGTGAACGTCAATATGTTGGTTCATTAAGGAAACGTGGATTATTTAGGTTACACCTGTCTAATTGAAAACTGACAAAGAATGATCTCCATTAATTATTTGCGATGTACCCGAATAAGTACAATGGTTATGGTTGTTGATTACTGCATTATATTTAATGGGCAGCCAGTTCTGCCTTAATATCTCCTCTATCATTTTAATGAACACTTAATTGACCTGCAGTTTCAATTTTTTAAACGCCGACCTGACGTAACATGACATGCACGCAGGGAAAAATATAGAGCACGTTCAAAGAAATTACGGTACTTCCACAACGGAGCAGATCTTCGGAAGCCTTCCGGTTCGGAAAGAACTCTCAGCGTAATTACACGCGCGATGAAACGAAACACGCACGTAATTCCTACTCGCAGCGCCTGCGACCATGACTTGCAGGCAGATTATAGGGCTGGCGGACGGCTGAAAGATGGGCGTGGCGTGGCGGCGCGTCCGGGGAAGGGAAGGGGAGGTCGAGAGTGCCGCGTCACGCCGGACTTCCGGTGGCCTGGCGACCGCCTGCTACGGCGGCCGGCCCTCTGCCCCTCTCCCCATCTACCCACCACCCGCCACCCGCCGCTTGCGAATCGCTCTCTCCTTCAAGACTCGCACATTTGACACACGGTCTAGGTGCAATTTTGAACTTTGAAGAAACTTGACCGATTGACAAGGCGTAATTGAGTGACCAGTTAAAAGTTATAATAGCTTCGGAAACATCGGTTGCCTCTCAATGACGCCAGCGCCATTTAATATGGTTTAATGCGCGCGGACGCTTGTAATGATCGGAGGACCCAAAAACTTTGCAATACACTTCTAACTGTGAGAGGTAATAGTAGCTTCAGCAGCAGTCGAAGATTAATCTGTCCGGTTCGACCTGTGGAATTCGTTCTAACAATACGACTATGAAGAAATACACGCTTAGCCGACTTTGTCCTGCTGCAGTATCATCTTTCATGTCTCGATAGCATCTTAACACGGCAGAGAGATTCAATTCTGATCTTTGGTCTTCCTTGAAATAAGTTACATTATATTTACTATTATTGCCTTCAGAGTGCGGCGGGAATATTCAAGAGAGCGTGCAGAACATTGACGCGATCTTCTCACATTTTTACTGACTGAACAAGTATTTCGCCACGATAAAACTCCACACTGCGAATGCACTTTATTGATTTCCACGAAGTGACAACAATATTCTCGATTATGAATTACACCCAGACGTCTCCACTGTGGAGTTATATGTGGGATATAATGGAACATCACCTAATGTGCTTAGGTAGTCATCTGGCAATACTTGTAGATTTGCGTCAGCTGAACGTGGAATATTTTTTGTGTGGACTGTAAGATTACGTTGCTTGATAGAGTAAGTACTTACATTGCGGGCCGATACAGCTTAGTCTAAGAACTTTTCCAATCTTGATTATAACGTGAAATATATTATTACTTTTTGACATACCAAAATAAAATTATCTTCAATTTGTTGTTCGCCTACTATCTCTGGAAAATTCTTGAATTGATGGGTTTAGTGCTAGATACTAACAATACACATTTTTCAAATTGAAAATTTTACGGGATACATTGTGAAATTACTACTTACTCGTCAAATCTCTTTTCATTTTTCTGAATAGATAACGCTCCAAGTTACTACTGGAATCTATGAACTAGAGCGGGACCCAAAGACAGACGGGATGTCCGAGAATTGCCTGTTATTGAGAAATGTCCTCCGTGACGACGGATGAAAAAGTAATGATGGATAGCTGATAATGGATACATCACCGAATCTCTCGCCACCGTTTATTGCTCAAGAGTTTCTATTAAACAACTTTTATCATAAATAAATGTAAGAAATATTATCTAGGTTATTGTTTAAATGATAATCCCTTTTTTAATAATCCCTTTTTAGAGCCGGATACAAAGATACTCAGTTCCGATCATTCTTGGCGACAAGACCGGCGTATTATTTATACAATTTTTAGTTGAGGGGTAACTGAATTGTGTAGGCTCTACACGAAATATGGCATGCTCCTCTACGACGAAAACTTAATACAAATTCGATTGCAAAATGTAGATTGCAATCTTACTTTATAATATTTCAATAGTTATTATAAGCAGAAGTCCTACGAAACCATTAGTAACACTAACTTACTAGCCAATCAATTATTAAGCAATAGATATTTCCGCATTTCCATTGTCAGCTATCCATTGTCAATTGAAAATTTTAAACTCATTTATTACTTACGCAGTGAAGAGGAAGTACTATAAATATGCAGCGAAAAGTGTAAATTTTTCCACTGAAAAACTCGTATTGTGGGTTCCTCATACCGAAAAAGTGGATAATTGTTATATATAGTAAATTCTTTTACTAATAACTTTGAATCCATGTTTTCTGGATCCTTGATACCGAAAAATTGTTTTACAACAAAATGTACGGCTGCCTGTCCCTACGTCTGTCTGTGGACAACAGCAAAGCCCCAACCGTTCAATTTTCTCCAAAATTGTCATTCTCCGATCGACCTGGCAGAACTCGTGGCCGTGCAAATTTTGATTTTGGGAATATTTTACATGAAGTCTCATTTTGAATACATTTTCAACACATTCTCAAAATGGTTCCATTTTTACAGCTTTTCTCAAAATGAGAAATGTACGAAAAGGACGCAGATCCTATTTTCATTGAATCTCTGTATTTTCGAAAATTGCAAATGTGATTTTTTTCGACTCCTTCGCACAATTTTAATATTGAGCATAGAGATTTTTTAATAAAATCGTTCTTCAGAATTAAATCTTTAAATAATACAATGTAAATGTTTTGAAAATGGGAGAGCTTTTGCTTAATTTTGAGTGACTTCTACAAATAATGCGACAAATTATGTGCTGTTTTAACACCACTAGTTTATTATAAAAATTAATTATAATTGCATATTAAATTGTTTTCTCTTTTGTAAGAGAGCACAAGGTGCATATCACAAGCGAAACAAAACTACCAGCAAACTGCACTCGGAACACGCTCCACCGGTACTGCCGACTACAGCCGAGAATGAGCCGCACCGACAGTTCCGACTCCAGGATTGGGACTTATGCGTATAGACCGGATTTTTATGTAATTACACATTTTTTGTCTTTTTGTCTACCGTTCTCAAAACTCGCATCTTGGCGAATGGCCGCCGTCCTAACAAAACATCCAATTTTTTCGTTACATATTTTAACATATTTAGTACTATATTACATATTTTACATATTTTGGTATTTTCATAAATTTGTTTTTATTTTATCAATTTTTCTATGTTACACATATTTTTGATGGAAAAGAGTATTTTAAAAAACGAAGAGTTTTTCCTACATTATTACTGAGTACTGTCGAATCGACATGCGCTACGTGAAGACGCGGTCGGAAGTTTTTTACAGTCTGGCGCGCTTGCTTCAGTAATCTCAGTGGCGGGAAATGCGCATCAACAACTGAAATCATTTTCACCTTTAGGTGCGAAAAGTATCACTGACGCCGGTTTTCGTGATCTTTAACCTTAATTTCGAGAAACTTTGGCGATCGCCGACGAGTAACACTTCGATGAGAATGCTGCACGCTGCATGATTGTTTGCTGGTGGTAGATATCACCAATTTTGAACGAGGGCTTCTATTGCGTCTAGTCTGGTTGCTAAACTAGATTCTGAATAGCAATAGATATATTACTGACGGGAAGTTGAGTGGTGCAACATATGCATCAATCTGTGTTCTCAAAAGGATTTTAAAAATGTGTTTAGGACATTTTTGATTAATGTAATGTCGAATTAGGTAAAAGTGTTTTATAATGAGTGTATTGTAATATTACATATTATATACGATTTTACATATTTGTTACATATTCTCACTATTTTTATTACATATTTATGTAGATATTTTGACGTTTGATACTACATATTTTTCCGGTCTCCATTTATGAAACACATACGTTTAGATTTTACAGGCAGATATGAAGCGCGCGCGTCCTCCGCGTCTGCGAAAGCAAGCTAGCGAGAACGATCGATAATAGAATGCGTTTTGTCCCGCGCTGCTGTAAACAACTTGTATCTTATATCTTTCCCTGTCCTTCAAAATTACATGCCACGTAATAATGTGGAAGAGTTACTGATTTAGATGTAGAATCTGTGGAACAGACATTTTTGCGAGGACGCACACATCATTTGTCAGAGATTTTCCCCTTGATTAAGAAGCAACCAAAGCCATTCTACTCCTGATTTTCCACCCTGATATGTGAGTAGAAATTGCGCAAACGAGTTAAAAAGGCAAATTTTTCTCTGTTAATTAGTTGAAATAAATTTTCTCCGTTTACAAGTTCAACAGAAAAAACGTAGTAAAAAGAAAGAATACCGTGAATGGTAGAAAAAGTTGAGTATTTTTGAATTAACATGCTCCATGATCGAAGTTGGGCAGCCAAATGGGATCTTCATTCATCATACCGTTCTCTGAATGGAAAATACACAGAGCTGAAATGGAAGAGAGCGACATAGCGGAAAAACATAGTATCGAACCAAACATTCCTTTTGCCTATCATTCATACTATACCACAAAATGTGTATAGAAAATATGGGAGTGAACTACTTGAAGTTGATTAGATAAAATAATATTTTAGACATCAATGAATATGACTCAAATGAAAGTAAATTTTTTTCCGTGCAATGTTTTTTTTTATGGAATATGAGCTTTATAACGAAAATATACCATTTTAGTGCAGTAATAGAAATAATTTGTCGATAAGACTCAAAAAATTGTGCATGTTGTGTAAGAGTAAAATGTCGTGTAAATATCTTATGGCGTACATTTTAAAAAGGCGTAACAACTTTTGCACCTTTTAAAATGAATACATCTTTGTTAAGGTGTTTGTAATTTCCGTTGATAGTATTGCGCAATGTGTATGTTTATTCTACTATGTTGAGGTAGATTTTGCAGCAGATTCTTCAAGACATCATGGCTGAACATTATCTGTAGTCTTTTCCTGTCGTTTAGAATTGAACGATACTATTACTCGTGGGAAGGTTGTGGTACACATTCAGAACTGAACCTAATTGGGTCGTCAGGTGATAAAAACAGCTACTTCTTGCCCGCTGAGGGACTCGATCCCGAGCCATGCAGCTTGAAGCGAGTCGCCGCACCAAGCGAGGCCCAACGGGTTCCTGCGATCCCACGACTGCATGAAAAACAGATTAATTATCCGCCTGCAAGTGTTCCGTTGAAAAGCGCAGCGAGCGGGTCGGGTCGGCTGGTCGCCGTCGCTAGCGGCCAGCCCAAGTGTGACGGGTCCGGTCTGGCGCTTCCGCATTCCCGCGACGGCGCAGCGCGGACCCGCGCGGCACTGCGCGGTGCGGAGCGGTGCGGAGCGGTGCGGTGCGGTGCGGTGCGGTGCGGTGCAAGATTGTGCGGGGCGGCGCGGGGCGGGGCCGCACGCGCGGTGCGGAGCGGAGCGGTGCGGTACAAGATGGCGCGGGGCGGCGCGGGACGGGACGACACGGCCCGGTACGGCGAGGTGCGGAGCGGAGCGGTGCGGTGCAAGATGGTGCGGGGAGGAGCGGCACGGCGCAGTGCGGAGCGGAGCGGTGCGTTGCGTTGCAAGATGGTGCGGGACGGCGCGGGGCCGGGCGGAGCCGGCGCGGTGCGGTGCGGAGCGGTGTAAAATGGTGCGGGCCGGGGCGGCATGGGGTTGGAAGTTTCGAGCGAAGCGGTACGTGGCAGTGCGTGGCGTGGCGTGGCGTGGCCTGGAGTGGCGAGGAATGATAGGGCGGGACAGGGCATGGCATGACGTATCGGGGCGGGAGGTGTGTGCTATGCGGAGTGGTGCATGCTAGTACAGGGTGGGTTGGGGCGGGGAAGGGCGGGACGAGGCATGGCGGAGCGGCGCAGTGTGGCGTGGGTCGTTACCCTCCTTGGCCAGCGCTGCCCGCTATTCCCTCTCCTGCGCCTCCGAGAACGTCTTCGCCCACGCAGTAGGGTCAAAACAACGGACGAACCCACGTAGACGGAGGGCAAGTCTCAATTGAGTGTGCGAGCGTAAGTCCTTGAGAGACTACAGCTGAAGATTTGTAAACCGACAGGACCTGTATTCGAGCACTTACTGTAACGGATTTTCAACACCAGCTAAATGTCTGGATCGAACGACGCCACCGCCTGGAAGATAATTGTATTGGCCTGCTCCTCCGATCGCTAGTTACCGTGATTGCTTCAATCAATTTCAGGCGGATGTCGAAAAAATTCTTTAACACCGGGCCACGGACCTCGCATGCCCCTTCGTTCCTCATCCTGTCCCCACATCCATCTTCAGGATGGGATGAGGATGTATTTAGCACTTCCTTAGGTTATGTTTAGCCTTCACGATGTAGACTGGCGGTATCGAGAATGCACAAATTCTAGGCTCGAACTGGTCAGCAGAGCAATATAAATTAAAATATAATGCCCACTTCGTCTTCACGGCAACATTGATTTATTATGATCTGGACGATGTCGTATAATGCACATTTCTTAACTTTCTCAACGATAATTATGATTTAATAGTGACTCCGTCAATTGCCTAGGACAGCGCCCTCGTTCCATTCGTTATCCAACCGGTCAATCCGACCACAGAGATAAGATCTTCACTACCTGCGGCGCTTGCACTCTTAGCCAAAATCGATTCTCAATCTCGAATTTCATGCTTTCTTTTGACGAACAATTCTGGGGTTTTAGCGTACGCGCGCATGCGCTAAAAATCCGGAATCGTTCGTCAAAAAGCAGTATATAATACACGTCTAATATTGACCCGACACAAGTTTCAACAACGTTCTGACTCATCCTCATTTTCCGTACACCATTGCCCCGTTCATAGTCGTCTTTGGTAAAGAATTGGTACCGCCATGAACGACTCAGTGTTACCTTGAGGCACATTCCTTGAAGTCCACCGACTCTTAAGCAAGAGATTTCTGAGCCCCTTCTCCGCACCGCACTCCTCACATCCGTCATAACATATACAGGTACTTCTGTAGTGAGACAAGCGGCATGACATGACGTTTTTTATTCGCTATTGACTGATAAAACCGACTGAGGTGGCTCAGGGTATCGAATAATGTCACTGCCGTTTCTTTAACCGTGAGGTCCTAAGGTTCGAGTCTCCAAGGTGGCGAGTTTTTCGACACTAGCTAAATATCTAGGCCGAATTCAGCCGCTGTTTGAAGAATTCTAGTGACCGGCTGCTCCGAGCGGTAGTTTTTCGTGGTTTCTCCGATTAACATCAGAAGAGAACCGGAACAGTGCCCTAAAAAAGGAGCGATGGACTGCGTGAGATCTTTCCTTCCTCTTCCTTGTCCTGTCCTCACCCCTTGCTTACATACATTACGCTACCACACATGTTGAGAGAACATCGGGAGCATGGAGATGGTCCCCGCTGCGGCTGTGTCCCGCTGGTGGGAGTTTTTTGGGTGGGGAAAACCCCGCAACCTGACGTATAGGTCTCGCCATCCAGTGCGTGAAGAACGCTACCACCTCCCATGATAAAAGTATGCACTTCACGAACAGGAATAATAACGTTAGCTGTTAAAGCGCCCGGGAACACAAAATAATCAATCATGTGACTGATAAACTTTGTAATAAAAGCATGTTGAGAAATGAAGGAACCAGGTGCATAGTACAAAGATGTTTCATAACGTCATGCTAATTAGAAAACTTTCTAACTCCATATTCCCTCTTTAATTTTCAGTTTACTTCATGGTAAAATATAATTGTGAAAGAAGTGTAATAAATGAAAGTAAATCACAAAGCGAGCATCTTAAATAACTCAGTTTCCAGTATTGATAAGTTCAACGAGAAAGGAAACTAAAATTTTTCTTCCCGGCCATGTTTATTCTCTTCATTGCAAAACTGTCCATTCTGGAGTTACGACGTATGCTAATTAGTATGACGATAATACGTTCTCTCGCTTTATTTTTTTTAAATCACTTCGATGCGCCGGTTTTACTACGATACGAATACTTTCATTATGACGACCCACGATATCACGTCATTACCTACGACCTTTATGACATACCTATAAAATTGTTAATTCTTCAATTTTTCAAATTTATTTATTTTCTGTTTAAACGCAAATTAATAATATTTGCATAATTTTGCCCCTAAAACAGGATTGTGATATTTTTCTCTCTTGTAAATCGGAATGTGAAACGATACATTGAAGCAGTCTTTTCCTTGCGTCCAGTTCACTCCCATTCCTAGTTTAGTGTTCCAATGCACTCTCCCATATTTTTGGCTTACTATTTTTATGCGATGATCTCCCGACCTATTACATGATCAACTAGTTTACGGATCTTGTCGAAGCCACTCAAATTTTGACATTCTGCTGTCCTACTTTTCTGCAACTCCCACAACGCCGTCAAATAGCGGAGCTACTTCTCTCTTATGCCCTGTAGCGACCCAACTATCCCGATTTTTCTATGCGTTACTTAATCCGGGAAAACAGATAAAATTACATACTAATGTTGTTAATTTGGCAGTGATTTCAATAGAAACAGCGAAATAGTATGCATTTTAACAAATCTGGATCATGCTGGAGTACGCGGAACACCTCGCGTATCGTATTATTGGACTTATTGGACTCCACACATCACACGCTAATTTAAAACAAATCCGATAACCTGCGGCAGTTTTATGAATTTACACGGGCACGAAAGGGAAGATGAGGATTATTTTCAGTTGAAAGCTGTGTTGTTGCATTTGAATTGACTCCTGCATGCCGTATCTCGTAGGTAATTTCATGTCTATCAGCCACTAAAATATACCGAAAGTGGTTCCAACAGTCATGTAATTTACAATGACTGATTAGGCACACTTAAATAATACTATCCTAAATCTTTTCTGATTTACAATTAAATCCCTCTGAAAAACCACCTCTGTTAAACAATCACCTCTCTTAACGACTGAGTTTTCTAGGAATGGACACTGAAACCTGTTACAGACTAGATCCTTAATAGCAATTTTCTTAAATTACTTTCTTCAAGAGAACACTTTCAGGAAAATTGTAAGTACAGTACACAGAATTTTCAGTAGTTAAAATTAAAATTGCCGACATAGTAAAATCATTCGCGCGACATCGGAGGGCAGCGAGATCCGGTAACCAATTAACAATAAATCGTGGCCACTGATATTGTATTACGGCTGCTCGCTCCGTAGTAATTAGTAATATACAAAACAACAACTTTAAATACCATAAGTAATTTATGTTTTTAAATATCGGAAGCTTGAAACGAATATAATATACTGTCTTTTTGTCAATCTATCCTCCTGACGAGTGAGGATAAATCATTGTAGTTGAAGTTTCAGGCTGCAATATTTGTGGTTATTTTTACTTTTATGTTTGTTTACATTATTTCTTTCGTATTATTTTTTATTATTTATTTTCATGATAGTGGTTTGATGACTTTTTCTTGTGCTGTATTTGCAATTTTATTTTTTCAAACAATTTGACATTCTATTTATTAACACAAATTCGGTTTTAGCTTTTATTACAGTCGAAAATATTGGTGAATTAAAGAGATCTAATTACTAGTTTGACTATATTACCAGCTATAAAGCAATTTTCATTTGTATTGTGTATTCATGTTATTTAATATTTGCATTATTTTATTATCATAATGTTTTTCTATTAATTGTATTTCAATTTTTCGATTTGTTCAAGTTCTCGACCTTTAGCCGCCATTCTGAATTTTCTGGTTTTACTCAATCGTTTAGAGCGTACACCGGAATGACAGACTGCATTTCCAGAAGTATGAGTGATATTTTGTCCTTTGTTCTCTTTGTTACAGTAGTTAAATTAGTGTATATTGGATATAAATAGTATATTGAACAGACCTAATGGCCTCACTATTACTATACGATTACTTACGCCCTGGAATTGTATTAAACATGGATAAGTGTGCAGTGGCTGCATCTACTTTGAATTTTCTCACTCGAATTGATACTACAATGACATTGAAAACATTGAGTTCTTTTTTTATCTTCATACGTTTATTTTGACGCAGCTCGTAGGCGAATGAGGGAGCGACTTGTTTGAAAACAGGTCCTCGACCAACGCGCGATTTTTTCTTTTATGCTCTTCCCCTCTCGGATGAAAATAGAGTCAGTCACCCTAACTTACTGGCCCTTCTGAAATTGAATCTCTTTTGTTAGAACTACAAAGGGTTAATGGAAGTCCACATAGTGTACAATGTAACTAGAATTCCAACTTGTGAATTTCTCTTAAAATCTCTCTGAAAGTTAAGGTGTAAAAATCCTCTCCCGCGGATTTCCTTAATAGTATACGAGACACTTCTACCAACTGACGGGCTGAATTTAATCGTCCTTGCTGTAACTGAATCTCTGTATGTCGATGTAGTGCATACTCATCGAGGAAAGCATTATAAGGAAAAGCGAAAAATTTGCAGTCGTGCTGAAGATGACTAATACAATTATTTTTAGTGAAATTTAGTTTTTAGTGAGGCATATGGAAATTTGCTCGATACTGAATTGTTTGAGCATATTTTTCACAAATTACGATATTATTTCCTGTACACTTGGATTTATTTCAATTGTTTACAATGAAGATTTCTCCTTTTTCGATTCAGTTTATTATTTTTTCTCCCCCAGAAAGTAGTAATTGAGAGTGCGACTGTGCAGTTGAATTCCATCTTAATGCACTTCAGCATTGCACCTTAGAAACGAAACACATGCAGGCTTTGACAAGGGACCGTCGCCGCCTTCCTTGCACTTAGCACACAGCCCTCGCGTAGAGCTGCAAACCCTATTATTTGCAAGGCAGGCCGGTCCGTTCACGCCGCACCGCGGACAGATCTATTTTCGTTCTCCACGCACAAGGGCCCGGCCGCGGCCGGCATGTCTATTTGAATGGGACATAAAACAAGCTTGCGGGCGCTCGGCGGGTGCGGCGAGCGATTTGCCTCCATGTGCTCGCGTGCAACTGCGCACGTCAACTTGAAACCCCTCGCGGATACTGTTGCGGTGTTTATTTTCGTCCTGTTTACGCTCTAAATGCCCGCGTCTGTTTCCGGTTATGTCGCTCAGTGTTCGGCGAAATGTAAGATTTGTTGGTGTCATTGATACGCCACGAATTTGCTGTTTAGTGAAATATCTGAAAGATTCGAAAATTCTAACCAGTGAAGTGCGTGCAGTTATTGGATTATTTGGATGAATCTCACCAGAATATTAATCAGACTGCCAGACCTAGTCTGAATGGAACGATTTTTTTAATAGCAAAATAAATCGGTTTCAAATTAATTAATTTTATTTTTATTGGATACACTAAAATAATAAAAATCGAAGAAGTTGCGGTTTTGTGTAGCTTGTAGGTAACCTTTTGTTCTCCTATCCACCTTCTCTTTTATGTTTTCATTTACGTGAGAAAATAGTTTATAGTGAAGTTTCATTTCTAAGAAATTTTCTCTTGTATATCTGTCGACATCTGGATAATTGGCAGTGCCAGACATTAGTAATATTTGTGAATGTGACTAAGTAATAGTATTTATGAGAAGATTACAAGTAAAACGTATTTTTATATAGGTTTCATGATAGATTGCAATTATTGTCCGAAAAACAGGATTAGAAAGAAATGAGGAAAACTAAAAAGAGAAACAAATCCAGATTATAGTTCTTCTCAATTTAGTTTACGATTACAGCACGAAGAACAACAGAAAAGTCCATTGTTCTAGGTTAACGTTATTTGTTGTCATAATTCCGGGTTTACTTTGTAACGGTTGCTTGAGTCTGTGAAGTCCAGGTCTTAGAGAATGCTTCTTTTGAACAATAATTTATGGACGTCCTCAGATCAGGTTGTAGATTCCGTAACTCAACCAACTTAAGTGCCAAGGAGGCAATAGATTTAATAGAGCAGAGTGCATGTTCTCAGGATTGGTAATGTAAGGTCTATAAATATGTCTAATCGTGACAGCGACGTAAGATTGTATTTGAAGTATCTCTTTGTTATAAAACCGGTTAATTTTGAATAATTGAAGTCAAGAAATTCTTACACATTTATTGATGAGACTGTTAAAAATATTATTGTATGACAATTCAATATTTTTTCATTAATAGTTATTTGTGCATCAAGGAGCGTTATAAGGGTTCTAATGATCGAGGGGAGACAAAAAGCCCGAGGACTTTCGCCCTTGTTGATTGATTGATTGATTATTGACTCGTCAACTGCTGAGGTCATTAGTCCCGTAAGTGTAGAGCATTTTTTATCACGGGTGGGAGCGATGATCTTCCTGCGTTGGATTATATGATCCGGCGCCGAACTACACGTCGGCTAACGGGGTTACCCAACCAGATATCTCCCACGGGTATATGTTGCTGTGTGACCGTGGTTGAGAAGACCAGAATACGGGTTAGGCATGTCTTCGTGCTAACCACACGTATCCCTTAACTCATGGTCGCGAGGCTGAGACGCTGCTTGTAGGCAATGGCGCATATGCGTGCTGTGGCGCCAAGTTGCAGACAGACAGATAGACAGACGTACTAGTTACAAAATAGAGACAAATAATATTCCATGATAAAATTAAAGCAAATGCTAAATTTAATCTCAGCACTTAGAAACATTAGAATTTTTTACTTATGCACAATACCGGGCGTATAATGCTAACACGCACAGTTCAGGGGCTGACCGTTCTAAATTAGAATCCAGAATGTAGATTTCTTCACATTTCAAACAACTGAAGGGCTGCCAGGAAAGAGAATGTGACCAACAAAATTTGAAAATATGCGATGTAGGTTGAATAAGGGAATTATACCGATGCTGTCCATCGTAGTGCACTCTTTTTTCTGATACAAGCAATAATTCGCTAGTTATTCATGGATAAACATGGCATTCCCTGGAAATGGGATGTAACATCAGTCAAGACAGCCGACTGTGCAGGTAAAGAATTGAAGTTGCAAGCGTAAAATCAATATAGATAACTGAAAGACGTGGACAAAAAATGTCTCAAAGATCATAGTGAATCCGCTTCCTAACGATGTACACAGAATAAGGGTGTAACAGCGCTAACCTAAATGTGTAGAGTAGTAAAAGGAGGGAATATCACTTTACTAATACTTGATAATTTATTTTGCAGGTCATTACTTGTAAATGTAAATATGGACGTTGATTAAACTCCGTCTGTTCTATCTAAACGCATTACTCCTACACTATGTAAGGAGAAAAAATATTGGAATCTTCACAATACAATCTCGCATTGTCAGTACTAAAATTTATGATTTTTTAAGCCTTTTAATTTTATTCACAAAGTGAGGAATCTTCGCACGGGACCAGCTAATGTTCCACATTGCTTGTTTTGGTCCTTTCGTTCAAAATGCCATACTTTCATGATTTCTGCCTGCGTAATGACTTTCTTTACAACGGGTGCGTATTTTCGGAGGTGGTGGGGGAATGTGATACGTTATGATATTTAGAAATGAAATAATACCTAATAAACGAGACAGTATGGAAAATCAATATAGTGCTCAAAGAAAGGAACTAAATCAGTAGTAATAGCTGCTCATAAAGATCTCGTCGCGACTTCATCTTACAAAATACTCAAACTTCGAAATACAGAAGAAAGCAGCGTATATAAATCTTCTAATTAGAGATGAGTTGCTCAAATACCAGAATATCCTTCGGTATAAAAAATAGTAGACTTCGAAGGTGAGGAATGTGAAAGTAATATCATCGATGTCTTTCAAATCGATAGAATAGAGCACAAGAAATTGCAGAAAGCAATTATGAAATTGTAAAAATCGGTAAGTCCCCGTAATAGACTGTAGAAATCCAGAGCTTCTTAAATACTTCTCAGAAGAAGCAAATCACAAATTATGAAATTTAATAAATCAACAAATAATATCAACAAGTCCCAAGTGTATGTGTGAGAATAACTATTATAACACGGAACAACCGGAAAATAACTGTGTTCATTATGTCATAAAGAGTATTCGCAAATAAATTGTAAATATAAAGAAAAACATTTATGGAAAATGTTCGGTGAATTTTTGCGTGAAATGTGAAATTTGATTTTTGAAAGAAAGCAAGTATATAAATGCAATGAAAGTTTTGGAAAAACTTAATGATATTTGACGTATGAATAAACAACTCTATAGACCGCATTCCATGATTCCTGTATCATCTGGAATAAAAATTTTATTTTATAATTTTATTAAATATCGGGAAATAATCTTATTTTATCGTTAATTTCTCTGGAAATAATGTTATTTTATCGTTACTAAGTCACGTGCGCACACCTGTGCTTTTTAATATCAAGATTAGACTTTCTTGTACTTGTAAAACTTGTGAAAGCATTGTGATCATCCCATATTAATTATTTGACGGCAATTGCTCTGGAGGTTATGCCCTATCCATCTGAAGCACACTCATAGAGTTTTCTGCAGATGTGCAGAGAGGGTATGCTCTTTACGGATGCACTTGCCGGCTGCAGTGGACACTACTAGGTCGTACACTATCTGCTGCGATTCATCTACGCGGATCTGAATGTCGGAATTAGGTGTAGTGACTACCGTTGTCAGAACAATATTCAGTAAACTCTCGATAACACGAATTCTAAGGGACTGAAATAACCTGTGTTCATGTTATAAAAATTCGTGTTACCCGATTTTTATATATATATAAATATATATATATATATATATATATATATATATATATATATACTCATTACTACGTTTCTTTGGCGGAACCCAGATTTTGTTCGTTTTACGACGAATTTCGTGTTAAGCGAGTTCGTGCTAACGAGGGATTACTGTACTAGAATTAGAAAATGCTAAATGACGTGTCGTCTCAAAACTCCTCTCGTATTTACCAGGTTTTTCTAATATCTCATATCAATCACGCTATCTTCAAGGTCATACAATTTAGAAGTTAAAATATCTATAGAGGATATTTTGCGTTAAAACAGCCCTTACATGAGTCGATTGCATTCATGCCATTCCTTTTGATGCGAATACTTTTAAATAATATTTTTCAACGCTCGCAAGAAATTATGTTGACATTAAGATAAAGCCGTATGTCTTCGTCATAAAAACAAACAGGAAAGATGATTTTGCATCGTTGTGGTAATTTGGAGCTTAGGTTCTAACTTTCTGGTACAAAACAAACATTATCCGCATTTTATTTCTACTTACCCTAGAGGCGACTATGCAGCTAGTTTTGGTGGTTGTCACTGATCGGCAGTTCTTAATCGACAGTACATCTGAAACAGAAAATAATGTATATGCTTTAACAAAATGAACGTATTGAACACTGAAACGATCTAGTTAAAATTCTAAATCAAATAATTCGGCAGCAATCAAGGCATCCACCACAGTACAGTATATAAAAAAGACTCATCTGTTGGTAAGTGGCATAATTCAGATCATTTATTGGATTGTTCTGACGGACTGAATGTAGAAAGTTAGGTAAAGTTAAACGGAATGGTCGCCATTGATAATATTTTTTGTCAGTCGCAACTACTTTGGTGATATGCATGCATATATACTCTCAACGTTAAATTCCTTAACATCTTTTGAAAAATGGTCAATATCTCATCAGTAATCACACCTCACAGGATGTGAAGAACAAGATAATGAGAGACAACAAATGTTTCAATGAAAAGTCGTTTCGCAGGATGACAAAAACAAAAAAGGTTGACACGGCGATATGCGTGGTGGTATACTTCTACAGACGTTCTCTTCAAGACCTCAATATTTGTGAGCAAGAGCATGATCATTGAAAGGTTGCTATTTCCTGAGATGCAAGCTCATTTTAGAAGACATGAGTTAAACGAAAACTTAGGCGCCGGCACTTCAGTCAAAGCTGCGGGTAATTCTATGACAACAGGACATCAAAAACAACGGGCTGATGTCTTTGCCGGCACTGGAACTGACGGCTTGGAACGTAGAGAAAAATCATGAGACTCCGGAGCTCTCGAGGAAAATACGTTCCCAGTCTTCATTTCAGTTTTTTTTTATGTTATCTGACAATGGCCGCCAGAGTTGCGGTCGGCTGCCGAGAATAAGCGAGGAAGGACAATCACGCCTTGAGGACCTTTCCTTTCCTGGGCGAACACAATGATGTTTTGCAGGGGTGTATGATAAAGGATTAGGATGATGAATTATTATGGATAGGATATGTGGCCGTTTAGATATGATATGTGGCGGTAGGAGAAGGCAATTATTCTACAACATTGTGAAAACACCGAATCCCTACGTGTGAGTTCAGCCCGCAGGGTTTCGCTCCGCGAACTTCCGTGCTGCTACTTGTTCCCGCGTTACAATGTTCACTTTAGGTTACATTGTTCACTTTATAAATATAATTGCATATAGTATTCTGAAATAGGACATGCGCAAAATAAAACCAGATAATTGCTTCAAAATGTTACCATGCAATGTTATAAAGATAAAAAAACAAGTCGTTCAAAAATCCTAGAGGAACAGGTAGAAAAAAGTAGTTGTTTTCTTGTCAGTGACCCTTGGCACGAAGCACAAGGCATCGGGAAGTAAAACAGATGACACGCAAAACGCAATGTCTGAAGTTTAGAAATATTTTGAAACGATAATAAATGACGCTGGCTTTTTGTTACTTATAGAATTTCATTCATGCAAGAATCGTCTTTCCTTAATTTCCATTCGTAATATTTTGAAATACAATCGTAAAAGAAGGTATTGCTTCAGTGTTCTTTCAAAACTTATTTCCACCATTCGCTTTCGCAAGCGTGTTATCGCCCGGCATTTTCTTCAATTTTTCATCGCGCCTTTTCCACATGAAACATTACAAATTGAAAAAAACAACAACTTACTTTTCATGTAGAATTTTGTAACTATAATATTGACGACTTGTTTTTGATGGTTTTAACAGTGCGAAATAAAATGTTGAAGCAATTGGGAGTGTTGAATTCTGCGGATGTCCCTTGTGAGATTTTAGTTGAAAAATAGAAAGCGAACTAAAGCGCTGGCTACTGCACCACGAATCCACGTATCCACCCAGAGAGCGTCCGGGAAGGTCGTCGCGACATGAGAGGAAGACAAACAATAACAATAAGACGAACAAGAAGAAGAAAATTGAACGACTAACAAATTCAAACCGATCTCACGATAGAGGCAAACAAACCGGATATTGTTATTCGGGATTTGGATAAAAAGAGTACCAATTGTGGATATTGTGTGCCGCTCGATCATAATGTCGAAAACAAGGAGGCTGATGTTTCTTAACATGAAATGTGAGAAACAAAAACATGTTAAAGAAATCTTGGAAAGACAAAACACTCCATGGACAATGATGGTTGCTCAAGATCAGGCGTTGAGAACATGATATTGGTGATATGACATGATAACATGGCATGATAAAGTAGTTCTCAAAATTTCCCAGGATAATAAATACCGCATTTGCCAGTAATAAGTAGAAACCATTGATCATATTGTCTCAGCTTGTCCAATTCTAGCAAAGATCGAACACTTGGAATACCACGATAGTGTGTGTAGTTAACTTCAGAAGCAGATGTGTGATGCCCTTAAAGTTCCAAACACATGTTCTGAGTGTTACAAACACTCACCAAAACCGGTGACTTCTGTTGGACTGTGGACTGTATATTGTACGAAGAACAAATTCAAACTGATCGCACGATAGCGGCAAACAAACAGGATATTGTTATACGGGATTTGGGAAAAAATCGTGTCTACTTATAGATGTTGCTGTGCCGTGCGATCAAAATGTCGTAAACAAGGCGGCAGAGAAACGTCGTGAATGAGTTTGGAAATCGAGATCAGCCGAATGTGGGGCGTAAAAGCACAGGTCGTACCGATAGTTATCTAGAACTTTGGGATCTGTTCCGCAAAATTTGTGTAAGGACTTGTCTTAACTTCCAGGTCATTCAAAAGACTAAGAAGAGCAAAAAATTGCTTAATTTGGAACAGCTCACAGTCTGCGCCAAGTATTGTGGAGGCACCGATAGTCTCTAGATGTGCTCCCTAGGTTGCTGGTTGCAACGTGGAGGAGATTTTATATTCAGCCAACTTATAACATCTTTAGTCGTGATATAGAGGAAAAATAATAAAAGCCGGCCTTATTACGAAAACAGGAATCTCTTTCTATGGTTACCTGCAAATCATGGAATCCAACAGATTCTCAGGAAGATTGTTCAACTACATTAGAAAATTAAAAATGGATAATACTTGGGCCAAAGAAACAGAAAAAGACATACTAGAACTAAATAAAATACCATAAGATATTCAGAACCGTTAACCCCTGAGACACAAATTAGTCAAGTCAAAAGATTTTCTAGAGTAACCTAAAAAGAAGACTGGAGCCACCTGGACAGAAGAGGGAAAAGAAAATCATCGGGAGAGGATGAAAGAATTTTGGAGGAGGAAGAAATTGGAAGGAAAGCGGGAAGGAAGGAAGAACCAGTTAAAATAAACGTGGCCCACAGTGGCCTATTCGAAAAATAATATAGTAATGAGGCCGGCCCCGTGGCGCAGACAGTTGCGGCAGCCGTCGTCCGTGCCGAGGAGGCTGCACCTCATAATTCCCACTTCAAGGAATAACAACCTTGTCGTACCGAGGGATACAGCTGTAAAGCTGATCCTAAAAATTACGCACATTAATCGTGTAGCGTAGTCACAAATGGTCGATACGCCATTAATAATAATAGTAATAATAATAATAATAATAATAATAATAATAATAATAATAATAATAATAATAAAGGCACTGACAGTCCCTAGATCTACTCTTTAGGTAGCTGGTTGCAACCCGGAGTAGATTTTATATTCAGCCGACACAAAACATCTTTAGTCGTGATTTAGAGGAATAATAATAATAATAATAATAATAATAATGATAACAATAGTGACTATTTATGTGGCAACTTCGGGACGCCAGGCCCGTTCTTCAATCTAACCACGTATCACAAAATGTATGGATAAAAAATAAATACATAAAAATTTGTTGTGATATAACAATAATACGTATTATCATAATCTGAAAATGGCATGCCTAGACATGTCTCACGCCTGGGCTCACAAGGTTGAAAATAAAATTCCAGCCTCTCGTTCAGCACTGGCGTCGTGGCCATCGGGCGCACGCGCCGCCTACGCAGCGAACGCGGCCGACGGCGCCCGAGCCACGCAGTCACACGCAACTCCGCGCCGCGCCGCCGTTGCGCGCTTGAGGCAGGCTTGACGCGTCGCGTTGCTAGGCGACGCTGCCACGCGGCCTACCCATCCCCTGCCCCCGCCCCGAAATTTGTGCGATTAACGCGACAGAGTGTGCGCACCGGGACGGCACGGCGAACCGGCTCGGCCACTTGTTGCGCCCGCCACGTGCGGGCCGCATGCCAAGGGCAGGCGCCAGGCGATGCGAGACCGATGGGCTGGGCTAGCGGCTGGATACTTCAAGGAGGATTTGGAAAGGTCTAAAATAAAAGTAGTGGGACGATAAAATCTGATTCTGTATTTTAATATTTTTTCTGAAATTATTTTAATAACTAGTGGGTGGATTTTTATGATACAAAATGATCAATAAAATGCCCTTAAAATGTTGTAAAAATGCCCTAAAAGCAACGAAAAATGACGTAAAAATGTGATCATAACCAGTTCAGATGAACAACTCAAGCTGGTGGATACGTTACTGATGTAATCGAGGATACTTCCTTCTGTTCAAGTGAAATCAGCCTCCAAACGTTTGGTTTAGACTGTTCTTTACCAGGAAATCTGTCTTTAACCAACCCGAAATCGGCTGAACCGATGCTGATAGATGTCATACGAACCTTAGATTATATACTCACAACGGCTGACGTACAATTTCTTTGCGAAGAAATCGAAAAGGCTTCAAGGAATTCTGTGGACAACATTTAATTTAATTTCTTCTCTTAATTTCTTCTCGTAAATATTATTTGAAGCAAGTACCATTAAAATTATATTAAAATCGATTAAATCAGCGAAAATGCATTAAAAATGGCGGAGAAATATAAAAAAATGACTTATTAATCGAAATCGACAAAAAAGTAAAAAATGACACATAAAATGGGTCATTTCCTTTTGTCATAACATAAAATGAATTTTTATACTAAACGGCATTGTTCTAAAGTGAAAAGAAAAATTCCATTAAAATCCGCCCCTATTAATAGCATATAAGAATACAATTAAAAATATTAGGCAAATGCCCTCTCTCTTTCAGCAAAAATCGCATATAGCCTAATTAAACTAGGGGCCTACAGCTACAAAAATGCTGCTGAACAAAACCACAAAATGTTTTTCCAAAAAGTAGCGTGAACATGAACAACGAAAAGGGTATCGTATAACACTGCAATAAGTTATATATTTTAGCAAAAATTTTCTTTACGAATTCTGCAATAACATAGTATACAGTACAGCAGTTCTTTACATTCCAAAATCATCCAAAAACTTTTTGTTCCATAACGCAACATGTGAATAGCAAATATTTAATGGCAGGTGTCCGCCTCCTTGGAGGATTGCTGTCACATGACGTCAGCTGTCTCGGAAGCAGTGACGCACTGATTTTGGGAATTCTGTCAGTATAAGCTGTATTAGAATAGGCTAGAGAACAATCAGAAATTTGCATTTTGCAGTCAAAATCGAAACTGTTTCAATGTTCATGGTCTTTTCTCTGTTTACTGGGTAACTAACTAACCCACAGACACACTCGCATGGCCTAAGGCTGTACAGTTTTATTTTAATTTCTGCGCGCATTGGAAATGACTAACATAGATTGCGAGAATATAATATTATAGATAATTAAATTGTACAAAACGACAATTTGCGGAAATCAATAGAAATTGAAATGAATTTGTCATATGAATAAGTTTTATATTTAGTGCCTAGAACACCTTTAATTGCATTTAACGTTGACTTCGTCCCTTCGTCAGTTTCTATTCGTGCTCAATACGCTGCGGAAAGTACTACGAAACACTGTATGAAGATACTAACTCTTTCTACTGCAATAGGTTATTAGGGCCGTAAAATGTAACTAAAGTTTATACTTTTCATTTTTGTTGCTGTCACGGGAAGTACCATGTTAGTGAGTGACACGTATCAGAGGTGACATACGAAAGTTTAGAAAGGGAAAAGGACGTGCCAGCTGGCCGTGCCGAAAACGGTCCTGAGGCGTATAATGATTGATGACTGCGCTAAAGCACAATTGACAGTGAGGGCCTGACACGACTTACCGACAATAATCTTCGCGCACCGTGAATTTCACATAGATTGAAAAGAATTCTGCCATACGCACGCAGGGGAATCAAAGAATTTAGCTACTGAACTGCTAGTCTTTCCCATTGACTATTTATACATATGTATGGCATCAGGTTCACATAAGACTTTATTTTTGACAAGTACGAAGATTGTAAATTATCAATCGTATGTTTTAACAGTGATCTGGAAATTATTGGTAAATCCACGACACTCAGAACGACGAGTTGAGTTTATCGGAAATTTTCTTATAGGGAGTGATATTAAACAATTATTTCATGAGTGAAAACAATGGATCGTTAAAAATGTTCATGACATTAATAATTCAGTATCTATTAATTCAGTATCTATATTCTACAATACTAAAGTAACAAGCATGTTAGAAACGTCTTGGTGGCCACAATGAGTTGGTCAAACTCTGTGATAAAAGCAAGTGAATAATTCTTATGTGATTTTTAAAAAAAAAACTTCTGTTATGTTTTTCGTAACCACGTTCTCTAATCATTTATTGGCGTCGTGGAGTAATCTCGTTTAAGCTAGTCAGTCATCGTTGGTCGTATTCAGTCACTGCCTTTCATCCCTTCGGACAGAAGCTCATTGACACAGAATTTCTTGAATCGTCTTGATTCCTATTTCACGAAAGGAATAGTCGTTAAATTTTTGCTGTTATAAAATTGATAACCATGTATGCAAAGCTAATCAAAGACATTGTGAGAAAATGTTAAGAAATTTCTGAAGTAAATATTGCCGAAAACGAGAGAAGTAGCGCATTTACATTAGTAGAAAATATTATTTATTAAACCCGTTAGTGTGAGCACCACACTGAAAGTTTACTTACTCGAAAAATAAAACGACTTTTTTGCCTAAGAAATCCCTTCCTTTTCATTGCAATTAGGATACTCTGAAGAACATAGAGGATTGAACTCAATGAAAGGGACAGAAACATCATACAAAGACCTCCTGTTTTTTCATTAATTTTTAAACAGTAAAATTCTATAATTCTACTGGTCTCCCTTTTCTGGAACTATCTCAAATCGTTTTTTTCAGTTGAAAACTGACAGCTCACGACGAATGTTCAAATTCGAGAAATGAACTTAATTCCGCTAAAACAAGACAACATTTTCAAGGAAATCGAATATTATAATGAAAAAGTAGGAAAAACTGAGTATGTGATATACGTTAGAAAGAAAAAAACAAATAATTTACTCAGTATTGTTGTCGTCCTATTTTAATACAGCCTAACACAAAGAAACACTTATTGACAGAACACCCGAATATATCTCGGCAAGATGGTAGAAAATAAAAGAGCAAGCCAATCATCGGTCACAGTCACGATTCAATTAGATCGTTCCAAAGATTACACTAATTTAATTTATAAGCATCCTATTATATCAACAGCTATCGTCAGATATTAGTAAATGAAAATGAAGGGGTTTGGACTCGCTTCGAAATTGATTTAACGAGTATTGCTTACTTCGTGAGTTTGCGATTGACTCCCAAAACATTTCCGAGAGATACCTATTAATGCGAGTGAGTAAGGAGAAGTCGCCAAGTGGAGGCTTGCATTAATTACTAATACTAAATTGAGCTCCTTAATTATTTCAATATCTGTTCACTAGACATGTAGAACATTTTTGATAGACAGTGATATGTAGGTTTGAGCGCCACACCGAAACAAACTTTGTTCCCTTGACGAAATAATTAGGATTAATACACAAATATAATCATATTCAGCAAACGTGTCTTCGGCGGCATCAAATATTACCACTCCCTAAATGTACAAACTTTTATGCTGGTATAAAAAATAGTTGCACGCGAGACTTGTTCTAGATCTTGTTGGTGAAGCCTCTTCATCAACAGTCACTATCACTTCCGGAAATCTACCTGATTCAGCAAGATTTCTGAAGTGAAGTTATAATGTGATTTTCACTGGAATAACACTGTATTACGGAAAGAGAAAAGCATCATAGCAGATATTTGCTTACCTGCTGACGTTATCTCGTGCAAAATGTATTACGGAACACTAGACAATGCGGCTGACCTACTCGACACTCCGCCTGTAAATGCGACGGAGAGCTTAGGAGCTAGCTAATTCTTCGTTGGCTGTGCGCAGCAGCAGCGGCGCAGGGACGGCGTGGGCGGCCAGGGGCTGATGGGGGCGGTAGGGGGTGGCAAGGAGCGACGAGCGCGCCCGATGGGAGACGAGGTACCTTGTCGCCTTCGGCGGAATGGGGCGCAACCGCGGACACGACACTACACATTCAAAATGGCGGCGCTGTGGGATTTCTCTCCTGTCAAAATGGCTAGAACCAAATAGTTTGCTTTAGAACCAAATTTTTGCTTGGGAAACGTACTGTCAGAAAATTTCCCTACGATTGCTTTGACATTATAAAGTTAATATTGTTATTAATTTCGACTTTATTGTACTTTTCCATTCATTTCGAAAATTCTTAACTGATACTGCACAGTTAGCACGTTTGAGATTTGTTTCTCCACATTTATATCTTTTGGGCGTATTTGATTGGCTTGGAGTAGGTCTAAAAACCATGCCTCATATTCAAAATACAGTGGCATTGTGAAAATGTTTCATTTCAAATAATTTCTTTACATACAGAATCTTGTCTTCATCATCCGCCTTCACGGATTTGGCATATTACCTGTACGACACTGCTTCTATCTCTTTCCCGATCTTCCAATATCTCTTTTTCCTCTCGGTTTACACATCAGACCTTATTCTGGAGCCCTGTCTTGCGGCATTTCTTATATATTCGAGCCGTCGTTGTTATATTACGGAATCTTCTAATATTCCTATTCTAAAACTTAAAGGCCGACTCGCTAAATCATGAAATATGCACTACTGCTTTCTGACGAAATAGTACACGAACGAATGAAACAATACAATGCAATCGTCCCTGCTCATTCAATTGAACTTTCATGTGAGCCAATATGACACTGACATGTCGTACATTATGTACTGTTTCTAAAAAGACTTGGAACTAAATAATTATATGTCCTCGTATCAAAAGTATAGTGTTCTCTGGAAATTACAGCGATAACTTTCAACCGTTTCTCACAGGATATAACAAGCAACATTGTAAATGAATGAGATAGCAGGATGTCTAGGGACACATATAACTAACTTATTTGATAAAAAACTTGCTTTCGGGAAGGCAACGTAAATTGAAACTATTTTTTTCGTTATATCAAGAAATATCTGTCTGCAATTCAGTAACACTTTGAAGAAGGGTATGCATACTCGTAACAAAAATGTCGTTATTTCGTCCAATTATGAGAATATTATTTTCTATTTCATTTCGTTTCTACACGGAAATGTTCTTTTCGTATTGGTATGAGTGGGAATAAATAAAATAGAAAATAATGTTTTTTTATGATTCCTTTTCCATCTTAACGAAAAAAAAAGCGAATCGTTTCGAGAGGTCACAGAAATTGAAATCTCTTTCATTTCCTTTTATAACGCAACTAAATACTGCAATACCACTGCTAATTTTTAACACATATTATTTTGTTCCACGTCTTCGCCTTAAAAAGTTCTGGTGCCCGTGCCGAGCCTATTCTGCGAAGTTGTTGCAGAGAAGAGGAGTCTTCAAAACACAAAGGACCAACCAAGTGCAGGTCAAAAAGTGCATCTCGTTGGTAGCAATGATGATTGACGTGAATATTTGCTCCATCGAACAAACATTTTCGTTATTAAATCAGAGGCAGTATCCTGAACATCAAAAAAATCGGTTTAATGAACTACTTTGATCATTACAAATACTCAATTTAGAATCAGAGCTAACCACAAATTCTGCTTGCTTCTCATGATGGTTAATTCGATGCCAAAGCTGGATGAGTCATACTGACGCGTTCGAATACATGATCAACATTCTTTTGAATTTCGTTGTATTAAACTCAAGTCTTTTACTGAATCAGCTCACATTGTTTACAAGAATATCGGATAGAATTGGTAATTCCGATGAGAAATATGTAAACGATTTTACACTGTTGTTTCTATATATAGTTATACTTTTGATGCAGTGAATACTTATCAGATAGTGGATTACGCGACATAACTGTCCAGCAGAATGATCAGTACGAACAAATGTACTGTAATCCTTAGTTCGTAGCGCAATGATATTTCGTTAGAAAGAAATAGTTATAAAACGTGACATAAGTGATACGGAAATTATGTCGACTCGCACAGATCCACACTAATTCACTCTACAAATAGACACATCACAAACGCGCAGTAGCAGTGTTGGAAGTCCTTACCAAGCGAAGTGAAGAACAGGTAATGCACATACGGGATCTCATTAGCAGCACAACCACACGGACGTCTCACTACACTGACAGACGAATCGGCTATGGCCGTCACCGTCCTGTCCCGAGTCCATGGGAAAGTGGACTGCGCCGGATTTCGGGGGTGGTGTGGCTACCGGACTCACCCGAGGGCGAGCGATCAATCTCGACCACTCTGATAGGTTGAGATTGCGCAATACAGAATCATGGTCGCGTTCAAAATGGCGGATGAGATTTACGTCTTCCTTGTCACAAAATGTCGGAAACGGTTGCGGCGACTACAACGAGAATAATTTACAACTTGGGAATTCGCAGAAATGTGAGAAAATGAAAGTTGTGCTAATTGATAATCATTATAGAAATATTTTTAAAACTTTTTCCACTTTGAGTGACGGTACTCTAAACATACTACACAAACCCATTTGTTTTGCCAGAATATCTAACTTCCAAATCCAACGCGAGGAATTATATACAGCGGAAAACATAGCGCATCGAACTCTATAAAATACAAATTGACGCAGGTAAAATTGAAATCGTACGGTGTGCAAACATAAATAACATACTCCTGAACGCAAATAATGAAATCCAAAACGAATTTATATTCTGTCTGTAGGGTTTATGCAGCCGAAGATAATTTCATCCAGTTTCTAACAGTTTCCATTCCAGCTTATTTAAGTGCAAGCGTTTTTTAACGGCATATGTGCTTGCTATGTAAAAAATAAAAATTAACTTTCCTCAAAAAGATAGCATAATATCAACATGTTTGTTCAGTTCAATTTATTTATTTATTTTATTTATTTACGTCAAAAACAGTTAAAAACTGCGTGTGACGAGCTATGGGGAGAAGTGAATTTTGTGCACGTTTTCATAATTCTGTGGTCTCTATCCTAAACCATATTCTAGTCGAATTTTGAATACAGAAAAGAGAGTTTTTTTTCGAGTTTTGTTGACAAAATATTCGCTCCTATATAATAAAATATATTTTCAAAGGTAAATTAGCTATAAATTCCTGCCCTGAACCCTCATGTTCTTCATGAAAGAATAATGCTTTTTGACGCGATAATATGAAAAACGATAATTTGAATAACTATATTTCCCACTGAAATTCAGAAGACGTGCACAAATAATGAAGTTACATTTATATCCAGAAGCAAAACAAGGGACCATCTCAACATTTGCTCAAGGATCATGGAAACTGGACGAAAAACCTGATCGAGATGGGGGCCATCAACCCAGAAACTGTGGTACAATACTTGTTACAGGTTCTTTAGAATTATACAGTCCAAATGATAAATAATTACATTAACTATCATTGTTAAAATTAATTCTACATTCCTTTTTGATGCTCGGTTAGTCTCGAATTGTATAGAAACAGTTATGCAGCAGAAAAGATTTTACTTGGGACTTAAACTTCTCTATTGAATTTAATCGTTTAATGTCTTCTGGCAAAGTGTTGTAGAGTAATGTACATGAATTGTATGTGAATTTTTGTAGTGAGCTGTTGATACTGCCACCTGGTGAATATGATTACTACGTCGTGTGTTATACTTATAGACATCGGCGTTTGCTGAAAATATATTCCCGCCCTTAAGTAAGTCATTTTTGACAAAAACTACTGATTCGTAAATCAGGAGACAAGGTAATGGTAAAATTCCTAGATTAATAAAGAGTGACTTACAAGAATCACGTGGGTTGGATTTGCTTATTATTCGTACAATTCTTTTTTGTAATCTGAAAGTCTGTGAGCTATAAGATGTGCTTCCCCAAAATATTATGCCATATCTCAGGCGGGAGTGAACATTGGCAAAATATACACAACGAGCTGTATGAAGGCTGACGGAATTTGAAAGAATTCTGAACGCGTAGCATAATGAACTTAATTTTGTGTTCAATTCATTTAAGTGGGCATTCCATTTGAGGTTTGACTGAATTGATAGACCTAAAAATTTTGTTACATTAACATCAGTCAATGGCACACCGTTCATTTTCAATGGAGTACAGAATTTTTTATTTGATATGGAAAACTGCATTGAAACTGTTTTATTTTCATTTACTTTTAATTTGTTATTACGGAACCAATTTGAAACGTCTGATATTGTACTATTTACGGTTTCTTTGTTGCAAAGAATATTTGTATCATCCGCAAAGAGAACTGTTCTTCCGTTTCGAATCGCTAAGGGCATGTCATTTACGTATAATAGGAAGAGAATAGGGCCTAAAATTAAACCTTGCGGGACACCACGTGCAATTGGCAAAGAACCGGAAAGGTGTGTACATAAAGTTCCATCATTCCAGTAAGGTATTTCTACTCTCTGAGATCGTTGTTTAAGGTACGAACATAGCCAATCTAGAGCAATACCACGGATTCCATATGAAGGTAATTTTGAAAGTAAAATGTTATGATCAATGACGTCAAAAGCTTTTGAAAGATCTAAAAATATTCCAATAGTTGCTTCGTTTTGATCCAATGATGAAGCAACATCCTTAAGAAAAGAAAAAATGGCTGTTTCCGTAGATTTTGATTTCCGGAATCCATGTTGGCAATTTGAAAACGCGTCGTGTTTATTGAGAAAGGTTTCCATTCGCACATAAAAAAGTCTCTCTAATATTTTTGAAAAAACTGACAGAAGAGAAATTGGCCGATAATTTTGAATTTCATTTTTGTTGCCTTTTTTGAAGAGCGGCTTAATCTTAGCTGTTTTAAAAATATCTGGAAAAATTCCGGTGCATAAGGATGCATTAAATATGTGAGTTAACGGGTGTATAATGGCTGGCGCGCACGTCTTTAACAAACAATCCGGAAATTCATCTAAACCGGCCGAATATTTATTTTTTAATTTACCGATTATTTTGAGAATTTCATAGGAAGAGGTTTCGGAAACGAACATAGTGTCTAAGATTTTAGGGAAACGTCAGATGTTGAATTTTGTGGCTGAAAACCCTTAGTGAGATCGACAGCAATTCTCGAAAAGTATTGGTTAAAGAGACTAGCCACTGTTGCCGGATCGTTCACATCTCTATCGTTATCTTTTAAAACAACATTCTCTACAAGGTTTCTAGTTGGTTTGGTCGCATTTTTTACTATATCCCACATTGATTTTGTTTTGTTATTTGAGTTCAAAATATCCTGATCGTGTTTCATGATTTTAGCCTGCCTAATGACTTTTCTTAACAATGATTTGTATTTTTTAAAGTACAGGAGGAAATCTTGAGATACGTTATGGTGCTTGGAAATGAAAGAAAGAACTCGTTTGTTTTTACAAAATTACAGTTTTTACAGTTTTACAAATACAGTACAAATTACAGTTTTTACAAAATTACAGTTCAAAATGTCAGATGAGTTAATAAAATGAAGGAATCTGCACACAATCATGGCAGTATAACTCACGTTCAAAAATCTGTAAATAATCAAAGATGAAATGCACGTTTAGGGAAAAAACGGTCACCAAGTGAGCGTGGTAAAACCGTCGCTATGAAATACAACCTTATTCTATTGAAAATTAAATTTTACTGTAACTAAAAAATACAATTGTGTGGAATTAGATATTTATGTTAGAATCTCATCAATAAATTTTGAGGCCGCTATAAGATATTTTTAATATGACATGAATTTTAGTGAATGGAATGTGGAAAGTACCGATTACAGTAATACTTGAACATTGCGGATTTTTAAGGGTCCAATATTTTTTTTCGTGTTAGACACGATTCTGCATTACGCAATGTAATACTGTAGAATTTATGTTTGACAGGACCGCGTTTTATGTTCTCATTAGACAAATTTCCGCATTATGTACCTTCTGCATTGGGCAAGTTTTACTGTGCATAACAAGCGTATCCAATTTGCAAGACCCCAAGGGTCAAAATTAAATCCTTTAATACGGTTGCGGGCCCTGTTTTCATTGCTGGGGCAATCCACACCTGACTTCCGCGTATTGAGCCCGGCTTTTGCCCGGGAGCTCTGAAACAGGGGAGAGTGGGGCTGGAACCATGCGTGATGTGAGGTCTTACCATGCATAAGGCAGTGAAATATATTGCGATGATTTTGAATTTCTGAATGCGCTAGAAAAAAATCCTAAACTTAACCTATTTTTACATTAAACGGAGTGTTGACCTCACCAGGGCTCGTATCCGTTTTTAAGCTTCCACTGAAAAATTTAAATCTATTTTTCGTCACAGGCTCAATAACTCACGTAATTTGATTTTCAGTGACCTTCCATCTTACAAGTAGAACCAAGAAAATATCCTCCTTTGATTTCTGAGACAGACCGTCAGTAGTAATGTTGAATCCAATATTATCACTAACGCCTATGATAATGTTTTGGACAAAATTAAATTACCTTCCAAAGAAAAATTCAATGGATATTTCTTTCGTTTCTTTATCTGTTTGGTTATTCCTTGCTCTGCTTGAGTACTTTTTTTTTTAATTCTGGCCCTCAAGAAAATGTGCGCAGATAAATTTCTTTCCCCACACGTCATATACAGTTTTTTACTGTTTTTTGACAAATAAATAAATAAAAGTACTTCTCGCTTCACAGCCCTATCTTCCACTAAACGGTTTTTTAATATCATTTGTTTTTCGATATGCTGGTTGAGACGAAAGTGGATACAACAATCGATTTCATCCATTTAAGTTTTTTTTATTATACCCGAATATTTTAAAATGTATCTATGTGTTTTTTAATGCCCCTTTTATTTCTCTCAGGTAAGACTTGTTCTTCGTACTTATAGATTTTAAAAATATTTCATACCATTGGTTTTTGTTTGCATCATATTTCTTAGTTTTTCCCTTGATTAATTCTATTTAATTTTTTTAATTTTATAATGTTATTTTAAATTTTGTATTTAAAAAAGAAACACATGTAATTATTATAAAAATCTATATTACAGTACACCTGAAGATGCAGCCAATTGAGTCACGAAACGTGGTTTATACACAAGATAATTCACATATGTATATTAAAAAATAATTGTTTTGAATGTCTTTAATATAAGAAGGATAGCATTGTAAGAAAAATATTAAATTAGAAGACAATCATTTTTGGTCTCCTCTGTTTAATAAGCATATCTTCCTTCTTTTCGAGGTGTGTCTGTATGGTTTTGTTCCAGTATTTTAGAATTGCCCAAATTTTCCAACATTATTATAAACATTATAACTTACATAAATAGAACTTCTATTTTGCAAATAAAATCTAGTGCGGGAGTGTGACTGTCAACATCGCGATGAAAAAACTGTGATGAAAAATTGATGCCGTCTTATTCAATGTCACATGGTTTGGCCTTATACAATCCTACGCGTACATCTATCAAATCCGCGAGAAAATTAACGTCAATTTTTAAACAAATATTAGCTTATATAAATATAATCTGTTAATGGCAATTTCAGTTCTACTAAGCCACTTAAGTCAGATTATCGTGGGTTTCAGGCGTAATTTATTTAACGCTAGGTTTTTCTACCATTTCAATTTATGATGAATTTTTTGTGAAGTGGATTAATTAAATACTAATTAACAGACATTTACACTAATCGATATTATTCTTTTTTTTTTTTGTGTGTCTTATTTTGTATGATAATGGGACAGTCGGGTGATAAGACGTCCTGCTTTAGCCGGGACAGTCACATTTTGATCATACTTGTACCGCGTCTCAAGCATACCTTTTCCAAGTCATCATACTTGTAAATCCTGGTTTTTGAGAAAAAAAGAGTCAAAATATCTGAAACAACATTATCACGTACGAAGGTAATACTATGAGGTAACAATATTATATTATTCAATGCAATGGTAGGAATAGAAATGTACTATATGCGATTCAAGATAATTTAAATTTTCTTCGAAATGCTAATTCAAAAGAGATTCTTAGGACCGATACTAACGAGTAAGAGAAACTGAGAAGAAAAAACAAATCATGTCATTAGGCATATTTTGAATTAAACGTAACCGTCTCCCCATAACAGACTCGGCGTGGCGAAGGCCACCTTCTCCCGAACGTAACGGTTGCGAGGCCTGGTAAAGGAAATATTCTCCATTTAATTTAAAATCACATGACAGAAAATCTAATTTTATACTCAAACAACTATGAAAATACTAACATAGGATACATCATTGTATTCCTCTTTTCATGATCTATCCATTGCTGATAATAATATATGGTTCCATTAAAAAATTTAAAGATGAGTAAATTTCTCGAATACTAAAAATATATCAAAACATATCTTTAAGGCATATTACTTATTCCACGATTCCGCATTGCTGAGCGAAAACTGCTCTTCCGTATCATGAATCGTTTAGAAGTTATAGGGGTGGTCGGAATGTCTCGACAGAAGGTATCCAATTGTTTGTTACCAGGGCTCGGCAATAAGAGTTTTCGTGCCGGAAATTCTTCATTTCTCATCTTACGAAGTACCTTCGTAAGGGCGAGAAAATAAAAAGGACATTTGATTTTTCCAGTTATACGAAACCCACATTGGAATATGTAAATTCCGTTTGCATTAATAGGGTAAAGTCCCCTAATGTAGAATACGTTCCTAATGTGAAATACCGACGTATCGGACCTGTACTGAGTTGATGTTTCGAGACAAAATTTGAGAATTACTTTGAACAAGTCCTTGATGGAGGTTAGATAAACTTTTTTTTGAGTTGAAGCTCTTGGGTGAAGTGGCAGAGTGGGTTTTTCTCAGAGCATCAACAACAATACTGAAGTAGTAAACAAAAGAATTGTTGGTGCAAGTGAGCTGTGAATATTAGAATTATTATCTATACAGTATGTGTTACTTGTGTATTTAAGGAAATATCACAGAATATATAAAGAACATTGATGCATATTTTGACCGCGAAACACCTTGAAAGCAGTAAGGCCGCTATGTACGTAATGTAGAATATGAGCATTGTCCAAAAGAAGACTCAGATTAGACTCAGTGCCAGAAGTGAAAGAACCGGGCTTATGTCCCATACGCAGGTAATAGAAAAAACAATTTCGTCTGCAGGAATAGACAGTAATAATAAACCTAATAAATATTTTTGCGTCAATAAACACTGTTCTAGACATTAATGAATTTATTATTTTGCTAAAAAGAAAAAGCATCCACTATTCCACTTTAGGTACAGGGTACGCCTAATGTGAAAGACCTTTTTTATTTACGAAATATCGTAAATTTCTAATAGATTTAGGTGAATAATGTAATAGAATATTTAAGTGAACGATAAGGAGATAGAAATTAATGATATCGAAAACCTAGGACTGGCTAAACTATATGCATGTGAAAACACATTGTTAACATTAGTTTGGAAAAGATAATTTAGCATCATTACGAATGGATTGAAAGTCTTCCGGGCAAATGTTACTTTCCCCAAATAGTTCCGCATGGAAGTAATGCATCGCTCCTGCTAAGGCAGTGAATATTTACCTCAAACTATAGGAGGGCACACTGATGGAAATCTTGTACACAGAAACATCAGCGAATTTAATTGTTACAGGCAGGTTTCTTTCCCTAAAAAAGGACTTTATAATAAGGTTTCATCAACCTCAGTAACGATGATTTAGTTATTGAAATAAAAACGAAATCGGTTATTACAGATACATGTGTCGATTATCATTGCCATCTACATTATATTCAACAGCTAAAAATAATCAGAACAACACAATTCAAAGCACCAAGTTTCACTAACCCTGACAGTAACACTATGCCGTTAATTCTTTTTTATTTTGCAGTTTTAGAGTTCATATTGAGATGTACGCATCGACTCAGTATCAATCATTCGAGCGTATCTGTCTCTTCTCTGTACTCTGATACAATTACAGAGAGAGTGAGCAGTATGTAACTCTGAATAGGACCATATTCTGCAGGAAGGAACCACCAACAAAATATAAAAAAATGAATTATTGCTATATGATATGTCAACCATTATCGTATGTTCTGTGAAAAATAATTAACATTAGCCTGCATTTGAATGACATTTTTGAACTGAGAACTCGGAAAATTCTACATTATGTTTCTCCAGAGGAGAATCAAGTCATACAATTCCTTTCAGCGGAAATAAAATTTGTCTTCTGCTGTTTGAAGTGAAGCATTCTGGCTCCATAATTGTGGAATTCATTCACCGATAAATAATAAGGTAATGAGGGGTTTTGCTACGTGTGGACTTGTGGAACCAGCTGGTTGGGAGCCCAAGAAGTGGAAATACACTTACTGAAATTCATTCAAGATACCTGTCCGATCATGTCGGAAGAGAAGTTCAATAACTGACATTGTAACCATATAGTTGCGGAATTCTAGAGATAATAAATTTAAGTATCTTAATGAAAGCTGGTCTCGATTCACATATTTCGTTAAAAAGAATTTACTTACAGTTCCCGATAAGGGGCCTTATATTTTTTACTTTCTCTTTTTACTTAATAAGACAAGAAGGAATATTAATCGTGCACCGAAGGTCAGCGAGTTTTTAGTCAGCGAGAAATATCGGGCCGGGACCTAATTACAATTGCCAGGTCCTGGTTACGAAAAAGTGGAAAAATCTTGATCCTTTGTATAATAAATTACTTCCTCTAACGTGATGTGTAGTCAGAATCCATATTTTGGATGTCCTTGGTAACGAAAAAGTCACTCATGACAAAATGCCGGTAAGTCCATCCCTCTGTGGTCAACGCAAGCGCCCAAACTGTTCAACGCAGTACTTGGAGGCTCTGCGAGTTTGAAAGGAATTTTTCGATTTTGGGGGCTACTTTACATGAAGTCTCATCAACGTTTAATAAATGATCTAAAAGATGGCACCAAATTTTGGACTAAACTATTTCCACGGATAGGGTAAATTACGCTGAAAGAAAGGCTCAGGGGTTATTTTCATTGATAATCTTGATTTTTCGAAAATTGCAAAAGGTAGAAATAATGTGAGAAAGTACGTACTGTTGTAACATCATTAGCTCTACCTAATTATGGTGAAATTTCTGACAATGAATCAGCACTACAATATCAACAGACGCATTTTCTGGAACTGGAAACACACGCGAAAATGTTAACCCAAAATTTTATCCAGCGCATCATATCTTTCAAATTGTTATATATTAATAAAGTACATAAGTATGTTACTTATTACGTATTTATTAAGCGACCAGGCATGTTTAACTTGAATGTCAGGACGTACAAATCTATCCAACGAACTACTGACAAAGCCCAGTATCGATCCAATTTCATTACGAATTATATCGTAAAGATGACGGCTGGACAACTGAGTAGCTGAATTCTGCAGTGAAAATTGGTCATGAAAATCATTTAATAATGCGGTGAAGCAACCATAACATCAGTGATGTCCATATGTTCATAAGGGCAGAAAACGCAGCAATTTTGATAATCTTATTTACTTATTTAATTAAATTTATTTAAGACATCTAATTATCACACGTCTCTCTTTTGAAGACCTTTCGACATTATAAGAGAAGACTTACGACTGATATTTTACGATGAAGTCACGAATATTATAAATTGTAGCAAATATAAAATTAGTAATGAATCTGGTTTTGAACATAATTCCTAAAAATTGTCACGATTAAAAATCCAAAATTCACCAGTCAGTCTCTCCACGTAGCACAGTAGTCAAAACGCGCGGTATAATATGTATCCAAGATAACATAGCGCCGAATGATATTGCAGTAAACCCTTGTTAGCACGTAATCGCTTAACACGAACAAAATTTGGGTTCCGACAAGTAAACAAAGAACACGACTTTTTAAAATTCGAAGATCTGTTATTTCAGTCCCTTGGAAATTGTGAAACTGTAGAAAACCGAAATATCTCCAATTATATTGCGATTTTTATAACTTTGCCCTTTATGCCCCTGTGGCCAAGATGGAATATCACACGGCATTTCACGTTTTTCTCGGTCCTGCCGCTAGATGTCTCATGATCGCAAACACTGCTTGATACGGTCGCGATCATGCGATGTGTAGCGGCACGACTGTGACATATTCCATCGTGACATATTCCATTGTGAAGACGGGCCGTGAGGGGAAAAGCTATAAAAATATATAACCTATAACCGTAAATAACCGTAAATTCTGCGACGCCCGGCCGCCTAGGTTCCATTTCCTACCGTTGCTAGCCTCGGGCAAATGGCGGAGTCTTCTCGTGTAGCTGAGCCCTCCCTCGGCGGTCGGCTCTCGCGGCCTTCGCCCGGCGAGCGAGTGCGTCAGCGGCCGTGCCGAGTGCGCGGCGCGGCGTGGCGCAGCGTGGCGCGGCGTGGCGCAGCGTGTGCCACGAAAGCACGACGACGCGCGGCGCAGACGCGCTGCCCGCCTCGCAGCCACACGGCGCAGCGCGCCGGCCGACGTCGCGGCGCAGACGCGCGTTCGTTGCTTCGCGTTCGCAAGCTCGCGCCGCGTCGCTAGGAGACGCCCATGACGTGGCCGCTCAGGGACTCTCTCTGCTACAGGGACCGCGGCGGACAGGGAGGGGACGATGTTCTATCGCTGCCTTTGCTAATTGATGTAAGACGGGATCTAGGATGCAGCGGATATCGGAGCTGAAGGGGTGGCTGGAGATAGAAAATTACCAGTGAAGTTGTGGCACGATTAGTCAGTTACGCTGGCTATTCCCTATCGTCGGGAATTCGACAGGAACATGAATTGTGTCATATATTTAAACGGAAGTTTGAAATAAATATTATTTGTTCCGCAAAATGTTGGCCATTGTCCAACAACTGACTAGGAGAATACGAATGCTGACTGGGAGCATACTAAATCAAACTGAGTTAAGTAGCACACGTTACTTATGACTAATTGAGCTAGCGTAATGATAATTTTCGGAAATCTGAAAATGTCATTGTTCACCTTTGATGACGAATTTTTGCATTACCTGTAGAAGATTTGTTTGCTCGGCAGGGTCACTTATGTTGAGAATAATACTTTGGACACGAGTTGCAACGGCCTCTATCGTCACCTTTTGACGCACTCTTCATAAAGGCAACATGTGTGGCTGTATAGATAAAATATTTACAATCCGCACCAATTGTTTTCAATTTCTTTACAAAAATATATGATCTAAGTATTTCAGAAAGGTTTTACAAATGATCGAACAAGTACCACTGTCAGGCTAAATAAATACCACGCCTCCAAATTTGCTTTTATATATTTTTCTCGTGCTAATGTCGGAGGGCAACATGTTACATTTCTAAGAGAAGGGCAGAACGACTCTAATTCGAAAGGACGTATGCATATCTGTTTTTCTTAATAAAATGTTAATTCTATAAAACTATATTATTCAATTAATCGCTTGTCAATCGATTTTGTTTCAACGTTTTGTGGTTAATCGATTTTTCTCTATCAAGGACCCTTAAAACCTGGATTCTGACTACACAGCTTGTTAGAGAAAGTAATTTACTATGTTAAAGGACAATATACATCAACTTTGCGTTACCAGGGCTCGACAGTAAAAGTTTTCCTGACAAAGAACAACAATTTCAGCCGCAGGATTACTATATTTTCTCTTTACTACTTACGATGTTAAACTAGAAAATAACTAGCGGTGCTACAACAGCACGCACTTTCTAGCTATATTTCAAACGCTTACGTAATATTATAATTCTAGTTGAACAAACAAAATTTTGGAAAAATAAAAGATTACATCGAAATAAGGTTTATGTCATGTTAATCTGAATATTTAGCTATATACATCAAAAGTTTAAAGAAAAAATTGTAGCCGTTTTTGAGAAAATCTTGTTTTGAAAATTGCATTTATTTCATGAAAATTTGTATGACAAAAATGTACATAATCCAATTTAAAGATCCATTTTTTTAAGGATACATTGCATTAAGAAAAATGTTTCTATTTTGAATATAGTAGTTTCAGGAAGGACGCAGAAATAATCAAAACATTAGCAATTTTCGGAAATTCAACGAAAATCGAATTTGTGCCATTTTTATACGCGTACTTAACACTATTTGAAAAAAAAATTAAAGAAAAAAGTTTGAGCCATTTTTGGGAAAGTTTTGAAAATGTCGTTGAGCGTTCATGTAAAGTATCCCCCAAAACCAAAATATCCATTTCGAATTTGGAGGGCCCGCGAAATCCGGCTATCGGCAAATGTGAAATTTTGTAATAATCCTGCTTGCAGTTTAGCTACTAAAGATGATCACTGACAACGGATGGACGGACAGATGGCAGACGCCAACCAATTTTTGGGTATCAAGTACCTACAAAACGCGGATTCTGACTACACAACTTGTTAGACGAAGTCCTTTACTATTTATAGAGCAAGAATTATGAACTATTTCGGTATCTGGGGCCTACAGCACTTGTTTCTGCCGACGAATCGCCATTTTTTCCCGCGGCATCACAACTTTCTCTGTACTACGTAAGCAACATGCGAGAAAGTAAAAATAATAGATTTAATTGCAATGATCAGTAACATTCTTGGTTAAATGAATTAGAGGAAAAATGATAACGTTTCGTAATACTAATGACAAGAACAAGACAGCGTAAACGACAATATCAATGAACATTCAAAGATTTTGCAGGTGATTAATTTTAATTCAAGTTGGAAATTGCCCCGTAAGAAATTCACAACGGCATCCACGAGTAAAGCGCTAATCCGACGCGGTGGTGTACTGAATAGTTTTCTTAAATAATTTGAATGTCGTAATAGAGACAAGAAAAATGTATCGTAAAGTATTGGGATATTTGAGGTACAAAAGTAATCTCAATTAAATAACTCTGTTATAAAATATAAGATCTTCAAATCAGATTTGATAAATGTTTTGAAAAGCCTAATAATTTTCGCGTTATTTTAATTTTCGGCTAATTCTTTTTATTTTCTAAAATTTCAAAAATTATCATTGCAAAATTTTAGTATTGATGATATAATTATTTATCCGTAATGAAATTTGTGCGAAAACGTTACTAAATGAGGTGTCGTACAATTTTGTGATAAAACGAGTAATTTCCGCATATTTCTTTGTAATAAAGAAAATCTATAAAACATTTTGAATACAGCTCCTAATTTTTTCTTTAAATTTATTCCCCGGCGACAGCGAAAGTCGCCTAAAAATGGCGCAGGTCTCATTTTCGTGGAAGCCTCTGAATTCCGAAAATTTCAAAAGTTTCGAATAATGCGGGAAAGAATGTGCTGTTGAGCACCGTTAGTTTCATTCGTGAATCAATGCTCGGACAGATGCACGTGTACTGTAATGTTACGGTAATTCAAAATTTCATCATGAAAATTATTTGCAAAGTTTATCCACCAATTTTCGTGCTAAATTATTATAAAATGAAAAGGGAATGGATTAGAGTATTCTGATAACACAACATTTGCATGCACATGTGTATTATCCAATACACAACCAGAAAATTTGGGATTATGGATTTCTCGATTTCGATGATTTCTCGATTTTTCGATTTCAAATGATTCTCAGCGTAATGGAGAAAGAAATACTTGTAAAATACCTATACATGATCTGCTAGCGAAATATAGTGAATAATATCGTGCTATATGGAGCTTAAATTCTTTTGTTTTAATTTTCGTTTCAAACAGAAAACATCATCATACAGAAGCGACAAAACAGACATGGATTTTTGGGTGGGTGTTCTATAGCATTTACTAGTGAAATGCTTGTTTTGCGTACAATTTTTTTAACATAAACACAAGTTACAAATTTCTATTCAAACTTTGGGATGAAAAAATATTTCAGGGGCATTCAAATATGGACATCGATCACTAACATTAATGACCTAAACAATAATAAAGAACAATATTAATCTCCAGGGCTATATAAGAAATGGGAGCTTCTGATGCCAAAGACAGAATCTGGTGCCAGATTATCTCTTACCTTTGCTGAATGGTGACCTCAGCTCAAACTGGCACTCAACGGCAAGAGTTCAGGAACGAAGATGAACAAGGTTGGACTGTCCTTCCTGCGCAGATGATGATGCATTGTATGAGAGAGGCGAATATGTTAAAGGTTTGCAACATATCCTAATTTACAGTGATACGTATCCTGGGCACAGACAATGCTTTTGCAGCAAATGCATTTTTCGATTGTGTTAATACAAAATACAGTTTAATGAAACTTCCTTCCGGTGGGCGTGCCTATTTGAGTCACATAAGCGGACGCTTAGGAGCAATCTATGCTGCCTCAAGAAAACGGTCCTTTGCAGCCTCAAAATTTCTATTATTTGGTTGAAGAAGAAAGTATAAACACTCACAACTATTAATTACATTTTTAATGTAAATACATTTTATAAATCACAGAAATATGGCTATTTGTAGGTATAGAATAATAAAAAATAGTTTCAGAAACCTTATAAAACAAAATACAACAAAGAAAAAATTAACTAGAAAATTGTTATTAAATAGAAAAATTAATTAAATGAAACAGTTACTGTTCTTAAATTTAAGAAAAGCATCAATTGGTTTTTATGAAGCCGTTTCGAGTAACTGAAGGTGCCTGATTTCTTCGTCTGTTTCAGCCCATCAGCAAAGAAAATAAAAATAAGACTACAAGTAATAGGGAAAAAATCCATACAAAACAACTTTCAACATCTTTGATTTTGCGTACAGTGATCGAAAATACTTATAAACGAACAATATAAATAAGTAAAATGTTCGTTTGGAATACTAAAAATACTAACACGAGTGGGCTCGGTAGAGCACGGAGTGCTGCAGTCAGCATTTTTTTATTTTCAAATTTTCATTACGACTGATAGGCAGAAGGCAACGGACCGGAGATTTTCGCGTTTCGTTTAGAATGTTGCGAAATGAGAATACTGAAGCCTTCTGACGTGTCAAATAGCCGTACTCCATTTTAGAACAATAAAAACACAAAGGCAGCACTGAGTGCTGCCGCGCGCCCGCCGGAAGTTTATGAAAGTAATATATAGTATTTCGTTTAAAAAGTAAATAAATATTAAATTATGTGGATGTTCGTTCATTAAAAATATATTTTTCCTTATTCACGTATCACAATATGAAATTTTTGTGCAGTTGCAAATTTGTCGCCAAATTTGCTGTCCCAACCCCTCGGGGACGTCCTCATTAATTTGGTACTGAGCGTAAAGCGTTGATTTATTGCTGTACGACAGTCCGGTACAACCCGGGACCGCTTGGTGTCTGCTCCGACGTTGTCAAACGCAGAATTATATTTAAATCGACTTTGGAAAAATTGCACTTAATTTTTTAACTTCCACATTTATTCAGAAAACGCTCGAAGCGTCTGTCACTGCGTTGTGAAATAAACTTTAATGGGACCGTTCAGTAAAAGTGGTAATAATTGAATAATCAATTATTGATATATTGACCATCATCAATTATTTTTTACTGGGGGAGATTTGCTGGCGCCTTGATGACTGCAATGTTCTTTACATACCATATCGTGTGTACCAACAGCAGTCTTACTCGATCGTATATCTGGCCAGGCTAGCAACAACCAGCAGTTACAACTTTACTTGCTACTGGCGGTAAATAAATAGTTAACTAAGTTAATAAAAAAGAAACCGACTTAACACGCAGTCATGTACGTGTGTATTAGAAAAGCTCGCCTTTGATTACAATTGAGACTTTTTTTACGTGTTGATAATATTTTTTCATGAAAAAATTTGGAAAAAGAGAAGTACGGCGTTCATATTCGGTGTACTGATAACAGCGATTGGACAATCAGTGAAGCTATAACAACGACTTTTTTAATTAAAAAATATTATTTATCTGTGAAGTCATTCTCAATTCTAGTGATAGGTGAGCTACACGAATGCACGATTATCCATGAAATTATTAAAATTCAAAACGTTTTCTAAAACATCCAAAATACTTGGTGGCATCGGTCCATATTGTATAATCGCTTTCAACTAAATTACAATTTATTTTCTTATTTTTCTATGGGGGGCGGAAGGGAGGGTGGAGGGGGCGGATGGGGGGTGGGAAGTGGGGCGCGAGGGCAGCGGGCGCGAGGGCGGCGGGGCGCGAGGGCGAGCGGGAGGGTGGGAGTGAGAGCGGGTGAGAGTGCGGGTGAGAGAGCGGGCATGAAGGCGGGCTGTGAGGGCAGGCGCGAGTGCGGGCACGACGGTGGGCACGAGGGTGGGCGCGAGGGCGGGCGCGAAAGCGGGAGGAAGGGTGGGTGGGAGGGGGTCTCCAGGGCGAGTGGAAGGGCGGAAGTGAGAGCGGCTGAGAGGGCGGGCACAAGGGCGGACGTGAGGAACGGGCGCGAGGGCGGGCACGAGTGCGGGCATGAAGGCGGATGGGAGGGGAAACGCAAGGGCGGAGGCGAGGACGGGCAGAAGGGCGGGTGGGAGAAGGGCGCGAGGGCGAGTGGATGGGCGGGCGTGAGGGCGGGTGAGAGGGAGGTGAGAGGGCGGGTGAGAGGGCTTGTGAGAGGGCGGGTGAGAGGGCGGGTGAGAGGGCGGGTGAGAGGGCGGGTGAGAGGGCGGGTGAGAGGGCGGGTGAGAGGGCGGGTGAGAGGGCGTGTGCGAGGGCGGGTGCGAGGGAGGGCGTGAGGGCGGGCGCGAGGGCGGCTGGGAGGCCAGGTGGGAGGGGGGGCGCAAGGGGGGGGGCGCGAGGGCGGATGGAAGGCCGGGTGGGAGGGGGGACGCAAGGGTGGGCGCGAGGGCGGATGGAAGGCCGGGTGGGAGGGGGGGCGCAAGGGTGGGCGCGAGGGCTGGTGGGAGGCCGGGTGGGAGGGGGGGACGCAAGGGTGGGCGCGAGGGCGGATGGAAGGCCGGGTGGGAGGGGGGACGCAAGGGTGGGCGCGAGGGCGCATGGAAGACCGGGTGGGAGGAGGGACGCAAGGGTGGGCGCGAGGGCGGGTGGGAGGCCGGGTGGGAGGGGGGACGCAAGGGTGGGCGCGAGGGCGGATGGGAGGCCGGGTGGGAGGGGGGGCGCAAGGGGGGCGCGAGGGCGGGTGGGAGGGGGGACGCAAGGGTGGGCGCGAGGGCGGATGGGAGGCCGGGTGGGAGGGGGGGCGCAAGGGGGGCGCGAGGGCGGGTGGGAGGGGGGGACGCAAGGGTGGGCGCGAGGGCGGATGGAAGGCCGGGTGGGAGGGGGGACGCAAGGGTGGGCGCGAGGGCTGGTGGGAGGCCGGGTGGGAGGGGGGACGCAAGGGTGGGCGCGAGGGCGGGTGGGAGGCCGGGTGGGAGGGGGGACGCAAGGGTGGGCACGAGGGCGTGTGGGAGGCCGGATGGGTGGCCGGATGGGAGGGGGGACGAAGGGCGGGGCGCGAGATCGGGCGCGAGGTCGGTCGCGAGGTCGGGCGCGAGGGCGGGCGTGAGGGCAAGTGGGAGGGCGTGGGCGGGCGGGAGGGCGGACGCGATGGTGGGCGGTAGGACGGGTGGGAAGGTGTTCGTGAGGACGGGCACGAGGACAGGGGCGAGAGCGGGTGGTAGGGCGTTCAGGAGGACGGGTGGGAGGGCCGGCGCGAGGGCCAGCGCGAGGTTGGGCGCGATGTTGGGAGCAGGGACATGTGGGAGGATGAACGGAAGGGCGGGCGGGAGCAAGCCCGAAAATGGACGCAGGGGTGGACATGAGAGGGGGCACAATAGCGGCACGAGAGCGAGCACGAGGGCGTGCGGGAGGGCGTGCGGAGGGTGTTGCAGAAGGTGGGGGTGCGAGGGCGAACGCGAGGGCGGGCGTGAAACGGGAGTTAGGGCGGGAGCGACTGGGGAGGGCGCGTGACAGTGGGGGTAGAGGCGAGGGTGGGAGAGTTTCCCGATGTGAAAAATAATCAGCTGCCCTCTGAAAGGCAATATCGTTGTTCATTTGTTCCAAATGCAGACTGTATCAATTGTATCAATTTCCAATAAAATGTATCGATTAACAACTTTTCGAAATGTTAGTTTAAAATATAATACGTATTATGTTTTGTGAACACTCGTTTCAAATCTCGTGCGACTTATAACAATCTCTCCTTCGTCGTTCGAGTTCCAGTTGGTTCGCGAATGAATGAAATTGAAAAGAAACTTCTGTTGGCATGGCATCTTCCAAAGCATAGTTTTAAAAGAGAACTTAATTCCATCAGGAGTGACGTAAATTTCGAAAAACTAATTAATTCTCACAGACCAGGCTCAATTTTTCATTTTCGTTCGGCAATTAGAATGTACACCATCGGTGACCTTATGTAGACTAGTCGTAACCTATCTACATGCTAGACGGTCGTTTTCCATGTTCAACAAAGGGATGTTTTTCTCAGTTATACAGTTTCAGTCTTTCCGGAATGTTCAGACAGAAGGTAATTGTGTCTACATCTCGCGCGGAAAGTTGCAGATTGTGAAGTCTATCGCCAGAAATCTAGGTGTACTTAGCGTAAACGAGTAGGAATTTTTAAATTAAACATTATGCGATAGAAATGCAGAACACGCCATAGTCTAAGCTCATCAGAACATATTCTAATGTTATTGAACATTAGTGGTTTGAGAAGAGACTGCCTACTGCACGGGTGTTCTTTCAGACCTGTGGTGGAACTGCTAAACAATATACAAAATGTACATTCTTGCTCAGGCTATTGACTTCAATTTATCAAATGTAATGCTGTTCGAATGAGATAACGACAGTAATCCTGTGCTTGAATATTTTACGGAAAAAATATATCCGATTGTTTGAAAATGTTAATTTGTTTTCTTATTCGGATAATTGGAATACGAATTAACATATGCATTGCATCAAAAGCAAAAGTATAAAGAAGTTCATCGTAACGATACAGAAATGTAATTTTTGTACATCTGGGCAACGGAGAGCCCGAAAACTAAGAGACAGCAGATAGAAATTTATTCACCGCTTTTCCAGGAACAAAAATTCTGAAGACAAATGTACTCTTGCATCTAGAATATTTTCATGATGTGAATATTTTTCATTCTTATGTATTCTCGGGAGAAAAAGGTATCTTTTTTAAATAGACTGAAAAGTTACATTTACAAGTTCTTAGTTACCAAGAATTTAATGCAGACGATCCTGCCAAAATATTTAAAATTCGATACCACAACTATCTACGTCTTGTGTCAAAAATACATTCCAATAACTTGTATTTTATTTTTCAACACAATACATTTTTTGTATATTAAAGTAGTGAGCGAATCAAATGTATTCACAGCGACCAAGGTCGTTGGAACGCGTATCATCTCAACGAAATGGTCAAAATGGGTAGTTTCAATCGTTTTCTGGTCATGAACGTCTCTTGTGTTTTGTGCAACCTATGATGTGGCCCGGAGCGCCTCGTACTCTTTTGAACCCAGATACGAGGAGCAAGTGTAATTGATTCTAGTTAACACATTAGTGTGTGGCGACTGACTTCTGAAGGAAAACAAATAATAATAGCAAGTAAAATCGACCTAATGACGAGAACTTCAAGGATCTGAAGGGATTCAAAAACAGGAACTCTGAATTTCTAATATCGGATATTAGCAAATAACGTCTAATATTCTCAGACACAAGGAGATTTTAGAAATATGAACAAGAAAAGTGCTGCTTTCTGCTGACATCATTACGAAATCTTTCGAAAACAAGATGAAATAGGGAAATATCAGTCAAGAAATGCCAATGTTGGAAATACAATGTTTTTGACAGACAACGTGAACACAAAGTGAAGGTGCGTACTATCAGGCGAAATAATTGACATTCATACGACACCCCCGTGCACGTACACGAGACAGCCCTCAAAATGTGATTTTTTCGAAGGTTTTCAAACAGCAAACACCTGTCTATATCCAAATCAAGGAAATCTGTCGGTTTTCCACGAGTCAGAAGGGGTTAAGGAGGTGTTAGGGGACAGGAGGGGTTAAAAAGCCGCAAAATGCAAGAAATGACATCAATTTGATTTTAAAACAATTGAAATTTAGTCTATTGAATGTGATAAAATATTCCATAAACAGTCTGTCTCCTCAGTAACGGGGCAACGCCAGTCTGCCTGAGGAGTACTTCAATAATTCATGTAGAATGGCGTTGTACCATTACTTAAATGTCAGATTCTCGTTTATGGAACATATTATCAAAAATAATCAGTTCATGACGTTTGAAACGATTTCAAATCTGTCAAATTGATGTCTTCTTTTACAGTTACAGCGCTCTAGCGTTCCCTGACAGTTGACAGCGCGGCAGAACAACGCATTTTTTTATTTGAATATAGATATGCCTATTTAACCTTGTTTTAAAATATTTTCAATTGGCCATTTGCTTGTGATCTCGAACTAAGATGTTCGAACAGAAACATTGCCAAAAGTATACCGACAATCAGTAGATGTCGGAAACAGTTGAAACGACACAAGTTTCGCGCCTTCTCGAAATTTGACGTTTGCGCACTCAAATCTCGCAAAGATTGGAGACGCGCCAAAGTTACGAAATCGAACTAATGTAGGCACGAAACAACATTTAAATTTTTGTATCACAGACTGAACAAGTAATTAAGATACAAGTAATACTTTATTACATTACACCAACTCGCATTTTGGGTGCAAGACTGGGAAAACAAAAAAATGAAATATATCTCATATTTTCTTAACTTGTACTTTCTCAACGCAAAGAAAATCCCGAATGCAGCAAATTTAATGCTGGTGTTCAAAGTAAATAATTCAAACCCTACTTGATTCCCATGATTATGCAAGTATGCATTTGAAGCAAAGACAAAGACTGTACGAAATAATAAACTCATAAAATATGTAGAGTGACACTTCCCGACGCACAGCCCAGACGGACGTATTGTCACATTCGAAAAGTCGAAAAAAGAGGGAAATTCAAACATCCGAACGGACGGCGTTTCTTAGCAAATATAAAGAGCCACTCTCGCAAAAAAACACAAGATTTTGCCAGAATTGTTACATTTCCACGCAGGTTTCCGGAGCAGTGGCGCCTCCTAAACGCGAACACGAGCACTCATAAAATGAGTAGAGTGACACTTCCCGACGCATAGCCCAGACAGACGTATTGTCACATTCGAAGTCTAAAAAAGAGGAAAATTCAAACATCCGAACGGACGGTTTTGTTTAGGAAATAGAAAGAGTCACTCTCGCAAAAAAAACGCAAGATTTTGCCAGAATGAATTCTTACATTTTCACGCAGGTTTCGGGAACAGTGGCGCTTCCTAAACGTGGACACGAGCACTCGCGCTGCGCGTGAGACGTGTCCTTACCTGGGCGCCCGAGGGGCAACCGGCGCCCGAGCGGCGCGCGTCGAGAACCGCGTGGGCGGCGGGGCTGCTGGCGCTCCCGGCTGCGTCCTCCTGGGCTGGTGCTCGCTGGTCGCCGGCGGAGCACACAATAACTCAGCAGCGACGTCCCCGCCTCTTCTATACGTGCGGCGTGGTCGCCGGCGCAGTCGCAGTGGAGGGCGGTGGCTGGAGAGTGGAGAGTGTGGAGGGGAGAGTGGAGGATGGACAGAGTGGGGAGCGGAGAAGAGATGGTGAAAAGGAGGCTGGAAAGGGTGGAGGTAGAGGGGGTTGGGTCGGGGTGGGCGGGTGGGTGGGTGGCGTTCGGGGGACGGTGAAGGGTGGTTGGTAGAGGGTTGGCAGGTGGAAGCGACGCCGACGCTGCCGCTGGACCCGGCGCCCAGCGACGCTCGCGACGCCACGCGGACGCGGGTTCGTACCACGTCTTCCGCCGACGCTGGCGCCGCGCTCACGTCAGTTTCTGCAACAACAACGCCCGCAGCGATAAAAGCGACAATTGCGCGCAATACATAAAGACGTCAATAACTCGGCAATTTCGCTCAGTCATAGAATTGCAGGAAATCAGTCCTGTAAGTGAGCAAAATATTGAGGGTGGACATGAATAAGCGCTCTTTTTTTGTTTCTTTTTCGTTTTGAAGGTATTAGAACAGAATTTTAAAACCCAAGACATGAATATCTGATATTTAAATTTTGAAATGTGTTTGTGTTCCTAATTTTACTGATTTGAAGCCAGTGTAGTGTCCATATTGACTGCTCTCGCCCCCATATTCTTATTGTCTTCAAATAATTCGGATTACAGATATACATATAATCGTGTTACATGTAAATTAAAATATACCAGTATTTTAAAACGTTCCCGGAAAATAAACGACCATTCCCCTGATCCGTAAGCAGCTTCCACGTCACCGCCCAAGCCACGGTTGCTTTGGACCTGTTGCAGGGCAGTGCAAAGCCAACCTGTTGCGTTGTGAGGAGTGCTGCGGATTGGCTTCGGTAATGCGGTTTGCGAGCTGATTGTCGCTTCAAGGGGCTGTCGCTAAGGAGTTCTCTTTGTGAGAAAATGGTAGAAGAGGTTTAGGGACTGCTTGATATGATTGGAAGGTGACTTCATTGACTGCTGAGGCCCGTTCATGGAATGATAAGAATCAACAGAGTAATTCAACAGTTTTATGAAGTTAAGAATATATTCATGATTGCGGGAACCATCAATATGATTGACCCAGCTGACCCATATTTCTGTGATTATTTCAGCCGTTCACAACGTTCCACATTGCCGATTTTGATCAATTTTAGTAGCTTTCTTAAGTGGATACGTAGGTTTATATACGCAAAATTGAATCCTGGATGAACTAATTGGAATCGACAAGATCAATGGATAAAGCGAGTTCCGAGATTAGAGTTTATTCTACTGAATGTGTTATAGCATAGGATAATTATTTTAATTAACATTGGGATTGATTCAAGCTCCCTTGAACTCCCTGATCAACCTGAACCTTTTTCATTCGTCCGACAATAATGTGGCTAAATCCCGAGTAACTAATGTGTCCGAACAGTATACCTACGAAAAAACCGTGACACAACAAGGTCATCGACGGGGTCGCCTTAGCCAGTCGAAAATGGTGAAACGTGCATCATAGAGTGATAGAATGTCATGAGACATGTATTTATGGAGACAATCGGGAACAGAGTAATGTACGGGATGATCAGGAAATTGAAGGAGCAGCAACGGCCATGAGGCAGCTCCTATCGACAGGGTCACTTATGTTAGCGAAAGCAACGTGTTGAAGTTCACCACTGACTAGGTGGTCTTAATTGCGTGCGTACAGAGTTGGGGATTGATTGAGTCAGAATGCGTTCTAAAAGCAGTAGGTAGGATATAGCGTACCTAGGCGTGACTCAGCAACGGATCCCTGCAGAACAGGATCAAGAGAACGGGGACGGATAACGTCATCAGTAGAGCGTACAGCGGGTGTCATCAGTTGAGAGGGGCGTCAAGGATCATAACAATACGAGAAGTATGCAGAGCAGCTATTACGACCTGCAGGTGTATTTTGCAGCGGCCCGCGGTGGTCAAACGCAGAATATTATTAGTCTCCGTAAATTACACATAATCTTTTAACTTTCACATTTCTTCAGAAAAAAGCTCAAGAACCTCTGAACTTGCTAAGTGATGTGATGGAAACGTCGATTAGGGAGAAGGTAAATGAAGGTTTGCTATGAAAGATAACGCTTGTGTGAAGTGCGAGTTTCAGAACGTTTTGGCGTAGAAAGAAGAGTAGTAGTGAAATGGTATTCATGAAATGATTGGCTGAATTAGCAAACATAACAAAAACCGGAAGGTTAGTAAGGGTATCCCTGTCCTTTCTGGAAAATAGAACTTTACTTTCTTTGCGAAAATTGTCATAAATCTCTTAGCAACCTATTCCATCAATCGCTTCACATGTATAAAAAGAGAAAATTCAAAGTACTTACATAATTTTTTATTAGTTTCATTTTTTGATTCTGGCAATGTAATAAATCACCATTAGCCTCATTAGTGTAGTGAATATTTTGTTTGGGAGGTGGCGGTGATACTTTCCTCGCTAGGTAGGGAGATCCGGCGCAGACATATACGTCGGCTTGCGCCGGATTTCTCCCCATCAGACGTCTCCGGCGAGCGGAGACCCGGCCCAGCCGGGACAAGCACTAAGGTTCCTATTGGTCCCTCGAAATGGATTGCAGTGTAGTGTATGATGTACGGTGTGTGTGCGTATATGTAAGGGGTGAGGATACTGCAAGTAGAAGATCGCGCGCAGTCCGTCACCCGTTTGTTAGAAAACTGCTCTGGCCTTCGTCTGGCATTGATCGGAGAAACCACGGAAATCTACCTATCATAGCAGCCAACCCTCTAGAATTCTCCTCCAGACACTGTCTGACGACTTTGACTTCGCTATCTAGCTAGTGTCGAAAAACCGCCGCTGTTGGGACCCTATCTATAGGACCTTCCGGTCAGAGTCGCCGCAGGGGCAGCGGCAATGCTGGTTTTGAGCTAATTCATTCGGTCAGAGAGAATGAGAATGCCGCACAGAAGCGAAGGGAGTTCCTAGAGGTGACACGGCGGCGCCTGTCCTCGCAAACCTCCGCCGGGCCGAGAACCAGCGCGGATCGAACACGGTCTGGTTGGCTCAGTGGTGTGAGGAGATGAAGGAAGCTCGCTCGGGCGGGGAGTCGGACGGATGCGGAGGTGTGGGCCAACGGAGATAAAGCGTTACTTCCCGGGGGCGGGCGAGGAGGCGGGCGGGCGGCGATGGGCCACGGGAAGGGGGGGTGTGCGTCGGGGTGCGGGGTGTGCGGGTCGCGCCAGAGGGGGGTGCGCGGAGTGGCGCAAGGCACGAGGCGTGGGGCCGCGGGGCGTGCGGTGGGGTTGCGCATGGGCATTGCGAAAGCAACTTGGAGGGGGCGTCGACGGCCGAGGGGGTTGAGGGAGGTGGCGGCGGGTGGGGGCAGTGAAGCGGGATGCCGGTTGCCAAGGAAACCAAACAGGAGATTCTTTTCATCTCGGAACACGTAGCAACGGCTGGGTGAGAAAGGATCTTATGTAATCGTTACAAAAGTTCGCGTGTTTTTGTGACGCATTTGATTCTACTTAGAGCGCAATTGTATAGACGAGAGCAACGTGATCAAGTTCATCACTTGCTCGGATTTTCTACGCGTGCATCGCGAACGCCGTTTGCAAGTCACGCTATCTGCAGAATTTCAAATGAAGGCGCCTGCTACAACATGAATGCAGGGGCATCTGTCTCGTTTAGCATATTATCCCATCAACACGTCTCGGGCATTTTTCAGCGTTGTCATGTTAACTGACGGCAATTACGCAAACAACGTATACGAGTCAAAATCACATTCGCTACGGTTGAAGCATACAAGCTGTCCATATATCATGTGGAGGCTGACTTTCGTGGCTATTCATCTCAGTCGCACGCTCATAACGTGACCGCTCGGAAGACAGAGATGCGAGATCCACGACGACGCAGGACTGAAACAGCACGGCACGTACACAGCGGTGCTTCAAACGCGTACACTTCTTTTGTGTGCGTATTATTGAAGGTCACATCAACTTCTAGGTCATTAGCGACCACTGTTGGAGTTTGACGTTATGGTATCTATGAGGATGAAACGATATGGTGATGATAAGGGGTGAAAGGGCGAAAACATACAACCTTGCTCGAGGCGAGACTCGAACCCGTCACCCTTCGGTCCGAGATCGCCACGTCACTACTGACTTAACGATCTCGGCCACCGGGCCGGCAAACACGTATGCTTACTTCGCCGCCAACTACAGCGAATCTAACGCGCCCAGCCCTCCTCGCCGGGACTCGAACCCGCCACCCTTCGGTCCGAGATCGCCATGCCACTTCTGTCCTTGCGATCTCGACCACTGGGTCGGCAAACACGTACGCTCACCTCGCCGCCAACGACAGCGATTCTAACGCGCCCATCCCTCCTCGCCGGGACTCGAACCCGTCACCCTTCACTTTGAGATCGCTATGGCACTTCTGCTTTAGCGATCTCGGCCACCGGGCCAGCAAACGCGTACCTCCCCGCCAACGAGAGAAATTGTAACGCGCCCAGCCCTCCTCGTCGGGACTCGCCGTATCCCACCGGGCGCCCCCTGGCGACGGCGCACCGCGCTCGGCCCTCTGTACGGGCGGGCGCCGCACGGCGCGGTGGCGAGCGGGCGGGCGGCGGCGCGTGGGCGAGCGGGGCGCGTGGCGGGGAGCGGCGCGGCGTCGGTGGCGGCGCGTCGTCGCAGGCGCCGGTGGCAGGTCGCGGTGAGCCGCCGCGGCCCGCCGCGCGGTGGCGGCGCCGTCGACGTCGGCGCCGGGGCGGCGCGCGCGCGTTCGTCGGCGCGTGGCGCCGCGGCCCCGCGCGCGGCCGCCGGACGCACCGCTGAGATTGACGCGCGCGCGGCGCGGCGCTCGCGGCGCTCGCGGCGCTGGCCGACAGGTGCGGACGCGCCCTCGCAACAGGTGGCGCTTTGTGCACCTCTGGGCGGGGCGCGGGCGTTGGGTGGGCAGGGGCGGATCCAGACGATCATTTTGGAGGGGGCCATCGTAGATTTTTGTCAAATAATAAACGTTTATTATATTGTATATTATTTTTGTAATGTATAGATGACACTATAGAGTATTATTTTTTAAATAATTGCATAATTCGGTAATAAATAAATATTTAAATCAATTTTGCCAAATAAAAGAAGGTAACAAACGAAAATTAGGGCTTCTGGTGGGGGCCATGGCCCCTATGGCCCCGCCCTGGATCCGCCACTGTGTGAGCCTGTCTCCCAGTCCCTCCCAGGCGGTACCGGTTTAAGTGGCTCAGGGCATCAATCTATTATTGCACTGCCTCTGGCCGGGAAGAACTAGGGTTCGAGTCCCGACCGTGGCAGGATTTTCGTCACTATGGTCCGATTAAAATAAGTTGGTGATTGACAGTTGGGAATGGAAGGGAGCGACGTTGACAGGTAGCGCACCACTGAGCACATGTTCGTGGGGCTCGAAAGTAAACACTTGAAATAAACACTTATTAAAGGAACCAAATCGTACCCTCATATTGTATGAAGCTACAGCTTCAGAAGCACAACTGTCAATCACCAACTTATTTTAATCGGACCATAGCTACATAGCTGGGTCGATATTTGCCTCCTCATCCTTGTCACACACTCTCCCCTTTCACATACATGCACTTACATGCACTACACTATTACACAAGCCAGGAGACCAGTCGGAAACTCAGAGCTTGACCCGGCTGGGGCGGGGCACCGCTGGTGGGAGATACCTGGTTGGGGAAAACCCCGCAAGCCGACGGGTAGTTCGACGCTGGATCTCGCCACTGAGCGTCAGTAGATCACCGCCACATCTCGCAATAAATCATGCACTACACTTACGAAGCTAATGCACTTAGCAGTTGGCTCTCCCGGGATCATTAATCCATCAATCAATCAATTCCACGCGCTGGGGGAAAGTTTTCTCAGTGATAGCCCATTCCGTAACAAACGCCTGTTAGCGAGAGCGTCAAGGCAGCGATTTGCAGGTCAAACGTTTCTGTGAGTGAGAGGAGACGCTTTCGTTCCTCGCCAGAAATTTATGTCATGTGTTTAACATCGGTGAGTTTGTGACACCTATCTGAACTGAATTGTAGACCGACAGCTCTGATCAGAATATTCCGTATTTTCCTGATGACTAACGCCGGACCAACACGCTGACCAGGAGATGCTAGAGTTGAGTCCCAACCGTGACTGATTTTTGACCGTAGCTACATAGCTAAGTTGAATTCGGCCACTGGATGGAGGGGAATTCTAGCAACCAGTTGCTCTCAAAGTAGTTTTCCGTGATTTCTAAGATTAGTACCTCGCGAATGTAGGAGAAGTACCCTAACAGAGGGATCACGGAGCGCGTGCGATATTTCCTGCTCCTGAGGGGGAAAACCCCATAGGCCGGCATATAGGTCGGCCCTGGCTCTCAAGTGCCTTTAGAGGAGGAGAAACATCGCCACCTCCCGGATATAACTAGCACTACACTCACGGGACGAATGATTACCGAAGTTGAAACACCCAGAATCACTACATACTTACTCTTCTGGAGCTGGTCACTTCAATGCGGGCACTGACCGCATGCGATCCTTCCTTCTCTGCCCTCATTCCTATCCTCAGTGCCGAATAATGAATTGAGACAAATTGAATGAGAAATTCGAAATGCGTGCGGCCATGAGTTCGTTAAAATTCATCTCCATTTTACTCATCGTTTCGATACTAATATATCTGCCATAGTGTCGTATCTCCAAGTGTTTTTGAAAACTAATTTAGTAAACCAACCTTCGATTTCCTTTGAACTGCCACCTTTACCAACGATCTACGTTTGTTGAACCTCAAACTTGTTGTTATTTGAGAAGTGCATGAGACCATTATTTCCAACCTCTGCAGAGGGATCGTTTCTGCTTTGACTAATGTACGTAGCTTTGATACTCGGAACGACCGATTGTAAATAGTTTAAGTCGTGGGAGCAGGGGCAAAGAGCAGGTCCCAGTGACCTCAAAATTAGTTTTACGAAGACCGGTACCATATTATTACCACGAACTACAGTGGCAATTTTCCAAATAATCTTTTTCTCCAATCCGCTAGATTATCGAAAACTCCTGAGAATGGTACTTAAATTTCCAGGAGTCATACGATATCAACAGTTCACAGAATAACGAAAGGAGAGTAAATAACTGAGAAAGTGATAAGTGACTGAATAATACTCCGGCCACATGATAGTGAAAGGGAATACGAAACACCATAAGAAATATCCCTTGCAGCGTGCCTGTAAATAAGGGTCCACACATTCGGCAAGTAGTGAGCGACTGCTCTTCCAAACCGGAGTGGCCGTGGTGTTCGGCGAACTTTCGCTTCCTTTGATGTGACAAAAAGACCGACATGCTGCGGGTAGAGCGAGCATCGAATGTTCGGCGCTCAAGAGATAGCTAGCAACAATACTCGGGATTCGACGAGAAGAAGCTTGTTAATCGCCGAATGTGTAGAGCAGCCCTTATGCCTGTTTATTTTAGGTAACTATAAAATATCCACGATGTGGGTGAGAAATATCATCTTTAGCCGCGTGCGTTAAACCTTCTCCTGCGGAAGAGGGGTCATTAAAGAAATGCGTTGGCACCAATTTGCTTTTTTTTCCCTTCCCCATTTTCAACAACTGTTAACACTTACATGCACCCTTATGTGATGAACGTTATTTATCGAACCTCACCCCCGGTTCCAGAGGTAAATAAAAGTGCAACAAAATATAAGCTTTTCGTGCATAAGTAAACACGTTTTTTTAAAATTGTAACTCAAGATACGTTTTTTAAAATTTTAAACTTTATTTATATAATTAAGTTAATAATGCGATAGTTATTACAAAATTCAGATGAGATTGTTCATTATTCATCAACCACGTTTTCGTTCTCGTTCGCAGATGTCATAGTTATAGAATCATCCTTCTCCCTACAAGCGAATACATTTTTTAAATTGCCCCTAACTGGAAGATTGAGAGTTTGAAATCGCTAAGTGCCTTAATAGATTTCCCTGATATTTTCAATATCAGCCAATTTCGTGGGTCCCTCTGTGATCGAGTATGTTGGCCGACTGCTCTAATTCATGTTTTCCGAGATTTCCCTTAACACATCCATGCGAATGTTGGAGCGGCACTCATGCGGGCTATGGACCGCCCGCCATCTTCTCCCCCCATTCATCTTCCTCAACATAAGACTGAAACTCCATGAGATAAGCGTCTTTCAATGCGTACCTTCGTCATCATAACCTGCATTCGCCCACGGAATAGAGGTCAATATTCGGAATGGATGTAATGAAGTTGATAATAATGATGACAATAGGTGAAGAAAGAAGATACAATCGGAGCCCCATGCGACGGTCTGCCAATGATAGTGAAATGTTAACAACGTAAATTAAACTTTTATATCTTCCAATACATGGGAAATGATAGATATCTGGGTCCCTATAACAAGTCAACGGTATCCGTACAGTTCTGTGACGCGATAAACGTGATATGAAGCAATTCATTTAAAATCTATTTTTACACTCATATATGTCTTTAGGAGTGTCTGGCACACTAAAATAAATTATTCCTTTTCCTCACTTATTTTCACGTTTTTCACTGTTACTTCATGCAAGGATTGAAAGAGAATTCCCGGTGGTAACAGTATCATGGATCTTTAATTAACATTTGCGTTGCATAATGCAAGACATTAATTCGTTATTGCCATACCTTCTTGACAATAAATCTTGGTATTCTTAAAACCTTTCTCTTCTCGTGATCTTTTCTCATATATCAAGAGTCTTCTCACATCCCAAGAATTCGCCTCAACACACATTTTGAAGATACAGGTTCGATCTCGTATAAAAGTTTGTTCTTGAATAAAGGAATACAATTTTATATGGAAATGTAGATAGCCCACTTCTTGTGTGCTACCGGAATTTAATAATTGAGCAATTCAGGCCCCATTGCCAGCGCCATTAACTTAGGATAAGATAAATTCCTCTCAAATGAGATGGCGTGGCAGCATCGTGAAGAATATTTCAATTTAGGTTTTGCGTGCAAGATAAACATCATGACTGCTACTTTGCGGTGTACGATTGTAGAACGTTTGATTCGTTCTTGAAATGGTGTAAATGATCAAAAGTAAAATTTCATTAGCTTTTGCTTGAAAATTTTAAATATATATATATATTACCTGAGAATTATAGGTCACGTTTTATCGCCAATCCACCAGGATCTAAAGTCGTTGCGTAACTAGAGTTCCGCCTACTGTACTGAATTCCGCCTACTGTGATGTACTGAAATCAGAAATGCTCCTGTAGATATCTGAAACTGTTCATATTACGAATGCGGATCACATAACAGATGTGGACAACGAAGTACTGCCCCTGAAGTTGTATTACTATGCCTAAAATGATCGGAGGAAATCTCGGAAACAACCATTCAGAACAGACGAACTCTAAATTCTAATTCAGGAAGAAGTCGAAACACAACATAGCTGATGTCTTAAATTTACCCCTTTCGGATTTAAGACATAAAGCCTCTCGATCTACGCTGCCTACAAAGCTTTAGTTGCGGACCTACAATCACATACGTTACTGCACCAAAAAAGTTAATATACAGAGTAATTTTGTGATGTTTACTTGCAATATGATCTAACGCGTTTTGACTCAGGAGTCCTTGGAATTTATATAACAAAAATGAGAACATGTTTCTTGTGGCAAAATAGGGCTAATGAAAATACTAACACCCCAATACTATAAATTCTACATTCCAGAACTCGTTTAAACAAGTTACCCAATCATTTTTATTGCACAGTAACGCATAAGTTTTGAGGATCTGCTTGTGTTTATCAAAATTGTTGATTGCAGCTATTTCGTTGATCAACATTTTACTCTTAATTCATTTTCTTGTATTTGCGTTTTAAATGGAAAATTACTTATCCCACGTCTTTTCCGATTTCTATTTGACTTAGCGCACATTTTTTTGTGAGTATGAAGATCGTTGGGTGATTTTTAGACCCTATAATTGATGTTACAGCTTTCATCTCCGTACTAGAAAGTTTCACTTCATGGATGTAAAAATATTATTTATACGCAATCAGAGACAGAAGATTCGGCAGCACATTTTATTACTTATTTATTTATTTATTTTACGTCAAAACAGTTAAAACAGTTAAAACTGTTTTGATACGGGGAGAAATGAATTCTGTGCACGTTTTCATAATTCTGTGATTCCTACTCTAAGCCATATATTAGTTGAATTTTGAATACAGAAAGAAATGAGCGTTTTTTGCAAGAATTGTTACCAAAATATTCGCTTTGATGTAATAAAATATATTTTCAAGGATAAATCAGCTATAGATTTGGACTCATCTCTCAGCATGTCCTTCGTAATGGAACAATACTTCCTGCCGCGACAACATGGAGGACGATAATTTGAATAACTCTATTTCCCACTGAATTTTAGAACACGTACACAGATAATGAAGATTTATTTATTTTACGTCAAAAACAGTTAAAAACTGTGTGTGACGTGCTACGGGGAGAAATGAATTCTGCGCACGTTTTCATAATTCATTCATTTTCATAATAGGAAGTAGTAAAAACGTATCTTGATCTTGGATAGGAATAGCACTACCTGCAACAGTGATGATGTGACTGAAGAGCGTAAAATGAACTTCAGAATGAAGATTGTTACAAAGGATTGTTTCAATCGGTTAACCTTCTTTCTTCCTCTCTTCCCTAAAGTCTGATATCATAAGAACAGGGGATTGGTCTGGACTTCGTAGTGCAAAAATTAGCGCAGGACAAACGACTTCATGTCGTCAAAATCGCTCGCAATGCTGGCGACGATCGCTGTTTCTAATGCCAGCAAAGGAGCCATTTGCAACGAAAATTTTTCAGGTAGGCGTGAGGACGTAACACGAACATGGGCGAACCATTAACAAAGATTAACGTAAACATGAAAACAACCACTCATCGATATAACAATGTATTGATACAATACAAATTATGTATACTATCTGACGACAGTACATAAAATCAACGCGATCATGTAAGGACTACAATTATTTGGTATACCATAAGCGTGACGAAAGGTATATGAATATGTTCACGAGCAATGCTAGTGAAATTAGCAATTTATGTTCTTAAAAACTGCACAAGCTTCTGTTTTATCAAAAATGCAAGACTTTCTTTGGATCGTGGTGGCAATCGTTTGGTGATGTTCTCAAACCACGTTAATTTACGTGTGAAACCTTGCAGTTTTCGAACTTTCACTATAATCTGTTAATTACATCATCACGATCAGTCTCAATACTCACAACGATCGCTGCTTCCCCCAAAGCTTGCAACGAAAATGTGAAAGTAGGCGTGAGGACGTAAACGTGTGCTTTTAATATGAAAATGTACATGCCATTCACGAAGAGAGTTTACTCTTACGTTCACCATTCTGAATATTTTCATTGATAATACAGGAGCAAGCATTTGCGTTCACGTTGTTTACGTTCAAATTTCCTTGTGCCTTGTCAAAGTGAATAACTCGAGGGCCATCTACCTGGTGGGCGGCAATTGCTAAGCGATAAGACACGGGGGAGCATGAAAGAAAATGTCACCTTTCCAATTTCAGCTGCATGTAGACGGCTCTGCGTATCCTCTGAGACGCGATTTGATAAGAGAAAAGTGGTGGCCTGCGGCGAGAGCAATAGTTCTGAACAATACCACACAAAATGGTTTCAGAAAAAACGGTAAGAAACACTGCTCAAGATTAATGAATAGAATACTACTGTAAGACTGTAATACGAATAAGAATAAGACTGTATTGAATTATATATTTTAATAAAAAGCCTTCTCGATACCACAATAACATAGAATAGAATGTACCCAGTAGAACAGTTTTTCTATATACCAAGAATATACAAAATTCAATCTTCCATAACGCAACACGTGAATAGCAAATTTGCTTTTTAGCGGGCAGTCTTATCCTAGGGCCGTGCTGTCCCCGAATATCAGTTGTGTCGTACGCAGTGACGCACTGAGTATTGGAAGTCAGTGAGGATGCAGAACTCTGACTGAGAATAGACGGAATAAAATAATCAAATATTTGCATTTCCAGTGAAAATGGACCTGTTTCATTGTATTTTGGATTTTTCCCGAGTTACTGTGTTTCTGACGAAACCACAAACACCTCTCAGAAGGCAATAACAAAGCGTAATGTTTAATTAGCTGCACAGTTTTCTTTCAAGTTCTGCAGGCAGAGGAAGTTCGTAATATTGATGACAGCCGCAACAAGAACTACTGTTTATCGACAACATTAAGATAATGTCGCAAACGATCGCGCGTTCATTTTCTTCTGTGAATCATGTGCGCACTCTCACAAAATTAACACTGATGTAAGAAAGTTGGAGATTAAAGGAAATACAAATCCATAGGCATGAACGGGACGATAGCAGTTATGTAAATTAAAACGTTAAGATAGCAGTTATGACGTAATTGTATAATAATTGAATAGTTTATGTGTGGTACGATTTTTAAAGAAACTGCCCGTAATATTTTGGACAAACACGCACCGTTTACATTCCCGGTAATTTAGTAATGTTCTGGTATTTACGGACCATGTATTCACAGCACTTTTCGTGAAATAATATTCTGCCCCCGCCACATTGTCTTTGTACGTAATTGACTATTTTTATAACACACAAACATGTCACTGTTCTTATCCTTCGACGTAATGTAGGCTGTAATGGTATTAAATTGAGAATATAAAAATTTGGAAGTGTGTTATTGTGGTGATGATGTAGTGATCAAATTCCCTTTTTTATTTATGGCCCTTCAGAGGTTAAGTACGAAGAATGCAGTTTTTTGTCCAGAAACTAGCAGAGGAGTTCGCTAGCAGCCATTGGGATTTCCACTCCCGTATCAGGCATACTCGTTATTTCGTGGCGAAGAAGGCGACGGCAAACCACCAAGTATACTGTATAATTATCTTTGTAATCCTTCATTTCATTATAGCAAAGGAAAGCCAAGTACCAATATTCTGGAGGTAAGTTGATTGCTAACTTCTCGTTGGAGATACAGCGCAAGAAAAACATTTTATTCTGGTTTTCGCGTTACTCCAGAAGGAATGTCAGAAATTTCGGAAAATTTGTACCAACTGAATTTTTAAAAAATGTCTTGTAATCTTGTTCTAATAGCTTTATTTTTATTTCAATATTAAATGAAATGTATTACCAAAATGTTTCGCAGGAAAGGTGTGAAGAGGTGAACAAAAAATTACATTAGCCGTATGAACAAGAAAGCAGTGGTTTATTTAGTAGTTGCACGCGTGTACGGGCGGAGGCCTGAGCATTGTTCGATTTGGCAATTGTCGGGTGTGAGCCCTGTTATTGTACCTGAACACTGGGGCGCGACTACGATCGCGCGCAACCGCGGGCGCGCGTGACGCGGTGGCGGTGGCGGCGGCGGCGGCGGCCGGCAGGCGCCTCGCGGAGGGGCGGCGCGCCGGCGGCGGCAGGAAGGGAAGGAAGGCTGGCAACCGGCGCGGCGCGGCGCGACGCGGCGCGGTGCAGCGCAGCGCAGCGCGGCGTTGCCAAGCCGCTCCTGCGGGCCCGAGGGCACCCCGCTGCCCTGCGGAGCGGCGGCAGGGGGGTGAGGGGGGTTGGAGGGCGCAGCTCGCGCGGTGCCGGGGCGCGGCGAGGGGAAGAGGGGCCGCTCCCTGGCATGACCGCCCGGAAGGAAGGAGACGTACTAGGATGAAGCCAAGGCGCGCCGCGCCGCACCACCCGCGCGCGCCGGAACAATGAAAGCGCTCAGCGCTGGGGCTACGGGACGAGTGGAGATGGCGCTACGAAGCGCTCGCGAGGCTCAGCCTCCACCGGCCGAGGGGCTTTCAAATGGAGGAATTCAAGATCCGGAGATTTCAGACAGGCACCGAGTCATAATTACTTCATTTACAAAACAATGAGAACGAGAAGAGTTATAGCTGGAGGTGGGACGAATCTTTAATTGTCTCGTTTTCGGGCCCGATTCCGAGTACAAAGAGGTTTTCGAAACCCTTGAAATTCCTGAATTTCAAATGTTTCGAATCTTGTACAGGGAAACGTTACAAGTGTATGCCTGTATAGAAACGATGTTTATTATTTATATTATAAAGAAATGTGCCAAAGTGGAATAAATGTCAGGGAACTTCATGTTCTGCGTTCAGGAGAAAAGCGGAAGTCCGAGTGATCCAATAGGTTGTATAGGATAAGTGAAAAATCATACAAACACTAATTATGGATAAAGAAATTCGTAATGGATGCACATTTTCCTGAGTTTTTTGAGGACGTTTTCCGTTATCACCGCCAAGAAGTTTACTAAACGTGATGGTAGCATTCCATTATACTTGTTTTACGTTACTGAATAATACCTCATTAGTAAATATGAGGAAATAATATTTCGTTTGCGTTTCAAGAGAGATGTCATCACCTTACTGGCGAGCAATTTGCTTTTTTGGAGCTGATTCACCTCGTGTTGTTATTATCTTTGAATTGCTCTTGCGTTTCTGTGTGATAATGAAACCATTATTCATCAGTACAAACTCCGTTGAATTGTTCTCAAAAACATCACTTCACACCTCAAACTTCAAATTAAGCTTCTTTTCAACTGATGCTCCAGACGTTTGTGTTTAAAGTGCTGCTGAACATTTGAATATTCGAGAATTGACATGCTTCCATTGGTATTTGACATTATGGAAGATGGATATTCAAATAGGGCTTGGAATTCATTAATAAGTGACAAGGAATCCTTATATGGAAATCGAGAAACCTGCGTGCGCCGTCCTTCTGTCCTCACGGTTACTTTCTAACCACCAATCGAGACAAATGAGGTGTCATTCGACGCGTGTCCTGCTGGGTAAATAGTAATTTTTTTTGGGGGGGGTAGCAAGAAAATTTCATGAAACCGTGTTTGATTGAAATTGCTTGTTGTTTTCTAAGCAAGTAAAATGCGTTTTGGGTTACTCACGACACCTACAAATGTGATGAATATTTTATTCGATTCCTCTCGTTCAGGGAAATCGATTGGTACATATTTTAGCCGGTTCCCTCTAGTTTATAATAATAATAATAATAATAATAATAATAATAATAAATAATAATAATAAATAATAATAAATAATAAAAATGCCTTTATTAATGGCGAGGCTCAGGCCATAGGGCCTGCTCTTCCGCCTAACCACTCAATCTACATTAATACAGAGAAATAATATTTTAAGAGGGGGAGGGCCAGCTGTACATTTACATCTGGGAGAGCAAAAGTAGGGACCACCCCGGCATACGCCTTAAGCGATTGAGTAAACCCAGAAAACCTCAATCAGGATGGTGGCTAAAGGCCGAACATTTATACGGAAAAACTTCCCGAGAAACATGTGTTTTTGATTTTTTAAGTGCACCAATGTGCACCATTCTTCAAAAGCTGTGAATTACTGTACAGTAATCCCTCAACATTTGCGAGAGTTACGTTCCCCAAAAGCATCGCAAATGTTAAATCCACGAATTTTTAGTCTTTCTTTTAATAAAGAAAGGTGGGTTACGTTTCTAGATAACGAAAAACTGTTTAAAAAAGAAAGAAAAAATATCTCAAAAACAATTGCAGAAGAATTGAGTTAGCGCTACCACAAACAGAATTAACAATTAACATCCCAAAGAGAAGAAATAAAACAATAGTTGAAAGTTTGCGAAGTCGAAAGTGATTGAATACAAGATTTGGTAATTTTTTTTGTGTCATCACCCTTCTCGTTCTTCTATATATCCAAATATGAAAGAGTTGCTGCTTCTATTTCTCTCTTAAATTTAGAAGTTATTTCCATATTCGGAAAGTTATTCCAATACCCTTTCCACCAGAGTTTGTTGAAGTTTTAGACCAATATTAACTGTTTTGACGTTAACGCAGGACGTAGTTTTCCATACGTTGCTTCATAATTACATTCGAGGAGGTTTTCTTTGATGATGATTTCCCGAAGCTCCTCTTCAGTGAGTCATTATAATGAGAGATCCTGAATGTCTTTTCTGATCAAGTGGCCAAAACTCTTACCTCCAATTTGACGCAACTGAAATGAATTATTCTAAAATTCTGTTCTTGAATGTATTAATGTGAATTGACATTCCAACGTTGATATTTTTGCAGAACGTGATACTTTGAGCTCCGGTGTCAGCCGAGTTCATTTCCGAGATGACGGATAAAGGGAATTAAATGCGCTCACTTAAAAAAAGTGTAGTACCACCAAAAGACGGGCTCGCGAATGTTGGAAACCGTAGCATTTCTCTAAATGCGAATATTCGGAACTCGCGAATAGCGAATTCGCGGATGTCGAGGGATTACTATATTCTCTTTCCATCATCTACATGAACCATTACGACTTCATGCATTAGACGGACGATAATTAAACGATTCTGCAGTGAAAAAAATATTTAAACAAGTAAATTAATCGATACTTTTTATGTAAATTTCTACGCTCGAAAATGGGCGAGCCGCACAACTGTAATTGGTTTTAAAATGTATTTTTATTATGAAACATTGAAAGCACTAATAAAACATTTTAAAATCAAAATACCCGCCTGAGCCGCCACATTAATCTACTTTAAAGGAGGCTCCACACATTCGGCATTCGCCGAGCAGCGAGCTATTGCTCGCCCGATCCCGACTAGCTGATGAGTTCGGCGAATGTTCGCTCCCTTTGATGTGTCCAAAAGACCGACACTCGCCGAATATTCGTCACTCGGCAAATAGCAAGCGACCCATCCTCACTACTCGGGATGCGGCGAGCGGTTGCTCGCTGTTTACCGAATAGCGAATGTGTGGAGCCGCCTTTACAATAAATTACACTAGAGTGCGAAGCAAGTTGCCCATCAACTGAGAGACACGTCTTGCAGGCACGAATTTTCGCCTTCTTTCCTGCAACAAATCGAGATATCGAGGTGCATTTCGTTTCATGTGATATTTATGCGACGTGGATCGATAAACTCGAAGTGCAAATGGCCCCGGAGAAGAGAAAGTGGCCGGCCGGGAGGAGAGACTGGTCGTGGCTGCCGACGCAGATTTGCTCCCGGCGCCGCCGCGCGGCCCCCCGCACACCTTCCCGGCCACACCCACTGCGTTTTCAATTTCACCGGACCTCTCGGGACTAACATTTTTGCTTCATTATTTCCAGGATCATTTAATCTGATAATGGGAAAACAAACTAGTTTTTCTACTCCCATTGTATAATGCTCTCATTTGATGTCTGCAAACAGTTGCATAATGATACTCATTACGATACAGCTTCCATTTTGATACAGGTTCTTGACCAACCACAGAGAAGTTTCCAAACCAATATTGACACTTAGGGAGAACATCATTGAGAATCGTTTTAGCAAATGTTTCGTTCGACTGTGTACATTAAAATTGCATTTGATATTACATTATGCTTGTCAGTTTCAATTTCTTTTATTAGTAGTATTTGTTCTTGGAATATTATTTAAAATAAATTGGATCGTATTTTCACTTTGATCTTATTTGACTAGCGCAGTACTCCCTCGCAGGCGGACTGGTAGCCACAGCCACCTGCGACAGCATGCAAGGGTGGGATTAGGGAACTGTCTCGCTCGTATCAATATCACACTCGTGTATTAATACCCATCATTACATCGTTTAATAATGTACTATTCTCCTCGGTGATTGATACCGGCTAGGGTGACCCAGGGCGTCAATTGGTGTCAGTGCAATGCCTCTGACCGGGAGGAGGTCCTTTGTTTCGAATCTCGACAGTGGCAGGATTTTCGACACTAGAGAGCTAGGTCGAATTCCGCTGGAATATGGAGGAGAATTCTGGTGGCCAGCTGCTCTAATCGGTACTTTTGCGTGGGTTCTCCGATAAATACCTCGTGAATGCCGGAGCAGTATCCTAACAAATGGGTCATGCACCGCGCGCATTCCTTGCACTTTATCCAGAATCGACAGACCAAGCGCTTTCCGCTCACTATATCTAGAATCGACAGGTTCGTACGAGTGACAAAACCAATCAGGCGTTATTTTGTTCACCAAATGTTATTCAGTTGTCTAGAGGAAAGTGATGTTCGGAAATTAGATGGAGTACCTCTTTAGTATGATTTCTAGCTCGAAAATTTTATCACGCTATTGTTTTCTTGATGGCTACGTGAAAAATGGGTGAAAAATTCTACACTCCGAAAGCAGGAAAACTCGTATTTCATTGTCACGTTTCTAGAGGAAATGTCCAAATATTCTGACAAGTAATTTGCAGTTGCCGAGGTAATTTAAACTCTATACCTATCTACCTGCCACTTCAGAGTAATATATGCGCGTCAGCACTTACGAATAACTTTCTGATATCGTATGTTCAGAGTAAAGAATACAATCGAAAGAAGAAAAAATCTGTTGCGTTTAATATCAAACTTCTTTCACGTAATTAATTTGTAAACTTATTTCCTTAAAATTGGATTACAAGTGTAGGACCGTAACTTTTTTATTCGGTTGTGTTTGGGATGTCTTCGGACTTAGTAGGTACTAAAGTACATAGATTTGAAGTGCATACAGGTATTGCATTAACAAGGACTGTGAAAGAAAAATGTCCCGATTAACCGAGGCAGTCATTAGGATAACTCATTACAAAACTGTCGAAGACGTTTGTGATTTTAGCAATGTTGGGGCTTCCCCACTTTACCAATCATTGGATTCTTTCGCCAAACATTCACTTTCGTGTCGTACATCGTGTGTCGTTCATCGTGTGTCGTTCGTCATTGATACTCTGTTTTAGTTGTCCTTCAATGTTCATGGTAAATGTGATTATTCCATTTGTATTATTATATGTAATTTGTATGTTGGTAGTGTATACAATTCTTTACCAAATATTTGTACTCGATCCTTATCAAATAAGTTTTCGTTCCCGAGGTAATCTCGGACCCCAATAACTACGGATACTCACAAGTCTATGTACAAAATTATGTTTGTAAAGGTGAAGAGTGTTCCTGTTTTTTGCGCAAAATATGCGCTGTTGAAAAATGTTGAACAAACATAAAATTACTTCCGTGCATTGAACTTACCATAACATCATGTTTATAAGAGAGATAACTAGGTCCTTATCGTAAACAAAAACAAACAAATAACACTAAAATGGTTAATTTTACAATAAAAATCTTATACGAACTTTTATATAGGAAATTTTATCTATTTTAATTTTGTATAGAAAATAATTTTCTTTGGGATTGATAGTTATGGAGATATATGCAAGAAACTTCCAACAAGCACCTTCAAATAGCCGCCCCGCCCTCGGCTCCCCCCCCCCCACACACACACACTTCAGGATTTTTAGTATGTTATGCAGTAGGTACCAACAAACTATCAGGCCAAGTTTCAAATTTCCGGGATGTTTTCCTTCGATCTCCATTTTTTGGTCTAATTTAACTGGGCTATTAGCTCAGCACTGCGAATGGCTGTCGTCTGTCAATTGTTTTTATTAGGCAACCCGCTTGACCTCAATGCCTTACACACTGGAGTTTCTACGATCGCTGCAGTCGTCATGCATTAAAGACATAGATCGATCGATTGATACGACTCCGGGCGCGTAAAATGCTAATATCATTAGCGCATTGTGTAGAGCAGTGCATATTTGATCGCGGGAGGAGGCGGTGATATTCCCTCGCCGGCTAGCGAGATACGAACTACGTCAGCTTGCGTGGATTTTTCCCAACCAGATATCTCCCACCAGCGTGACACTTCCCAAGCCGGGACAAGTTCTAAGCTCCCGACATGTAGTGCAGTGAATGTGTGCGAAGGTAGGACAACGAAGAGGAAGGAATGATCTCGCGCGCGGTCTGTGGTGTTTGTTACAATACTGCTCCGGCATTCGTCTGGTGTTGATGGGAGAAACCACGGAAAAGTACCGATCAGAGTAGCCAGCCGCTAGAATTGTCCTACAGCTGAAGGAGAATACACTTAAATATGTGAAAATATGTACTGTACATGACAATGTGAACAAATATGGATAATCAGAAACTTTCAAAAACCATTAAAAAGCCAAATTCGTAAACAGATGAAACAAATTCAACCGTAACTAATAAAAAATGTAATTATGAAGAATTACTAGTTATTTATATAGGTACGGACGTGAAACACAAATTAATTACCCAGAGCAATTTACCACGTAAGTAAAATCTACATATCACTGTTTTACTTAATCTGCCATTGCCGACTCGGAAAGGAAGAGAAAGAGGGTAATTAATAGTATACAGCGGCCAACTACTTAAAAATGGTAAATTAGACAAAACGTTGAATACGTCTAAAGGTGGCTCCACACATTCGTTATTCGGCGAATAGCGAGCATCCGCTCGCCGAATTCCGAGTAGTGTGGATGGGTCGCTTGCTCTTTGCAGAGTGGACGAACATTCATTGCTCGCCGTACCCACTGCGTGTCGGTCTTTTGCACACATCAAAGGAAGCGAACATTTGCCGAACCATCCGCTGCTCGGGATTGGGCGAGCAGTAGCTCGCTGTCCCCACTGCATGTGGATGTCTCACCAGATGATCAAAATAGGAACAACTTCAATTCTCAGTGACAATGGATATTTGAAAACTATTCAGTGCCTGTTGTCGTGAAATTATTTGCGTTGACGCCTGCCTTCGTTAGCGACATCGTCGAATGTAATTAAAGTATTGCTAAATCAAGTGTTTTGCCTAACTCTAGTATTCACTTCAGTGACTGATGATCAGTCACTATCAGTGCTGTTTTTGATTTAGGAAACTATTTAGTTACATATCTCGTCTATTAATATTTATTTTAATTTGCGTTTTATAATTTACTCGTCATAGTCGTTTTAAATACACTTCCAATATGTTTATTTCTTTTACTTGCAATATATTATTATAATTCTGGGGAGGATTTTAATGAAATGTAATTTTTTCTTTTCACTTTATAACAATGCCGTGTAGTATAGGAAATCATTTTATGTTATGACAGAATGAAATGGCCCATTTTTATGTCTTTTTTTTGCATTTTTCGTCGATTTTTACCCTGGAACATTTTTTCCATTAAACATATTTTACCGGACTTTCGTGTTTAGATTTTATCAGTGCTCATATATCTTGGGATAATATGACGTTGACACAAAACACAATTTTTGGGAATGAATATAAACAAAATTTATTTTAACAATTATTTTGGTACATATATATTGAAAGTAGTAAACTAATTTAATCTCTTCGTTAATGTCTGGAACATTCTTTCGCCAATCACAAATCGAGATTAAAAAAAATTACTTATTGTTGATATTTACAAAATTCAGTAATCATTACTTCTTCATATGTATTTTGTTGACTTCCAGTCATTCTTATTCTAGCTTATTAACTAAACTAACTACTATTGATGTAAGAGACTCATAGATCACCTACTATTTCAGCTATTGTATGGAGAAAATATTAAAGAATGCTTCTAATGGGAATCTGTTTTTAATACAGGTTGGAGAATAATTGATTGATGCTAGGGTATAGTGAGCGGCTTGGGCTATTGAATTTATATTTGAATAGAAATTGTTAGTGAGGTGGGATATGTGCTCTGGTGATAGGTGGCAGATTCAGCTCTTTATGGAGTTGTCTATTTTTTATAAACCAAGGAGCATTTGTTGCTATTCGGAGGAATTTATTTTGCATCACATGAATGTTTGTTTGCGAGGCATCGATCCATATTGGGCACGCATAGAGCATGAGCGGTCTAATTATTGTTTTATATAAGGCTATTGCAGTGTTGAGTAAGGGCTTTAGTTAGATTTACTTTATATTAGTGAGTTTTATCTTTTCGGTTAGGTGGGTTTTCCAATTTAGTCTGGTGTCGAAATTTAGTCCAAGGTATTTGATAGCTTCGTTTTGTGGGATCCATGGGATTGTGTTATTATTTATATGAAGTGGGGCGGGGATGGTGGATGGCCTGAGTGAGAAGATTTTTGTTGCTGATTTGGTCGGGTTAAGTTTTATTTTCCATTTAATGGACCAGCCTTCTGTTTTATTTAAATACTGTTGTATTTTGTTTTTAATGAGGTTAGTTGAGTAGCTGGACTTATAGATTACTGTATCGTCTGCGAATTGTGCTGTCTGTGTATGTGTGTCTGATGTAGTGGGTATGTCTGCTGTATAAAGATTGAAAAGAGTAGGCGATAAGGGTGATCCTTGAGGCAGTCCTGCTATTATTTTACGGGGGTTAGATATGTGGTTTTCAACTGTTACCGTGAAAGTTCTGTCCATGATCAGATCGAGATTAATGACAGTTCTTAACTCATGAAAGTGTTTAAAGTTTATTTTGAATAAGTGATAATGTCCTCAGCCGGAAGGTTAACTACTCGTCTTCGCTATCGCTCTGCTTCGCAGTTAATCTTCCGGCTTCGTCCTTAAAGACTCGGGTCTATAGGACTCGTGACATAAATAACTATTCTAGTATCGTAGATTCAGTGTTTAAGTCAACTTTAAAATGTTTTGTGCTTTTCTGATTTAGTGCAACCAGAAATTTTTATTTTTATATTTTTATCGCTAAATGTAAAAACGAGTCATGTACTGCGTTGTTTAATATTTGTTTTGATAAATTCTTCTAACAAAGAAACCAACGCCTCGTTTTACAATAAACGGTATTAAGTTTTGCGTCTAGAAGCTGAGAAAAATCGAGAGTTTAAATTAACGAGATTAAATTTCTCAAAAAGCGTATGCGCATTTTGATAGAATGAGCACAGGTCTACGTAATAAATGAACGCTTTAAAGAATGAACAGATCGTAAATCTCACTTGAATTCACTCACAATTCATTTCAATTAGATATTCAAATGCAATGAAATTGTATTTCGTTGTTTTACTTTTATATAAATTTCACATATTGATTCATTGTAATTAATCATATACTCCAAAGCACACTCGTGCACAGAAAATTCTGCGAATTTTTCTTCTTTATATATCTTTCCGAAAGTTTTTATTTGTTATGTATGCTTGATTCCTCTCACTTCAAACCGGGAGAGATGGCTCAGTGCATCATTCTGATGTCACTGCAGTCCCTCTGACCGGGAGTCCCGACGGCGGCAGGATTTTCGACTCTAGCTTGTCAGCTAGGTCGAATTCAGTCGCTGTCTGGAGGAGAATTCTAGCGGCCGGCTGCTCTGATCGGTAGTTTTCTGTGGTTTCTCCGATCAACACCAGGCGAATGCCGGAGCAGTACCCTAACAAACGCCACGGACCGCGCGCGATCTTGCCTTCCTCTTCCTTGTCCTATCCTCTCCTCTTACACACACACTTACACTAACATGCACTACACTACCACACATCCCGGGAGACCGATCGGGAGCCTACAGCTTGTCCCGGTTGGGGCGGTGCCCCGCTGGTGGGAGATACGTGGTTGAGGGGAAACCCCGCTAGTCGACAGTAGGTCGACGCCAGATCTCGCCATCCAGCGGGGAAAAGATCATCGCCACCTCACGAGAAAAACACGCACTACACTTACGGGACTAATGACCAAAGTAGTTGACGCGCCCGGAAACATCAATCAAGCAATCAATCTCACTTCAACTGTATAAGTACTGTACGAGTAATAAAAAAGAAGTAGTGCCGATTTCATTCAATTTTCCTTTCGAAAAATTTTCACATTGAGCTTTAAGGGAAAAAAAAGGAATCTAACGGTGGAGCCATACAAATGATTCTAAATCGTCTCTTGAAACATTGACATATAATATCGAGTACTGATTTTTTGCACCTAAAATTTCATCTTTACCACTCAGTGTTGACACAGCACTCGTGCCTCACTGACAAGATTGCGGAAGTCTATGCGGTCATTATCTTTATTAACGAGTGAAAGCGGTTCAGACTGCTGCAAACAGGATGCGAAGCGCATGAGATGGTTCAGACTCCGACAGCGGCTTTGATATTGATGTTGCAGGAACTGGAGGGATGAGAACGAGTTGCATTGAAGTCCTCGAATGCAACTAGTCGATTCTCCTGTTTGTGATTGTGGGGAGGTGGTAGCATTGCATGTCTTATGTGAATATGAACGTTGGAAAAAATGCGCTTTGAGGTGCGATTTAGGTGGCTGGAAGTGCTTTTCCTAACTTAATTGTTGACAAAAGATCTAATGCTGAATTAGAAATGATAGCCCCAAAATAGTTACAGTTCAAATTTTCAATATTTAAGTTACTAAAGAAGATGGAAGCCATGAAATTGGCAATGCTTTATTAGAAACAAGTGTTCATGCATGTTGCAATTTAAGCACGCCACATCTGGGCACATATCTTTGCTGATAAAATTGGCAAAGAGATGTGTTGATTCTAAGTGTGGAGAACGTGATGATACCTTACAATTCTTTTGTTTTAATGTATGTAAGTACACAATAATTTTCATCCCGATTACATGTTAAGCTTAAACATAATTGATAAGAAGATGACTACTCAAATATTGTTGTTAATTATTAGTATTATTATTGTTGTTTGGTAGACTTAAAGAGCAAATAAATACGAATCGATTATTGTTTATTTTTAATAAGTGTTATGTAAGCGACGTTGGAGCAACGCTCACTGACTTTCGGTCTAAGCAGCTGCTTGCCGCCGATTGCGGCATAGTATACTAGTTCTGAGTTGGTTAATGTATATATTTCTATGTAAGTCTACGAACGAAATATTTCTACCTATTCAAACTCCATACGTAGCCATGAGTAACTAAATAGCTATTGCAACAATTTAATGATTAATTTGATATATACTGTGATTTTGAATCGAAGTCACCCTACGGGGAAACTAGCTATTTTATTTTAAAATGCAGATTCATAGGTTTAGAAGTAATTTTATTGTGAGGAGAATTATTAAAAGGTTATAACGATGCTAACGGAATGAATGCCTAAGCTGAAAACTATAATCTTTAAGTTTCAATTGTTTTATAAGATTTGTCAAAAGGGAATCAATGGAAAACTGAAGAGATACACGGTTTTAGGTTCGTGCATATTTTGTCTTATTTTAACAACAACAACAACAATTTTTTCTTCGGATATGTGATGAAAATGGTAATTGTAATTGTGCCCCTTCTTTAAAATGCCATTTTACAGCGTTAAAATCTACAAAGAATATGACTATTGCTTCATTCCCAATATATGGCTACAGGATACCCAAGTTACACTATCGACACGGGATACATTTTTTAATGAATAAAGATCGGATTCCCGTGTTACTGCATGTTTTATTTGCTAACTTGAAATTGGATGAAACTTCGACAGAAATTCGAATCATGAAACGGACGTTATTTTAGTTCTTGTTTTATTTTGCACGAAATTGCACATTTGGGGGGTTACTGCACGATATTGCACGTTTTGGCCAATGCCGCCTCAAAATTGGACATTTTGGGATTTTACTGGAAGAATGTGCAAAATTCATAGTTTTATTGCATAAAATATAATTTTTACACTATCAACTTGTTTTAATTGATCTTTTTTAAAGGTTTCATTTATGAAAACCATTTTATGACATAATCCAGCTGTGCATTCGGGTGGTCTGTAAACCCGAATGCGTTTTAATACGTATCAATTCTTCATTTTGATGCCCTATGAACTGCGATCCTTTCATGATGCCTATTGTCTAATGAAAATTTCTCAGTTATTGCAGCAAGGATAGGTCCGCGCCGCCGCCCTTGGTTCCGGTCGCTCAGCCAATTTCCGGTGTCCGTCTTCCCAATCGGATCGTATATCCGTTTTGTCAGTCTGCGCTGAACTTAACTATACCAGACGGCATGCGCGAGTCACATTTAATCTTAAGTTCGGGCTCGAGACTTACGAGCTGCAATGCGTTTCAAATTCATCGAATTTCTCAGAACAGACGTTGCCCTGCAAGGTACAAGAGAGAATGAACGCAGTTTTGACCGCTTTTAGCAGCGTAGACACGTACGTCAGAATGAGGCTCGGCAGTCAGACAAGTATAAGTGTAGAACGAAGTTGTTCCTGTCTGATACATATTAGTTGATAGAAGATAATATAATTTCTCAGAAAATAATTTGGAAATATACATAATTGTAAATTATAATGAAAACAAGTAAGAATATTTCGTCTGTAACTTAATTATGTTTCATTTCTAAGGTATATTTGTATTTTTCAATTTTTGTATTTACTTTTTTGAGTTTAATGCTAATTTAATTTTGTGTGCGAATAATATTTAAATGTCAAATATGGTTTGTTTTAAGAATATTTACAAACTTAATTATAAGAAGCACTAAAATTATATTTCATTCACCTTAAATATCACATTCAAAATATAAAAATAAGTTGATACGTGGATTATCTGGAGTTGTTAGCATACATAACACCGTTTTGCAAAGTCTTGATCTTTTATTCCATGTTTTTGCACGTTTTGGTTTCTTTACTACACGTTTTAGAGAGTTTTACTGCACGAAAATCCTATTTTTATTAAAGAATGTTTGCTGGTCAAGAACGTTTTTGCTTGCCCATTGTGAAGAGAGCATAATTCTAATATAAATTTTCAGAAAAATTATAATATTGTATCGTTTACTCCAATAACTTTTTTTGTGAAATCCTACAAAGTGAAAAATATATTTTTTCTTGTTGACAATATTAGACTAAACATTCAAGGGTTTTAATTTGCGCGGGGATTAGCATCTAAACGATTGTTCTCGAAGTTTCCTCAACACTCAATGTGCAATGGTGCTTTATTTAACATTGAATCTAAGAATCTAATTTCAATGAATGATACGCCTTTGTGTTCTTCACTTGCGGCTTCATATTCCAAGGAAAATTGCAGATGGGAATCTAAAAAATCCATTTGGAGGGCTCTGAACACTTCACGACTCTAAATCTCTGTAGAAGATCACCAATTATTCAATTCGAGCTCTCTAATTCCCCGGTGAGGGTCCATACAAATTCCGAGCTAAATTCGAGCTTCACTGACACGAAGTTTAGTTTTGAAATATTGAAACTGTGCACAATTAAATGAAGGAAATTTTGGTGATAAAGAAATACGTTCTGATACGTAAAATGACGGCTTTCGAAAATCAGTGAATAGTCACCACTCTCGAAGTGATGGTCTATATCACAGAACAAATAATATTGTAATATGTGATAACGTGCAATATAAATAAAAATTTAAGGAATGTGTAATATTGGTAAAACAAAACTTAAAACTCTGCTGCACCCTTTTCAAATGAATGAAGATATCAGATTGAGGTAGGTGTCAGATCGAAGCAGTTTCTGTCTAAATATCTAAAGTTCGGCCTGGGTTTCGAGAAATTAATGTCACGAATAACTTTGTTTAAATCATCTTTAATCAAATAAAGAGCTTCCCTCTTCTATGGTTCGAAATACGACCATCTGCCTTCTCAGTTTCAGTTCTTGTTACTGACTTATGGTAACTGTTTTTACATCTTGAAGAAATTCGGGTAAGTCTTCTCTTGGAGGATCAAGTCTCATAATAATTGACTACTGCTTCCTTGAATTTGGCGAAAAATGTTTTGTTAAAGCAGTAGTCCTCTCCAATGATCCAAATATAATGTGGAGTTTTTTGGCATGTGTTTCCAGTTGAAAACACCTGAAGGAAAAAACATAGTACTGAGGAGAAAAAACAGAGTATTGGAAAAACTATAGAAGGAATATTAGATGGAAGAACGCAATACACATCACTGCCGGAAGAGCACTGCACAGTATTGTTCAAGATAAAGAAATCTAAAAAACAAAGAGGAAGATTTCAAAATGTTCAGAGGATTTTGAAGTTAAGAAGAAAAAAAGTATTGACGTTTCGAAATATTGATTATTAATGAAACTCTTGGGAAAAATCAAACGATCAATGATACTTTTCAACAACGGAGTATAGTATACGAAACGATGGAGTAGTGTATGCGCAGGTCTGCTTGTCATGAGTGCTTCCCAAACAGTCGTGGCAAATCTGCGGCCAGCGAGTGGCATTCTCTCATGCTAATGAAAGCGAGAACCACTTTTTTGGAGCCGGTTCTAAGTGGTGGGAAGGGAAGCCGGTGCAACATATCCGAGAGACCCCTCGGAGGGATTCTCGAACAGCATCATACAAGCAAGAAACCTTAAGAAACGAGGTCATAGATCCTTTTAACTTCACTACCTACGCGGACTCAGCTCACAACGTCAAAGGAATGAAGTCTGTGCGACGATTCATATTCATTTAAACGTGCTGGAAGAGAACGAATTGTATAAATATTTAATACAAACGAAAGGTGAGGAAACACTGGCTGAAAGTCATGAGAATTTTGGTTTAGGAAGGGTGAAAAAATGCAGAATTGCATGGTCCTAATTGTATGAAAGCATGGATATTTTCTCATGTAATCACATTTTATAAAACGCACAAGAAAGGTAGGAAGATATTCCATTGAAGCTTGAACCAAACTTCTATTAAAACGTTTTTTACCTACATTATTTCATGTTCTTGAAACACGAGGAGTTTAAATGCATTTGTGTACAAACATATCGCAGAGTCAACAAGTCATTCCACTGTTGTAAAACACTCAAATTCTTTCACAAGTTGTAAAATAGCTGCGTGTAAATGTCAAGATTTTTGTTTTTTTTCGATCTTATTTCACCTAAACTAGGGCCAGAATGTTCTTCAGGGGAAAATCAATTTTAGTTTTAACCACCTCAGAATAAATGGAAGAAATAATGCTTTTATAGAACGAAATTTCTTCTTGAGATGCCATCCGCTAAGACTTAATGGGCATAATCCTTTGGATTGATATGCGACCAATATGTAGTAAATATTTTGAATAAATCGGATGGGATTAAGAAATGTTTGATTTGGAAGGGAAGACATGACCTCATTATCCTGTGGCTCTGTTACTGGCAGAAATATAATCAATGCTTCTATGTCATTTACAGAAGTTTCATCGGTTGTTTTGTTGAAACTTTTACGCGGAATATCGTTACCAATATCTTATTAATGTTGAATTGAAAAGTATCCAAATGAAGATTAGAGTGCACTTTTCAAAGAAGTAAATAATCCAAACTTTCTCTAATAAATCTACATTAAAGATGTAACAAGTGGGCAAGCGCAAACGGAAAAAATTGAATTTCGCATTTTTAGGAGGATAGTTTTAGGCGAAAATGTTGGGAACCCAATTGAATTAATTTTTTTTGGCTCAAATGTTAGCAAAATAATTGTTAATCCAATTTTGACGCATTAATTAGAAAAACAAACGCAATAAATCGTTGAATTTAAATAGAAAGAAAAAATTCTTGCTTACAGTTATCGTAATACGTTTATGACAGAAACAAAATTTAAGCGTGTAATGAATGAATAAATAAAAGCATTTGTACGAAATATTGTTTTAATCTGAAAGCATTCCCATTAATTTAGACCGTAATTCATTCTAGTCCTTTTCCTGTTTCTGAACATCTAATAGATATGTGTGAAGTTTCGTACACAAACAGAACAGTGAAACTTTCAAAATTAAGTAGGTAATTAACAGTATGCCTTTGATCCTTGCATTTTGTTGATGATGTTTGGGTTCCCTGCCGTCAGTTGTCTTCTTTCATTAACGAGATCGTTGGGGAAGGGCAGGAGCGATGACTGTGGTAACGAGGCAAGAACGATCATCAGCGTCCTGGGCGACTCGACGTTGACATGATAACGTTAATTCGTTTTCTGAAACGACGATTTTCTTCAAACGACGAAGGCGGCTGTGGCGTCGTCTGAGGTGGCGGCGGTGGCGGCGGCGGCGAGTGCAGCTCGGGGAGCGCGGCGGAGTTTCGGTCCGCTCCAGATCGCGGGCACAATGGGCGAGAGGTGCGGCGCGGCGCGGAGCGGCGGCGAGGTGTTCCCGGGCGAGGGAGGGCGACGGGCAGACGGGCGGAACCAGCTCTGCTTTGAGGCGCGAGGGAAGTGGAGAAAAAAGCTGCCGACCGCTCGCCCGCCCGACCCCGTCGCCGGACTGGGCAGGCGGGCAGCGCGGCGGCGGGTGGCCACCAACAGCCACTCCACCTCCACACACCCCTCGCTTCCACCGCCTCTGCCATCGCCGGAGTCAGGAAAAATATGTAGTATGAAACGATAAAATATGGATATAGATATGTAAAGAACATGATGAAGAATGTGTAACAAATATGTAATAAAAAAGGATATAATATATAATATCAAAATACGCGTTTATGTACAGAACATTTAAAAAAATACATAATTTGAAATTACATCAATAAAATATCTACATAACCAATTTTAAAAATAAATATTGCTAGTCCTACTAGATTAAATAAGGGTACATTAATGTCGTTGAAACAATTACAGTCATGCAAACGTGCGAACTCACTGACTGGCAATCACTGTAGCATTGTCTTCGTAGTGTTACACGTCTGCGGCAACCAATGTGTCTTGTAAATTGTGGCTAAAGATCAAGAAACACAAAGACACTGATATTTTCCACACCTGAAGATAACATTCTCAGCTTTCACGTGCTCTTACGGCAACATGAATGCAGAGCAGACAAAAAAAGGAGAATAACTCAAAACAGAGCGCCTACATCCGACAGCTTCTCCATGTGGGGCAACGGGCATTGTTGCAAAAACAAACAATTTTTTTAATATAACTATTTTTGAAAATTCATTAAATATTTTTTGCAAAAGAAATTTCAAGAAAATTGATAGAATAATAAAAAAGTTTGCAAAATATGTAAATTTTGCGAACCAATTTTGAGAACAGAACATAGGAAGACAAAAAATATGTAGTTGCGTAGGATACGGACTCTAGCAATTGAACCTACACTTCAATTTAATCCTAGAAAGCCTGAGGTGAGTCCAACGGACTCTCATCCATCTTTCTATGCCCATAAAATTAATGGACATTTAATCTCTGCCTCTAGCGTCCAGATATTCCTTTAAATATACCTTCTAATTGTTACACCAAAATCTCTGAAATTTTTTTGCATTTTTTATTTACGAATTGCGACAAACATATGTTTAGGCCACAAAAGCCTGAGGTGAGTCTAGCAGACTCATTTGTAGTTTCGTATTTTTCTCGTTACCGATGGGTTTGTTGCATTTTTCTGAAAATAATTTCTTGTTATTGGTAATGATTGTCATATGTTGTCTTTTGCGTATTTCTATTTTCGCAAGTGAGAATTTTGCATACATTTATCGCTACTCACGTATATTTGACACGATTACACAGACCATTCTTGGTTGTAGCCAGTGTTGCTTCAGTGTGCGATTATTGGGTGGTTTTGTGCGGTCTAGTTATTTGCATGTAGTAAAAAAAGATTTTCAAATGTAATGGTGATATTTATACCTCTTTTTGAAACAAATACTTTCATTTGTGTAGTTATCAATATGTTTAGGCTGATTGACGCTCAGATTCAGTCGTGCCTCGATTTAGATGATGAAAATATATCTAATGGACTGTTTTTGGGAAGTGGAGATAGCGATTAAACCCGAAAATTGATCTAATGATGGAAATAAATTTATGTCAGAAGTAACTATAGCGACACCGTTGAGTGTGAAGACAGTCATAACATTTGAAAATGATTCATTTTTCGGAGGGGGGAATGCAGGAAAGGAGAAAAACTCAATTTGGAACCCACCTAATTAAAAAACCAGAGCCAGCAACATAGAAAAGACCGCAACATCGGAAGTGTTGCTTTCACCAGGTTAAAGGATAGACTTTACCAGGTATTGGTTTGAGCTGTATATGACAGTGTTTTGAATGACATCATGAAACACACTAACCAAGAAGCAGAAAGAGTTTACGTACAGAAGGGAAACATTTCTTGGAAATGGTGTGATAATGTGGATTTTGGGGGGATTCTTATCACTGCTGGTCACTTGAAAAATTAGCATCTCTCATTTTCGGTACTTTGAAATCCGAAATATGGACCTCCAATATTTTGAGCTAAAATGAGTAAAGACCGATATAAAGAGAACTTTCAATACTTTAGCTTTGATGATAAATCAAGAAGTCAGGGATTGTTGTCCAAGAATTAAATAATAGTAATAAAATAATGCATTTTAATTTTTGTCTGTTCTAACAATCAAAAACAAATAGGACATTATCATTTATCCATCATGAGTCCGAAAGATTCACCCCAGGCTTATTCGGTTGGAAAAACGCTTGGGCTTTCTAGGGTTAAGTAAAGTGACGCACAAGAATCTGCTTATTTCGATTTACATAGAGTGGCGTCTGACAGATCGTCAGCTGTAACGTAGTGATCCATTCGGGAGCTTCAATATCAAACATTTAAGTTGTAACGAAGCTCCCGATTGGATAACCGAGTCCAGCTGATTGTTTTCCAGAAGTCTCTCTATTTAAAACGAAGTATGCAAGTGCTTAGACCATGGTTCGCTCATGAGAATTGGCAGTTGGATTTTCTCTGCCCCTCGGCTAAGTGCAGGCAACGAGGACAGGCGTTATTCTTTTTTTAAAATTTTATTGCAGAATGAGGTGATTATACAACGCTCAGCCATACGGCTTTTCAGTTGTTAGGAGCGAGCATTTTCAGACGAAAAATATAAGAAGGGGGTAGCTGCGGCGACCTCCCTGTAACATTATAATGGTTTAGTACGAGTATTTGAGTGGAGGAATACATATTGTTGACTGGTATTGGGGGGAGTATTTACTTAATTATCTTATACCAGCCAGATTACGGGAGGAAGATGTGAAAGGAGAGTCGGATTCTTATACGAGGTTCTATGGGATGCTCTTTACCTAGATTTAAATGAAATGCACCGGTAACTGAGGGTAGATTTTGAAAGAATGTATGAGAAAGTTTAGTGATATATGTTAAAACGGGTTCTATGGCTAGGTCTTTGTGGAGATTTGCATTGCTTATATACCAAGGGGCGTTAACTGCAATTCTGAAGACCTTATTTTGGAATATTTGAATTTTGTTAATTGTGGTGGGGTCGGCGTTACACCAGACTGGACAAGCGTACGTGAGCAAAGGACGTAAAATGGCTTTATAAATAAGGAGAGCAGAATGGACCTTTAAAGTGGGGTGACGGTTAATTATTGGTCGAAGAATAGCTAAGCCTCTGTTGGCTTCATTCACCTTGGAGGTGACGTGATCATTCCATGTCAGTCTGGTATCCATTAGAACGCCTAGATAACGGACGGGGGCGGTTGTAGAGCACCATGGTTTTGTTGTTGAGTCGAATTTTAGTGGGAGTGGAAAGGGTGGAAATCAAAGCGTTTCCACTTTCTACATCATGTTTCAATAGTTGTGAGATGTCCCTGAATTAAGTTTCTTGTAATATTGAGATATTGGTCTGCGGCACAAATGACAGTACCGTCAGCAAATAGGGCGGTGTGAATATTGGGGTGCGTTGGAATGTCTGAAATGTAAATATTGAAGAGAATTGGTGACAATGGTTAACCTTGGGGAACTCGTGCTGAGCTTCTTCGCGGTGTTGAATGGGTTGAGCCCACTTGCACAATGAATTTACGACCTGTGATGAAAATTGCTATGGTATTGATTAAGCATTTCGGTATACCTAGTTTCCTGAGTTTGTACATTATCCCTTCGTACCAGATCCTGTCGAACGCTTGGGCGACGTCGAGGAAGACTGCTATTGAATGATGGCCAGCATGAAATGCTTCATGGATATTTTCGGTTAGACGTAGTAATTGGTGACTTGTGGAATGACTTTGGGAGAAACCAAATTGAAAGAGAGGAATAATATTATTTTGATCTATAACTATACGAAGTCTCTTTAATAGTAATTTTTCTAACATTTTTGACAGTATGGGAATTAAACTGATTGGTCTGTGGCTAGTAGGGTTGGTAGGATTTTCTTTGGGTTTTGGAATAGATATTATTACAGAAAGTTTCCAAGAACTGGGAAAATATCCTGTCCTTAGCACCGAGTTATATACATTGGTTAGAAATGCTAGTTCGCTTCTGGGGACATATTTTAAAATAAAGGCATTGATGCGATCATGACCAGGTGATTTTCTTGCCGGTAAGTTTTTGATGGTATGGTATACGTCTTGGGGAGTTGGCGTTATTCTACTGAATACTTCTACTGTAACCATGATGATATTGCCTTCTGCAATCATGTTCTGTAACCTATTATATCAGGGATATTTTGTGCTTACATCCAGTGAACCAAAATTGTTCTTTTGCTTGAAATTTAAAATGGATGTGTCGAGTTTAACTCTTTATTTCACGATGAAGGGCATGCTTGATAAAACTGTCATTCGCACATGAAGCGTTTTTGAGGGTACAGAATTCTAGTTATCGACTCAGAGATCTTACGGATTTGCGAGATTCTGATGAAACTGTGCTCCACAGAAGTAGAGTACTTGTGGTGGAAAGTGTTAGAGAGTTCTGTAGCCAGGTGTAAGGGGGCATCCTTGAATTCAGTGACTAGCGACGTTATCTCATGTGACTAACGACGTTAGTTCGTAGGGAACGACGTTCAAATTAGCTGTAGCAATTGCGACATTGCGTTATGCATTATAACGAAAGAAGCACTTCAAGCGTCGAAAAAATTAGTTGTGTAATATATCAAAGTAGGTTTATTCATGAAACATATGAAGCACGGTATGAACCAAGAGTAAACAATTTTCATTATGCAAGTGTTAGATTTTTCGTGAGTATACACTCTAGGATTTTGAAGGAATGTAAGGAATGGGGAGTTTTAGCGCCAGACGTAAGGAAACATCCTTAAACTCTATTGATCACGTGACTAACAACTTTATACGGTCATAATGAACAACGTTCAGAAGAGTTTTAGCAATTGTGGTTTTGCGTCACGCATTATGACAAAAAAAGTATTTCAAGCAATTAACAAAGAAGTTGCATAATAAATCAATGTGTGTAGGAGTGGTGAGACATTTAATTCACGATACGAGTCAAGAGTGTAACAAATATACATTCTGCATGGATTTTTAGATTTTGTGGCCCTCCGCGATAAGTATGCAGTCTGGAATTTTGAATTGGCTTATCGTGAGAATGTAGGAAATACCTTAAAACTTGCGTTCGTTATGAGCATTAGACGTAACTCATTCCGAAGATCTAATTTCAACTTCTTTTTCGCGCATTGCTTTCCTGTCACCTCTACAACATTTCCCGTTAATTCTTGCAGTTGCCTCACATACGAGAATCAGTTTATTAGAGTTGGAAAAATGCAACCTTCCCTGTTTTTAGGTGGCCATTTTGCCGCATGTAAGGTGACCGTAGAGACTCTATAGGCATGTGGTATTTATGAAGGTATAAGATCGTACCTTACTCCTAAGGTAAGATGTTATGACTTCAAGATCTGTCACGTGACTGTTAGTAAATAACGCCGCCACCTTATGCGTGGCGCTACAACTCCCAAATATTTAATAACAGCCTTCATTATTAGCATAAGACATAACCTATCATGAAAATATGATTTAAACTTCTTTTCGCGAGTTTCTTACCTGTCACCTTTCCATCATTTTTCTTTAGCTGTTGCCAGTGCTTGTGAATGTCGGTAAGGATTAAATGTAAATGCCTCGGGAATCAGTTTATCAGAGTTGGAAAATTAGAAACGTTTCCTGTTTATAGTCGGTCATTTTGCCGTTTGGAAGGTGACCGTAGAGACTCAAACAGGCGTGAACACTTTATGAAGATAAAGGCTGGGCCTTAGGTCCCAGGTAAGACGATATGATTTCAAGGTCCGTCACGCGACGTTGTTTCCTAATATCGCCTTTTAGCGCCACACTTACTATCGTACGTGGCGCTAAAACGCACTTGTATTCTTCTGTTTCACTCTACCCTCCCTCCACGCCACGCACCGTGGAACGGTCCGTACTAAATGCACGTAATGAACTTCAACAAATAATTCAATTCTTCTAAACTATGCCCTTTATATCCTGAAACGGATAATGAAATATTGTTATTATTTTTAGAATCAAAATAACAGATATCATGGAAAGAGTTGACAGATTAAAATATCGATTGATTAATCTAGACCAGGCCTGCACAACGCCTACTCCCGCGGGCATTCTGTACTTGCGAGCGGATCGTCTGCCCGCGACAGCGCCGAAAGTGCAAGTAGTGGGGAGGAAGCTTTGCGGGCAGGGGAGAAGTCTGTCGTAGCACGACGCGGCGCGTAGATTGAATGCCTGATCTAATACAGTGATCCAGGCTGCAAAATTATATGCCCACTTGTTTAAATGGATTAGGTCTAGTATTTCAAGTTACAAGGGCCATAATTTTCTTTTCACGTTCTGTGCACTGTTATACATCCGCCTTTATATCCACCACTGTATTTAATTTCCTTTTTTAATTAACAAAATTAACACGCTCATTGTGACTCTTAAGCAATATTTTAAAACACTCGCTTTTTTAAAAACATATTATTTAATTATAACTAACAAAAAATTACAATTTAATAATTGATTGTTCACCAGGAATGTTATAATCTCCAAATCACAGCAAAATGAAGAAAATCATGAGAGCAATCTCTTACATCAAGATTGACAAAAATAGAATATTTGGCAATTTCAAGAAGAGTACTGTTTAACAGCACATATATTTGTGACCATTTTCCCCATTATGAAACTGAATAAAAGAGATCAACGAGGAAACCTTTGTGACGATATGTTACGGGCAATGACAAGATTATCATGGGTATTGTCAAATACAATGGGAAGGACTTAATATTTTATACGATGTCGTAAACGACACTGCACTCTTGTCTGAAATTAGAGCAGAAAATAATTATGATTTTTGTTTTAATAGAACCGTCTTATTCAATTAAACATAGTTAATAAAAAAACCGTTTATTGCTGTCATCATCAAACAAATACAATTCAGTATCATAATTTGTGTCTAGCAAAACACTTACTTTGTGATTACATCGTAGCAAAGCAAATTCAGTACTACAAGCTATTATAATACCTGGTGTCCAAATCTAATATGTATAATTCGTTGTAGTTTCATATTTCGCACTGTCATATATCGACAACATACATTTAAAGTATAATATAAAAGGCAATATTACTTTAACTGTATGTGACCGTCAAGTTCTCGCCGACTGCTCTTTAAATTTACGCGCAATGGTTCGAATAGTGCATTCTAATAGGTGGTCCCCACTCCTAGAGAAAGCCTCATCCCCACCCTTCATCGATTTTCGCATTTGCCCCCGAACTGCTCGCGCGCAGCTCCTGACGTTAGTGAAAGTGCAAAATGTTGTGCAGGTCTGATCTAGACAAACTCCCAACAGATGGATCCCGGAATTGTTCACTGGATACCAAGGGAGCTCGGAAGGAGAGTGGGAAGAAATAACTTGATTGTATTAAAACTGTAGCTGGTGCACAAAGAAACAATGTTGATCAAGATACAATGCTAGAAATCCATCGATTAGGCCTGCATTCAGCAGTCGAAGCTGAAGCTTCAACATCGAACTATTTAAAGGAAACGTATTTTATTTGTATCGCTGAAGGCAGCTAAAGTTACTAATCAGAATTGTCGATTATTATTTTTCAAACATGAAATCGACAGTACAATTAAGGATAAAAATACTGTATTTATTAATCAAATATTCAGTTGCTCAATTCCATTGTCGCGTTATGTTTGATTTGAAAAAATTAACAAGCTTACCTAGATACATGATTATCTCGCGATCTTGATTAATTACTGCAGTGTAGGTACAGATATTTGGTTGAATCACCATCGATATTTTTGATTGACACTCAGAAAAATGCTGGTATATCATTGACGTGTGCTTTGATCCAGGATGCAGGCTTTGGCTAATTTTTTAAAACTATTTTCCTTTCTGGTTCTTTTTATGTTTGCACTCTGCCACTATTGTTAGCTGCCACTTTCCTCAGTAAACAAGTCCCATCCAGTTTGCTTCAGTGTTTAAACGAGTGGTGCTACATAATGACACAGATTTTCCCATATTAGTTTTGTATTTCCTTTGGTCTGGGCTAGCTAATCGGACTTGCCACATACTCTTGCCAGCTCACATCTACCGCTGCCTAAAGTAAATGTTTTTGATATTTTCTTAATTTTTCGGTCTCCTAATGGTAGAACGGAAATATTATTTTAAGAATATTAAAGAACAGTAAAACGTCAAAACTTGAAGCGGTTTTTTAAGAAAATGGCGTTTAAGCACTACTGTAAATTCGAAATTTGAAGCTCTTTTCACAGAAAATTATTGAATTTTCGAAAAACTTCATCAGAAGTCATTTGAAGCACACTAACACAAAAATACAGTAGTGTTTACAAATTGCTGGAAATGTTCTTATTAACAGCGTGAGATATCTTAAAAAAATTACATTTGTGTAATTTTGCGCCATTTAAGAGAAAATGGCGTTTGAATACTTCTAAAAATGAGGTATTTTGAACTAGTTTTCACAGAAAACGATTGGGTTTTCGAGAAACTTTATTTAACATTATTTAAATGTACTTATAAATATAATAGTGTTGGCGAATTGACGCCAATATAAATACTACCGACGTGAGAGCAAGTCAAAGAAATTACAGTTTTGTAATTTTTCATAAAACTAAAGAATAGAGCAATTGGACATTTATATCATCTCATAGAGTACATTTAGCATTATCCCTACCAAAAGTTTAGAGAAAAAACTTGGAGCTGTTTTTTGAGAAAATCTTGTTTTTGTTATTTATTAAAATTGCACATATTGAACGCAATTTTGCGCGAAAACGACTAAAATTTCAAAAATATTACACGACCCTAATGAAAGAACTTACTATGAAGAACACATTTTATTGGAAGGAAAAATATCTATTTTCAATTTTGTATTTTTAAGAAGACGCCGAAGAAATGTCAAAATTTTTCCAAAATTCAGAGTTAACCGTGAAAATCGGACTTATGCCACCTTTATAATTGTATTTTACTCTATTCTTACAAGAAATTTAAAGAAAAAATTTGGAGCCGTTTTTGAGAAAATATTAAATATGTCCGGGGGGCTTCATGTAAAGTATCCCCAAATTTTGAATAAAGTTTTTCAAAATCGCAGCGCCTCGAGACGAGCCAGATTGACTGGGGAATATAAATTTTGGAAAAAATCTTGTTATGGTGTAGGAAGGTATGGTGTAAGCCAGGGTTGTCCAACTTAGAAGGGCTTATGGTCCACGTATCAAATTCTAGTTAAGACGCGGGGGCGCACCGTAATTTTAGATGGTTTTACCCTAACAACTGAGATTATACTGAAAAAGTATATATTAGATACTACTTTTATTGAACATACTTAATGATTTACGTATATACAACGATAAAATTAATACTTCATTAAATATAAATAACATGAATTGTGCAATTGTATTTGGTTGATATAATAAACTTTTTCAAGGCAGTCGCGGTCCGCACAAAAAGATCCAGCGGGCTGCCAGTTCGATAGCCCTGATTTAGGCAGTAGTGTTCGCAGACTGACGGGCGGACAGACGGACGGACGGACGGACGGACGGACGGACGGACGGACGGACGGACGGACGGACAGACGGACGGACGGACGGACGGACGGACGGACGGACGGACGGACTGACGGACTGACGGTAGGACGGACAGACGAACGGTCGTTTAAAAAACACTTTTTCGGTATCAGGGGACCCCAAAATGTGCATTTCCATTGAAATCTCGAAATCGATTTTCCGCAGCATTACATAACTTTCCCTATATTACGTATGTTACTCCGTTTATATGTACGTACACGGGAATGTAAAAATATATTTAAAAAATGCTCCGCACTTTTTTGTCAATAGAAAGTTATTTTCTTTCTTTATTCATTTCATTCATTCATTCTATTTTAATTTCCCGTATACGTAGGTATATACAGAGTATATTCGTAGTATAGGGAAAGTTACGTAATGTTGCGGAAAATCGATTTCGAAATTTTAACGGAAATACGTTTTGGGGTCCCCTGATACCCACAAAGTGGTTCTTTTTTAAACGTCCGTCCGTCTGTCTGTGTGTGTGACCGTCTGTCCGTCCGTCTTTCCGTCCATCTCTCAATCTGTGAACAACCGTAGCACCGAAACCATAAGTACGATTTCTTTCAAAATGAATATTCCCCATTCGATCTGGTTCCACTAGAGGCGCCGCGATTTTGAAAAACGTTCTTTAAAATTAGGGGTACTTTACATGAAGCCCCCCGAACATATTCAATATTTTCTTAAAAACAGCTCCAAATTTTTTCTTTAAATTTCTTGTAAGAATAGAGTAAAATACAATTATAAAGATGGCGTAAGACCGACTTTCACGGTTAACTCTGAATTTTTGTTTAACCCTGAATTCTTTTCAATGTCTTCCTACAACTACAAAATTACAGATGGAGATTTTTTCTCCAAATAAAATTTGTTTTGTATAGTGTTTTCTTTCATGAAGGTTATGCATATTCTTTAAAAAATTGTAGTTTTCGGGCAATATTGCATGAAATATATGCAATTTTAAAAAATTACAAAAACTAAGATTTTTTCAAAAACGGCTCCAAATTTTTTCTTTAAACTTTTAGTATGGATGGCACCTGATGTACTCTACGAGACGACATAAACACCAAAATACTGCATTCTTTTGTTTTTCCAAAATTACAAAAATATAATTTTTTTACTTGTCTCTCACCCTGTTAATATTTACATTGGCGGCGATTTGTTCACAATATTACATTTTTGAGTACATCTGCTTTAAATAATGTAAATAAGTAAATAAATAATTAATTAATGTCATATAAAGTTCCTGGAAAACTCAACCGTTTTCTATGAAAACTAGCTCAAAATTCAGCTTTCTCAGAAACGCTCAGAAACGCCATTTTCTCATAATTGGCTCCAATTTTTTCCTTCAAACTTATCGAACGGCTAATGCTAATTGCACTCTTTAATGTGACGTAAAGCTCATATTGAGGTATTTATTTGTTTTTTTCGAAAATTACACAAATGTAATTTTTTTGAAAGATCTCTCATACCGCTAATATACGCGTTTCCTACTATTTGTAAACACTATTGGATTTGGGAGTTAAGGTGCTTTAAATGACTTCAGGTAAAAGTTTGGAAAACATGAAAGATTACTGTGAAGAAGAGCTTCAGATTTCGCATTTACAGTAGCGCTTAAACAGCATTCTCTTGAAAACGGCTTAAAAGTTTTCAATGAAAATTGCCATTTAGTATGAGGTTTCACAGTTCTTTAATATTCTAAAATTAATATTGCCCTTCTACCATTAGGAATCGAAAAATTAAGAAAATGTCAAAAAATGTACTTTGGGGCGGCGATAGATGGCAGCTGGCAACGAGCAAGTGGGAATTCCCGAATAGCTAGCCCAGAACCAAGGAAATAGAAAACTAATACGGGAAAGTCTGTGCAATTCTTTAGCACCACTAATTTCTTCATAGTGTTAACCTTACTTGAAAAATATATTTGTTCTACTTCTCTCATTTTAAGAAATATTCTGCATTTATCGAATACAAAATGAACATATTTTTGGTTACGGCTTCCTTGGACCAGTGTGCTTTTTCACTTTCATAAAACGTTCAAACATTACGACTGTGGTGTTTTAATTTACAACGCTAACTTGCGTTTGTTGACTATTACTTACTCTCACCTGTGGAAATTTGTGGGCAACTACGTCGTTTGTAGTGTCTGGCGAGGAGACCACTTCGGAGGACTGTGGATAGCACTTACACGTTCTCAAATATGTATGTGATTACCCAATATTTCGGATAATAAACACATTTAAACACATTTGTAAACAATGATTTATCTTTTCCATTTTGTCTTTTCTGGTCCACACATGATCTGATATATACCACTATATTGCTCAAAATTAATACATTAAACCAGAGTTTCCCAACGGGGTCAGTATAAGCTCCCTGACTGTCGACGGAAGTTTGAAGGGGTCAATGATAATAAAGGGGTTGATTGGTGGTCAACAGCCGAATATGAATCGGCGTTTGGTCAGGATAATCAAGATACCAATGATTAACTAATGATATTAATGAACTAAATTAAGCTTTTTCAGATATAAAGCAATAAAACGTATGATAATAAATTACAAATTCGCTCCTCTCCTTTCTCCGTCGTTCATCTTTAGAAATTAGGATTTTTAGAATGTTCAAGAAATTATAACTCTACACAACGATACTCTATCGCCCAAGAAAATACTCTCTGCAAACGCAGAGAGTAATATAACACAGGAGAAATATAATGATTTATTCTTAAAAATTCCTGAACATTTTGTAACCATTGCATTTCATTTAAGGTGAGAAACTCTGCTACTCAATAGCGGACGCGTTTTCAGCCATTGAAAAACCGAGATATTTACGAGAATATTGATGTTTGAAATTGTCATCTTGAAGACAATTATATGAAATTCATTGTATCATGATTATTGATGCTTTATATTGAAGAGGAACGTAAGGGGGTCAATGATGCGAACAATTCATTTAAAAGGCGTCTACGAAAGAAAAAGTTTGGGAATCCCTACATTAAACGATTCCAAATATCGTGGTGTTCCAAATTAAACAAATAAATCTCTAATATATTCTTGCCTGACCAGAATAATCACAGAACTAGTGATGCTACAATAGCACATTCTTTCCCATATTATTGGAAGCAGCTACGTAGTAATGAAATATAGTACTCTCTGCACTACTAACATCTTAGCTATTATTTGAAAACGACCAATTCAACCAAGAAGCGAAAAACTCAGTTTCCATCGCAATGTTGTCAAAACTATATAAATTCTACAACTTTATTAAAATATAATACAAAAGTTTTGTAAACTTGTGTTGGAAAAATAACCCTGATAACATACGCTTTATCAAGTTACAACAATGACACGTAATTCACAGAAATTCGAGACAGCGGAACGGAAATCAATTATTTTATTCCCTGCATTGTCGATACTTCCCTTAAAGAGCCAACATTTTTAATTTCAATATTGGAAACAAATAATTTTTTTAAGATTAATGTGTAAATGTATAACAAAACGTCGAATATAAAAACGAACAAAAAAATAATATACAAAATTGCAAATTCTAATTTACGACGATCCGGATGTCTGCAGCGCAGTAAATTTGCAGCGGGCTATTATGTTTGCCACGAAGTTGTAGAGAAACTACTCGTATTTTCAAAAAATTAAGCATAGCCTTATTTGAAGATGCATTTTTGATAAATATATTTCATTGAGAAAACCAGTTGCGATCTATAGCCACCCAAAGTACATTTTTTGACATTTTCTCAATTTTTCGATTTCCTAATTGTAGAACGGAAATATTAATTCTAGCATACTAATGAACACAAAAACCTCTTCCTAAATGGCAATTTTCTTTTAAAAATTTATAGCCGTTTTTAAGAAAATGGCATTTAAGCGGTACTAAAAACGCGAAATTTAAAGCTCTTTTCCACAGAAACTTTTTGAGTTTTCAAAAAACTTCAAGTCATTTGAATCACTTACATTCACAAATATAATAATGTTTACAAACTGCTGGTAATGTGCATTTCAAGATTTGAGAAACCTTTAAAGAAATAAATTTGTGTAATTTTTGAAAAACAAAACAAAACAAAAAGAACTTTACGTCATATTAAAGAATGCAATTAGCACTATCCGTTCGAAAAGTTTGTAGAAAAAAGTTGGAGCTATTTATAAGAAAATGGCGTTTGAGCGCTTCTGAAAATGCGGAATTTCAAGCTAGTTTTCACAGAAAACGGTTGACTTCTCGAGAAAATTTACTGGAAATTATTTAAAGCACATGTGCTCATTAATATAATGTCAACTAATCGCCATTATGTAAATATTAACGAAGTGAGAAGCAAGTAAAAAAATTATTTTTGCAATTTTTGAAACAAACAAAATCATAGAGCAAAATGGCGTTTATGTCATCTAATAAAGAACATTCAGCATTTTCTCCACCAAATGTTAAAAGAAAAAATTTGGAGCCGTTTTTGAAAAACTCTTGTTTTTGTAATTTTTTAAAATTGCACATATTGCACACAATATTGCCCCAAAACTACCAAACTTTTCAAAACATATACATGACCTTAAAGAAAGTACTCACTATGAAGAACAAATTTTATTTGAAGGAAAAATCTCTATCTTCAATTTTATAGTTGGAGCAAGTCGCCGAATAAAATTCAAACTTAAGCAAATTTCGAAAATTCAGTTATCCCGAAAATCTGGCCTATTCCACCTTAATAAATGTATTTTACTCTATTCTTACAAGAAATTTAAAGAAAAACATTGGAGATGTTTTCGAGAAAATTTGAAAATGTCCGGGAGACTTCATGACTTCCAAAATTAAAATATCGGTTTCAAATTGAAAGGGCCACGAGATCAGCCAGATCGGTCGAGGAGTATTAATTTTGGAGAAATTGTCTGAGCGGTTTAGTCGCTAGAGTTGTTCACAGACAGACAGACAGACGTTTTGCTTTCAATTGGTTTTTCGGTATCTAGGACCCACAAAACAGGGATTCTGGCTGCACCACGTATATTAGGAAATTTTTTCTTAATTTAGCAACTGGATTTATCTACTTTTTCATTATCACGGTCCTGTAATAAGAGTTTTTCTGCCGAAAAATCCGTAGTTTTTTTCGCGCAGCATTACATAACTTTCCTTTTTTATAAATACGTATGGTATTAGTGAAAGTAAAATATAGTTGCTTTGACTTTTGCGGTAACTTCTTAGATATAACAGTTGTAGCAAATGTGCAGTGTTACCCAGTGAAGGATAAAAACTAGATGCTAAGGACGCAAACAAATTATATGAAAATTCATAAGTTTAATGATACGACGAGGAGAAGGCGAAATTCCCTCATGAGGAATGTCGCAGCATGACGGCCAAAACGTTGGCGTCTGTGCCTAGTACGCTGGGTCTCCAGGACAGCCAAATATATAGATACCAAAAATTTGGAATTTCACTTAACAACAGATATTTTTGCAATATATATATATATATACATTCGGCTGTATCGAAAAAATAGAATTCAATGGCTTAGTGAAAAAAGTTAGTTTTCGATACAAGAAATATATATATATATATATATATATATATATATATATATATATATATATATATTCAGAATTCATACAAGCACTGTTGTATCATTAGTACGCTGGAATTCCTACAAGTACGGTATTATTCATATATTTGTTGAACAACTATGCATTTTACAAGATGATTTTGATTTATTCTTTTTCTCTGAGCTAATGATCCAACAGAATTCTAGCGTTTACCGTATTTATGAAAGCATTCATCTATGACTGTAGATAATAGATAGTGGCGTTTATCCTGCACACGCACTGGAGTCCAATACAGAAACGAAACACCATATCTTCCTCATGTAGCTGCAATGTGACGCTTGTTCTTAGAACTTGGCACTCGCGGGTTATCGAGATCTTTCCCGAGAAGGATGTCGCTGGCCAGTATCTCATAACGTCAGTGTAGGCATTCCTGAATCAGGATTGCAGTCGAGACTTTTCCAGACATCGCGGCATCTGTCACATTAGAGTTCCTGCATATTCCCAGAATTGCTGTCGCTGGATACGAACTCGCTCAAACCTACAGGAGATGAGTTTCTATTTAAAAGAGGAGTGGAAGTCGTTAGGGTTGCCAGATGTTTACTATTTGAGTGAACTGTTCACTCTTTCTATTTCTGATCCACTAATAAAAAATGGAAATAGTGAGCAGTAAAAAAACCTTATCCAATAACGTAAAAAAACAAACACTTTTGTATGAGTGAACAAGTGGTAGTAGAGGTTTTAGTGTTTATGGCAAGTTTTTTTTTTCGATTAGAGCTGACTTTACTCTGATGTCAATCCTGGCTATTTCGCAGCTCCATGCAGTTGTCTTAGTTTGATAACAATTCGTAATACGTATGTCTTTGTTCAGGTGCACAGCACTGAGAGCTGACAGTGTGTTTCATAAATGTCTTTCATGCATACATACTACTTTAACGGACTCCTGATGAGTGCTGGCCCGAAAGCACAAAGATAATTTTATTTGAAGATTTGAAATGTGTAAGAGATTTGAAGTGTTGTGATGTGTTTGAAGATTTGAACTAATGTACACTTTATGCAACTTCACAGTTGGCTATGATTTAAATAATAAAAGGCGTGTATCGTTATTGTTCAAAGATCCCCTCCCCCGGTTCACTATTTTCTGAAAACATTTCTGGCAACCCTAGACGTCACAAGACAGATAATCCCCCACTGCCTTTCGAAGGCAATACTTTCTATGGGTCTGTCGTTAACGTTCGTTTAGTAAGTGTTATTTTTTCTCAGGACTTGAGACATTTCTTCTACAGCGGAGAAATTACTTTCATTTTTGTCGCTCTTTTCCTGACTGCAAAGATGCCGAAAGTTTCATCTATGTGCAGATTTGTGTCCTGCTTTTATTTCTGCTGACGGATCACTCTTCGAGGTAAACAATCCTTCATTAATAAATATCTTGCCTTATAATTGATGAATCAACTCATTAGAACTATCTTGCATAATGCTATAAAGAAACTTACTGTCTGTACGAAGAAACGTACTGTAAATATATTCGTACTGTCTATAAAGAAGAGAAAATATGAGTGAGCATTGACGAAACAAACGACTCTAGTGGAAGAAAAGCCGGAAATGTTGTATTTGGTGTACTGAGTGTGTTCGATGAATATTAAAGAAAATGGTTCCTTCTGACCCCGAGAAAATGACTCCAGCAAATGTTTCCATCAGGACATTCGCAAGTTTCAAACGGTTCCAAGACTAATGAGATAATCCACTTCGTTTGACCCAATCCATTGCAATGGAGTAAATTATAATTTTTTGCTTCTCCTAACAGCTGCAGCAGCGTACTTAAAGAAAACCGCAGACGATCCCCCAGTGAATTCTCCCAATATGATTCAAGTAACGAGTAGTTCAGTCATTACACAGAGTTTGTGAAAAATCACTATTGGTTTCCCGGAATCTAGGTAATTTCAGCCCAAGTGGAAAAAGTTCGTAATATCTCAAGCTAGAAGGGATTTATTCCAGACAAAGAATCCTAATATTTCCACTCCACCACGCCCAGTAGCAACGCGATATGGAAAGATATGATCGAGTGCTGTAGAGTAGTAAGCATACAATTTTGCGGGTTTCAAATCTGTTATCTAAAAGTGAAGAACCAGATTTAAGTAATACTCCAGTTGGTGGATAATGTTTTTCGGGGAAGATTTCAGGTACGTTACCTGGGCAAGCGAAATCTATACCTGTAACCTGCATTCAAAAAACCAATATATGGAATTTAATTTGATACACGTATAAACGTTAATGAAGAAGCATGTTAAGTGGATTAGAAGAACTGGCATATGGAACACTTCAGCCTAATAATTATGGCTGTAACAGTATTTAAATTCCTAACAAATGCAATGTTCTAGCTCTACTTGCTATGTCCAAAGAAAACTATCTATTAATATAACTAATTTAACAAAACTAATTCTATTTTTTTAAATGTTTCAATGGTTAAACAGTTTCGATATTACAAGGGCCGAA
>JAHLJT010008446.1:79262202-79369645 GCA_031308135.1 Acheta domesticus | reverse complement strand
TTATTGCAGATTCTGGAAAATACTATTTTCTTTTCTTCGAAACCAAGCTTCCCTTGGTCGACATTTGTTAGTCAAATGAAGGCTGTATTGCGCTTAGAAAACCGAAATTGAAGATTTGGATCAGGGAATGGCAGGGCCTGGTTTAGCAAGTGACCGGGGCGGTGAGGGGGAACCAGCAGAGGCGGTGGGCGCGCGGCCGGGCTAGTTGCCAGCACGCGCAGCATAATCGGCGGCAGCGCCGGCGGCGGCGTTGGCAGCAGCGGTGAGACCCCGTCTGTACCGCTACAAACGTACTGTAGCTCTCTTCACTAAGCAGCTCTAAAAGAGCATTTTCATAAGCCCTTCCTCACCATTTTCTTTTTTCACGGACCAGTAATTTGGTGGCTGTTGCGCTTGTTTACCACATCCGTATATCGTCAAAAGTATTATTCAAATCTACTTGCTGTACATTGTAACAAAATGATTATGCAATTGCAGCTGTAGTATGATGTAACGAAATAAGAAATGGCGGTTGCTTCGTCATTCATTTATGAAGGCACGATCATTTTGCTTCTTTGACCTCCATGCTTTATGCGTAGTTTAAGGTTACGGCTCGGTAAAAGAGCTCGTCGTCGTGATAGGGATCTTCAAATTCAGGGGTTCCAAAATCTGAGCCGAATGATCCCTTTTTTGAGAGTTGCCCATTGGTTTGCTTTACACGATCAAGTCTTTACACCTCACGCCGAGTCGTAGAAGTCTTACGAGCCTTTAATTCCAGATTACGAAGTGTTGATCCACATGTATCTTATAAGATATATACAGAAGATGTTTCCGTTAATCACTACACAATATGAAACTAATTTTGTCAAAAGCGACATCTGAAAGTCATAGGTTTACTAGGGTCATAGGACAGTACGACGTTTAAGTAATTAACAACGACATTGCAGAGGTATAACACAGGCATACACTCCGCGCGCGTGTGAGTTGGTCGATTCCCGACTCAAGCTCACTCACAACAGTGCTGCTCATTCATATTTTTAACTTTGATAATATTGAAGTTTTGCTAATACGACTATATATAAAAATATATTTTTTTAATGAAATGAAGCTGACAGGGAACAGAAGACATGGTGAAACTACACTTTTAAAATCGAAAGAGAACTTTTAATTACTATTTTATGTCTATGTCTATGCCTATGATGGATATTCGTCCATCCTTAACAATTCTAAAATCAAATTGGGAACAATCCATTTCAGTATTGCGATAATAGCAATATTTCACTCATCAATTTGGAGACATCACTTTTAGAAATGATGCAGTTATTTTGTTCTTTAAAATTTAATATAACTGTTCAAATAGGTAGATGTATCTGAGAAAAAAGATTATAAAGGCGATAGGGAAGACTAGATCACTGGCATGTCAATGATTTGTTTAAATCGCCCACCGTAATGTAAATTATAAAATCACGTTATCCTCAATGCATGCAGTTGGCGCATATGGCTGCAGTATGGCCGTCGGTTGATAGGAATAGCTACGCGATTTTGTGCACACATAATGTTCTTCTTTCTTACTTACGCACTAGCCAACGTGTATCCTGGGCTGTTGAGAGTTTGGTGACGCGCTGATCAGTAGTGATGGGCTTTGGCGAGTAGTTGGCATTGGAATTTTTGGAGCGGTCCTGGGATGGCAAAATATGAAGATAAGTTGCATCCATGCCATGGTTTCGTGGCTGCGTAGTCGGCAATCTGGTAGAAACTTTATTCTGCGGCAAAGTAGACATGTCTTTATCTCAGACTGAAGAAAGGAAGAATCTGACACTAAAGATTACGCTGACTGATTGGGAGAGGTTTTTGTTGATAGGACTCCGGGTAACCAGACTTTACCATTTTACTCCGATAGGCAGTTTACACATTATGTATGTTTACAGATAGAAACGAAATGTCTCTTTATACAGAATTTTTACAGAATATGATTTTATCAGAGATTCGATATAGATAAATCCAATTAATTTGTCTTCCGTTGATGGCTATGATATATACATTCACGCTCAAGTGTGTTTTGAATGAATCCGATATTAAGAATGGTAACCTTCAGGTGATAATGGACAACTTGCCCATTCTATCACTCGATCATCCCTGTTTGAATCCTCATTATTCCTGCTTTTGATGTATAAAGTAAACACCATACAGAAAACAAACTTTTCATTAAAAATATGAATATCGTGACCAATGTGTTCTTAGTATTCTTCCCAAGATGGAATACTAAAAATTACAAAAGGAAAGATATTTAATATAATTTTTTTGCGTCTCCTGTAAAATGATTGATGTTGCCAACGATTGCCTTCACAGCTGAATTCCAATACTAATATATATAATTAATATAGTGTGGTATGTATGACGTAGAAATATTGCGATTAATAGACGAGTAGCGAAGCTACGGAAGACTCCGGAGAGCCCACCAACTCAAAATCCGAACCTGTTGCCTTTCGACCCCTAAATAACAACGTTCTGATACGGTAGACACGTGTTAGTAAATCGAGCGGTTTCTCCTCCCTTGCATTTCCCACTTACACCAGGCATGTCAAAGTCGCGAGCAAGGTAACAAGCGTACTAGAGCTCGCGGACACTGCGTCCGGAGCAACTGGCGCGAGGTTTTAATAGTAAGGGTTGTACAAATTCCTCCGGGGTGATGGTATGTCACTGGATACCTGGCCCATGACAGTCTTTGGGAGAAGTTACTAAGTTAATATAGCTAAGTTTTTGTCACAAACTTCGCTATATTAATTCTCATTTTCTCTTAAAGAAATGATTCATTAAAATGAAATAATACATCATTCCGATTTCAAATCTTCAACTGAGAGTAAAATGTAGAAAAATCAAAAGATTAAAATTTTTGTAATCCTGTTTCTTGATTCTGTAATCCTGTTGACTTAAGAGTGATATCAAAGCAAGAACATTCTACGTTCAGGTTACAAGGTTTAACAAACAAATATTCTTTGGTTTCTGCCCTATGCGTCCGTGGGCGAGAAGTGTTAACGTGTAGAGACTTGTTAATTTATTTCACATTATTGGTAAATACAATAAATATCTGAATAATTTAATAACACAACACAAAATGAAATCAACGAAAGAAGTCGCCATTCAAAGATACCTGTCACTTAGCAAAGATGTTTTAACCAGTATGCGGGAGTATTTAGTAAGAAAATAAACATCAAAAATTGAAGAATATAAACATAATTCAATTCTCGGATATTTGATAGAAAATCTGGCAAACTTATTTTCGCACGAAGCCACTATTCACCGCCTCGTGCCGTTTCAGCTTGCGAATGTACACCCCTTTCTGGATTTTAAGGGGGAAATGAATTCCGAGTTAGGGGAAGTTGCATGTGCCCATACGAGCGCCGGGCTCCCCAGGCGCGCAGGCACTCCCCAGGTTGCGGTCTGTGCCTAACTTACACCATAGTATTCCTTATCGTTCCTTTGTCATTTCTCTTACCACATCTCATCATGTCTCATTTCATATCTCAACGGCATATTATGCTGTACAGGAGAGACCCAATGGAGGCTCGTTAGCTGTGCAGCTTCATGCAGCTTCCGGAACTGCAAATTTTCGCATATCTAGTGACATTTTAAAACAGCTTGGGGGGCAGTAACCAGATGAAACACATTTCGTCCGAAATCGATAAATTAAAATTTACGAACAAGCGGAGGCTTGTTGAGGCTGATACGGTTTATCTTGTCACTGCCCGAAGCCCTTCAATGAGAGTATTAGAGCAAAGCGTATATAAGTTTGTATTCACAAGTGTGTGTGTGTGTAAGGCTAAATGTAAAGGAAGAGAGGCCAAAGCGCCTCGAACATTCAAACTGTGAAGTGAAATACTGTTCGGTGTTAGACCAATAAATGTAAATAATTAGAATATGTTAGAAGTGAGACAAAGTAGATTTACATTCGTTCGTATCCAGTTTTGTAAGCTATGCCGTAAAAATTCCGTGTAAATAGCATTTGAGACTAAATAAAAAAATATTCTTACGCATTAAGAACATATTGAAAACTACAAAATGTATAACAATTGCCGACTGTTATTAACACAATTAACCTGGCATTGTTATGTTAAGAAGAGCTATGAAGACCAATATCATTTATTACATTTATTACATTGTCTGGATCTCAAAACTACTACCACTATCATTTTGAGAATTGACTGGCGAAAATAATTGGAAAAATTTGTGTTGTTCAGAAACAGAAACAAAAACTATCGCTCCTTATTCGCTGTTCACAGTCGTCGGCGGCATTGGAATCGGCAACTGATTTCGCCGGCTCCCCTCACTGCAGTGAAGTACCACCGTGGTACAGTGGTGCGCCGGGGACCGTTGAATGGACCTTGTTTCAGAACGCAATGTTCGTGTGAGACTGATAACTGAAAAAAATATAAACGTTCGCGCGACGCACTTTTCTTCCGCGGAACTTTTCATTTATACATAAATTTAAAATGTTTTTGTATTGTTTATTTTCGAATACAGATATTTTCAGCTTATACAGTTGAGATACTGAAAGATATTCGTTTCTACAGAAAATTAGTAATAACATATTCTGGGATATGTTTCATCGGCTCTTGAGCAAAGGGGTGAAGCCCCACGAGTTCCATCCTTGGGTGTGACACCGACTAACGTTTACTGACACTTTCACAAGTATGACATAGTGAAGAGTCATGGAAAATCAATTGTATATGGCTTCGATATTTGAATAAGCTGAGAGAGGAGAAACGGTGACAGCTGTAGAGTAACTCCGTATTATATATATTATATATATATATATATATATATATATATATATATATATATATATATATTCATATGAGGGCAGTATGTGGCACCATCATGTGATATTCACGTGATATACACTCCAACATTAAAAAATGCTGCACCCCAGGAGGACCTGACGGATCCGCTGCAAACTTGGCAAGTATGTTTCCCACCATCATCTAAGCTAATGAGTACTTTTTCGCGATGGGCGCCGTTCTTTGAGGGCGTGACGTTAGGTCCACCCTCCGAGATAAGAGGGTTTCTAAACAACCGTGTCGGCCATTGCAAAATCGGGTAGCGTCTTTGGAACATCACCTGGACGTGCACTTTGCCTAGTCGACGTGTTCGACAGCAGTTTGACCAGATCGACGAGTTCGTGAGGGGCTACGTGGTGAGCTGCGGAAGACTGGATTGCCTTGTCTCCGTATTGCGAACCACTCTAGTCATGAGGACCTCACCATCGCCCGCTGTTGGCCTCAACGAATAAAGAAAGGCTTGCGTATACGACGTGCAGGATGTGGACGTCCGCGAAGCATTTCCAGGAGATAAGAGCATCTGATTGTTCTCTACGAGTTAACACATCCAGTGGCAACGGTAGGTGCCAGCCATTCGGCGGGCTGTGCAGCCTAATCTGCCACATCTTGTAAGTACTACATGTAGCTTTGACAGGCGGTTGCATGCCGCAGGACTCGGCGCACGACAACCGTTGTTCTGTCCCCCTTCCCCAGCAGAGCCTTTACACAAACGCCTGTTGTCAGAATGATGTACATGGGGTCATGGGGACTGCTAGAGGGTTACCTTTAGAGACGAATCTTTGCCTTGGTGGCGACGACCGTCGTGTCTGTGTGTGGTGCCGTAGTGCGGAGCGCCACGAAGAGCTGTTTCATGTATTCCATAACACGTCCTACCGGCGTAATGTATTAATGAGGGGAACGATATCCTAAGGTGCATATTCTATGGTACCTATGGTTCAACGATATTTGTCCTCACGCGCACCGTGACAACCGCACAGGGCGAGGAGATTTTTGACATTTGTCTTTGCCGTTCGTGAACGCCCATGTTCATACTCTACTTCAACAAGATCACGCTGGCTCTCATACCGCTCGTGTCCTCAGAGCGTGCCATTCAGGGGAGGTTACTCTTGTCCTGGTCAAGAGCATCGCCGGACCTCTCCCCATCCTAGTATGTTTGAGGAGCTGGAACGTGTCCTACTGACCCGTAAATACTGAGCACTGGAAATGCAAGCTGAATGGAATGGACTATGAAAGGGCTCGATTTGACGCCTTTACAACATTATTCCGCGACGTCTGGGCACGGGCGTTCGCCAACATGGCGTCCCGATGCCACGCCAACAAGAAATCTCTGTAGTCGTGTACCGCAGTAAATGTTGTTCCTGCAAATGTGAAAATTTAATAATTTCCCATGTGTAATATCTACCTACCAACCGACTGGCAATGATCTCATTCCGCCTTGTCCTTCTCGGTTTAGCGTTTTTTTTTTTCGTTAGCGAGTGTACATAAACTTCATGCAAAGAAGCAGTTCATTGGTAAATCTAAACACTGATGAAGATATTGGATGACAGCGTGATAACGATATTAACGTAATGAAATGCTGTTCAGCCAGGTTATTAGTGTAGTATAAGACTCAGAGCAAGGGAGAAACGACATCAAGAATTAACTGAACTGTTATTGAAAGCCATGTCCGAACACACACCAATTTACAGAACGAACACTGAACTAGCGACTGTAAAATTCGACAACTCTATATTTTTTTATTTTCCTGATTTCCTAGTTAAGATGCCATTGTAATACTTATTGGAACTGTGTTATTAGCAATCTACATAGTTATTTGTTGTAAGCTGTTGTTATTTTAGATATTATTTGGTCACAAGAAAGTTATGAAGGTGGGGATGAAGATTTACTCGTCTTCACATTGTCTAGTCTTATTCGTGGTTTGAACAGGTTTAACACAAAAGAGGTTAAATGTTTATTTCTTCGAAATGCACATCAGGTCCTGGGAATCATTTTGCCAGTACAGGTTTGTCGCATTTTACGCAAAAATGTTAATTAAATATTCAATTTTGTACGCTTAAGAAATCACGTTGCTCTTGCAACTCTTGACTCACCGCTATCTACTTGATAAATATTATACGCTTGCATTGGATGATTCCGTTTTATTTTCAGAAATAATCGTGATATTCTGTAAGTTAGTATTATTCTACTATGCGTGCGAATGCACTTTCGTGGAGGAAAATGGAACAGAACAAATCGTGTAAGAACGAATTATTGCTACCGCATTATAGCAAGACTCATTGTACCGTAACTGAAGAAATAAGGGGAGTTATTTACTTTTCGGATTTGTGGATCATTCTGATAAGAATTTGGTGAAGAAGTTATCTACTACATAAGTCAAATTTAAGCAGTTTGGAATTTATATTTCCCTACTCGACGAGGCCAAAACTTATTACGCACCTGATTTTACGGTGAAAATTTCCTGATTTCATATTTATGATGTGTGCCAAGTATCTTTTAATGGAACCTATTTCAACTTTGTATTTTCTAACATTCACTCGCAGCAATTAAAACATTCTTCACTACGCGCCATATCGAGATCTCTTTGCGTCTTTGAAGGGGTTTATCTCCTCTGTGTTTTCGACTTACTCCTCTCACAAGAAGAGGGTCAATTTTACAGATTGATTGAATAAAAAAGCGGATTAATCGATATTCTCGTAATTTAATGTCAATTTCAAATGAAATTCTCATTGTCCAGTCTCCCTATAATGATGCTGCGGTTAACAAGACGCAGTTGACCAAACAACTCCTTCATCAGAGATGTAACGGCGCATTATATATATAACTTACTGATTTCAAGTAGATTTTCTGTCCTAGATTTCATCTCATATTTCCATTTTGTGTAGCAGTTGAATGATTTGAATGACAATATTTCGAGAGGTTTGACAGGTGACGAAATGGAAGGAATTGTCATTTAACATGTAGGTCTACTGATTTCTTTGTTATATCGCTTTGTTGTATCGTCTGCTGATTTATTTGTTATATCGTTCCCATTTTGCCACAGGGTCGCCCGGGTCTGTCCTGTGAGATTTCGTTGACAGAAAAGTGTGTACTACGATAACCTTTATTTCCCAACATATTCCTTGAAAAATTGTTATGAAAATAAAACGTATTTGATGAGAACACACGGTACTAAACTCATCCTGGGCTTTAGAATGCGCGGCAAGAGACTGGCTAATATAATATTGTTAAATGAAAGAATATTATAGCATGCAATCATCGATGATGAACAAGAATTCAGCAAGGCGATTAGAACAAAAAATAATACGAACATTGTAAGGCGTATAAATACATTGCAATGCAGTACTCGTTGCGTCTCGTTAACAAACTCCTTTAGGGGGCGCCCCTTGAAAATCCCCATGGACTCTCCATTTTGTGACGAGGAAATTCTGGGCTCTCGGCTGCTCGGAAAGGAAAGTTTATGTAGAGGAAGTAGGAGTGGCGTTGGAGGCCAGGCACAGGGAACCTAGCGAGTCCTTTGCCAAACTATTTCAATATACTGACCTTAATTTGAAGATGCGCTTGGAGTGCATGACGATTTTCGCACACGAGAGATGCCGCGCTCAACCAATTTGCGGATTAGTCGAATCGCACTTTTTGTGTTCCACCTGAGTAAGTTAATAGTGTCATCTTGCAGTGCTCGAGGTAATTACACTCGTAGTCATACATCAGTTTAATAATTGAGATTTGCCTAGGGACGAGAGCGACAAATCGTGGACGTGAACCTGCATTGACAATATGTCGGCAAGCCTTACTATATGTTAACAAGCGGCAAATGCGTCCCCCGCAGTAGCTGTCGTCCCCGCTCGCCGGCTCCCCCCTGAGCGCTCGCCCGTGATCTCTCCATTTTGTCACGGGAGAGTAGCGCGCGAGACCGCTGGGGCAGAGGAAGCGCCCGCGGCGGGGGCGGCGGGGCGCGGCGGGACACGGCGGGGCACGGCGGGGCGTGGCGGGGCGCAGCGGGGCGCGGCACGGCGGAAGGGGAGCGCGGGAGGCGAGGGTGCTCGGTGGGGGCCGCGGGGGAGGGAGGGCGGCAGCGCTAATGCGGTGTTTGCGTGAGGCCCTGGGGCCTCTTTGAGCCTCGGCGGGGCGCCGGCGGGAGCGCGGCGGGTGCGCGAGGCCGCCTCCACGCCGCGGCGGGGCTCGGCACGGCGCGGCGAGGCTCCGCATAGCGTGGCTCGGCACGGCACGGCGTGAAGCTGCGGCGCTCGGCACGGCCCGGTAGGGAGGACGTGTGGTGGCCACCGCGGGGTGTGGCGTCGCATCGTGCGCTCAAACGCTGGCTGACGCGCCTGTGGTGGTCGGTGGAAGATAGAAGGCTTCGGCAGTGAGAAAACGCAAAAGAAAACGGGGAGGATCACTAGCAGAACACGCGCGTCAACCTTCTGGTTGACCACGGAAGTGTGTGGCGTAATTACGAATTGGAGTATATATTCAATTGCACTGTGCAATTGGTCTTTTTCTGTTAGGGGATTAGAAATACTATTTTGCATTTCTTCCGATAATGCATATTATATAAATGTGGCTTTTAAACATACGTTAACTGAAGGAAATGTACGTTTCTTAAGAAAGGAGAGCAATGAGGCTTCTACCAGAATGAATTACAAGTTTTTCGTCGCTTTTAACCACAAATGTCATCATTTGCGACTATTTTTTTCCATCATTATTGATCATACCAGTAATATACGACGTCGCCGCTTTCCATGAAAAGACATTTTTAAACGAGATGGAATATTTCAAGAACTTGCTCATTAATTTCTAAATTAGCAATATTTTCTCGGTTGCTGGGGTTTGGAAATCAATGTAAAGGAGATCAGATCATTCTCATTGGTGTGTCTCATGACTCAAGCTTTTTAGAACTATTTGGATGTTCTTTATATTGTGCGCAAGAATTATGAAATCTCTTGTAACACAAACATTTTGATTTAAATCCTGTTGAGACATTATGTCATAGATCAGACTCGAGCAGGAGGTACGACAAAGTATTCAGTTAACAAAAGAAAATATGTGCATTTCTCGTATAGAAGTAGGAGCCAAAATGAAATGGAAGGAACAAAAAGAAAATTTGGCTATACAAAGAAAAGTAATGTAGCACAAGGCACATGGTATCGGTAAAAGGTCATATGGAACATAAAGTGCCGCAATGAGTAAAGCATTTATACAGAATATGAAATACACGTTTAGAAATGTGACATAACACGAAATATTATGGGCCCAATGTGTCGTGTCGATCCTTCAGTTCTCAAGAATATCTCCTTTTCCAATAAGGTAATAACGCGTTAATTAAAGCTATTTATGTAAATGCCAACATGTTCGCTTGCGAAATTGAATCTTGTAAGTTTTTTGTGTTTTTGCCTGTGTCCTCGGAAGCGCTTTGTATCGTGAGGAAATGTAGGTTAGTGTTGATAAGATTGCGTGCTGTCAAATAATGAGATGGAAGGTAAGGCTCCCCACAATCCCCACCGACAAGGGAATGACGGCGACAAATCAAAGTACGGGAAAACGTCGTAGATTATTTAGGACTTTCTTTCACTTTTATACAACTCCACATAATTTCTAATGTAAATAGTTGTTTAATTTAATAAATCTGCAAATGTATATGTAACACTATTGTATGCAAAATAATTTACATGCTCTCAACACCTTGAAAGATTTAAGAAGTCGAACAAAAATTGATGTTAAAAAATTGCCCCCAAACGTAATATACGAGGGTAGATCTGAAAGCAACGCACGAAAACTTCTTTGCTCAAAATTGAATTGGTACCAAAAAGCAAAAAATCATCAGAGACCTTACATCTTTGACCTACTTTTCGACATAGTCGTCAAGTTTGTCAAGACATTTCCGCCAGAGTGCCACCAGTTTCAACACGCCATGTTCGTAGAAGTCCGTTTAGTTGGAGTATAGCCTTCTCGGAAGAATGCACGCCACCTAGAGATATTGCTACGATCCACTCAGACCTCCCCATACACGCCACTCATGCTTCTGTGAATTTCACTAGGATTATGCCCTTTGGCCCATAAATTTCGCACTACACTTCTCTGCTCCTCACAAATTGACAACAGTAACATGCGCGCCATTTTTATTTCGTAGTTCAAGCTACACTTGCTAACCCGCAGATGAAAACAAAATACCCTCTGTAGCGCGATCTTCACACTATACTCGTATCGTCGTGCAATTCCATCATTAAAGTTGCAATACCAACGGAGAAAAACATTATTGGGCATTATTTTTCGATCTGTCATCGTACATCACCACATTCCATCAGCCAGCACGTAAAACTGAACCCAGTACTGCAGTACTATTTATCTTACTCTGCCTCTCAAGCCCTTATGGCCAGGATGGAGGCATTTCGCCTTTCTCTGTCGTGCTGCTAGAAGTCGCACGATCGCAAGCACTGCTTGGTACGGTCGCGATCATGCGATATCTAGCTGCACGACTGAGAAAGGCGCGAAATAACGTGACATATTCCATCGTGAAGACGGGTCTTGAGAGGCAAAGTTAGAAAAATCGCAGTGTACACCTAACCCGTGGCAGAAGTAGCGCGGGAGGGGGCGGTGGGTGACGTTGCGAGACGTGGCGCGGGGCGCCCGAAGCGACCGGCGCGGCGTGGCGTGGTGTGACGTGCCGTGGCGCGGCGCGACACGACGCGGCGGCGCGGTGACGCCACACAGCGGCGGCTCTGGCCGGCACGGAAGGCGCGACGCTCGCTGGGGAGGGGTGGCGAGAAGCGGAGAGGGAGGGAGCCACGGAGACGGAGCGAGCGCGGAGAGAGAGACAGCTGCGGAAGATTCGAGCGGCGCCGCTCGTCGACAAACAGATTGCCAGTGCGTTGGGACTTTTGGAAACGGTCAACAAACCGTCGGACACAATTACGTTGAAGACGCGGTTTAACTGTGAATCATGCACAAGGAAACTACTTGTTTAACCCCATTGATTACATTTCAATTACAGCGCTAGTTGCGTACGTTATCATAAGCATTCATAGTAACTAATGTAATAAACGAATGCATATACATTTTGATTACATGTTTTTAATCTCTCATTGTCTACCTCTCTTTCTTTCTCTCTCTTTCATTTTCCTTCTCCCTCTCACATCCACGCATAGTTTTTTAACCGTGTCGCGCATCGAACTTGGTGGTATTAACGTGGCTTCGGCGCGTAGCCCATGCAGTGCGTGCTATTTTCATTAACATGATATGTTCATTGTTAGAAAACTACATTTTATGGCATATTAAACATAAAATTTGGTACCTATATAAAGCGATCAAATGCAAAGTGCCTTTCCGTTGCAATTACATTAAAAAAATAGATTTTCACATATTCGTCATGCTTAGTCCTTATACATTGTTCCTTTGCAACATTGGTCTGTTAAAGCCTTCACATTCTTGCCCAGAGAATGAAACCATGATTATTGCAGCGATCACGATTTCTTCGGAAGAATTGCACTCCGGTACACGTTCGTTTCGTACCGGAGACATCGGAGGATGATAAATACCTAATGAAATAAATAAATAAATAGATCCCAATAACAGATTCCTTTCAAAAAGTATCGATGGACTTTCCTTGTTCGCATCACTGACTAGTTGGTTCTTTGTCAGTGCATGGCGCATAGTGAAGGAAATACTTGTAAGCTCAACAAGTACTAATGTGTTTGTCATAAGAGATAATTACAGTTTGGAACTCCTTACGCCCTCTTGAGAATTATTGCTGATTTTAACTTCAGTATTTGTAATAGGAATCCAAATAGGGCAGTATGTAATGGAAACGATACATCACAAAGTCCGAAAAAAATCATAAGAAACAAACCAACAAATACAAGTGTTTCGATCCAATCTACAGATATTATTTTTCGTGGATCAGCAGTATCCTTCAGTGTTGAAATTTCTATGAGTAAACTAGAGAAATTAGCAACAGACTGCGATAAAATGTTTAATTTGAGTCCATTAATCAAGAATTTGTTTCGGAAAATAGTTAAGCAAAGACATCAATTTGCTTCTTAAAACGCCTATCCCAAAGAAAATCAATTCATGGGGAAAGCGTTTCAGCTCATTACCTATAATCTCGATTTACGTGTGTTTTTATCGTTGCAACATCTACGGGACACACGTCCTAGCACTCGAATATAACCTGATGTGGGATTGATTCCATACCAAGGGTAACGTCTTCTGTGTCGGCGTGCATCAACATACTTAAATAGGAACAATTGCCTTACATTAATATCCAGTGCGTATGAACGCATCTGGTAATGCTCTCGTAGAGAAGAGGATATCTTTTCACTTATTGAATTGCAGCTATCACCACGCGGTGTAGGGAACATCTTCATAAACATGAAACCTCTCTATGCGAAATATTTTGATTACATAAACGATCTCTATGCTTCAACCTGGATAGATTGTTGCACCTGCACTTCATTGAAACTCTTCCACTGTATCTATTTTAATTGCAAATCTGGATTTACGCATACATTTGAGACATTTTCTAAAAATGATCTTCATATGAAGAAAGTACAATAAGTGGGTGTCTTCATAAGATTAATACGTACTTTGGTTTCCAATCCGTAGACTCGCGGAAAACCATTGCCACAACTACAAATATAATATCCAAAAATAATTTGTAGATTGTATTTCTAATATTGGAGTCATGAAATCCAAATCTATGAATACATTCTCTGGGTAGTGTCTTAAAATACTGAAATCGGCAAAGTATACTATAACAACTACATGTAACGGACAACAAACCATTCTTCCACTTAATTGCTTGCTGTCAAATGTTTTTTAGGAGCTTATTACAAGTAAAACGTAACATATACGGAGAGGTAAATCTATCGTATTGGTAATTCATAGCACGGCTTATTTTCAGGGAAGAGCCACAAACGTTTGGCCCTATTCTATATAGTATCGAAATATCACGCTCATTTTCAAGTATCTCCAGAATTACCGGCGCGATGACATTGATAGTGATGATGATGATGATGATAGTGGTGGTGTAATAATGGCGTGTTGACATAGATGGTGATGTGAACAATAGGCGCGCAAATGGTGTGCATGGTAGAAAAAAGGCAGGGAATTCGAGAGGAACTCAAGAAAATCTCGAGCCAACGTATTTTGTCTATTACAAATTCGAGATACAATGGCCGCGATTTTTCAAGGGAAAATATCTTTATTTACATGATTACATTATAATGATTTTTGTCTTGCAACATTGCAAATTAAGCCAAGGCCTTTTGAGGGTCCAACATTTACAAATAGAGGGAAAAGTTCAATAAACAAATTCCTTACGACTATTTTATTCACCATACGGTTCCTAACTACACGTCATTCTTATATCGTTTTATCCTTTTATTCTTTCTTGACTGTAATGACTAAACTATTATGTCTTTTGGAAACAGTTAAGATTCTTTTATTATTTGATTTAAATTAATATTTTAATCTTTTCTTTGCTGCAATGAATGAATCAACGAACGAGGAGGTTTAAGACTGCTCTATAAGACTTCGGGTTTTTGTCAATATTTCATTCGGAGTGTTCAAAATGTCAAGAGTTTCTTCTTGTAGTTGATCTTCACTCTCTCCTATTCTGTTAAATTTCAATTTATTGAATATAGAAATCAGGTGCTGTATTGGGCATTTCAGCCCAATCACTTAAATTCACTGAATCACTTAAATTCACCATTTTTAAAAAGTCTTTCAGGAAATTTCCTTCTTTTAACTTCTTCGGTGAACAATATCTCTACAGGCTCATCTGGAATAGAATATTTCGTTATCGCTCAGATGGAAATGTTTTGTATATTTCATACCATAAAAGGTAATCTTCTTCTTTCATGGTTTGTGTGTCTAAAAGGCCAGTTACTCCCGAGTAGATCGTTCCTAAACTTTCCAGCCTACTATTGGTCATATTTACGTACTCTTTGAAAATTACCAATAAGGAAATATAGTTTGTCGTTTTTGAGGTTATGTCGAACACTCCCATGATGGGCTAGCCTGAAAAAGAATGAAATCTCAAGAAATATCCACCAAAATAAAGATAGATCATGTCAATCGTCCGAACTATTTTGAAATTATCTAACACAAACGTTCTCCTGTTTGTCATTCTTGTCAAATTTTTGTCTAATAGCAAAAATGAGAAATTGCGTCCTCAAAATTTTGCTATTTCTTCTCTAACTCTCTTCTCTAATTCTCTCAAAGTGAATAAAATGGCGAGAACAGATGGTGTAATTTCATTGCTGAGAGTCTGTTTTCAGACAGGGAAACATTCTCCATTGTTCCCCCTGCAAAGGAAAGATGACAATTTCCATTTGATAGGAAATCAAGGACACGAAACTACGTAGGTGTATTCATGTTAATAGAAAATTACTCCCAGGGTCACGTAAAATATATTTAAGACAAACAAACATTGAAGTTCACAGATTGAGGCATACTATTTAGATTATCGCGCGCACATGCAACGCGCGAAAATCATTACTTTGTAACAGTTTACCATCATCCATAAGTCGGGAACGATACTTCCTGGACTTAAAACAGTTTTTGGCTTCCTAGGAGGGAACAAGTTATGTTTTCTCCACCATAATCTACACAATGATACTTTTTTGGACGTTCTAGTACTTTGTTATGATTCCGTTATTCCGTAGCATGGATTGCCAGAAACGCTGAAAGCTGGGTTTCAGAGTGAAGCTACACTAATTTTTAAAACAATGATTTAATAAAAAGTTCCATATTTTGAAGATTGCAATTTTTTGCGAAAAATCTTTGGGATTCTTCCTTTACATTTTTGTTTTTTCCTCATCTGGGCTTTTATTAGTACTTCTTATTAGCGCAACAGAGTTGATACATTCCCTGTTCTACGTAACTGAATAATAGAGGGAAAATGTCACGGAGATCCTAAACGATATAGATATTCATAGTTTCCTGTTTCATTCGGCAAGGGGGGCACTGCACTGAACTCCGCCGTAAAGTTAATAAAACCACCTAAATTAAATTTTGGAATTTCCAGTTTAATATTCAGATTAATAAGTGCGGTAATATGCGATGAACTTGTAAGGAAGATTTGAGGAAACATTTGGAGGAACAACTGGGATCACTTGGGGGAACATGTGAGAACCTGTACGAAAACATTAAGTGGATCGAATGAGGTTCGTGCGGACGTACATGCCGAATACTTGATGAACATTCGAGGAAACATGTGAACATGCAAGGAAACATGTGGTGAACATTCTAGAGAACATATGGTGAGCATGCGATGGAACATGTGCTAAACATGCGAGGGTATACGCGGAAAATATACGAGGTGCATACATAGGGAAGCACATAGAAAAACATGCGGGGTCAGACGGAGCGAAGGTCGGAGTAGAGATGAAAGTCTTCTGGTGCCGCAATCTCCGTAGCAGGGTGGTCGGAAACGAGGGGAAACTAGAAATCTATTTGAAATTAAATTGTCACATTAATAGCCCGTAATGATGAGTCTACAATTCTTTAATCTACAGTCAGATTCTGGCCTGAAGTTGGGATCCAGTATGAATGTACTTTCACTTTTAACACAACGATTTACAAAGTGCGGCATGTTCATATGGTACTACTTTCTATCATAACAGTGTTGATACATTCCGCGTTCTATGTCACAGAAAAATATGGGGGAAAATGTCATGGAGATATTACATTATCATAAATGATCGCAATCAAACTTTCCATCTCGTTGTCGCAGATCAGCCGTTTGATATCGCATTCTGGTGTAGAGCTCTCTCGTCAATTAAGCAAATATTCATGGTTGGAGCATTGTACATTTCTGAATGCGGCGATTCACGATCTGTCTACTCGCCGTTCATTGTCCAGTTTTGTTAATATGTTAACTCTGATTGTAGCAATAACGCATCTCGTTTGACGGTTCACAACTCACTAATAAGGCTTCGATTATGGCTTTGCCGGTAGTGCGGCCACTTCGTTAGCATAATCATAAACTCGAAGAGTACGGCAAACGCGATCGTAAAGTCTCCAAATTGACGGCTGTGCCTCTTGCGATGAAAAACGGATGCAAACAGTGCACAAAATAAACGAGAGCTTAAGTTCGCGTTTTGAACGCGTGTTGGCTTGATTTGTATTTGTATTTACGATTGGGAATAAAAACAACCGACAGCCACTTTCCGAGATTTACAACCTGCGCAAATAAAAAGGGTACGTAAGCCTAGGTCGCGCAACTTTATGACCGTTCTGTATTTGAATGCAGTTTCATTTCCTCCTTATTAAAACCCCACGTCAAAAAAGTAAACCAGGCTCCGTAGCGCACATTCGCGTAAGTTGCGGAACCGGTACGAGGCCTTGACTTACGGGTATTTGCTCTCGCGCGACCTCCGTCGTCATGTGCTGCAAACGGGTGAGTCGATGGGAGTGGATAGATTGCCGATGGGCAGCCCGGAGTATATACCGTAACGTCATTAGATTGCAGCCATACTTTCGACAGTGCCAGCAGCCATCGGAATGCAAGCGATCGTAGGGGGAGCCAAGGGTGACGTAAAAAAATGGTCAGCTGAGGGGGAGTAGAGATATCCCCAAGACGCAAGGGCATGAATGTGTGGGCCTCGCGGCCGCCCTCGCTGGGAGGCTGTGGGTAATCACGTGACCCCAGAAATATTCAAGCAGTAGATGCCCAGGCGGGGACTCTTCGCTTTCTGGTCGTCTCGCGTGGTCGCAACTTTTGCCAGGGAAGCGGACGTGCACTTTTCTAGACACTGGGAGTGCGGTGCACTGGGGGTCCGGGTACCGGCGCGGTAAGGCGTAGGGGTGGAGGATCTGCACTAGCCAGGGAACGGAGAGCAGTGAGCGTAGGAGTAAAGGGAGGTAGAATAGCGAAAATCACCCCAGAGCTAAACGTATTTGTAATACTGTAAATAAATTGATTGTACATAGAACTCGGGTCTGTGTCATCATTTAGCTACCACGACGCCACAATACCATTATTTCAAAATAATAGTGTAATTAAATTCACAACATTCTGTGCACAATCACAATTCTTGTGGGCAATGTATTGGTCTCATTATCAGATCGAAAGACACGTCAGGAAAAGTGTAGGAGGAAAAATATTCACATAATAATATTCAAATAGCATCACGAACATCAAGTGAAGAGTGTCAGATCATTTCCATTATAATTATTTGCTCATATTATGTTTTGTATATAACTCTTAAGTTATTAATACTTCTTGCTGCATACTTGACATTACACGAAATATTAGTTGTGTTAAATATTAATTTTATTTCACTTGTTAATTAACACACAGAAAAGTAGAGATACTAGATCTGCAAATTTAGTGAGGCGACTTCTCCAAGACGTCAGAAGCGATGCTTATCAGATAAGTAGTATTGCAAGTCCAAATATACCCACCTATCTTGGTCGTAATATCGTGGTTGTGAATCATTGTAGCATAGTTATCGCGAAGCGTCATGAAGATATGTCGAAATGGAGAGACAATTATGTATTCGTTTATTCAACATATTAAAAATTTCCAGTTTTTCTTTACTGACGAACGACCTAATTATCGAGTTAGGAACAGCTCTACACGAAAAAGTCTGAAGAAGAACCAATCTACAACGAATATTGCTATTTGAAAGCACTATTTCACTGGAAGGGAATGGATTAAGTTTCGCAATTGTGTGACAACTCTGTGTCAATCTACTAATTATTTATTGATCATACAAATCTCACCGCCTAAATAAACTGTGCACTTTCCTTGGGGTCTGATTTCGCTAAGAAGTAGATGAGCGGGGATTTGTTTCAATCGACGACAGAACTATTACTATCAAGTCATTACCTCATAGTGTTTTGGTGTAAATAGATTCTACTAGTTGCCTGCAGCTACAAAAATGCTGCGGAACAAGAGCATTCAAAATGGTTTTCGAAAACGCACGCACACTCCTAGGTACAACAAATAAAATACTCTCGAATAAAACTGCAATAAATTAAATATTTTAACAAAAACTGTCTTCACGAATACTGTAGTAATAGTATAGTATAAACAAATACACAGTGCAAGAGTTCTTCACATGCTTAGAATATAAAAAAAGTTGCTGTTCTATAACGAAACACGTAAATACAAAATGCTTATTGGAGGCTGCCATCTTCCTTGGAGCCTTGCTATCGCGTGGCGTCAAAACGAAACTGTTTCTTTATTTTTAGATTTACTCCGGGTATATTACGAAACCATAGACACCTCTCAAGAGGCCAGAGGCTACATTGTTTTGTTTCAGTTGCTTGGTGCATTGGTAAGTTGTAAATAGATTTACTTAGATTTACTTACTTATGTACAATTAATAAATAGATTACATGGGAATATGCGCGTACAATACTGATGTCGGAATTTCCAGCTTGCTTAGTACCGGGATTACCCATGCCCTCGCTCTTATTCCTATCCCGTTTAAGGAGAGATGTCTATTTTTGGCGGAATTGTCGTTCCACTGTTACCTCCCACCCCAATGCGTCATATCATCTGCTTCCTGCATTTGCTCGAGCCGTGGGCCGTCCTCTGGGCCGCGCAGTGCAGCGACTGGGGCGACAGCTGCAACTACAGCGGAAGTGGCCAGCCGGCGCCGTCCCGCCCGGCCGACGCCACGCGGCCACGCCGCCACGCCCCGCCGCCTCTGCCATCTCTGCCAGCTTTTTTTATTGATTCTTTCTCAGAGCCTACATAGATCAGTACATAATTGACTTTACATATGTAGTGAAGGCTTACATACTAATTTACCTAAAATTAAACTATAAACTACTTTGGGTGAGGATGTCTTCTCCAGAAGCCTCTAAAAACAATCTATTTCGGAAAATTTGACTAGAAATGATCTCTGCCAGCTAAGTCTCCTCTCCTGACCGTCCAATGCGCTACCCACCACCGGCAGCCTCTCCCCACCCGCTGACCACAAACCTCCCACCGCCTGACCGCTACCTGCCTGCCGCCCTCCCACCTTTCATCGGCCGCCTGTCGCTTCCTCGCTGGTCACTACCCGTCGCCAACCTGCCATTGATCGCCCACGCCCGGCCATGGCCCGCCCACCGCCCGCCCACTGCCCGCCCACTGCCCGCCCACTGCCCGCCCATCGAACCGTCCGCCCATCGAACCGTCCGCCCATCGCACCGCCCGCCCATCGCACCGCCTGCCCATCGCACCGTCCACCGCCCCGCCCACTGCCCCGCTAACCAACTCGCCCACCGACTCGCCCACCGACTCGCCCACCGCCCCTCCCACCCGCCCCTCCCACCGCCCCTCCCACCGCCCCTCCCACCGCTCCTCCCACCGCCTCGCCCACCGCTCCGCCCACTGCCCCGCCCACCGACTCGCCCACCGACGCTCCCACCGACTCGCCCACCGACTCGCCCACCGACTCGCCCACCGATTCGCCCACCGACTCGCCCACCGACTCGCCCACCGACTCGCCCACCGACTCGCCCACCGACTCGCCCACCGCCCCTCCCACCGCCCCTCCCACCGCTCCTCCCACCGCCTCGCCCACCGCTCCGCCCACCGCTCCGCCCACTGCCCCGCCCACCGACTCGCCCACCGACGCGCCCACCGACTCGCCCACCGACTCGCCCACCGACTCGCCCACCGACTCGCCCACCGACTCGCCCACCGACTCGCCCACCGACTCGCCCACCGACGCGCCCACCGACTCGCCCAACGACTCGCCCACCGACGCGCCCACCGACTCGCCCACCGACTCGTCCACCGACTCGCCCACCGACTCGCCCCACCGACTCGCCCACCGACGCGCCCCACCGACTCGCCCAACGACTCGCCCACCGACGCGCCCACCGACTCGCGCGCAACCCGCCCACCGACTCGCCCAATCCCCACCCCGTCCCCGTCCCTACTCCACTCCGCCCACCCACTGACAGACCACTGCCCATTCATCCTCTGCCTGTCCATTTCCAGCCCACCTCAGGCCCATCGCGAGCCCACCGACCTACGCACGATCGCCGACCATCCACTGACCAAAGAGTATCACTCGCCGTCAGAAACAAGATTTTCGTGTTAATGAGTAACTCTACCAGTATTAAAACAACAGTGATTGGCTTAATATACCTTTGGATAAAAAATCAAACAATTGTCTTTTTCCTCTGAGAGTGAATTGGTTTGAATGTTGATTTATTTTTGAAAAGCTAACTTCCGAAAGCTGACTCAGGTCATCTCATTGCGGGTAATTGCCATAGGAGGCGGAAGGAAAGGGAACTAGTCGAGCCTGCCTTGAATTAGACTATGGAATGAAAACGGCAGCAAGCCAAGGCGTTACTGACATGCAGCCATAAACGTCTCTTTATCATTGATACATATCCACGAGAAGAGAATTGAAAAGACTTGATAACGATATGGATAATTCTAACAGCATGTACGTTAACAATGCGTGTCTCACATTCTGACCAATTGAAGAGCTTATTTCCAAAGTGATGTATCTCTAAGACAATTTTCCACGAAAGAAACATTTTCTAATTTGGCCCTATTGCTCGTGATAGGTTACAAAGACGTCGAATACTGTTTAAAACATGAGAAACGCCAATATTTGGCTGCATAATGGAGAAGCGTCTTAAGAATATTGAAGTACGTAAATCGAAAAAAAAACCAGATAGAAATACATCAATTTGAAAATAAGCTCTTCAATTTCAAAACTGAAGATCTTTTAAAACCGCCCGCTGTTTCAGTTCTCTGTGCGCGATACTGAACCAACGAAATCGAACGCAATCCATACAACACTTCCGGCGGGGAGCCAAGGACGCGAATTACACATTTCACGGCAGCGACATGCGTTTTGCTCGTGCGTGTGGATCGCAGCTGCCGACGCCGCCGTAGCAGCCAGCGCGCCGCCCGCGGCTGGCGGTTGGCCAGCGGTCGGGCTGGCTGGCTAGCCGGCCGGCCGGCACGCCCTGAAGGCCTTGCGCTGCCCTTTACCCACAAACGGCCTAAAAATAAAGACCGCAATTGCGGGCTATTTCGACGCGCGGCAAACCGGGGCTTGTCCTCGCGACCGCGGCGCCCGCGGGGGGCCCGGGTGGCCACGCGCACATGGCGCCGCGCGCGCCGAGCCTGCAACCTGAAGTTGTATTGCTTTCCAAGGCCGACATAAACGGTGCAGTTTTCGTGCAGAGTCTTCATGCAGTCCAGACGCTTTTTACGCTTTCTGCATGAAAAAATTATGAACATGCTCATAATTTTACGTGTAGAAAACAAAGTTTGACTCCAGCGCCTCTAGCGGCAGAATCGTTCACCAACGGTAATCGGCCATGTCGATTTTGTGGTTAGGTGTGTCAAGGTGCGATTGTATGAATTGTAATAAACTTCCTTTTCCCCAATGCCTGCCTTTCTATTTTTCTTCTCTACGCTCCAAATAATTAATACTTAATAAAGATCACACAGCCTAATGCACGCACAGAAATACCGCCACTGAAAGTACTCGGACGGCGCAATTCAGTTGTTACCCGGTAGATCTCCTAGCGGCGTCTTGAGGCGATTCATGCAGAAAACGTGCAGACCGTGTATGCGCGACTTTTGGCTTTTATACTTCTAGTTTGGGATCTTGAAATTTCTCTACAGAAACTGTATGAGAAATTGCACGAAAACTGTATGTTACTTCTCGAGCAAAAAATACTGAGTTATTTCTCGAGCAAAAACCTAGAAATGAATTGAAAATTGTAAGTGCAAATGTTTCCTTCGTGAACTATGTGGATAAATAAAGTATTTGCTTCGTATTTGTAATCAATTAACTAAGTATATTTTATACATACGTAATTAACTTTTACTTCAAATTATGTATAAAATATCATAAATTGGATTTAAATTTCGTTCACAAACAGGATCGGGTCCCCTGACGACCTTTATCTGACCCTTTATTATCCTTTTCTGTATATGACTGAGACCGAGAGAGGCATGATTTATTAGCATGTAAGGAAATGAACGCAGAATTCCAGAGCCCATGAGAAACCTACACCCGGAGGAAAGATGACATTTCAGTACAAATAGAAGGGTACATGCATGTTTTGGAGAAATCTTGTGTAAATATATATCGGACAAAATATATGAGATGCCCTAATGATAAGATGAGGTAATATTAGGTTCGAGGTAATTGGGACATAGAGAGTCACATAGGCCGCAACACATTGCGGGTTCGGCAACGACGGCGTTCGTTGTTTCAACATCTGCATTTCTCGACTTTCTGCGGGAATTGCCCCCGAGAATTCGCGTAGGGCTCCAGCACCGCCGCGGCCGCACACTGCGAACCGAGAGCCACCGACCCTGCTCCAGGTTGCAGAAACGTGATAGGCTATAGAGTAGGAAACGAATATTGGTGGAACAATTATGAAGAACGTACTGATATTTTACATTCCCGTACATCTCAATGAAAGTCGAATCGTAGTGCGTTGCACACATGGTATGGTGGCCGCTATTTGCCTCAATGGAGAGATGTTCGCGCCAACACGAAGAAAGGAAGGAGAAAGTTTGCTCGGCCAGCGACGCCGCAGCATGCGTTCTTCCTCTTCGATTGCGTAATATCCGGGTCCATTGCTACACTCTGGGATTCGCCATTTCGGCGTTACATCGTTAAGAACTTTGAAAGTGATAAGTGGACAACAGTCACTACGGAAAAAATCTCACGTACCCCAAACGGAATTTGCAGACAGCATCAACAGTAGATCTACAATGTTATTTTCATTTATTGGAAGATGTTGCTTCTCTTGTAATGTTAGCGCCCAATTTGATGTAATTGTCGCTAGTGCAAGAATGATCAAAAAACATTATGTTCTTGGCTGTCCGGGATGAGCCGCGTCTCAGTCGGTTTTGCTGACGTTTCGGCCACCTTGCTGTGGCCTTCTTCAGAGCTATACTGCTGTCAGCTATCAGCAGTCTAGCTATCAGCAGTATAGCTCTGAAGAAGGCCACAGCAAGATGGCCGAAACGTCAGCAAAACCGACTGAGACGCGGCTGACGTTTCGGCCACCTTGCTGTGGCCTTCTTCAGAGCTATACTGCTGTCAGCTATCAGCAGTCTAGCTATCAGCAGTATAGCTCTGAAGAAGGCCACAGCAAGATGGCCGAAACGTCAGCAAAACCGACTGAGACGCGGCTCATCCCGGACAGCCAAGAACATAATGACTCCGGCCGCGGAAGCCTACGAATCAAAAAAACATGTCTAGCTTAGTCAATCACGTTTTTAAATATTCATTAATTAGTTATTCGTACATTTCGTGACTAAAATGTACTTCTTGAAAAGTTATTAGTCACTAATATTTCATTCTTTGACATATCTGAGGGCATTTTCCCGTCATCTTCGACAGGTTTTCCGTTCAGCAAATGTCGGCAACAGTGCCACTGGGAAAATATTCAAGGAGGAACGGCCAAAGCCCAACCGATTATTGGGATAGATGTAAAACCGTAAAAATAAAACAAGTTTTATTAACAGATATGTAACATACTTTTCATTAAATATATCGGCGTAAGCAAGTTTGTCCGCCCTGACCTTGATATATCCGAATATTCCACTTTATAGTTCTAATTTGCTGTTTTCTGTGGCAGAAATCGCTGAATCTTTGTAAATTAATATTTTTACCTGTTACTTAATTCTGAGAGAGACCATGCGTTAATGTTTCGTACATTCAATAAATTGTCACATTCAATTAATTATCACATTAAAAGATACGCATTTTGCATCGTTAGGCCGGTTGTTTTTGCCGTGGCATGCGTCGATCGGCGGAGGCGGTACCAATTGCAGAACAGAGAGAAATACTGATAATGCAAACTACTCGTATGTGTTTCAAACAGTTCTGTACAAAATTTAAAGGTCTTCCCCGCTTTCAAAGAGTTTCTTATCATGTGAAAATGAACGAGAACTGGATTTGTAAAGGAGCTGGATGATTGAAAACGAACTTTTCTACTTGCTGCTATGCGTGCGTGAAGTTAGTTTTTTCTTTCTCAAACGTTTTAACGTTTGAGAAAGGTGATGTCGTTGTTCGTAAAAGACTTCCGAAAATAAATGTTTAATTATCAATGTCCTTTTCCTTTGGCGCATACCACCAGAACGCTTCCTGCAGCTCCCCCTCCAATTCTAAAGCACGTTCAACAATCCTTTCATTTTTTTCTTCAAAAAATGGACACGAAATGGTGCGCGGCGTTTACACTACAGTTTATATTCTGACAGTGGATGAAGGAATCAATGTGTTAGAAAATGTTCCCCCTATCTATCGCAAGTAACGTTCGTTTCAACAATTTGAATGTCGTATGATGCATCTAATTGCCGCCTTTCTCGCTCTTCTGATTTGGACGATATTTATAGTTGTGACGTTTCATGATAATGATGGTCTGTGATTTGCAGTATTGGACCTAGATGGATTAGCAGTGCTCGTGGCAACAAAACTCTTGTCTCTAATAACATAACCATCAAGAATATTCTAACATGATCAAAAACGAGCAAGGAATAATGCAGACCCAGGTAATGTGTTGTGGCAGGATGCCACAGCAGTGTTGAGGCAAAATTGTGCAAATATTATTCACAATAATCAAGAAGGAATCGTTTTTATACCTAAAGCATCCAGGCTGGTCGCTCATATTTTTGTACCCGAACACATAAAATTAGATGGCAATTGCGCCATGTAAAATGGGCTTAAAAATTAAATATGTAGTAAGAATTTCTTGTATGTGTACAGTTCTTTGAGAAATGTGGTTAAAACTAGTGATGCGACATCGACAACAAAACATCGATGTTGAAAATTAACACATAGATGTTAATATTACATCGCCCAAAAAACATCGATGCTTTTAAACATCAAAGTTTTAAAGTTGGTTTCGTATATCCTAACATTAAATTCGTGCACAACAAAATTTAATTTGACAGTGAGCGTGCATATTAATTTATAATTAAAATTTATCTGAAAACAAAGTTAAAAATCACTCTCCATGTGCGAAATAGGAGAAAAGACGAAGGAAATACCAGAGCATGAGGATCATCTCAGGGCAGGGATAGTAGTCTGCACGATTTAGGTATAGTACAAACTGCGTTCGTTTGGTTCGAACACAAGCATACAGTGGTATCATTACTTGTTATTTCATGTTTTAACTTTTACAAACTGATGTGATTATGGGATTTTTTCATCCACAAACAAAACATCGAAAACTTAAAAACATCGAGCACAAAACATTGATGTTCAAAAAACATCGTGTTCAATACATCGTGTTTAAAACATCTATATTTGTATACCTCGACCAAGTTGAGAATGATGTTTACAGGAACGCGCCACGAGAGAGACGAAGATGTAAGAATATTCAATTCAAAACTAAAATGGGACCGTGCCAAACTATTGCGGGAAAAGAGTGCGATTTATTTCGTTGCAATCTAGTATCTTCCCAATTAATATTTTAACTGCATTTGGACATGTCTGCACCTCATATTGGAATTAATAAAAGTATTCTTTAGTCTGAAACGATTCAATATTTTGAAACTAATTCTGTCGATGAGCAGTAACATTCATATGAATAGTTTATTTTAACTTGACGTTGGAACTTCCTGTGTTCCGTCCCCACTGTCCTACCTGCGAAAGATTTAAGTAGTTTCTCAGAATATATACCAAATAAAATTCTTTTTTATGTAAGAAGTAACTACCACCATAATGAAGAATATTGTAGATACTTATGACAGTAAAGTTAATGTTTTGACACTTTATTGCATACCTAACAAACCGTCTACAGCCTATGGAAAAAAAAGATGAATGAAGATGAATACAAAATGTTTAAATTCAATGAATAAGTATCGAAAATTCAATAGAAATAGAACTTTTTATTACAGCTTTGTAATAGAACGGTGAAAAGTAAAAAAGCAACTTAAAGGACAAAAATAAAACACTCAGTGCAAATCGTGTTTGATGTGTCTCTGAAGTTATTATTTATTAGCTGATTCACAACCTCTATGAATAAGGCCATGGTGATTGCGTAGAAGCAGTCTCTGAACTCGCTTTACGCTCCTGGCGACTTTTGTTAGCGAAACTGACTGTACAGACCCGTGTTTACACTGTTAGTTCCACGACGTGCCACATTCGCATCCTTCATTCTTCGCTTGGTTATACAGAAATATCGATGTTTTGAAAATATCGGCATCGATGCCACATCTCTCGAGTTCAAACGGCTGCGGTCGTCGTTGGTGAAGAGGCCTGCCTTGCGCGCCGCCCGCGTCGCCTGCGTCCGCACCCGCAGCTCCGCGCCTCCCGCGGCGCCCGCAGCCTCTAAGCCCAGGCTGGCGATACGGCGCCTCTCGATAAGATAGGGGCTGCCGCCTCCCGGGGGCCGCTCACTCGGCTCGGGCCGCTTCGGGGTGGACAAACTCACTTCCAACGTGCGGCGTGAGCACGTTCCAACTTCCTGTGTTCCGTCCCCACTCTCCTACCTGCGATAGATGAAAGGCTTTTAAGCTGTTATTACTGTATATTTAATGCGTAAAACGATATGGTATAAATATGTGAATTTTTGTTTCCTGGCGCGTCAAATATTTAGGTTGTTAGTCACGATGTGTAGTGCGTGTTATACCACGGGAGGTGGCAATATTTCTCACCCCCTTGAAACATGTGATCCGGCGCAGACCTACCCGCCGATTAGCGGGTAATCCCCCTCCAGTTATCTGCCTCAGCGGAGCGCTGCCACACCGTGGGCGGGACAAGTTTTAGGCTCCTGAATAGTCTCCTGAGATGTATGGTAATGTGGTAGTTTTAAAGGTATGTTATTAAGGGGTTAGGAGGGGACAAAGAACCATCAAAGAACCCTGCATATTTTGTTGATAAATCGTGATCTTAGAAGTATTAGTCTACTTAACGTAATCCGTTTTGTTTTTTCTTATGATTAAATTCGGCGCGTTGTTTCATGCTTGTCTCGCATTGCCGCCGCGAGATTACGGTGGACAAAGACGCTTGCGCAAAAAAAAAAATATTCCACCCTCTCCCATTTTTTTTGGCCGCATCATTACAATATTTTGTCTAATACTACGTAACTACTTTGCGAGGCGTAAAACTCATATTGAATCACCAAGCGAGACCATAGCGTTAGTCTAAAAGGCTTTGATTTGGTTAAGCACTTGTACTATAACAATAATTCAGTTTGCTTAATACATCATTCCATTCTTAATTGGGTGTCATTTTATGTATTTTTCATGTGACATCTAGGACATAATTTCCTGCATTATACCCCCAATTGTATTGTAAATTTTGAGCAACTCAAGCAAGATATAAACTTGGATTGTTTTGTTTTTTGCACATTGTATCTTCTGATTGAAGCATATGTCACCAAAATTGATATTTCCGATAGGACGACCCTAAAAGAAATAAAAATTTAATAACTGGTCAATATGAAAAATGGGCGGAATTCGGTGGTATTGGAACGACGCCTGGGAATACAATTCAATAGTTTTCACGGCGCGTAAATCGGTTGGTGGGGTGATTTTGGTGTTAAAGCGGGTCATGGAAACTGGAATTTCAAAATATGACCAGATAGGCTTCCCCAATCGATATCGATTTGTGGGTAACTTGATTTTTTTTGTTTTTATTTTGTTTTTGTTTGGGGCAACTTCTGGGGGACCGTTCCTTTCTAATGTTCATTTGTAAATAATTATTATTAATTCAGATATTGCAGAACATTTTATTGGTTTGTCCTTTACTCTCTTCATTAACTATATCAGTTACAGAAAAATAAGTTTTTCAGCTTCTTAAAAAAATTAATTTGTGCAACGGTGTTTCTTAAAATGCAGTTACTCGCGCTGTAAGAAAAAAATGACAATTTTGCATTCAATTAGTAGCATTGACATTTTTCAACATGGGAATATAACGCTCTGGCGACACTTCTGTATCCATCGGAATTTTTAATCAGTTCTGCAAAAGTAAACAATCTGATCAGGTATAGCTCGAACAAGCGATGAATGACGGAGGTGACTGCGGCGCGTCGTCAAACTAACAGTATAAACACGGGTCTGTACAGTCAGTTTCGCTAACAAAAGGTCGTGTGGAGCATGAAGCGAGTTGTTTATTGGTGTAGCTTTGGGAAGAACGAGTATGGATAAATTCAAACATTTTGTATTCTTCTGCATTCATCTTTTTTTACTTTATGCAATAAAGTAAACATTAAATTTACCGTCATAAATATTTAAAATATCTTCATTACAATATTTTAGAGTATTTGGATGTAGAACATATTTTAGGAATGATAATATATCCCGAAAAAAAATTGACAAGAGAGCAAAACAAACTATCTTCGTAGGTTATTCGAAAAGTAGAAAAGCTTATCGTCTTTTTGATGTAGAAGATAAAATAATTTATGAGAGTAGAGATGTAATATTCTTAGAAAATGAGAAAGAATTAATAAAAGAATAAGATTGTCATTTAGAGAAATTTTAATTGGTTTCCCAATTTCTAATAGCAAAGAACCATCGGACTAATGATGCAACAAATATTGAAGATAGAAATATTGAGGAATATTCAATACGGTGGTAGTTGTTCTTAGACAATAAGAATTTGATTCGGTATATTATTTTGAGAAACTATTTAAGTTGAATAAAATGATTTACAAGAATATGAATGTTAGAGTACAAATTGTCTGCATCATCAAAGGAATTCAATCAAAATTGAATTATTCTGCAGAGAAAATAAAATTTGTTTCTTCTAATATGAGGTGCAGACACGTCCAAATACAGTGAAAATATTATTTGGAAAGATACCAGCTTTGTGACAAATAAATCGCGCTTTTCGCGAAACAGGTTTGGCAGGATCCCATTTTTAATTCGATTTGAATGTCGTTATATCTCCGTCTCTGTCCGCTTCGGCTGTAAACCCAGACGGTGGCGCGCTCCTGTAAACATCGTTCTCAACTTGGTCGAGTTACACTGACTATACGTGTCCTGGCGTATTATGATTTCTTTTTCTTTTTAAATCTATTGCTTCCTCGTCGACATTTGTGTCTTTAGTGTACTTTAAGGTACATTAAATACGGAGATTTAGAATACGGCCATCCTAAGTCTAGATTGTTTTTTTCTGAATTTCAGATTTTGGTAATTACAGAGCTAAGTAGGAAGATAGTACGGAGTGGACGGGTGACTGAGATGCCTGGAAGTTATGGATGTTTGAATCGGTCTTTGGGTATCTTAGTTTCATGCGGGTCTGTTTTCTATCTAGATTTTCTCACACGCGAGCGATCACTTCATATTGCGACGTTGTTGTAGTAGCGTCTGTTTAAATTCTCTTCCATTTCTTACCTCGACCCCGGTACTCGTAGTTCGCTCTGCTTATCGCAGTCGATATCGCTCCGCGCCATTCAGGCTACGCCAGTCTCGGCACGGTCCCTCTACAAGTGAACTGTTCGTCTTGTGTACGTGTCGGTCTCTGTGAAACCAGTGCTATAAGAATTTTGTGCAATTTGCTCCAAATTAAGTGATGAACAATATTTGGGTTTTCTTTCAAGACAATTTTGGATAATAACGACCTGTCAACCGCGATGCCATTCGGCTATGGGTACGGTCAGAGTGGATCCGTTTTCAGCCGAAGAAAAGTTCTCGCGCGAACGGGCGACTGCTTCTGCGACCTGACTGGTCACACCGCATCCGAATAGGCATCTATCTGTGAATTATTGGGTATAAGTGGCATGTAATGAAAGAGAGAAGATTACAACTGCGTGCTGAGACCTCTGGCCTTAAATTTCTTGTGCTTGAAAATCAAAATGATTACTGGGTGAACCTATTTCGACGATCGCGAAAATACTGGTGAATTCCATACCTTATATTACCAATTACTGAAACAAGCAGTGAAATTTTTCGAATACAAGAATGTCGCCATAATACTTTTTTACGTACTTGGAGCAGTTAGAGGTGACATTGAAAAAAGGTCGAATTTTAGAAAATGCATTACTACAGAGGAACGACTGTTCATAACCATAAGGTATGTGAGATTATGTCTCGTGTTTACAACACATTTTGTACTAGTTTCGCCCACTTCTTCTGCGATGTCATTCCATAATTTCCTGCTTTTGTCCCTGTTGTGATATCTGGAATCCGATGTCTTCTGCAGGGCATCTCGTTCGTGTACAAGTGAAACCAGCTTTTCAACATCCATCTCCGACAGCTCAGATCGGTTGAATAAATCAAATTCATTTGATATCGGTCCACCGATTTCGACGTATGGGCGTGTTCGCCAGAATTTGTCGGATGCAGTGTGACCGTGCCTGCGCTCTGTGAGGGTTTGAAATATTCGGCCGTAAACGGCCATGTTCAGACGAACACGAATTCATCCGAATACGGATCCACTCTGACCGTAGCCTAAGTCACGGCCTCACAATGGAGGCATCACAATCTCACAACGCTCGCTCAACTCTACTGTGATGACGAAAACCACAAGCAGAAGCGAACCAGTGAAGAAGTACCTCACCAAAAACATCTGACAATGAGTCAGATATATATGCGGTAAGTACTAGCGATAGATTTGCAGTCTCATCCAACCATGAAGAGTCTGCCGCCCTAGTCTCAGAATCAGTAAATATCCCCTATTTACGTCTACTACAATGGCCACCGTCCAGAATTCGTACGTAAAATTAACGAAATAGTAAAACGAATTAAAATCCAACAAAGTAAATGTGAACTTAGAATCCACAAACAATTTTAGAACTTTAATAGTTACATTAGAAATATTTAACACACAATTTAGTGCATACTGAGACCATCTTTCCAAAAAAAACATCACCCGTGGTCGAGAACTAGCATGTGCGTATCTGAAAATGAAATCAAAAGCTGGCTCAGAGCGAAGTCGCTCGCCCTTCACCACGGAGGTCTGGGTTCGATTTCGAACAATTTCATGTGAAATTTGTTCCGACCGTGAAGTGTACTAAACCTTACCACTTTCCTAATTCCTTTCCAATTCTGGCCGCTGGGTAGTGACACAGGAGCAAGTAGGAGAGAGGCGCGTACGCAGAGATGCTACTTGGAGGTCTTCTTAACGAGACTGGACAGTAGACCAAATAATAATAAATGTTAACGAGCCGGCCTCCTGGGATAAACGGTTGCGGCAACCGTCGTCTGCGCCGACGAGGCTGCAGCTTCGAGAACTGCGTAGGCATGGCCGTATTTGTGATTGTCTCTTCACCGCTCATCTATGTCCTGTCACTTCTTAATTCACACTTCAAGGCGTAACAACCATGGCGTACCGCGTTAATCGTGTGGACGGACGGATGTACATTTTGCCGTCATTCGATTTTTCTGCTGTATTTCATGACCATCTGTAGAGGAAACCATTGCTTGGTTCATGGTATTGGTCAAATAATGAAATTTCTGTCAGTTAGCCGATGTTTCGGAGTTTTATTACTCCATCTTCAGGGCTGAATAAATTTACAACACTGTTAGATGTATACAATAAATTACTTTGTCACACTCATTGCATATAACACTTTGTACAAACATTTCACATTGTATACCAAACTAATTACATTCAAGTGTGCTCGAAACACACACACACACATGTTATGTATATAAATGCAATACCAAAATTATTGTTATTATTATTATTATTTAATTTATATAATATTAAATTACAAAGCATACGACACATACCTTGCTGTGAGTACAAGATTACACAGACATAATTATTCAAATACTGAGCATACTGTTCCAAAACGAACAGCCAAACAAGCTTGCATGACCCATTCACATGGATTACATATTCATGAATGAATTGGTGTTCAACCTAGGAGCCAAACACTGGCTACTAGGTGTGTGTATATATATATATATATATATATATATATATATATATATATATATATATATATATATTTACACACACATGAGGTATGCTACAAATCTGTGATCTAAGTGAATTGGTAACAATGCAATATTGTGAATGAATAAGTAGAATGATTGTAATGTCTATTATTGTAGGAAGCTTACAAAAGCAATTAGAAGGGCAATAATTACATGAATAGTTGGGATAACTACTGTGGGCAAGTCCCAACAAAACATAATAGTAACATTAATATATTTCATGTCGGTTGGTTTATTATATTTTATATAGTTTTTGTAGTTGAATGTTGAGATGTATTATATATAGACCAATCCAGTCATTGCATATTCCACCCATATTGGCATGACAACCTCATCAAACACGATGGAAATCAAACCACGTGCAACGCATACAAAAAAAGACTTATTCTTCATAAAAACTGTATACAAATTCAACATACGACAGTATACAATTTGTTCAGTATACAAACCAATGGAGTGATTGTTTTATGTCTGTTATTGTGTTATGTCTGTGTAATGTTTGTTTTTCTTTGTATTTTCACTTAAGTTTGTAATCACTTACAAACATTCCAGAAGAAATTGAATTAACCAAGAGTTTGTTGAAACCGACTTTTAGTTGGCAGAGACCCGCCGACCTTTGAGTAACCTCTTTAATACACGTAAATACGCTTTTATTACAAACTTTAACTGGAGTTACTTTTTTTAAATTAATTTTATTTTAGGTCGCTTTACTTTACTGGAGTTACTTTTTTGCTCTCTGTCTCGCTGAAAAATCATACTCACACAATTGTAAGAAGAAACGAAGTCGTCTGGTCATCGATCAGGAAACATCAGCTCAGGTGCAAACTCATATGAATTATACGCACTGGACGCCGACGACAACATAGGTTATTTATTGTGGAAGCGTCAGAAAAAACTGCCTGTGTAGTGAAAGAATGGCTACAGGCATGGGAATAGTCCATCTGGCTGAGGCCGCTTTGACGGACGGTAACGGATCGTTGCCTGTCATTTCTTTCAAGCCCAATAAATAACGCACATCAAGGTGTAAAAAGTTGTCAAGTCGCTAATGAATTGACTTATCTGCGACTCTTCTGTGGTCTACTGGGCTACATCAGTTCGGTAGTCGCGGAATTTCCCATAAATTTAGGCAAGTTTGAACCATCATAACCTCGCCACCTCTGCACCTTCAAATATTTTGCAAACAAATAAGAAGTGAACAGATTATACAATACAGACTTCCTCTAGTAAATGAACGATTGGACAGATTTGTATTTTAATAATCCAACAATGATATCAGACATCTCCAAAATCATAGAAGAACTATTTTTGCTTCATTCTGCATCTGGAATACTCAGATCTTCACACGTTTACATAAAATTAGTTTTAAAACATGATGTACACCGCAGAATAGATTATATTGATATTAATAACCCAAATAGATTCGTAGCGCAAGCGATTAGTCAGCAAGTATCAGGTGGCAATTCTGACCATGAATTATTAAAAGAGTGTCGACACACACGAATACATTTCAAAAGGCATTTAACGAAAAGCACTATTAACCTTTGCTTGTCATTTAACTTCCACTCTGTATATCATTATCACAGCATTGCCTCTCTTTTACAAGAAATCTACCGTTTCTGCATTTCGATACACTAACGAAAACGATGGGCCATTGTGATGCATCGTGATGTATGCATATGTCCATGTGGCCGGTGCATAACGTACATGTTAATATTGGCTAAACGCTAGTATCTAAAGGAAACGCAGCCTCCAGGGCCAGTCGCATTCCCTCCGGCCGCATTGCCGCCATGCCGCGCCAGGGCGGCGCCGAGCGCGCGACGGGCACGGGGTGGCGTGTTCACACGCGGTTCGACAACGGAGGGGAAGGCAACCTCTGAGGGTGGGAGGGTGGGGATGGGGATAGGGGTGGAAGAGATGGCAGCGACGGGGAAATGGAAAAGAACAAAAACGGAGGGCGAGAACGTGGGCGGAGATGTAGGCGTGGGCGGAAATGTAGGCGTGGGCGGAAATGTAGGCGTGGGCGGAAATGTAGGCGTGGGCGGAGATGTAGGCATGGGCGGAGATGTGGGCGGTGCCGGGATGTGGGCGGGGCCGGGATGTAGGCGGGGCCGGGATGTAGGCGGGGACGGGGATGTAGGCGGGGACGGGGATGTAGGCGGGGGTGGAAATGTAGGAGGGAGCGGGGATGTAGGAGGGAGCAGGGATGTAGGAGGGAGCGGGGATGTTGGAGGGGGCGGGGATGTAGGCGGGGCCGGGGATGTAGGCGGGGCCGGGGATGTAGGCGGGGCCGGGGATGTAGGCGGGGCCAAGTCGAGGCGAGCAGGGGCGAGAGCGATGCCAGGAAAGGGCGGGGACGGGACACGGGTGCGGACGAAGACGGGAGCATCTACGGAGGCGAGTTTGGGGACGAGATGGAGTGGTGACGTGGCCGGGGTCGGGAATGGGGACAGGGCGGACACGGGGGCTGGGAAGGCGGCCGAGAACGGGGTGGTTACGGAGGAGGGGATGGGGTGGGGCGGGGGGGCGGGGAAGGGTGACGGGGGACTACGTGGCCGCGCGCCGCTCGCGCCCGGGTGCACTCGGCGCGATCAAATATTTGATCGCGCGCCTCATGAATAATACAGCGGGCCCCGCATCATGAATACATCGTGGCGGCGGCGGCGGCCGAGCGCCCGACCGGTCCCGCCGCAGCCGCGCCGCGCTGCATTTCGCTTGCTGCCTCTTGTGGTCGCAGGCGCGACGCGCTCGGGAACGGGTTTTCTACGCGTGGGCGCCCGACGCATAGCAGTGCAGCCGATTTTGCCAACTTCGCGACAGCCTTTGAAGAGTCAAAACGTGCGTTCAGGCTGGGTGTGAATGCTGTAGTAAATGCTTTAAATCATGCTCACTCAAGCCAGCAAGGTTCATGCGCTTGTCGGCCAATTGGCGCTTCACACCGTACGTTGACAGCGAGTACGGAGCTCATCGAGCTGAAATGCATGTCAAAGAAAGAAAGAACCTTATATTTTTCATATTTCTTTTATTATACAATTTGAATAGCACAATCATTCCATTCTTTATAAATTTGCTAGAGTATATTACTATGTTGTTAATGTGTTAAAAAATTTAGAGCCGTTTTTTGAGAATTTAAAAAAATGCATTAACTTCGGGCTGATATTACGCGAAATTTCTTTCCGTTTTTCAAAAAAAAAAATGTAAATAAAGTTTTGTTACGGTCAAATTTTTAGAACAGATTTTATTTTAAATATTCTCTATCTTCAACATTGTAGTTTTGCAATGTTAACATTTTGCAATATTCGAAAATACAGAGAGTTCGCCGAAAATGGGACCAGCACTCACTTTTTACTGTTGATACATACGAGGACAAAATTTAGACATTTGATATCTTGTTTTGAGAAAATAATTGTTTAAACATTACCTAATTTTCACTAAAAATTACGTGAATGTGACTCATATTTTAGAAAAATTGTATATGATTTTCAAGATTTCATTGGGGGGTAATCTCTATATTCAATATTGTAGTGGTATTTAGACCCCAAGAAAATTTTAACCTTCTGCAATTTTCGAAAGCAGGGATTTAAATGAAAATTAGATCGGCGCAATTCTTTTACGAGACCTGTATTTCATCCGAGGGTAAAGATTAATAGAAAATTGACACCATTTTTGAGAAAATTTTGGAAATGTTTTTGAGGCTGCATGTAAAATAACCCCAAAATCAAAATGCTTCAAACTCGCGGGATCTCGAGTTCCTTTAGGTCGATTGAGGAATATCAATTTTTGGAGAATATCGTCAGAATGTTTTAGTCGCTAATGTTGACCACAGACGGCCAAAAGTTTTGTCTGCAATCAATTTTGCGATAAAGCGCCCACAAATCTTGGATTCTGATTACACGTGTTAAAGGAAGTAATGTTCTTCATCTTGGGACAAGATTTATTCTCGTTTTTGTTATTTGGGCACGGCAATAAGGGTTTTTCTGTAAAAAAAAATCGCCGATTTTCGGCGCATGATTGCATGCTCTCTCTTCTTACAATGTAAGGTGTGAATGTGAAAATATTTATGCCATATTTCTATGGCGAGCGCGCTACTCACAATAGACACATAGGAGTCTATATATTCCATCAAGTTTCAATCAGGAAAATAATCGAATTCATTATTTGTATTTCAAATAACAGCTCGAAGGAACCACAAACCGTTAGAATACCTGAATTTCGACAAATTACTGAAGAAATTTGGTAATGTGCGTTGCGCTCACTCCTCGATCTGCAGTGGGTGAAGAGTTTTACCGTTTCAACAAATGTATTCATATGCAATATAAAATGTTTACTAAAATGCGAGCGTCACTCTAAAAAACATTTTTTTGACTATGGATTAAGTGTACTACTTCCGTCGACGTCTTGCGCACAGGGTCAAAATTAAATTTCTTTGTGCTCACCTGAATAATTGTGTTCGAACTTTCAACTGAGACATTAATGAGAGACCTCAATGTGATGTATTTTTATCTCCTATAAATCCTTTCAATTTACTACATTCAACGTCGTAGGTAGAATTCAATAAAAGGGGCGTAGAACGAGAAGTATAGAATCTGCTGGATTACTGTCAAAAAATCTTTGAGAACTTTTCTAAGGCGAACCCGCCCACGAACGGGTATACTCTGAAACTTCAAGTAAAGTAGGAGGACGTACTGGATACAATGAAGACCGGAAATATTAAGTTTAGACAGGTGATAGTCAGAATGTCGAAGATGTTATTCGTCATACGTACTTATGCAGAGGCAGAGATCTCCCCGATCGTTTGCAATAAAAGGATGTATATTGACGAACGATGGAGAATGCGCTGTCACGTAGGATAATTCGTTCCGCATGCAAAGGAAAAAGGAGTATCTCCGCGCATAATGCGGGTGCCTCGATGTGGGCGAGCGATCCTATAAACGTATCCCGTAAAACTTTTTATTTCATTACTCTCTCTGAATTCCCACATACGAAAGCATCACCTGCTGTAGTATCTTACCAACAGCAAATGCGTTTGTTTTCAGTTACACCAAAGATCAGTCAGTGTGGGGTATTTACATACTGACATAGGAACAAAAGTGAAGTACTACTTAAATGAATTTCTAAACCTAATAGAAGTGAAATTGTTGAGAATAATCAGAGACGGTTAACTGTGAATAAAGAGGGATTTGGATGCATACATTGTAATATCAAGACTCATTTACTTTTTTTGCCCACTGAAAATACATTTGTCGAGGTGAAGGATATTTTGTTTCTTCTATTCGTAAACATTATTTTATGTTTTTCTGCGGAAATCCGAAATGTAAATGCACTCATCTGGCGGTCCCAACGATAGTACAATAAAAAGGAAGAATTTCAATCTCTGCTTCTTCACCTAACCCCTAAATGCATGTAAGTAAACATTCGAAATATAGTAAAGTAGCGATTCATTTTAGAAGCTCTTATTCTTTGAGATATCCATCTTTTGCTATTTTGTTAAGTTCTTTCTTTTTTCAGAAAAAAGTGTGTATTAAAACACACTTCTTTTAAATTTGTTTATTTTAGGTTACATCAACGTTATGGTTATTAGCGACTACCATTAATACATTACATATCATTTTCTTCAGTTATAAAAACATTTAAATTAACAATTAACAAATAAAAAATACAGAAAAAATATACATATCAAGCTATAAACATACACAGTGAAATATAAAATTGTAATTAAACAGTTTCGAAATACATTTAGTAGGATTATATAGAATTTAGAATATTGTATGATTTACAGAAATGTAGTACTGTTTTTTTAATAATCCTCAGATGTTGGGATTAGTTCTTCCTCATGCACATCTAAATTCTGCTCACGTCTGTTGTTCTGAAATAGAGTACAATGGTATAACAAATGACCGATGTTGAGAGAGGTATTGCAGGGCACGCAGGTGGGAGGGGGATTTCTGGTTAAAAGGTGCTTGTGGCTAACATTGCAATGACCAGTTCTTATTCTTGATATTATCCCCTGTTCTTTTTTAGAAAAGCAGCAGAAGGTTTTCAAAGGGTAAAAATTTTCAATTCTTTTTTTTGTGCAGATTGCTGAACTTCAGTGTTCTCTAGTGGTTGTCCCATATCTTCTGCATTCTCTTGATTGAGTGTGACCATAGATCAGTCCATATATGCGAAGTTGCCAAAACTCCACCAATTTCTGGAGTTGTCATCTCTTCCTCAAGGCTCATTATGTCATCTTCATGTATTTCTTTGTAATTTGGGAGTCAGGCCATTACTAGAGTGTGATGTTATATATCCAAGTTGGAAAATAAATTTATATAATCAAAATACAACACATAACTGATTATGAAAAAAAAAAGCGATACTTTTAGTATCGTAAAAATGGAAGCCGGTTTTCACGAAAATGTTCTGATTTGAAATTGTTGTAGTGCACAAAAGTAATTGAATTTTTTGCCAAGAATTTACACTTTATACAAAACTATCTTAAATTAGCATATAGTATAAAATTAATTAAATTAGAATATAGTATATTGTTACTCGTTTAGGTTATTCCTTGTTTTCTTCGAAGTGAAAGATTGCACGTCCCGAAGGAAGTGAAGCATTGTGCAGTTGAGGAGCAAATTGTGATTCATGAAATTCAATTATTAATATCAAGGCATTTATAAGCATAAATAATATTAACATGTTTTCTATCATTGAAATGCTATTCATTGATAGGCTATTACATTCATTAGCCTGACCACCACTACAATAGGAATCAATGGGACTAATCGTGAAAGTCGTCTCGTGTAACGGTGTAACGAATACGATGATATAATTGGGAGGGTACGATGGTAATGCGGCGGAGATACCTAATTATTAAAGGTGCGCGATGTGCGCGATATCACGCACAGTTCCATTACCATATATTAGACGATTAGAGACGCGTGGGTAAAATGTTTACAGAATCAAGTTATTAGCAATAGTTTATATGCAAAAACTGAGATCAATCGTGTAAATTTGTAATGCAAAATAAACACAATAGGATCTCAAATATTAAGTGTTCTTGGTTTGTACGTATTCCACAATTGATAAGATTCCATTATTCTGCAGTGATTGTTTCAAATACTTATTGTCTGTGGTCATATACCTTGTTATATTAAAATCTGTTAAACACAAAAGTATACCCGGTATAATTAAAGACGATTAAGCAAATTCGTTATTTCTAAATTTCAAAATAATCATTATCATCGACAGTGAATTTAATAGTAGAAGAGACCTCGACTCGTCACCAGTGTGAAGTAGTGGCCCAATGTTAATTCCAGAACTGTCAAGTGAACTTGTCATGCCCTTAAGTGTTTTGCGTACTGAAATGCCTGTCCTATTATGGAATTACTTGTGTTATTTGAATTCTTCAATCTAGATTTATTTGGTTTATATCTAACTACATTTGAATGAAATTCCGTTTGTCCGTCCATGACCAAGGTGTGCCTAAACCGTTCAGACGACTTTCTCCAAAATTGATACCTATCGAACTGAAGGAATTTGGGGTATTGCGTGTTTGAAACGGATATTTGGATTTTTGGGGCGGTTTTACACGAAACCTCAATTTTTTTCAAAAATTGCTGTCAATTTTTTTAAAAATAACCTATGTACTAGGATAACGTAAAAAGTTAAAAGTGGCGTGGGTCTAATTTTCGTTTATATCACTGATTTTCCGAAAATTGTAAAAGTTTAATTTTTTTTCTGCGAGCTCCTACTACAGTATTAAAGGTAGATTTTTCTAAAAAAAAATCTGTTTTTCAAAGACCTCTTGAAATATGATCATGTACATTTTTTTTGAAAATTGTCCTTGACTGAGGACCATTTTGAAATAGTGATAAGCTCTACCTTGCAGCAGGAGCAATGCCACTAATGAGCTGTATTATTTTTTCTGCTCTATTTAGAAAGGCTGGTGGTGTGGTGGTGGTGGTCAGAGATTACCAATGGGTTTGGTGTTGAATTAGTTTGCAGGACAGGTTCACCTTCTTCAGTAATGTTGTTCTGCGCTAGTGCATCGAAATGACTTTAGGAACTCACTGTTATGGCGTTGCTGTTACTGGTGCTTTGCTTTTTGGTATGTTTGAGAAGATGGATCCAAGGTTAGTTGAAGGAATCAGGACAGTGAATTGATTGATTGTTTTCGACAAAATTGTGAGTTGATGTGCGAAGATTACTTCGGTGCTGGCACCCTGCAACCTCTGCTGGGACCTGAACTGTGTGGGAAAGGACACACAGTTGGCGTCAATCAGAGCTCTGCCCAATGACAAGGAATGGAGTATAATGGAAGAAGTATGCTCTGTTCAGAGCAGTAGAAGATTTTTGCTCTCTCGTCTAGTATGTACTTCGGTAGTAAAGAGAATGTAATTGTAACGCAGTAACAGAAGATTGTAATTTTTCGCCTAAACCTCGTATGGGGGTCGAGATATTGAAAAAGTGGAGAGATTTGTTGGCATAGTATGCTATAATAAATTACTTTTCTTATCATTTTGTGGTCAGAAAACACGCTTTTGAAGGTGGATTCCCTTTCCTTAAAATTTCCCTCGTCCCTTAATTTTTACTTTCTTGTATAAAAAAGGTTTTTTTCAAACGTCCGTCCGTCTAGCCACCACTAGCACCTAAACCACATGTAAGATTTCTTCCAAAATTATTCGCCAGTCGATCTGGCTCGACTCGAGGCGTGTCGATTTTGAAAAACTGTCGTCAAAATTTAGCGGTTTACATGAAGCCTCCCGGACATTTTCAAAATTTTCTCAAAAACGGCTCCAAATTTTTTCTTTATATTTGTTGTAAGAATAGAGTTAAATACACTCATAAAGGTGGCATATATCTGATTTTTACGCTTAACCCTAAATTTTCGAAAATTGCGAAAGTTTGAATTTTTCGGCATCTTCCTAAAACTACAAATTTAAGACAGAGATGTATCCTTCAAATACAATTTGTTCTCCATAGTGAATTCTTTGATTAAGGTCGTATATTTTTTTAATTTTTATTTATTTTTCAGTAGTTTTCGTGAAATATTACAATTTAAAAAAATAACAAAAACATTTGTTTTTCAAAAACTGCCCCAAATTGTGTCTTTAAACTTTTGGAGGGATAGTGCTAAATGCACTCTATAAGGTGACATAAACTCCATATTGCTCTATTCTTTTTTGAAATACAAAAATGTAATTTTTTTGACTTGTCTCTCACGTCATTAATATTTTCTTTAGCGGCAATTTGTTCACCTTATTGTATTGAGTACATGTACATTCAATAATGTCATATAACGTTTCTCGAAAACTCAACTGTTTTCTATAAAAACTAGCTCAAAATTCCGCATTTTCAGAAATGCTCAAACGCCATTTTCTCAAAAATGGCTTCAATTTTTTTCTTCAAAACTTTTCGTATGGATAGTGCTAATTGCACTGTTTAATATGACATAAGTTCATTTTGGGCTACTTTTTGTTTTTTTCAAAAATTACATAAAATTATTTTTAAATATCTCTCACGCCGTTAATATGCACATTTCCAGCGATTTGTAAGCACTTTTGTATTTGAGAGTTTAAGTCTCTCAATTACTTTAAATGAAATTTTCGAAAACTAAAAAATTGTATGTGAAAAAGAGCTTCAATTTCGCATTTACAGTAGCGCTTAAACGCATTTTTCTTAAAACGGCTCTAAATTTTTCAATGAAAATTGCCTTTAGGACGAGGTTTTACTCTTCTGTAATATTCTTAAAGTAATATTTCGGTTCTACTATTAGGAAAGCGAAAAATTGAGAAAATATCAAAACAATGTACGTTGGAAGGCGATAGATGGCAGCTGGGATGAGGATGGGGCAAGACCTTCAAGGCAGTTCACACAAGGAAATTAGAAAAGTTTACTACTAGAAAGTCAAGTGTTATTCTGTGGCACACTAGTTTCAAAGCAAAATATGCTTAAGAAATGTCACTTGTTCCATTTTCAAGGAACTCTATTTTGGAAGACTGCCAAACATTTTGCAATCTTGATGATAAATATTTTTTCCAGAATCAAATATTTTCTAAAAAAATTTAACTTTAAATACGGTCCAGTTCAATTATTTGAAAATATGAGAGTTTTTGCAGAATTTTGCTTCATGTGAAAAACAATCTTGAAAATAGGTTCGCATCGCCAAGACGCCATATCTGCGAAATGTGCATTTTTGCCACCCAGAGGAGGTGAGCTCGAGCTGTTAATGCCTCAAGGTGTGTGTGTGTTGCTAAAGATTAGGATTAGTTTTCACGAGTTAATTACTTTTTTCCGTAATCGTCAGTATTACGAATATTGTAGTAATTGATTCAAAACATCTCGAAAAGCAGATGGGAGATAGGTATACGTGTGAATTTAGTTCTCAAACGGGTGTAAGCAAACAAGGCAAATATACGAATTTCAGAGCCCGCGTTGTTTACCTGCATCACCCTTTTGATTAATTTCGCAATAGACTAAATATCAATAAAATTGAAATGAATGAAAAAAAAAACATTTCTTGAAAATGAATTTTTAAAAATTACTTTTCTTACATTCTCTCTAAAATAAAACATGCAATTTCAACGAACAGTCTCCAGTTGGCGTAATGAGGAAAAAACTGGGAGTACAATAGCCCCGGCACATTGGCATTAATGAGTAGCAAAAAACTGCTCGCATGACTGAATTGACCATAATGCAGGACTCCCTAGATGAGGAGAGCTACCTATTGCTGAGATCGTGGGCATCGAGTCCATATAAATTGGCGCGAGAGTTAAAAGCAAAGGTTGTACAAACGTTAAGGAATGGCGGTACGTTACTGGATACCTGGCCCATGACAATCTTTGCGTGAAGTTACTTGACAGTTATTGCCACAAATTTAGCTGTATTAATTCCCATTTTCTCTTTAAGGCAAAGGAACGATCCATTAAAATGAAATAATACATCAGTTCAATTTCAAACTCTTAATTGAGAGTAAAACTAAAAAAATACAACCAAACTATCTTGATTTTGTAATCCTGTTTACTTAAGAGTGACATAAAATCATGAACTTTCTACGTTCAACTTAGAAGGTTTCAGAGACAAATATTTTTGTCTCTTAAAAGCGCTGTCCGCCCGTAAGCGAGAATTGTTAACTTGTAGACTTGTTAATTATTTCACATTATTGTTAAACGCAATAAATAACTGAATGATTTAATAACACAACGCAAAATGAAAACATGGAAAGAATTCGCAATTCAATAATTCAGTCATTCTGTCACTTCGCAAATATGTTGATAAAAGGGAAAATTAGTAAGAAAATAAACATCAAATATTAATAACTATAATTAGAATATAAACATAATGCAATTCTTTACACCTTTTTTCTGGAGTTTAAGGGAAAATGCGGATTTTAAGGGAATGCGGAGTCAGGGAAAGTTGCCCATGCCTATATCAGCGCTGGGCTCCCCAGGCGGGCAAGTAGCTCGCGCGGGCGCGGTTTGGCGTGCCTGCGTAGTAGGTTGTCGACTGCTGGAGTCGAGGTAAGGCATAGCTCGGATATGTGTACTTTTAGCTCAAGGCTTCGCGACTTCCAAAGTATTCTGTCCAAAACTTTGCAGCAAATCGCTTCGAGTCCGCAGTGTACTGCGATGAAAAAACATCAATGAAATTCGAACATGAAGTCGATGCGCTACTGCGCCGATTAAGCCATCAGATAGCACATTACAGTTCGTAGGCTGCTTTCGAATACACGGTCGTACACAGTCTTCCCTCTTTCTTAGAACCTGCCAAAATAATAGTCCCCTGACCAGAACTGATTATATCATTTTCAACAATTGAATTGCAGTAATCCCTCAACATTTGCGAGAGTTAGGTTCCCAAAAACATCCCGAGTGTCAAATCCGCGAATGTTGAGTCTATCATTTAATGATGAATGGTGGGTTAGGTTCCTGGACATCGAAAAAACTGTTTGAAGGGGAAAGAAAAAATTGTCAAACAATTGCAGTTGATCTGAGTAAGCACTACTACACACAGAATTCACAATTAACATTCCAAAGAGAAGAAATAAAACATTATTTGAAACGTATTTCAAAGTTGAAAGTGATTGGATATTGGTTTGGGTTAATTTTTGTTTCATCACCCGCCTTTTTGTTCTAATAATATCCAAATATGCAAGAGTTACAGCTTGTATTTCTCCCATAGATTTCGAAGTTATTTCCATGTTCCGATCATAGTCGAATGCCCTTTCCTCCAGAACTTGTTGAAGTTTTAGAACGGCATTAACAGTTTTGACACGGAAATTGCTCCAGAATACAGTTTCACTTCCTTTACTTCATCATTACGTTCGAGGTTTTCTTCGCTGATGATTTTCGGAAGCTCCTCTTCAGTGAGGTCATTATAATGAGACTTGCACAGGTCCTGAACGGCTTTTCTGTTCATTTGGCCAAAACCCTTACCTGCAATCTGACGCAACGGAATTGAATTATTGTACAAAAGTGTCGTTCTATTAATGTGAATTCACATTCCAAATTTGACATTTTTGCACGATGTGATACTGTGAGATCTGGTGTCTGCCGAGTTGATTTCCTACATGACGCTGATAAAGGAAATGAAATGTGCTTGCTTAAAAAAATGTAGTGCAACCAGAAGACGCACTCACGAATGTTGAAGTCGCGAATGTTAAAACCGGTAGCATTTATCTAATCGCGAATGTTCGGAACTCGCGAATAGCGAATTCGCGGATGTCAAGGGATTACTGTAGTGAGAAAGTTTATGTATTGTTTCCACTTGTCTCCTATATCTTTGTAAATATCCTCATTCCTTTGCAAATCATGAAATATCAAGTGAATGTTTGTTATAATGTAATCTGAGGACTTCAAAATAATTTTTAGAAACATTATGGGAACATTTATTGTTTGTGTATTTATTTATTTTATATATTGTCAAAAATAGTTAAAATTGTATGTGACATATGGGTAGAGAACAGTCTGCTTACATTTTTGATTTCTTGAAAAATTATCCTCTTTTTTTTCACTACATAGTTGAATTATGAATAAAGATAGAAACGAACATTTTTAACGGAGAAAATATCTAGTGTTCCTTAGATTGTTCATAATTAACAGCAATTTTTGAAAATATCGAATCAACTATTGCCAAATTGTTCACCTCCTTATCATAGAGAACAATATTATCTACAAAATGGCTTGTTGTATTGGTTACTTTACTACACAGTGCTTAGCTTTGGAGCATGCTTCATTCCATGAGTTCTTGATGTCTCCCTATGTGATTACACGGTAATGTTTCATTTTTTTATATTTTTTATTTAAAGTCGCCTTAGAAACAACTAGGTCATTGGCGACCACAGTTACAAAAATACAGTACTTACAAATTTACATGATTGAATGCTAACAAATTTACATGATTATCAAATTCCATGAGGTTAGATAGATATATCAGAGATAGCGGGTTAATACAGTATTTGTACATGAGATTGACAAACTAGTATAATTAATTGCTAAATACAATTTACTAGTATAAATTTGTTAAGGAGTTGAATGATTTTCATGCATCCAGAATAAGAATTGAAAATACAGTGGAGATCATTAATAATATTAAGGGTTGTTCTGTCCGTCGTTATCACATGGCATTCAACAATAAGATGCTTTCTAGACACAGGCAGTCCGTAGTTTGGGCACGGATCAGGAAGTCTTTTTAATAAAGTGGTTATGGCTAAGGTAAAAATGACCTATTCGCAGTCTGGTTATTATCACTTGCTGTCTTCTGCTAAGGGTAAAGGATGTGATGGGAGATTCCTCGAAGTTCTTCCTAACTGCAGGTAATTTAGAGGGTGACATTTTCCAGTTTCGGTCCCAAAGCTTCTTAACCGCGAGTAAGAGGTACTTATTGAGGTCAGGAAGTGAACCACCTGCTTTGGTTTCAATTACTGGAAGAGAGGTTGCTGCTTTCGCTGTTGCGTCCGCTTCTTCATTGCCCTGGATACATATGTGAGAAGGAAGCCAAGCAATTGTGATAGGGTATCCTTTACAGAAAGCGTGATAAAGCTTTTCTTGGATTTCTTGGATCAGGGGGTTCAAAGAATGACGGTTGCGGACGGCGGATAGAACAGATAATGAATCAGAAAAAAAACCCTATCTGGGTTAGATGGTCTTTGGATGCTAATGTCAATAGCTTTGATAATAGCCCAGGCATCACATGAGAATATGGAATATAAGTCTGGGGGACGATAAAGGTACTTGAGGGGTGGGTTGATGGAAATAACAGCTCCACTAGCTCTTGATTGTTGCTTGGATCCATCCGTGAAAAATTGGCTACGGTTTACAAATACGTGCTGAAACTCCAAGATTAGTTGCTTACGGATATGTTTCGGGAGATTTGTCAGTTTAGTTGCTTCCGTGTTATTGACAGAGAGAAAAGGACCAAAGGGGGAAGGGGATTGAGTTTCCTCTTCATGATATCATACGACACTATGCCAAGTTCATTCCGGTACTTAGTGAATCTAACACTTAGCGGTAATGTTTCATTCTTTTTTCATTTACACACAGATATTCAATAATTAATTTAACGATATCTGTGTACATAAATACATGTTGGAACCATGACATTGCATCAGAAGAATTTTATACTTTGTACTTCTGTTGAATCTCAACCAGGCATGTCAAGGTCGCCGACAATTTATTATAACTAGCTAGCTTGTTCGCTGGCATTGCGTCCAGAGCAACTGCCGCGAGATTTAAAAGAAAGTGTTGTAAAATGCTGCGGGGAGGCGGTACGTAACAGGATATCGGACCCTTGACAGTATTTTGGAGAAGCCAGTTGACAGTTATGCCTCCAAAGGAATATTAAATACAGTAATCCCTCAGCATTCGCGAAAGTTAGGTTCCTGAAAACCATCGCGAATGTCAAATCCGCGAATGTTGAGTCTATCTTTTAATGAAACAACTTGGGTTAGGTTTCTGGATATCAAAAAACTGTTTAAAAAATAAGAAATGATAAACAATTGCAGTAGAACTGAGTAGGCACTTGTACAAAAAAATCACAATCTATATCCCAAAGAGAATAAATAAAATAATATTTGAAACTTATTTCAAAGTTGAAAATAATTGGATAGAGGATTTGGTTATTTTTGTTTCATCACCCTACTCATTCTAATATCCAAATGTGGAAAAGTTGCTGCTTCTATTTCTCTCCAGGACGTAGTTTCGTTTCCGTTAGTTCATCATTAAGTTCGAAGGGGATTTCTTTGCTGATTATTTCCCGAAGCTACTCTTCAGTGAAATCATTGCAAAGACACATGCACAGATCCTGATTGACTTTTCTGTTCGTGGGGCCAAAACCCTTACCTCCAAGTTGACGCAACTGAAGTGAATTATTTTACAATTTTGTTTTTCTATTAATGTGAATTGACATTCCAAATTTAAGATTTTTGCAGAACGTGATACTTTGAGCTCCGGTCAAATTTCCCAGTTAGGTTCCCAAATGACGCTGATAAAGGAAATGAAATGTGCTCGCTTAAAAGATAATCTACGACTGAAACACACACTCGCGAATGTTGAAGTCGCGAATGTTAAAACTGGTAGCATTTCTCTAATCGCGAATGTTCGGAACTCGCGAATAGCAAATCCGCGGATGTCGAGGGATTACTGTACGTTTTTTGTTCGCTAAAACAAATAAATGATCAATTAAAATGAATATATCTGTTAATCAGTCATATTACAAATTGTCAATTGAAAGAAAATTCCACCATTTTTAAATCGAAAAGATTTTGATTCCGAAAATTGCATTCACTTAAAGAGTGCAATGATTCCTTTAACTTCTCATGTGTAGGTTAGGTTTAACAGAGAAAGATTCTGTTTAAATAGTTGTAAAACACTAAGAGTGACTTGATAATTTATAAAGATTGTTAATTTATTTAACATTTTTGCTGTGTTCAACGTGTTTTGTATTTAACAGAATGATTTAATAGAAACACAAAACGAATACAACCCAAAAATTCGCCCTTGAAATATACACCTTTCCAGAAATGGTCAAATAAAGCAAAATTGAAAAAGAAAATAAATCGGAAATAAAATAATAAGTATTAAAGTAAAAAAACATAATTCAAATCTCGTTTCTTCTATAGAATACATCAGGCAACCACATTTTCATATGAAGCTTCTATTGTTTGCAAAATTTCAAGCACGCTTTGCATTTTAATTCGCCGCTTCAACTTCCTCGTGTACACACCATTCTAGATTTGGGAAACGAAATATGAGAGCTGCGATAAGAGTCAGGAGAAGTTGCCCCTGATCGCAGGATCGCGGGGCATCGCAGTTGGGCAAGTAGCTCGAGTGGCGCAGTTTGACATAACTGAACCTACTGTTAAAATAGATGTATATTATGTTCTTACAGACTTCTTTCCTGAAAGTTCTTTTAATGTCACCAAATCCTTTCCCTACATTTGGCTAATGTAAAGACATTTTCTTTTTAAGTACTCTAAAAGAAACTTTCCTATCCAAACTGCTTTTGGGAGAAAATCAACTGAACGTTTAGGCGCTAGAGGCGACCGACAGACGATTTGTCATAATGCAATTTTACGGTATCGAGGACCCACAAAACGTGAATTCTGGCTACAGATATTAGAGGAAGTAATTTACCACGTATATTTAATACCATCTATTCACGTTTTCTTTATTAGGACCCAACAATATAGGTTCTTCTAACGAAAAATTGCCCCTTTCCGCTACAACCTTTCAATATTTTCTCTTTACTGCGTAAATACGTAGTAGGAAAGAATGTACAAAAGTTTAAAAAATCAGTTTTGGATGTTATGTTTCTGTCCTTTTAAACCTTTTTCACCGCTTCAGAAAGAATTAAAACGTGTAAATTCCTGAATTTTTCTCACGCATTTAGTTATTTTCATTTATTAATGAGTGTATTTTGCATTCTTACAATAACATATTCATTTTCAACATCCGCAAATTCTTTCTATTAATATGCCACGTCTTAAAGTGGAAAAGGTAGCATAGGCAGATGAAGTAGAAATGAGCAGAGAACAGGCTTGATATTGAGTCGGTCCTCCGGGGCTGGGTGACGCAGGTGCTTTTTAAAGCATGAAGCCCCCGTCCACATCGGGGGCAGGTGCGCGTGGAGTGGAGACGAGCGGGCACCGTGCCGCTCCGCTCTGCCCCGCCCCGCTCCGCTCCGCTCTGCCCCCGCCCGCTCTGCCCCGCTCCGCTCCGCTCTGCCCCCGCTCCGCTCCGCTCTGCCCCGCTCCGCTCCGCTCTGCCCCGCTCCGCTCCGCTCTGCCCCGCTCCGCTCCGCTCTGCCCCGCTCCGCTCCGCTCCGCTCCTGCCCCGCTCCGCTCCGCTCTGCCCCGCTCCGCTCCGCTCCGCTCTGCCCCGCTCCGCTCCGCTCTGCCCCGCTCCGCTCCGCTCTGCCCCGCTCCGCTCCGCTCTGCCCCGCTCCGCTCCGCTCTGCCCCGCTCCGCTCCGCTCTGCCCCGCTCCGCTCCGCTCTGCCCCGCTCCGCTCCGCTCTGCCCCGCTCCGCTCTGCCCCGCTCCGCTCTGCCCCGCTCCGCTCCGCTCCTGCCCCGCTCCGCTCCGTTCTGCCCCGCTCCGCTCCGCTCTGCCCCGCTCCGCTCTGCCCCGCTCCGCTCTGCCCCGCTTCGCTCTGCCCCGCTTCGCTCTGCCCCGCTTCGCTCTGCCCCGCTTCGCTCTGCCCCGCTCCGCTCTGCCCCGCTTCGCTCTGCCCCGCTCCGCTCTGCCCCGCTCCGCTCTGCCCCGCTCCGCTCTGCCCCGCTCCGCTCTGCCCCACTCCGCTCTGCCCTGCTACGTCCCCTCGCTCCACGCCCCGCTTCACCCGCGCCCCACCCCGATCCGCATCCCCCTCCGCCCCCGCTCCGCCCCCCCGCTCCGCCCGCGCTCTGCCACCCGCTCCGATGCCCTCGTCTATCACCGCCCGAGGTGGCCGAGGCGGGGAGCAGCGCGGCCGTGAGCGCGGGGCACGGGCGAGCGGCGGCCGAGCGCGTGGGGCCGAGGCGCAGGGGCCGCGATCGATAGCGTCGCTTTGGGGCGCGCCGTGCTAAGCCGGCTCTCCACTCCGCGCTGGAGAAGGCGTTGCTGGCGACGGGACTCCGCGCGCAAAGGTCAGCGCGCTCCTTCGCCACCCACCGCTTTCTATCCAGAGGCGGCTCCAGAAACAATTTTAGGAGGGTGGGGGAATTTCAGTTCAGGCCGCCATTGATACGTTCAAGAACAACTTTACGTTTTTACAATCTAATTTTTCCTTCCGTTCTGGTGTGCTGGGGCTTAATTAAATGTGATGCTATCGATGTGTGGTAATTGTATTGAATACGTTTAGTTAAATTTAGAAAAAATATTTAATGGCATGCTTCTCCACTTGGAATCGCCATTAAACGACCGGAGCATGGATTTCCGCTGTTTCCTGTTCCATGCGGAATTGCTGGCGTCCGAAAGAACTTCCCTACAGGTTTTCACGAAATACATCCGTTCAATTGTTATCTTTTCGGTGTTTAAATCTACTGGCTTTCGTTCTGTCCTCTAGTTATCAGGCCTGCCGAATCCTGAGGAATGAGCTATAACAGGATGGGACTCAGCCCACCTGCCAGATGCAAATTTGGCAGTGCGTGCACAGGGTCAATCGTTCGTGCTGAATCTGTGGCACGTTGTTCAGTCTTGCTCCGACATCCGCCTTTGGCATACATTAGGGAGACAACGCAACCGTCGATCGAGGCAACTGAATTTCCATCCAGGAAGTGCCCGGCGTCTACACTGCAACTTCCTTATTGTGATTAATTGATTGTGTTTCCAGGCGTGTCAACTGCTATTCTCATTAGTCCTCTTAGTGTAGTGTATGATAAATTGCAAGAAGTGGCAGTGTTCCTCCCCCGTTAGAACGTAAAAAAGAGCAACAAAAAAAGAAAAAGAAGGCATATTCGTCAACTAATTAAGAATATAAATAAAATGACTGGCGTAGAATTTTAACCTTAAGACACTTCAGTGATTGTTCACGGATTCATGGATGATATCAACCATTATCTGTATAAAGTTAAAGATATTCCATTCAAACTTAATACTTGATTTGATATATTTTGTCAAAGAACAGCAAAAAGAGTTCGTGGTCTATGGAGGGAAATACACTTTGCACGCGTTATCGTGAGCTCCAGAATCTCTACCCCACTATTTAACCATATTTACAAATCTATTCTTCGTCCAATATTGACTTATGCATGCCCTGTATGAATTTCAGCTGCCCTAACCACAATAAATAAGTTACAAATCTATCACACAAATAGAAACACAATCTTTAGAGTAACGATAAATCAATCCTGGTTTGTCAGCTATAAGGCACTTCACAGCGATCTTGCAATAGAACCGATTACTTCCTTTATTACGATACTGGCACATAACCTCTTCAGTAATTTAAATCATGTGCAAGGAGCAGTCTCTTACGAAGTAGGAATTGATCAACCTCCACTTTCCCGCCTACGAAACAGACTTCAATTCCACGTTTTCCTTCAATATCTCTCCAACATTAGGTAAGGTGTAGTATATTCTTCTACGAGCGTAGAATGATAGCTATTACTCACGAATTCATGTTTACGACACGAGCGACATAAGAGTGAGTGTCGGAATTTCTACGAGTGAATAATAGCCATTCTATACGCGATTAGCAGACTATACTTTCTCTACGACTTTGAAATTGATATTTTAAAGATATTCAATGGGCGCCTTAACCTCAAGACCAACTCGCATACTGTTTTGTGGCTCACCTGTCTTATGACTAGAGACCGGATTTTTATGTAATTACATATTTTTTGTCTTTCTACTTACCGTTCTCAAAGTTTTAATCTTGGCGAATCGTAGCCCTCCTAACACAGTATCGAATTTTTTCGTTACATATTTTTACATATTTAGTACTACTTTACATATTTCACGTATTTTGCTCTTTTCACTATATATTTTCTTATTTTATCAATTCTATTCAATTCCATATTTTTTATGAAAAGATGTATTTTTTTAAATATCAGCATTTTCCCTACATTATTGGGAAAATCTGCGTGTCTAAAGTATCACTGACACCGCATTTTGTGATCTGTAATCTAAATTTCGGAGAAAAATTTGCGATCGCTGATGTGTAACACATCGAAGATGCTACAGTGTGTTTGCTGGTCGTAGATCTCGCCAGTTTGTGTGATGGCTTCTATTGTGATTAGTCCAGCTGCTAAACTACGGTCCTGGATTACAATAGATGAAGCTTTTACTACTGACAAGAAAGTTATATGATGTGAAGTGAGCAGCTTTTATAAATTTAATTTCGTGTAACGAAAATGTATTTTATTATTAGTGTATTTTAATATTACATATTATATTCGATTTTACATATTTATTACATATTCTTACTCTTTTCATTACATATTTGTGTACATATTTTGACGTTTTATACTACATATTTTTCCGGTCTCCACTTATGACAGTTACGACCAGCCGCGGCAGAGCACGCAGCGCCTCTGTAGGCGACTGCGAGAACCCTTCGTCGTGGGATAATGAACTAAGACGAATGCGATTGGTCGACAGACGTGCGAGAAATTCTCGCAGGGCTTGTGGAATCGTCATAATTACTGCATCCGATAACGTGCAGAAATGTACACATTCCGGAGTAGTCGTAAAGAAAGATCATTTCCTTATGTTCCACATTTTACTTGTATCTTCCGTCGTATGCGTTTTTAACCCTGTCATTGCCCCCTAACGAATGTTAAAAGAATTTTCCTCGCAATTACCTTAGTTGCAGGCATAACCTAATGAAATCACTGTCAGAAACGTGACAAGAAGTTACCCCCTTCATACTTTGCTGTTTCTAAGTTACAATCAAATGAAGAACGTCACGGCTGAACGTTGTACTGCCTGCCAATGTAAAATAAAACTTAATAAAAAACTTTAACCACAGATAGGTGAATAATAAATAAAAGTACCAATAAAGCCAGGATAACATAATTTGAAAACAGACATTTTCACTAGAAAATTGAACTGGTCAACAGATTGTATTAAACAATGTGAATAGCGAAGACTAGGCGTTTTTAGCGAAGACTTGGACACTAAATTCACTATGAAATCAGTTTTTCCCTATTGGGCTCAGTTTTCTTTGCCACTCTTCTATCTACGGAAATGCTTAAAAAACGCTGGTTATTGGTTATTTTCCTTTAGCTTCATTTAATTATTTGCAGTTGTAATTCTTCAGGAACAATCGAGAGCGTGCAAATCGAAGGTGTGCGTGGAATTCTTATATATGACACTGAACTCAGAGAACACCTCCCGGAAGTGAAAATGTTTGGAAACATTGCTGATAAGTCATGCTCGAACGAAGAATAAATGTACAGCTGGCCCTCCCCCTATTAAAATATTACTACTCTGTATTAATGTAGATTGAGTGGTTAGGCGGAAGAGCAGGCCCTATGGCCTGAGCCTCGCCATTAATAAAGACTATTATTATTATTATTATTATTATTATTATTATTATTATTATTATTATTATTATTATTATAGAATTGCGTTGTTTCTTGCCAGTTGCGTACTAGCATTCAAAGTTCTGACAGCGTGGAACGTGCCATGGATATGACTGCTTGTTGTTCTAGGTTAGTGAAGGTTACTGCTTTGTATAAATTCAGAAGAAGAAAATGCCTTGCATCTGTGTAAAAGACCCAATTCCTTTTGTTATATATGTGGAGAATTAACTCTATAATCTCACATAACCTTAATCCACCGATAAGCAAGTGTTACGAATTTCCTTTCGGGCGAAGGGTTCGACAGGGCAAAATATGAGTCACCCATACATACTGTATGCCTTGTGTTACACTCCTGACATGTTGGTTTACCCATGATTTGCAGGGAACGAACAGATCACACACCAGACTTGTATTTCTGTCCGAAAAGTAGCTGGAATCACCCCAAACACGAAAGTAAACTGTACAATATGGTAATTTAAACATCTGCTATAAGACCTTTGTGTCACAGTGAAGTTTGGTCCGTACCAATATCTCATGAGAACATTCAGAAGGCAGAGGAGAAGATTATATATGCTGAACCAACAATTTAAGCCAATTGTGACTCAAATGAAGCACAATTTTTGTCCCATGGGGGATCTCAACGATCTTGTTCGTGATTTAAATTTGTCGAAGCAACTGTCTGACCTTTTTGCTTCGGGACTCGGAATGGAATCTTCGCGTCGGAATGAAATCTTCTTTACACCTGTACGTGTTTTTTCGTGATCGACAGGCAATTATTTTCCAAAATATTTTTCTAAGAAAAGTGACAGTCTTATGTATCGAATCCGTTATGGAGATTCTTGGTCATAATTTCGATGTAACTGAATGGCGCTTGTTCATAGATTCTAGCAAAATAAGTCTGAAAGCAGTACTTCCCCACAATAAGAATAAATTTCCTTCTCTTCCAATGGTTCACGCAGTTAACCTGAAGAAAACGTGAACACTTTAAACTGCTCCTCACACTTATCAAATATGAGACATGCAAATGGAATAAATAAGGAAGCTTCAAGGTAATCGCAATTCTGCTCGGCATGCAGCTCTAGTACACAAAGCACTACTGCCTTCTATGTAAATGGGTCAGCAGAGACAAAAAAATATCACTATTGTGAGAAAAATTGTTCTCCTCGGATTGAACTACAGAGACAGAGAAATGTGGTTGACACTCCTCTTGTTGACCCACAAAACGTGTACCTGCCTCCACTGCACATTAAATTGGGACTCAAGGATAAAACATCACGTCGATTCATGCATTTGCGAGAGAAGTTCCCGAAGATCAGTGAAGAAAAATTAAGGAATAATAGTAAGAACGCAATTTACAAAACTGATGTCTGATGAACATTTTGTTGATTTGTTGAGTGATGTTCAAAATAGGCATGTCTGTCTTTCACAAGTGTCCGTAAAAATGTTTTAGGCAACTGTAAGGCAGATGGGATGTAACATGTAACATGTCACTTAAATTACATTTTTTGAATTTGGGCTTCTTCTTTCTGGATAACCACGGTGCCGTTAATGACAAACATGGTGAACAGTTCCACAGGACATTTCTCAAATGGAAAAGCGTTATCAAGGCAACTGGAACGACACGCAAAGTTGTTTGACTACTGTTGGACCTCACGAAGAGACATTTCTGAGGCAGTGTCGCAGGAAAACGGGAAGGACATATTTTTAAGTACGATTCTTCACTTTTCTTTACACTTATGTTGTATGTTTTACTGTATACACTGTTATTAGAGCGTGTCATTTTGTCAGATACGTATGATACATGGAGACATTCGCATTTACAGGAACGATCGTTACATAACAACTGAGGCCGATAAAGAAATTGTAGAATTAGATCTGGATTTAGAGGAAAATTATCTTCCAGAAAGACTGTTTTGTTTTTTGTTACAGAAAAAATATTTGTTGTAGTTATTCTCATCGGTAAACGAACTGCAGACTCACTATGTGCACATAGTGAGGACACATTTTTTTCCAGAACGAATCAAGGGGCTATCTCAGCATTTGCTCAATGGGTCATGGAAATTGGACTAAAAATCTGATCGAGTTGGGGGAAATTGGCCTAAAAAGCTGATCGAGTTGGGGGTCGTTGATCCAGAAGCTGAAGAACATTACTGGTTACTGACATATTAAGTATTTTTAAAATTATACCATGCAAATGTAAACTAATGCTTTATACATCGTTGCTGAAATAAACATGATTTTTTTATCCTCTAAATAGCTTTGAGTTTTCGGAAGTAGACACGTTTAGATATTCAGAAGTAAAGTAGAGATTACGTTTGTTTCTACACAATGTTCATATTCCTTGTGTTATCCAATGTGAAATGTGTAAGTGTCGCACTTTTATTGAAAACCCTTATTTTTCGAAAATTGCAAATATATTTTTTCGGCGTCTTCCTGCAACTCTAATATTGAAGATAGAAATTTTTCTTTTACTAATATCTCTTCGTCAAAAGCAGATCTTAAAATATCATTAAGTACTTTTTTTGCTAATTGATTTGCTTTATCGTAAATTTACGTGAATTTTAGACAATTTTGAAACAATTTTCTTAAAAATAGCGGATCTTTAAAAAAGGTGATGTAGAATATTATGAAACAACTAGTAGTTTTCCCATAATTTCCGATTGAGGATCAAACATCTTTTTTGAAATATAGCTCAAATTTTTCCTTCATTTTTTCTACGGATAAAACAAGAAAGACTGAAAGGAATGACGCAGGTTTTATTTCTGTTGAACTATCTGAATTTTGAAAATTACAAAAGATGTAAATGCGAGAATGCATCTGCTGTTGTAACTCGATTAGTTTCTTTAAAACTTTTCCTTGTATGTATTAAAGGACGGTAAAAAAATCGGTGCTGGTTTCATTTTCGGCATTTCCTCACTATATTTTTGAAAAATGCAAAAAAGTTAACATTGCAAAAGTACAATATCGAAGATATACATTTTTGTCTTAAATGAAATCTGTTCTGAAAATCAGATTTTTAAAAGTCATGAATTTTTTTTTGAAAAAAAAAAAAACGTGTAGTTTTCATAATTCCTTGGACTTATTACAATTTATTCAAAAAATTTTCTCAGAAACTTCTCCACATTTTTCTTTTCTTTTTTTCACAGATAGAGCAAAGGATACACAAAAATGGCGGAGGTCTCGTTGTTGAACGCTGTTAAAGTTTTTAATTTATTGCAGAATTTGCGAATGGATTTTATTTGTTGCTCTTAATCAGTGTTTGTGCTTCTTTTTTGGAAAACCATTTTGTGTGGGTTTGGCAGGCAGCATGCCAATAGTATGAACTCACATTAGTGTGTCATGATGAGATAAAATTCAGCGGAGACGAGACATTTCTTTGTTCTTGTTGGTTTACATCTCAGAAAGAACTTTATTTCGCTAATGCATCAGAGCTTTTTCATCTGGCACATGGTGCGTAAAATTTGGTGAAAGGGTTGCAACCCTTCGGCAATGGAGACAGCACTACAAGAGAAAGATTACTAGGATGATGATGTTGATGATGATATAGGTACTAAATGTCAGATATATCATTCCTACATCTGGTTTTGATGGAGTTATCTCGGTAGCCATTCACACATGAATTGTAATAAAATGTTTTTTCTCGTGTAGCGTGTCGAGCTTTGCAATATTTGATATCATCGTTGTTTGCAGCAATCGCAACTCGTGCTTCCAACTTTGAATATGACGTTATCAATATGTGGAAATGGTTTTGGATAAATTCAATAAAATTATAAGAGATCAGAGAGTGCATATCGTGAATTTTAAAGTCATCCGACCACAATTCCGAAGACTATTTTACTTCCCATGCGTCAGTATCCAATGGCGGGATTTTGATAGACCCATCCCATTATTCTCCCAGTTTTGTCGTTTACGCCAAATATGTTCATTTCTGACATTTCACGTCGTTTTTGTTGCAACCACTTCATACATATGCGTCTCTTGTATACAATAACAATGAAAATAGTTGCAAATGCAATATGTATTGTATCAACACGATACGGCCATAAATTTATAGTTAAATTTAGCTCATTTGAATTCATTTGAGTCAGGAATAAACTAATGTCTTTTTAGGATTTGGAGATTGTGTGTATGTTGAGGCTACATTGATTGTCACAAAACAATATATATCCGCAGTTGGCTGTAATAACCATACATTTTCTAATTCTAGTATAAAGAAATGTGATGTTTAGTACAATTGGGGGATTATATTGTACGTTTATGCAGGTAGTTGTACTTTTCTTTGGAGAAATACTTATTACGTATGATGCTATCAGATTTCTTGTTTTATGTTACTGTCTTCTAATCATTATGAAAGCAAAAATTGAGATAGAAGATATGTTCAATAAAAGCTTTTAAATATTGATAGTGATATTCTGTTCCAACTAGTTCCTATTTTTACGTACATAGTTCATATATATTCGATTGTACGACATACAAAAACTCTTATTCTTTTTTGTAAGATGCGTTATTTCCTATTGACAACAATGATTATGTACTACGACTTTGGATATTCCGTCTTGAAAAAACTTGCTGTTGTTGGGATTGGGGTTTGTGGGCTAACCCCGTGCGCCCCCGCTCGTCTTGACCTGCCAGAGTTCGATTGTTGTCGCCCCGCGCCGCTCCGCGCCACGCCGTCCCGGCTGTCGGAGGTTCGCAAGAAGCCCAGCATACGACAGCGCGGGAGCCATTCGCAACCGGTTCGGCCGGCGCGACCGGTTCACCGCGGGGGTTCACGAGGCGTTTGCGAGACTTCGGAAGCGCGCAGGCCCCGGCCCGGGCGCCCGCCTTAGTCCTGGTCCTGATCCTGGTCCCGGTCCCGCCCCGGTCCCGCCCCGGTCCCGCCCCGGTCCCGCCCCGGTCCCGCCCCGGGGGTCCCGCCCCGGGGTCCCGCCCCGGGGTCCCGCCCCGGGGTCCCGCCCCGGGGTCCCGCCCCGGGGTCCCGCCCCGGGGTCCCGCCCCGGGGTCCCGCCCCGGGGTCCCGCCCCGGGGTCCCGCCCCGGGGTCCCGCCCCGGGGTCCCGCCCCGGGGTCCCGCCCCGGGGTCCCGCCCCGGGGTCCCGCCCCGGGGTCCCGCCCCGGGGTCCCGCCCCGGGGTCCCGCCCCGGGGTCCCGCCCCGGGGTCCCGCCCCGGGGTCCCGCCCCGGGGTCCCGCCCCGGGGTCCCGCCCCGGGGTCCCGCCCCGGGGTCCCGCCCCGGGGTCCCGCCCCGGGGTCCCGCCCCGGGGTCCCGCCCCGGGGTCCCGCCCCGGGGTCCCGCCCCGGGGTCCCGCCCCGGGGTCCCGCCCCGGGGTCCCGCCCCGGGGTCCCGCCCCGGGGTCCCGCCCCGGGGTCCCGCCCCGGGGTCCCGCCCCGGGGTCCCGCCCCGGGGTCCCGCCCCGGGGTCCCGCCCCGGGGTCCCGCCCCGGGGTCCCGCCCCGGGGTCCCGCCCCGGGGTCCCGCCCCGGGGTCCCGCCCCGGGGTCCCGCCCCGGGGTCCCGCCCCGGGGTCCCGCCCCGGGGTCCCGCCCCGGGGTCCCGCCCCGGGGTCCCGCCCCGGGTCCCGCCCCGGGGTCCCGCCCCGGGGTCCCGCCCCGGGGTCCCGCCCCGATCCCGGCCTATTCCCAGCCTTGACCTGCACGCCCGCTGACACGAGGGATGCGTCATCGATGTCGGTGTTTTCAAAACATCAATGTTTTTGTAGAAAAATAGATGCTTTAAACGTCGACGTACTAACGACAATGTTTTTCTAACACCGATGTCGCATGAAAAATTCCCATGATCACATTACTGTAAAAGTTAAAATATGAAATAATGACTGATGGTAACTGTATTAGTCCATGTGTTGGAATCAAAGGAACGCTATTTGTACTACCTTCATCGAACACACACCCTGCCCCAGATGGCCTCCGTACCCTTGTATTTTCTCTTCCTTCATATTATTTTCGCACATTGAGAAGTAGCCAAAAAATGTGCTGTGGGCGTAGGGTCTGTCTCTTCTTCTCGTAAGCTTATTTGACGAATTGAGAAACATGAACACTGTCAAATTAAATTTTTTGTTGCACACGAATTTAATGTAAGAGGTTACTGAACCAGCTTGAAAACATCAGTGGTGAAAAACGTCGATATTACTCAATGTATTATTAAAATTGATGTTTTTGCTTTTAACATTAATGGTTACAAACATCGATATTTTTTTTATCGATGTCGCATCACTAGCTGGCAAGCCCACTGGTATGCCCGCTCGCACTCGCGCGCTCGATGCTAGCGGACGGAGTGGTCAATGAGGGCGAAGCTGTTGGAATTTTTCTACGGGGCTGTCCGCGAGACGCTGCGTCCTAGCCACAGATGCCAACGTTGCGGCACCCCTCCTGCGACCTTCCTCAGGGCAAAATGCGAAGTGCCTTTCTGAGGAAGGTCGCAGCATGACTGCCGAAATTTTTGCATCTGTGTCTGCACCTGTGTCTCCCAGTCAACACGGTCAAGTCAGTCAAGACAGTCAAGTGGATACTGACTCCTGCCAAAGAAGCCCACACTTTCACGTTGTAATTTGTTTATGAATAGGTCGACCACACAAATAATTCACCTGGCTGGAGCAGCTGCTCCGTCGAAAATATCATAGAATCGGGGGAAGTCTGCTTAATGCGAAAAATAGGTTGATCTTTGCGGGTTGATTTTCGTTTTCTAAATATATTTTTATCCATTACAAATTGCATTATATTGAAAAGTATCAACATTGAGAGATTTTTTAAGTTCTATTTTCATCTATTCTTCAAAATATCCCCTTTTTAAACAAAACAGAAGCAAATTCGAAACTGTCAATGAGCAACAGTAATTATTAGGAACTAGCGGGAACAAAACACAGACAACGCAGATGTAAACATCTATAGCACCTATAAATTTGGTTAGCGATTCTTCAGTGATGAACAATCATTGATCTGACATACTAGACTTGTTCGTGTTTAATGTCCCCCTAGTGAATCTCGGAATAAATTTAAGAATTTTCAGAAATGTTACATTTTTCACATTGCAATTTAAACCTATTTCTGATTGCATCGCAATATTACGGATCGTAGTGTTTGTGGCAATTTCTAAATGCATGATTTCATTAGCATTGTGTCTACATAAAATTTGAATATACGATGAAACATCAGTAACAACCATCTTCCGAGCAAGATATGACTAAAATAGAATAGAACTAGAATGGCTCATTTCGCAAATTTTCAATACAGAAATAGTTTTTTTTAATTATGAGAATCATTCTTCGTATTAGTAACGTTTCAGATTTTTCGCACCATATTGCAACTATTTTTTAAACTTATGCGAGTATTTTTATTTCAAGAGATAATTTCCGGTAAACTGTTACTTATATCTCATGACCATCATCATTAATTAATAATATTAACATTTTAACGTTCATATTAAATATCAATAAAAAGACGCCTATCTTCGTTATTTAACTAGCATTTATTTTCCCACGACCGATTCCCATGACACTCAAATGACACAGAACAATTCTTAATCAAAAATTATAATCACGCAAAATTTCTTGATATAAATTGTATATTGAATTTTCCAACTTCAAAATTTTTTATCGTATAACCGGTAAACATTTTCCAACTATCGTGAAACATACCCCAACTTCTTGTTGATCGATTTATTTTAACATGCGCCAACTTCAACATGAATATCCAAGATCGAACATGAAGCGCCGAGACCTCCAGCTGCTCATTTTGCGATTATCACAGTTCATCACATGCTACCACTCTGACGTCTCATCGAGAGGCCTTCATTTCGCTTTTGACACTCGGCGAACACTCGTGCCTTGAAACAGGGAGTGATGCCTCAGGGCATCAACTGACGTGCAGTGCCTCTGATCGGGAGGTCCTAGGTTCGCGTTCCGACGGTGGCAGGATTTTCGACACTTGCTAGGCCCAATTCAAACGCTGTCAGGAAGAGAATTGTAGCGGCTGGCTGCTCTGATCGGTAGTTTATCGTGGTTTTCCCGATCAATACCAGACGAATGCCAGAGCAGTACCCTAACAATCGGAGCACGCGCAATCATTCCTTTCTCTTACTTGCCCCACCCTCACTCCTTACACACACACACACACACACACACACACACACACACATACTTACGTACACCATACTACCACATATGCCAGAAGCTTAGATCTTTTCCCGGGTGGGGCGGTGCCCTGCTGGTGGGAGATATCTGATTGGAGGGAAACCCCATTAACCGACGGTAGGTCGGCGCCGGATCTCAACATCCAACGGGGGAAGATCACAGCCCCGTCGGAGGAAACCACATGCACTACACTTACGGGACTAATTACCTTAGCAGTTGACGCGCTCGGAATCATTAATCAATAAATCATTCAACAGTATCTTGATTTGATATCTGTGCAAATTACTAATTATGTCGCGCAAATTGCGCAGTGACAAAGACATTTGTTTTCCATCGGAGACGTAACGTTTCAAACAAATGAACATAAATTGCCGTCTCATAGACTAGTACTAGCTATTTTAAATCACAACGTAAGAAAGGTAAAACTGAGATATTGAAGGTGAAAATCTAGTAATTCTCGAATGAAAGTCTAGTAACGATTTGGGAAAAGGCGAGAAGTTGCACACAATGATAATAATTGACTTTTCTTCGACTTGAAAAAGATAGCACACACAAAGAAGGACTAGGATGTATTGTCCAAATCCGTGGAGGATCATCGAAGGCTTTACCTAATAGTCAAAGACGAAAATAGTAGAGGAACATTATCCGGAATAATTAGTAAAAATTGACATGTATTCAGTAAGTTACATATATCAATAAGTGAATAACGTGTGTATTACAAATAGCAATTACTTTTTATCAATGATTCGTTCAAAACAATACTAGGCGATTTCTTATATTTAAAGCTCAACTCGAAACGGGATAATGTCGACCTACTGGCAAAGAATTTCCTGTTTGATTTAGTGTTATCAAATGTAAAAATTCTAGAGGATATGTGCAAAACTGTCGGCCCAGTTTTTTTTTCATATACGAGCCAACCTATGTACTGAGTTGAAGATTCACAAGAACGCACGAGTGAGAACATGTTTTATAGTTATGATGAATAGCGTTCTTTTACGAAAAAAAAGAAAAAAAGCAGGGTCATTAGTAAGAGATGTGTGCACGTTGTCGTGCGATATTCCTTTCTATTTTAAATTCCTCCATTTTAAACAGGTGAACGAAAGCATTTGATACAATGTTACTTTTCCATTCTAATGCTACAAAGCTCCAGAATGTGTGTCTATTGATGTAAGTGGGTTATTGTTCAGTGAAATACGGAAGACATAGAAATTGCTATGTCGTGAGAAACCAATTCGCAGAAAAAAAGTTTACATTATCGTTTCATTGTTGAACATTCACTCGCAGTGTGCCTGCAAACAAGTCTGTCTACTCGGTCCGTGAGATGCAGGCCCGATAGTGATGTTGCCCGATAGCATCTTCGTTCGTTAGAGACCTCGACGTATAACGATGTTCGAGACTGAAGGGTATTTGAAAACTGAATGAAAGGGCAATTGCGAAAGAGAAGGTGGATGGCAGATTAGATATCGTGATTTCTGTCCAAGGTTTTATTTGTACCTATTGCTATTGTAAAATCAGGGATATTCGAGCCTCACTATTGAGACATTTGCAGGCTAGACTACAGACATGTGAGCAGGAAGTGAACAGATTTGTTGGCAGATACACAAGTTTATAAACTTCTAAGAACTGTAAGAAGACAAATTTTTCGCCCTTGAGATGAAATGTTTTGCGATTTGTCTTTTGTGCTAATTAGATGCAGTTTGCAGGAACTGCTTGACAATGACCCACTTTGTTTTTCACCACTTTTGTTTTTGCATGAATACTAAAAATCTCAAGGCGACAAAAAGAAATATCAGTAATCTAACATTCCTTGGCCACAAGATAAATTATTAGGTAATGGCCACAAGATAACTAAATTATTAGGTAATGATGGTTCGTACATTAACTTCTATCCTCCTCAAAGACAATTGAATGGCGATACTGAACACTGGAGGAAAATAGTAAATCATAATATATAACTTCTGCCATTTATTTAATGTCAAAAAAGTTGAAAAAATGTATAGGGCCTACGAGAGAGGAGAGAAGTGCAAACTTGGAACGCTTTCTTGAGCTGCGAAAATCCTACCGCTCCTCTTTTACTATGCTAAGTTGAATTCTGGATAAATGTAGCAACCCGTGTTTTTGGCAAAATTGGCTCCCGTATAATGGAAACTATTTGCAATGGAAAATGAGGTGTAGGTTTCGAATCAAATATGAAGTAATAAAACTAGAACATATAGAACGATAATTTTATGGTACTGCCGAAATAACTATATTCCTCACTATCAATCCATTATGTTCACGAAAACATTCTCAGATAGTAAAGTTACTTAAGAAAAAACGTAATAACTGATAGAAATGGAAAAAAATCATAAAACTAAATCAAGGGCACCATATACTTAATGTAATGTATTACATTTGCAAGGCTGATGTTTATTCCATAAATTAACACTTTTATAATACGAGATTCGATTGCACAGGTATACCATGTATGAGAATCGATTCAAGGTAACGTACGGAATTTGTCAAATCGGTAAGTGATACGTTCGTCGCCCACTGAAGCTGTAATATTTAAAGGCGACCATTAAGACTGTGTTCATAAATCTATCGACCTCGATTTTTACCCGTTACATTGTTGCAAAATTCTATAATTATGATTATAAAAAACTATTAGTTTACATCTCTGATTTTTGAGCATTAATTCTGCCATTTATTCTAATTTGGATTTTCGCATAATGAACCGCTCCTCAACAGTAATAGGTCGATTGTTGATAGTGGAATCTGATAAAGTGGGGGATGTTGTACGCATTTATGTAGTTAAATTTTTAAGTGAGTGCCGATCCGGATAGCCGATATCGCTAAGGCAGTAGTACCGTGGCGCTCGCGGAGCGAAGGATCGTGGGTTCGAATCCCGCCTCAGGACGGTGTGTTTCGTGATGATGTGTCCCCTGTGGTTGGCGTCAGGAAGGGCATCCGGCCGCATAACCATTGCCAAAACAGAATAAAAATGGAGTGTGCGGAAAATGAATAAAAACTTAGCCCTCCCCCATTAGCGCTGATCCTGTAGAAACGGGACAAAGGCAAGGATAAAAAAGAGGAAAAGAAAAAGAAAAAAATGCGAGTCCCACGCTCACTCTGAAGTTATGGTATGACGCGAGAAGGCTAAACTTACCACGGGTTAAAACAACCAGTTGAATACTTTGAATAGGTATACTTTGAATACCGTGAATAGGTAACGAGATATTCGCTCAAATTACCTTGAAAATATAAAGAAATAGTGGCATGCAGAAGCAACAATTCTCCGGAACAATAGCACACAACATGGTTTTGCAGAGGGGAGCATGTCCACTGCTCAAGAACAAATAAAATACTCTCGAATAACACTGCTATTAATTAAATAAATTAACTAAAGCAGATTATACATACTGCAAAAACATACTGTAGTGTGTATACAATATAACAACAACACAATATAATATCCAAGCGGCCGGCCATTTCCTTGCTGTCGCATGACGTCAAATGAGTCCTAAACAGTGACACTAAATATGAGAATTCAGTCGGTACATGTAGTACGAGAATTGGCGGATTAACACAATCAAATATTTACATTCTTCAATCAAAATCGGAGCTGTTTCATTGCTTCTGGATTTTCCCCGAGTACCTGACTATCTAATGAAAAACTACATACACCGCACGTATGGTCGAAGGCTGCTTAATTTTCTTTCAATTTTAGCATGCATGGGAAATTAATAATATAGGTAGATTATTGAAATACAAATTCAGGTTAGCCTTTTGCGCCCTTTTAGTAACGTACAAATAATCGTATATTTTTCACTCGTCACAGCAACATGTATTTTTTCTGAAATGATATAAACAATGATTTAACAATCAAAATAAAAAAACTGCTAAATTTTTACACAAAAACGTACTCGTAATTCCACAAGTTTGTTAAAAATTAAACAGCCTTTGATATTCGAAATTTACCCATTTATCTTGATAGTAAATGTGCCTGGATAGTAACAGTAAATACTAAAAATGTTACTCTAACTTGCAGCAAATAATAAAATCACTTAAACAAAGCAAACGTACCAAAATATTTCACTCAAATACTTCATTAAGATAGCTCATTGGCAAAACTCGAAAATGCGAAATTTAAATAATAATAATATCCATTTTAAAACATTTTATAATTACACAGGTATACACACACACACAAGTTGTCAGACCCAAAGACAGGAAATATGTTTCTCTATGTATTTCAATGCGCAGAATCAAAATCTGAAGCCAGAATTGCGCCATCACCCTCCAATTATTTTTAAATTGCGAAAAACCATCGTGACTATCATACACACACACACACACACACACACACACACACACACACACACACACACATATATATATATATATATATATATATATATATATATATATATATATATATATATATAATTTATGCATCAAATACATATTGTGAGCAGATTATTATAAAGTAAATTGTTTAATACAAGCACACTGCATACTGTTGTTCGTACAGTTGTATTGAAATTAATATTATTTAAACGAAGATAATTCAACAATTTAATGTTTTTATAAAATATTTTTAAATGTAACTTTAAAATGTAGGAAATGGTGTGGTGTTTACGATGTTGGCATCATTATAGGAATAGATATGAGGCGTTATTTTGTCGGGTTTAGTTTTCCAGAAAGCTTTTTGGGTCGCATTTTGGCCATCTTCAGTGCTACAAAAATAATAACATACCTAAATTACAATTAAAAGTTTATCTATTACAGAACATTATTTATGAATTTTAATAAAAATAGAATTGAAGCACAATAGAAAAAATGGGAATATAAAATACGAAAATAGAAACATAATTTTTGAAGAAAGAACTCATGAAATGTACATTTCATGCTAGTGTTCTACTCTACAGGGCCTTCACTTATAGTACAGAGCGGAGCGAGGCAGCGCCCGGGCGTGCCTACCCTGAGAAGTGCATGCGGGCGCATGTGTGTGCGAGGCAAGACGAAACAGATTGCATGGCACACGTGTTGTTACAAAACGCATGAAATGGAAATATGACTCGTGCCATGATAATGAAATATTCATTATACATTTTCAGATTAATAGTACTTGCAGCATATTAAAATTGTAAGCGCCTTTTCATTTTTTTGTTATTATGAAATGCATTAAACTTGTATATAATCATCAAGGTAGGCAGTTACTACCTTGTGCACCCCGAGGAGCCGCCACTGCCAAAAACTGTGCGTTTACAATTTTTGAAAAAGTGAGAAAGTTAAAATATACAAATTACGTCGAGTAAAACTGTGTATTATATTGTATATTGGAAGTAGATTTTTCCATTATAATATAAGATATAATGTAACTAATGCATGATATTCGTTTGATGGCAAGTGTAGGCCTACAGTGAGAAAAAAGACAACCTGTTATTTTAACTGGATATTTTCTGTTATATTCAATGTAATTATAATAATTTCACTTCTCTGTTATAAACGCGTATCTGTTGTTTTAATCATAATGTCGGTTCCCTTATCACAAAAAAAAGTTTCATTTTGTTTTGGTCAACAGAATAGTTTTCATTACAAATGTATAATACACACTGAAATAAATGCACGGAACTGTTGCAACAATTTTCAAATTGTTTTTAGAGTCAATGTGATTTAAAGACGGGCAAATGGTAAAAATGGTTTTCATTCTTTTAATTTCTGGTGCTGAGAAAATACCAAAAAACGATTTTCTGGTTGTATAAATTATTTTATTTTTCATATTTTTCAATGAGATAAAATATTGTTTACTTGACGAAAAAATAAAAATAAAAAATACGTTTCTGGCTGAAAAGGGGTTAGTGTTAGAACGGAATTCATACGAGAAAGAAACTTTCCAAAAGTCTTAATTTTTATGTAATAGTTGTAGTGTAACTACTCATATATCATTTGGTGTTGGAACCTTTTTACCATCTTATGCGGCCGGACTCTTTGCTCCCCTCCCCCAATAAAAGATCCGAAATCTCTGCTCGGCGTAGCTAGATGCTTTCTTGGAGAGCTTCATTTATTCTCTGAACTCTGTATTTATTAGTAGTCAGAGATTATCCGTGACGTGTATCTGGAAAGAATTTGACTTGCGTCTTTGCGGAGCTCATTTGCGACAAACTGTTCATGACAATGCGCCAATGTCACATGATGAATAAAACATTTTTGGACACTTCATAGTGAATGTCTGACTGAATGTCTGAATGATTAATAGTTTTTCGACGAATATGTCCCGTTTCCCGGTTCCCATATTTTATTCGAAACGTAGCTGTAGCAGTATTTATGAAGTCGACCCAAAACACGAGGGACTAACAGATGGGTCGGTGTCACGAACCCTGGCGGAAGGCGTCGGCATGTTATGTCAGCCATAGGTTGGAGGCCTTCCAAGAACCACTTACTAGATAAATCATGTTATTTTGAAAGTTGAGGTGTCAAATCTGAAATGAAGATATATTTATAAAAGACAGTACTCACGTTTTAATTCGAATTTCAAAAGAAACTCGAAAAAATCGAATTAACAAAAAAATCATTATTTTTCAAATACTCTATACTAAAAACAATTATCACATTCAAGTAATTACCTCATTTCTCATTTTTGTCTTCAAAACTGCAGTGTTTTTCCTGCTTAAAAATTTTGCTTGGCTTGCATATTAAATAATGCCCTTCAATTTTGACTTCAACCAGTAAGTTTCACAAAATTCAAGCTGTCTCCAGTTAGCTGATGTGTTTTACTTCTAACTCAAGTGTAGATCTTAAGTGTAGATTTCAGAGATGAAGTGGACAGTGGAGGACACAATGTCATGGCGGCAGCGATAAGGCACTTTTTTGCCTTTTGGATGATGATGATAATGATGATTATATAACGATTCATGCTGTCCAAATAATTCACGAAATTATAAATCACAGGCCCAGAACTCACAATAAAATAATTCATTAAATATTTATAATAATTGTAATAATAATTATTATAATTATAATTAGAATAATAATGATTATAATTATAAGTAGATTAATGTCTACGTCCATTAGCATCACACATCTGCAGAGGAATTTTAGTAATAGTTTGACTTTCTTTGGGTTCGTATTGGTTTAAATGATAATATTGCTGTTTAAATAGGGGACAGTTTTATTAGAAATAATACATGTATGTGGTATAAAAAATACTCGTATGTCGTAATAATTAGTTTTCTGCATTCAATTGCTTGCCAATTTAATGTACCGAACTGCCTTGAAACAATAGTACAGCGCAATTTAGTAAATGACGAACAAGCCAGTGAATGTCTTTATTCTAATTATGTCCGTCGTACCTATTCACAAAATCATGTTATGACACACAAGTTGTTGTGATTGGACGCTTTGCGACGATTGTGCGCAGTAACAGAACAGTTGCTACAAGCCTTCCGGACGATTTCGCACTTCCTCGTTGGCAGCAGAAGGTGCGAGAAGAACTGTAAGTACGCATACTCGGAAGTGTAGTTACGAAATATTGATTAATCATTGATTCATTATTAAGATTTACATGAATACTAAACTCAAATTCCGAATATGGCACGTTATTCTTCTTTACAGGCCATAGGTTCCAGAACGTATTCTCATGTTTTCTACTGTTATTTTCCTAAAGGTTTTTAAGTATGTCTAGCCAGTAGCTGCATATGGTACATGGGCAACTCTTGAATGTCTTAGTAGCTTAAGTTGTTGTTTTTTTGGATTATATGCCCAGGACTTCAATGAAATACCGCATATACTCATAATATCTCCTTTTCATTATTCACCGTATACATTATATACGTTTTATTACTTGCAACATATGTTAATTTTACTTCAAGAATTAATAATACTATTCAATTCGCGTAAAATATCTTTCCTTGTATTGTTTATATACGTAAGATGATCCCACATATTTTGCCAGAGTATGCACGAAAGATGTTTCCGTATCACAATTTTATTTAAACTCTTATTTCAGTTGAATGCAAGCTGCTTCCGCAATGATGTTATAAACTTGCAAATGATAGAACAATTAGGAAAGGGGAAGACTCAACTAGCATAACACATTTCTTGAAGAGTATTTTTTCTTTGTTTGTAAAAGGCGAACATTTTGTTGCTCTTGATATTTTTATCTTTACTACATATTTCACTGGAACATTCTAGTTGGTCAGGACCTACAAATAATTTTCATCTTATTTATTCCTGTTACGTAGGCTAATACATCATGATCAGATGATGATAATACTCGATTAAAAACACCTGCAGTCCGTACAGAGACAAGTCCTAGTATATTTGAATATGACCTATGACTACCACTTAAGAATTGAAGAATTATTTCATTCGCAATATTTCTTTGCTTTCTTCAAAAGATTGCACAAAGTTATCACTGCAATATTGTGTAATTTTCAACGCCAACGGGTGTATATCTATTTCTGTCATTGTGTTGAAAACAATGAAAGAAAAATGACGAGAGAAGTTATGAATGAACACATAATCTATATCCGCCGCTCCCTACTGTTGTCCGCAATACCAACACGACCGCTTGCAACAAAAACTCTCAGTCGACCCCGTCGCCGAGATCGCTAAGAGAGTAGTGCCGTAGTGGTCTTGGACCGTGAGGTCGCGGGTACGAGTCCCGCCTCGGGCATGGTAGAATGTGTTCGCCGTTTCACCCCCTATCATCACCATATCGTTTCATCCTCATGCTATAACATTACATTCAATAATGGTCGCTAATGACCAAGTAGTTGATGCGACCTTAAAATAACGAAACAAACAAAATAACTCTCAAATTCGTCGGTAAAGTAAGACAGGTACTGAAATGATTCCCTACGAGGTCCGCCGCCGCGTACCAGAACTTCAGGTTTGGTTATCACAGCATCAGGAGCCTTCCGTGCTCGGCGCCAGCCGGTGCAGCGCTCTGGCGCGTAATTCTCCAAGCGCCTGTTCGGCTGGCGTGCTTCCGCGGCGCAGCGAACGCCAAGGCCGCGGCGCACGCGAGGAATGTCGCGTGGGCCGCGCGCTTACGTAAAGGCAGCGCCGCCAGCCCCCCCGACGCCTATGCACCCAAAGCTGGCAGTGGCGCGACGCCGCGCGCCATGACGCCACACCACACCATGCGCCGCCCGCCCGCGTCGCCCGCGCCGCCACCGCTCGCGCTGCCGCCGCCGCCGCCGCAGTCGCCGAACGCGCCGCCACCGCCACCACCGCCACCACCCGCGCCGCCGCAGCCGCCCGCGTCGCCTCCGCCGCCGCCACGCGTATGTACCAGCCCCACCACACCACATCACACCATACCGGCGCCCGCCGCCCCTCGCGCCGCCGCCGTCCCGCCCGCGACGCCGTGCCGCCACCACTCGCGCTGCCACCGCCGCCGCTGTCGCCGAACGCGCCGCCACCACTACCACCACCACCACCCACGCCGCTGCCGCCCGCCTGCGCCGCCGCCACGCGTACACACCAGCCGTGCACCTCACAGCGCCGGGCCGTGCCAGCTCACGACCTTCCGCGCAATTGGCGGCCGGCGGAGATTGGCTGGCGCCGACGACTGTTCGCCGCCGACGTCGCCGCTGCGGCGGCATCGCCGGTTCGTGACAAACAACTGTCGCGTACCTCTTCCCGGAAGTACTGTCGTGCTTGTCTCGCCGAAAGGTTCAAGGACAAAGTCATTACTGTCAATAACAGTTATTATCACGCTTTCTTATTGTACTACTGAATCTCCCTCTCCATCAGCGACCTAGGTATCCAGACCGCCACCTCTAATGTATTTACCATTACGGTTCATCGTGGCCGCCCTGAAAATTGTCAACAGACACAAATTTCGCCTTCGGCTGCCATTACTGTCTCTCCCCGCCGGAAGAGATGGTCTTGTGTCACTGATTGTTGCCTCTGATTGCACCCACCACTGTCTCCGCAAAACGTTACTCCTTTCTGTCTCTGCTGGCGCCCGTTGCACGATACTGAACTGTCCATTACCCCTCCCTGTCAGTATCATCGCGATTGCCCTTGCCGAAAGTCGCGATTCTTTAGTGGCTGTAATCTGTACTGACGCCTTAACTCATTTTCACTGCCGAATCTTTGACACTATTAGCATCCCCGATGTACAGTCCCCTACCGCAATGCTCTTCCTATTATCGCTCTTCGTGCCTCTGACTAAACTCATTACTTTTTTGCCGGCCAGCAGAGTGGGGTGGCCCATCCAAATGCTCTCACAATCGCTACCGCAGCCTCTTCTTCCTGATGTTGCTGGCGCATTTGGATGTCACGTAACTGTCCTTTGCCCCTTCCCGACAGTACCATCGTGTCTCCCACGCCAAATGTCGTGACAGTCATAATCATTAGAATCCGTAACCGTTAGTGCCGCGTTAACTCATTATCACAGTTCCCAACAGTATCTAGACTCCGCCACTATTTATGTCCCAATTATCTCCCACTGCGTCCGCTCTGAATTTCTCTCAGCTGCGCTGCCAACTGATGCAAAACGTGCATCGTACTGGCAATACTTTCTAATTACCAAAACCAGTGCCACGACCATAACAATTATTTCAACAGTGATGCGGGCGTGTGCTCGCAGCACCAGCACAACATTCCCTTAGGCATTGTTCATGCATGACCTACCGCACTAGCTTGTTGCGGTCGACCTCGCTTTTCGACTTCAAATTCTTTCCGCGTTTCTGTGCATGCGCACAGTATTTTCCCCACCGAATGCTAGTTGCCTTTACCCTCGTGGAGCTACTCTTCTAATCTTACACTATTCTCCACCACATTCCCCTGTATTTTAATCACTCTCAGGCACAAAACCACCAGTACCGGTTCTGTTGTTTTGCACTTACCGACCCAGGTTCCGTGTGCCTTTTATGACAACCATAATGGGAAGCACGTCGGATTACTATAAGGGGAGGGAAGTTTCATGTTGAACGTCATTCCTTCCGCTACTTATACAGCCTATTTCAATTTCGCTCTATTCATCACGCAACCAATAATTGTGTGCCAATGACGTTGAAGCTACGTGATTCTACTTCACCAGAGGCACTCCCTTCCACGTTATTTCTTCCGCTTCCTACACCGTCACGTTGCTCGCCGCGCCGTTGTTCTCGCCATCACCAGTTATTAGACGTCACCGTCTTCGCCACCTCTACCACTTGTGTGTGTGACCGCGAGGATCTTGTATTCGAGTCCCGACGGCGAATTTTTGACACTATCGAGATAGATAATATGTTGAATTCAACCGCTGGAGAAGAAAAGCCGCCGGGTGGCTGGGAAGGGGGTGTCTGATCTGTCGTTTTCCGTGGTTTCTCCGATCAATACCAAGCGAATTCCGGAACAGTACCTTGGCAAACAGGCCAAGGAGAGCGCGCGATTTTTCCTTCTCATCAATGCCCTATCCTCTCACCTTACCTACGCACACACTTACGTGCACTACTCTACCTCACAAGGACTTCGAGCTAATTACCGTCGGGGGCGGTGCCTCGCTGGCGGACATACATGGAGGGTGAGAACCTTGTCGGCTGACCTGTAGGTCAGCGCCGAATCTCACGTGTCAGCGAAGGAGGTACAGTGCACATCCCGGGATAAAATATACACTAAACCTACGGGACTAATGACCGTAGCAGTTGACATGCTCGGAAACACGAAGTATTCACACTGTCAATCAATCTGAGCATCCCAGCGCATGCGGAAAGTCTGCGGCCGCTTCCGACATGGTTTGTCTCCGCCCCGGTGCCACTCCAGGCCACTGCCCGCGGTCCTTGCGCTCTCGAGCGACAGCATTCCCGCGCCTTGCCCGTTACTTCATATTCCACCGCGCGGACCTTTGTGATTTCACAATGCCGTGGGTTTGGGAAGCAACCTTGGGCCACCGGCGCCGCCGCCGTCCTCGCCGCCGCCGCCGCGCCGCCTGTGAAGGACGCGGTCCCGGCGCCGCGCCGCCGCTCGCCCGCCGCCCGCTTTGAGTCCAGCCGCCATGCCTCCGCCTCCACACGCCATGATCGCTTGGTGACCAGGCGCGGATCCACGGGGCGGAAAATGAGCGAAATTTCCCGTCCGAAAATTTTTCAGTAACTATTGTTTTTAACTTGTCACGAAACTAAAACAAAAATATTTTTGTTGGCCCCGTGGCCGAGATCGCTAAGACAGTAGTGCCGTAGTGGATTTGGACCGTGGGGTCGCGGATTCGAGTCCCGCCTCAGGCATGGTTGTATGTGTTCGTCCTTTCACCCTTATCATCACCATATCGTTTCATCCTCACACCATAACGTAACATCCAATAGTGGTCGATAATGACCAAGTAGTTGATGCGACCTTAAATAACAAAAAAATTCATATAAACATTAAAGCGAATAAAATTGTATCGCAACTTCAGTTGAGTTTAGCCTGTGTCATTTTACATAATTTGTAATATGGCACATTCGACCAAAACATTTTGAATGCAAACATTTCCCCTACCAAAATTCTTTTGTGGATCAGCCCCTGTTGGTGACTATGGCGCGTCCGATTGTAGTACTGTCGTCAATGGTGGCGCTGATAACACTCTTCTCTTCGTAGCTAGTTTTTAAAATCAACAAAGTTAATGAAAATATTTAAAAACAAGAGAACTTAGGGGAAAATCAGATGAATAAACATACTCTGATAACAATAAGAACCCAAGACTTCCGAAATAAATGCCTTGCTTAAACAGAGCACGTGACTGCTCTTTTAATAGGATCTGCCACTTCCTAAAAAAATAAATAAATTCTTCGGTTATAAACAATATTTTGTAGTAAGTATACGAGGAGTTTGTTATTTCATTGTCAAAATATTATTTCCTTCAAAAATTGTTTATTTACAAAGAGTTGGAAATTTTAAAACGAGGGACGAGGATTACCTCTGCCAGAAAATTTCGCAAGGGACTAAACTATTAGTAGGTACCAAACTTCGGACACGCCATAAAAGGTTAATTTACTACGTTTATATTGAGTTGAATGCGATTTACCGGTCAAGTGGAAAACATCGAAGCATTATTGGCTACTTCTACATTTCAGAATTGATCGCTTTGATTGGTTTGTTCGAGACCCTAGCAAGGAAGGTATTAGTAAATGTATTCGAAAAGGAAAATCTTAACAATCATTCTCCAATGATGCAGACCTCAGACGCCCTATTTGAAAATTAAAAATATGGGTAGCTTTTAGAATATTATTTTAAGTTGAACATTTGAGAAACTGACCGTCGACCCCTACTCACTGCACACCACGAAATGGCTCCGCTCGTGCGGAGGTCACATTTAAACCAGGGCTTCGAGACAATGCATGCCGGAATACCAACCTTCGAGTTCTTACCTACAAATTCCGTGCATACTTGCAGCGTAACTTGAACTAATTTGATTATAAATATTGTTTATTTGTGCTGATATTAACGCAACAGAGAAAAAATGTTCTTCATGCTCAGAATCTTCGCGACTGTCTTTACGCACTCTTGAATCTATTTTTTTTCAGTAGTAAGTAGTAAGTTTTGGAATTGTCATGTTAAAGTAGACAGTTTTTTTTATAGATTAAACAATATTCACGGTTTTGTGTAGGGAAAAGCACTAGGTAGAAATAATGAAGTCAACATCCGACTGTTTTGTAGGTAGCGTGAGCATGGGAGCCGTTCTTGAAATTTTAGACAAGGTAACAAATGCAGAATAGTAAAAGATTTCATTACCAATCCTAACCAAGTTACTAGCTTCGTCCTTAGAGCCAGATGTTTTTAAAGATGTCATGGAAATTAGAGAAATTATCGATTTAATATTAAAGATCAGATTAAACAGTCTCTAGCAGTACGGTTCAGTTTCATTGAATAAATTCATTTTATTGAAATAAAAAATCGCCCAAATGATAACGTTGGTGATTCACACCAAAACATCACACACCATAATTGCTTAAGGAAACTTAGCATTTTCCGTTCATATTGTCATCTGCCATTTCTTCGAATAGAAATTCCCATTCCCTATTCGTCGCCATAGCCAGTCGCCTACCTGAATCGCCACAAAGATGATGAAATTGGCAATTTATGCAATTCTAAGAACATTATTGGGAACTATGGCCGGGTAAAGTTCAAAAGAAAATGTCGAGCCTCACCCCCGAAAAGTATGGCACCTCAAGACAAATTTCTCGACTTTCTTGTTCCTGTAAATGCTGAAATGATTTTTCGCTGGTTCGCTTTCCACAAGAAATCCAATGAAGAGCTTAATATTTTCAGTATGATTTATCCCCATCTGTCTTTGGTGTCATGAGTATTCGAAAAACATCAGAAACTGCATAACAAGTTGTTGTATACACCGAGAGACCAAATAAATTTTGAAAAGGCGTATTTCATCGTAAATGGACGATTTCTTTTGCAAAAGAACCAATTTGTCCATACTCGCAGAATATGTAGAACAAGTGTCCTCCACCAGCAAAAGCGCGGCTCTCGAGTGTATTGTGGCGTCATACGGGTGTAATCAAAACACAGACGAGAGTGGGTTGTAATAACAGTGAGTTTATTCATAAACTAGACTGTAGTCACAAATATCAAATTTCACTGCTTACAATTAACTAACTAAATAGTTCCCACTTCTAGGAGAGATTTTAATCGAACGGCTAACACACCGCTCTACATCTGAGACCTAATGCATGTCTCGCTTGTCACGACAATGAATTGGCGACCCCTTGCCCACGGACGCCATTCGCACAAACTTACGCACAACCGCACGCCGACGCTGCTGAGAAGCAAGAAGAAGGAAGCATTGTTCTCGTCCGTTATATAGGCCTTTCGCCGCCCCCATTGCCTCCGCGCCGTATCCGCGCTAGGCCGAAATTCCCAATGTGTCATCTTCTGCGCCCTTTCTTTAACATTCTACCATCTGCCGCAGGTAGTCACCGTTTGACCGCGCCACGACGCTACAGATGAAAAATGGGCTCTTGAGCAGCAAAAACGTGGCTGTTCTGAAACAGTACACTTAAAACGTATTTCTTCATCGTCGCATGACATCAGCTTTGTCGCAGGCAGTAACATACTGAATAGTGGCATCCGGTCGGAGAAATTGCGAATTAATATAGTCAAATATTTGCATTATTCAGTAACAATCGGATCTATTTCAGTGTCATTTTGTTTTTCTAATCTTCCTGGGTATCTTACTTGACACCTCTCACATGATCAGAGGCGGCGTTTTTTTCCGTCAATTTATCCATTTATTCGAAATTAGTAATACAGATAAATCACCTGCTGCCAAAAAACATCACGATTGTGTTTGATGGCTACCACGATGAGACAAATGAGAAGAGAACTAAATCAACCGGGCGACTGTTCAGGGCCGCTAGAAAACTGCACCAAATGCCCTTTTTGATGAAACGGTGTCAGCAGCTAAAAGAATTGTGTTATTGGAATGAATCAAACTACCAGCTTTTTATCTCTCAATTGATTCACCGATTGAGGTGGCTTAGATTATCAACTGATGACAGTGCAGTGACTCTGAACCGGAGGCCCGCTGGTTCGAGCTCCAACGGTGGCAGAATTTTCGACATTAGCTAAATACCTAGGTCGAGTTCAGACGCTGTCTGGAAGTGAAATGTAGCGGCCGGTTGCACTGATCGGTACTTTCTGTGGTTTCTCCGATCAACACCAGGCGAATGCCGGAGCAGTAACCTAACAAAAGGGCCACGGGTAGCGCCTGATCTTTTCGTCCTCTTCCTTGTCCTATCCTCTCTCTCATACACTTGAACTTGCATGCACGAACACTACTACATATGTCGGGAGACCAGTCAGGTGCTTAGAGTTTGTCTCAGCTGGGGCGGTGCGTCACGGTGGAAGATACCTGGATAAAGAATAACCCAGCAAGCCGACTTGTATGTTGGCGCCGGGTATGGCCATCCAGCGGTCGAAAAACCCCGCCATCGCCTTGATAAAAGCATGCACTACACTTACCCATCTAATGAACATTGCCGTTGAACCATTCGCAACCACGAAATAATCAGTCAAGACATGACATGAAGCGAAGCACTTCAATGTAAAGCAAGCTGCTGTGGACGCCGATATTCATTGCGGCCAATGCTATAAAAATTGCTCAGTACTCTGTGTGGTTATAATTGGGGATGACATGGACCGTCTTGATTTCAGTGGTTGGTACCTATCAGCAGTGGATACCGGTTCAGTCATGTCCCCCAACATTTTTCTACTAAAGCCGGGCAAAGGCAGACAAGCAGTGTTGTCTACAGATTCGTAAATTTCAATAAAATTTCTACTAAATAAACTACAATTTCTGCATACTTTCAGGGAGTGCCTCGTTTTGCGGTGAAGGAAAACTGGAATATCAAGACATTGAGAACTAACAAAATCCGTTAGAATATCCGTTAGAATCTACAAAATCCGAGAGATATTCCGCAGATCAAATGCTTCTGCTGATGAGGTTAATGTGGCGCGCCAGAAATTGATAATCCTCTAATCTGAGGATGAAACAAAGCTATTAAACGCGCTACTTTATGAAATCTTTAGAAAATTTATAACAGCGGCATCATTCAACCTTCACTACTACAGAAGCAGCTGCTCGACAGCAATTTTTGATGACATACAAAGATCATTTCAGAAGTCATGGCGACTATTTATACAGGTGACCAGGGAAAAAACGTCGAAACTTCGAAAATAAGCTCTTAAGACAATTTTAAGCGTATTTTAAACTAATAAACTCCTTGGATATTCCGAATGGCTGAGCCGCAATAAGTACTCAAAAGTTGGTTTGAAAAAATACTTTCTATGCCAAAATATGCATCGCAGAAGCAAATAAACACTCTAGAAACGTGTAATTTGTTTCTTATTTACAAAAGACATGAATATTTATTCATCAAGAAAAAATAACACAGAAATAAAAAAGTACCTAATTTACACAATTCGACGCTTTTTTCTTTCTGGATTATTTTTTCTTTCTGTTCGTCACTGCCACGCCACGCCACGCCAGGCCAAACTGTCACTACCACGTACTACAGATCATTCCTGTTGCACACGCTGTCGTACACTGCGGAGGAAACGTCAGGGATTCTCAACAATGCAACACACCTCCATGATAATGCAACAAGCCATACCTTGCGCGAAGATAGGGGTGAGAGATCTTGGAACGCCCTCCGTTCCCCCCTGATCGCGGTTGGTGAGACTTTGGTCTCGTTCCAAAAATGAAGACGCCGCTGCGTGGGAAGCGGTTTGCAAACAGGAACTACATCCTAACAGCGCATCGACGAGAGGTGGCGCACAAAGACCCATCACACACAGCTGGTGGCATTCAGCGCCTTCCTCGTCGTTGGCGAAGTTGTGTAGACGCCTTGCGGGATTGTTTTAAGTTGCTAGCTCGTAGGAGTACGAGTATTACGCGTACCGTTTTGTTTTGTGCATATGTAAGACGAATACAACAACGTTCTCTATTTACGCATCTTTCAATGTCCCTTAACCTTAGCGCCTTGTACCCGCCTTGTACCCAATTTAGTACCAGTATTGCAAAGAACATTTCAACGATTTTGAATCATATATCTTGATTTTTGTTTCTGCAGCTTCATTGACTCATCAAAATAGGTTTTATGTCTTCTGAAATGACCCTCATGTATGCAGATATAAGTGAGAAAATACACTAGATACACTGAAAAAAGGCAAAGACACCATACACTGGATATCCTGCAATGTGGCTATAAGATCCTGCCTTTTGTCTTTTCGCTCTACTATAGAAACAGCACTAGAGGAACTCCTGAGAACTATATATTACAAACGTTCCAGAGACTTCCTTGAAGGTTGTTCCTGCAGGAAATATGACATGAAATGTACCAGCATTTGAAAGCTGTGCAGATGTCAGTCCTGCACCAACGCTCAAACTTGAAATTCTAATTGCACTGGATACCAATGACTTCCACATAGATTATGATGAAAACCTGGGAGAAGTAAGAGGCGACTTCCCAGGTTTATGTGAATAGGAAAGAATTGAAAACTTGGAGTTCATGTTATTGGGACCATTATAATCCTAACGTGTAGACTTTTTTCTTTCTGGTAATGTTTTCTAACACCTTGGGCATTCTGGAGTGTCCAATGATCTACAACTTCAATTGTGTAACATTTTGGATTAAATTCGTCGATGCTTATATATTTCACGTTGCAGGGTGAGAAAGTTACGGATTTTTCGAAAAGTATGAAAGATTGACGCAATGCCATGTAGCGCTTATACCGGACTATTTGGCCCGATTGAACAGTATTCGTACATAATCATTATAAAAGTTCTCTGGATTAATATTGTTTGTGTTCACCTCATCCTTCACGATCAATCAATGTTTGTATATTGAAACAAAAACACTACGTAATAGGATCACTGTGTGGAGCCGTATGGGCAACTACCTGAAAACGTGCAGCTTGTGCTCCTGAAATTATGGCAAGGGATTGAAGATAGTTCCGGAGAGAATACATTTTGAAATATAATTCTTAAGAACTAATAACACTTAGGAAATACTGAAGAATAAAGTATGAATGACTTACGAAAACGTGAAACCAAAAGAAAAGTTAAAAAGGTCCTCGTCAGTGTCAGACATCGTCCATAAATATGCTCCAATCGTTCGACATAAACTACGATTCAGCGGGCCAAGTTTTACTTTATTTGCAAATTTGGAATTTGCTTCTTTGTTATATTTGCGTTCCACGTGTTCTGGGTTTTATATACTGGCAAGACGTTGTTGCATTGCATAATAAATGAGTTTAAAGTACTTACCAACGTTATTGTTAATCAGATTATCATGGTTTTGCCGTAGTTAGATACCATATTTAAAGTGAAAAGAGTTTGTTTTCGGTGACTACTTACAAGGAATATTATATTACTAAATTCACTAAGAAATTTAATAAGCTCGAATGAATTTCCAGGTCAAGCAGGTGCCAGATCTAGAGGCGTGCGAAAAAGGGACAAAATGTGAGTGAAAAATAATGAGCGTAGTCGGCTTTGGAAGCCAAACTTGACGTAAGCAGCTGCTGGCGAACATAACGAACTACTTTTGGCTTGTTGCCATTTTGAGAGGATCCAATTCCTTTCGACATGTTTATCATTTTAATCCGAGAAAAATCGATTTTACCTTTTTACTGGTATCGCGAGTGCAAAGTTAACATTTAGAGTTTGTCATAATACACTGCATATGTGTCTTAATTAGGATTTACAAATAAAACTGGACCATTCCTAGAATAAAGATCTTTGCAGTAACAGTATTGCAGTATCACCGAATTTCTGTTCCATATTTTGAAATGAATTTTGAGGATCACTTTGCTTATACGTTCGTCCCAATCATTCATATTTTTAAAAAAATTAAAAGAAAAAACGAGTTTTGTCCTTTTTTCTGTTTTCAAAACTACGAGTTTTCAGCCAAGTTTAATATTCTATTCACGAGAGATGTCTTAAAAATGTGGATTTTCTCTTTCCGCTATAACTTAATGTATACCTTCACTGTTATTACATAGAAAACTGGACGAATACGGTAGAGCAAACGGATTTTGAAATTTGATACTTCCTCCATTGCAATAATGCAAATAGAGACCAAAATAAAATTTTTTGAATTTCAAATGACCGTTGTATGATCTTTCCTTTTTAACAGAAAGCAATTTTAACATTTTGAGTAATTAGACCGATGTAATGCATGACTCGATAAATTAGATATCACAAGAATGATACAGTTCGGCTCACTAAGCAAATCCTCGTGTACAGTTATACCCCGGTTATAGTGAACTTCTGGGGACTAACATTTTTAGTTAACTATATGAGAGTTTCACTATATCCGATGATGTCAAAATTAAATAGAATTTCTCCGCAGTGATTAATTTTGTTAATACAGTGATACAGCAAAGTACACTAACTGCACAACTGAAAATTTCAATAACTTTTGACCGTAAGAAATCAATTATTTTTAACTGTTTACTTCGTACATTTTCATTAGTAATTTCTCTAGATCCATCTCGAGTTCGTGCTCTCTCCATATTTGATTCTGCATTGTCTGCTATCTTTAAGTATCGTAATGCAGTCTTGATACCTTCCAATGCCTCTTGCATTGTTAGAACACAGCCCCACTCTCGGAAGGCCCTTTTACTTGCCTAATAACATACGACATGCTTTTCGATAGCAGCTAATGACTCTGATCGCTGAATGAAACATTCCGGGTCCGCTTCACCTCAGGGGAGACATCTTCGTTATCACCTTTGGCCGATGGTATTTTTTCGAAGCTACCTAGTGTTGGAATTTGTGGCATTGAGGCGATATTTTTTTCTAGGAGGAAATTAGTTTCTACGACAAATTTCCAACGTTCACTATAACCGAGGTTCAGCGTTCACTATAACCGAATCTTTTTACGCTTATTAGTATTGTAAGTGAAACGGGACCAGTGACTTAGGTTCACCATAACCGAGAGTTCACTATATCCGAATTCACAATAACCAGGGTCGACTGTATTATACGGATTCTCTTTTATCACTGACGTGATGTTCCTTTATTGTCATTCATGTGACCAGATTCAGAGTGCGTCTCGATGAATCATAACTAATGAATTAAAGTAAAGAATTTTAATTGGCTGCTAGGAGAATAATATTACCCTTTCCACTCAAACAGCTATGCCAGTCTTCCTTTGTGATTGTCAGTACAGACCAGTCCCGTCTTACCTCGGCCACCATCTAGCTCCGACACTCCACCCTTGTGTAATTGCCACTAGGTCTCCTGTCATTTCACCCCAGGGGAGGCGAAACCGGCCTTTGATTTGTAAAGCGCCATGTTGCGTCTTGCGATTCCACCGGCTGTTCCTCCAGGACACCTTCAATACCCTTCTCTCTCTCTCTCCTCACTCACTCTCTCTCACTCTCTCTCTCACTCTCTCTCTCTCTCTCTACGTGCATCTGCCAGTAACTGCCAACGCTGCTGACATCTTCAGGAAGTCATGCAGGCGCTTTCACGTCGCAAATGTTTCGTAATTAATTGATTAAAGGTCGTAATTAATGCATTTAATAGTAAGTAATTAATAGTAAGTAAGTAATAGTAAGTAATTAAAACCCAGTAATTAATAGCAAGTAATTAATAGTAAGCAATTAATGGCAAGTAATTAATGGCAAGTAATTAATGGCAAGTAATTAATGGCAAGTAATTAATGGCAAGTAATTAATGGCAAGTAATTAATGGCAAGTAATTAATGGCAAGTAATTAATGGCAAGTAATTAATGGCAAGTAATTAATAGCAAGTAATTAATAGCAAGTAATTAATAGCAAGTAATTAATAGCAAGTAATTAATAGCAAGTAATTAATAGCAAGTAATTAATAGCAAGTAATTAATAGCAAGTAATTAATAGCAAGTAATTAATAGCAAGTAATTAATAGCAAGTAATTAATAGCGAGTAATTAATAGCGAGTAATTAATAGCGAGTAATTAATAGCGAGTAATTAATAGCGAGTAATTAATAGCGAGTAATTAATAGCGAGTAATTAATAGCGAGTAATTAATAGCGAGTAATTAATAGCGAGTAATTAATAGCGAGTAATTAATAGCGAGTAATTAATAGCGAGTAATTAATAGCGAGTAATTAATAGCGAGTAATTAATAGCGAGTATTAATAGCGAGTAATTAATAGCGAGTAATTAATAGCGAGTAATTAATAGCGAGTAATTAATAGCGAGTAATTAATAGCGAGTAATTAATAGCGAGTAATTAATAGCGAGTAATTAATAGCGAGTAATTAATAGCGAGTAATTAATAGCGAGTAATTAATAGCGAGTAATTAATAGCGAGTAATTAATAGCGAGTAATTAATAGCGAGTAATTAATAGCGAGTAATTAATAGCGAGTAATTAATAGCGAGTAATTAATAGCGAGTAATTAATAGCGAGTAATTAATAGCGAGTAATTAATAGCGAGTAATTAATAGCGAGTAATTAATAGCGAGTAATTAATAGCGAGTAATTAATAGCGAGTAATTAATAGCGAGTAATTTAATAGCGAGTAATTAATAGCGAGTAATTAATAGCGAGTAATTAATAGCGAGTAATTAATAGCGAGTAATTAATAGCGAGTAATTAATAGCGAGTAATTAATAGCGAGTAATTAATAGCGAGTAATTATAGCGAGTAATTAATAGCGAGTAATTAATAGCGAGTAATTAATAGCGAGTAATTAATAGCGAGTAATTAATAGCGAGTAATTATAGCGAGTAATTAATAGCGAGTAATTAATAGCGAGTAATTAATAGCGAGTAATTAATAGCGAGTAATTAATAGCGAAGTAATTAATAGCGAGTAATTAATAGCGAGTAATTAATAGCGAGTAATTAGTAGCGAGTAATTAGTAGCGAGTAATTAATAGCGAGTAATTAATAGCGAGTAATTAATAGCGAGTAATTAATAGCGAGTAATTAATAGCGAGTAATTAATAGCGAGTAATTAATAGCGAGTAATTAATAGCGAGTAATTAATAGCGAGTAATTAATAGCGAGTAATTAATAGCGAGTAATTAATAGCGAGTAATTAATAGCGAGTAATTAATAGCGAGTAATTAATAGCGAGTAATTAATAGCGAGTAATTAATAGCGAGTAATTAATAGGCGAGTAATTAATAGCGAGTAATTAATAGCGAGTAATTAATAGCGAGTAATTAATAGCGAGTAATTAATAGCGAGTAATTAATAGCGAGTAAATTAATAGCGAGTAATTAATAGCGAGTAATTAATAGCGAGTAATTAATAGCGAGTAATTAATAGCGAGTAATTAATAGCAAGTAATTAATAGTAAATTAAAAGTAAAAGCAGTTAAATAACTGTCACATTTGGGGAGAAATAATGGAGAGAATTATATTAGCCGTCTTCGCTAAATATGAAACCTGAAAGTGGGGACGTGCCTCTCCCTCAGAACCCGGCAGTTCGCACTCTCCCTAGCGTAGTGATAGAGATGCTCAAAGAGTTTTGATGAATAACGGAATTTTTTTGATGAATTCTGTTTATTTGCAATTTATTTCTACAGAAATACTAAGCAAATGGTTGAATAATAATATTTACATGAGTGGAAATATTACTCAAGAGTGGCATTCCTATTTAAACAAATCGGCACATTATATCTAGCGGTTTATGGCACTGTAGGTCTTCTTGTTTTTTCACTATTGTCTATTAGATTAATAGCGAGATGATTTGGATGATTTTCCAGTCTTGTGCGGTATTTCTGATCTGCGAAGATTATTTCTTCTTTAATGGTCTTGATTTGAAGGTCGTTGTGGAGTACGTTATTGCTGACATACCAGAAGAATGCTGAAGAATTTCGATATTGGAGACACTGGCTTAGCCCCAAGTTGAATAACGGAATGCCGATGGAAAATTCACGAACTAAAAGGTAGAAGAGGATAGACAGGACCTTCACCGTATGGTTTGTTTTGACCTGACCTACAGTACTCGAATATAGGTTACCCCAGCCACGTTTCACTACTTGACAACTCTCTAGCGACTGCCAAGATTCGCACATAGCAGAGTGGTGAGAGAAGGACGAAGTATGGCACGCCGCCTCGTCATTCTACAAGACGAAAATAAGCAAGGACTATTCTTGTTATATGGGTTCTGCTTTGCCAAATTGAAATTGTGTAGGAAGGTTACATGATTTATTTGTGTACAAATTGAAGTTCTTATCACGTTACTTTTACTAAACAGTTTGTGTTTTTGGCTCGCCGCTCAGTATCTCAAGAACCATTCTCCGTGTTCTCAAAACAAAAATAAATGCCAATGACCACACATCAGACAAACTTGGCTAAGCCAACTACATAAATTTATAAGACAGGATGTAACAATTTTTTCTCCGGTGGGTTCAATTTTCTCTGCCGTTCGACTGTGAAGTAAACAGGTTACGTTGCAGTCATGGGGGCATGCCCGTAGACAATTGTAAAAAAGACCGAGTAATTGCTTATTCTTGAAAGAATATTTACGAGCTCCATTCAGAAAGTAAGTATGTCTGGGTCGTCAACAAAAAGAAAACATACTCCATTTAAAAACTTAACTGTAGCTCATATAGCAATGTTGCTCTATTTCTTCTTTTAAACCCCACCGGAATTGAGTCACTTGTCATACAGTGGGGTCAACATTTGTATCCCAGTGTCGTAGAGGTCTGCTGTCTTAGATAGAGTTTGACAGTCACCTGCAACTCCGTATTCTTGTAATATGCCTAATGCTGACCAGGCAGGGATTTCTTGAGATATGAGGAAAGATGGAAGTAGCTGGGGCGAGATCCGCACTAAGGGTGCATGGCCACACACCTCCCAGCGGTACCGTTGCAGATCTGTTCTGAGGCGAACCGTGTGGTGCCGACCGTTGACACTCTTGTCCGGATCTCACCCCCCCTCCCCAGCGATTTCCCTTCATCTCCAAAATTTCACGAACTTCGTATTGTTTGTGGGAATGAATTTGTACGGCCCGCTCTAATAAAATGTTTAGCGGTCTAGGCTTCTAAATACTTTAGCACAATCTTTAGTGAAACAAACGCCATATGACCATATGATCGATTAACAATTAGTTATTTTCGACTTGACTTATGCATTTATAGTTGAGGCGAAAACTAAATTATTTGCAATCAGTTTATCCTGAAAAACTAGAATAAAATATTAATTTCCTAATATTTACTAAATTTATTAAGTTTCATTTGATATCTATGCACATGGGTGTTACAGTGTTAAGCTTTTATGTCGTTTAACTTTAAATTACTAATGAAACATTGCTAGTAGTCAACTGTTTCATAATCGCTTCAAGTTAAAAATATCAGAAATGGTAATTCCAACTATGGTGCATAAACATTATTATAATGACAGTAATTATTAATATTTGAAAGTTTTCTTTAATCTACAGATACTTCATACATACATGCACATACATCCACAAAAAATACACTTACATATAAAGTACATTGTGCCTAAACAGGCAAGTCACTTCAAGTGGTAAGAAGCCAATGGCAGCGTTTTTTCCTCATAATATTAGCAATAAGTAATCAATTATCGTCTTGGACTGGGAAGCATAGATTCCTGTAAAAAGTGTTGTTTTATTCTTGTAAATTTAGAAATTTCGACGCAGTTTGTTGCCGGGCTAAGGTTCTGACGGTCGTATAGCAGGCGGGAACTCAGGACCGCGCGCGATACAGAGCTGTCATTTTTAACTTACGTCAATCACAAATTTCTTTTAAAATTCTTTGTATCAGAAAAAGTACTTTATCATCAGCAATACTTAGAAGTACCCTCCGATATGGACTTTATGAGAAGAAGATAAATTATTAAAAAAGAGATATTTTCGGAAGACTCTTGTGAACAAGGATTACTTTTCAGCTTTGATACACACAAATCTATTTTCAGTGTGAACTATTAATTTAAGAAAAAAATCATTTTCTTTTGTAGGGATTTTACTTCTTCATCCCTTTCTTTATTGGTTCACCGATTGTTACACTTCTCCATTTTGAACAATAAAATACCATAAGTCAGAATAGGATTGTAAACTTTATTGTACCAATGTAAATATAATAATTTCCATTTAAACGTTAGTACAAAATAATCCTTTAAATATTTGACTGAATTTCATCCATATTTATTTGCCATTCTCGTTAAAATAAGGTCTCTATATTTTATCACACATTTTCACAAAACTGTTTGATGTTGCCCATTTTCGTGAAACTCTTCACACTTCTTTCATCGAGTCTACCACAAAAAAATGCGCTCGTGAACCAAAGTGCAATATACTAAATATTGAGTACCACTAGCAAATTATTGACGTGATGCCGTTGGGAGCAAACACTATTGAGTACCACTAGCAAATGTATGGAAGAAGTGAAATAAAAACGAACTCGCTGAAAAACATTTTTTCCCAGTCAATATATCACCGTGAAATGAGCTGACATTCTCCCTCTTCAATCTGCCATCGAGGACGCTTGTATGAAGCTCCTACAGCAGTGGTACCGACCCGCCATCCATGTGCTCTACGACGCTAACCCGTGGACTACCTTGCATCTTACTGAGAGTCACATACGCCATAACTTCTTCGCGCGCTGACCTTTTTTGTGCCTGACCATCTCGTACCATTCGTCCACGATTCTGCCCTGGCCCCACCTCGATATCCCGCCTAACCCGCTAGCCTCGCCCGCACTGTCCGAGTTCATCCAAATATTTGCGTTATCCACCGGACCGATCGCCTCTCCTCATCCTTTCCTTGCTCTTCTCCATTCCCAGCAGATCAGCATTCTTTGTCATGGACTCCGCCCATCGACTGGTTTGCTCAGACCACGGGCCAGTAATTCTGTTTTAGCACCTCCTACTTATTAACTCACTCGCGTAAACTGTAATGTTTTTGCCTACGCACCAATTCCCTCGCAGTGCAGGCTCCATTCATCTACTTCGATCGGAACTTTCTTTCACGCGTTCACGGTCCTGCCCCTCCCTCTGTATCTGCTCACCCGCCCCATTCTCTTTGCCGCCCGCCCGCTCGCCCGCCCGTCCTTCCTTCCTCTGCCCGCCTGTCCTTCCTTCCTTCCTTCCTCCGCCCGCCCGTCCATCCGTCCTTCCTTCCTTCCTTCGCCCGCCCGACCGCCCTGCCGCCCGCCCGCCCGTCCGTCCGTCCGTCCGCCCGTCCGTCCGTCCGTCCGTCCGTCCGTCCGTCCGTCCGCCCGCCCGCCCGCCCGTCCGTCCGTCCGTCCGTCCGTCCGTCCGTCCGTCCGACCGATCGATCGACCAACCGCCCGTCCGACCGCCCGCCCGCCCGCCCGCCCGTCCGACCGACTGACCGACCGCCCGTCCGACCGACCGCCCGTCCGACCGACCGACCGCCCGTCCGACCGTCCGTCCGACCGACCGCCCGTCCGGCCGCTCTCCCTTCCGTCCGCCCTTCCGTCCGCCCTTCCGTCCGCCCTTCCGTCCGCCCTTCCGTCCGCCCTTCCGTCCGCCCTTCCGTCCGCCCTTCCGTCCGCCCTTCCGTCCGCCCTTCCGTCCGCCCTTCCGTCTATGCCGCCTATCCACCAACGCCGCTCACCAAGGCACACCTAGGCCGTCTGCGCACCTAGGCTGCCCGCCCACCTAGGCCACAAGCACACTAAGCTGCCTGCCCACCTAGCCCGTCAGCCCACCTACGCCACCAGCGCACCTAGGCCGCCCATCGAGGCCGCCCGCCCACCTATGCTCGCCCGATCGCCCAGATCGATTCCCTAACTCACCCTGACATCCAATGTTTCGTTCACGTTCCGCCTTCACTTGCCTACTTCCCGGCTTGCTTGTGCTGCTTCCTTGCGCCGTCCACCCACACCATGACCCACCACCCACCGCCCACTGGCCGGCGATGGTGCCGCGCACTCACGTCCGGCCGTCCCACGGACTTTCCGGGCGCGGCATTCCCTCGGCGACTGAGCGGCGGCGGCGGCAACGGCGGCGGCAGCCGGACGCTGCGTGACACGAATCGAGACTCGCCTTACGTAACGCGTCTCGCGTCTCGTGCTGGTTTCACGACGGCCGGTGTCAAGGCGATGCGGGCTGCTGGCGCGTTGCAGAGCCGGGAACGTGAACGCGCAGCGAGTGCAAAGTCCGTCTACGTGCAGTAGACCCTGGATACAGTGAACTAAAAACACTATTTCCTATTTACATACATTACAAATAAATACTAGATGATTCGGTGACAGTGAATTTTCCACATCTCATATTCTGAACATTATAATGATAACATCAGGAAAAAATACTTCGAATTACAATAACATTATGAGTTTGCAGATCTCATGAGTTATTTTTATGCCGTTTACAATGAATGAAAAAGAGTGATAGAACACACAAAGACAGAAATTGTTTCAGCTTATGTATTACAATTTTATCGAACCTTAAAACTTAATCAGCGCGGTCTGCGACATGAAAAAAATAGTGAAGTCCCTTCTGGCTAGGACATCGTAAATGCTTTGAAGGGGCCTTCGAGAACAGAAGAATACGAGTGTGGTGACGAAATTGATACGACTGAAGAAAAGTGTTCCAAGGATGCGAGTGTCATTCAAATGTATCGAAACAGTATTAAAATAGTTTGAAGGTGTGGATTCGATAGCACTTTCGATCTTGAGGGATACTCCACGTAGTTAACTCCTGTGTCCTGGGCAATTTAGCTATTATTCAAAACGTTGTAAAACAAAAACTGTCGTACACAACAGTTTGAAATTGATAAAATCTTGTAGTAATGTCTTTTCTCTTTAAATCTGTATGTATTTTATGATAATTTGAAGTCTTAGGTTTCCGCGGCCAGAGTTGAGATCTCGGCTGTCCACGTGACGCCGCGTACCAGGCTGTGTAGCTGACGTTTTGACCATCTTTTTCGAGGTCTTCATCAGGGCTGGTATGCGAGGTAATCAACGTTAGCGTCGTAGACCTCGAAAAAGATGGTCGAAACGTCGGCTACACAGCCTGGTACGCGGCGTCAGTGGGACAGCCGAGATCGATCCTTTATGATCATTTGATTGTAAGATGGTAGTGAAAATGGAATTGAAAGAAACAAGCGTTGTCAATTTTATATTTTTGCGAAAAGTAACAATGTTACAAAATATGGAAAGGGACGCAGTAAACTTCTTATGACAACAGTACTGGTGCACTATAATTATTTTTATTTAGTTCCACTCTCTCTTATTTTTATTTATTTTTGCCTTTATTTTTAGAAATATACTGTAGTAAAAAATGATGAAAAATAGTCTAGTTCACTTGAGTCTTTATTTAGAGGAAACTTTATTTCACTGGTTTTCTCAAACACTGGTAATTCAGATTGTTTATCAGTTTCACCACAATCTAAAGGAAATGAAAACTCTTGAATTTCAGAAGACTCAGCAGTAGAATCAGTCGCTGCATTATTACTCTTCTCGATATAATTTTCATTGCTAAATCTAGACTACAGTCCAGAAATAAAATCGTCGTCCTCATCAGAAGAATCCAAATCTGTTTCATTATTGAAAAAACTCTTGAACTTCTAATATTGAAAGTAGCTGTCAATTTGACATCTATGTCTTCTAAACACATATGTATGTCGCTAGCAGCACGAACACTACATACAAAGAAAGACACTATGAACGTAATCGACAATACCCGAAAGTACTAATATATAATCTCTTCCTGGAAAATTGCAAGTACTTGCAAAAAATAGAAGCACACATTGGCGTTCGTCCTGCGACAGTCTTAATATTAAAATGTCTGCATTAAATTAAATTATAAGGTGCCTACGAACGTTCGAGAGACATTTATTGCCGTTAGAGACGATAAATATAGAAGAACGAATGACATACGTCCATAGGACACAGAAGTAAAATAAAGATGACGTATCAGATACGTCCGTAGAATTGAAAGTGATAGAATCAAGTGTAGAAAGAGCACAGACTCTGGAGAAGAATCTACAAAAATTATTAATAAAAAAATTATAGTTGCATTTGTGTATTCCGTCAATACTCTTCCAAAATTATTTATCAATTACTTCTTCGTAATACTTATGGATGTACTAACCAATCCTTAATGTGTCTCAAAACAAATCGAATGGACCAGAAAGAATGTGAAACAATTCAATCGTCAGAAAAGTTGAAATAATTTCAATGGTTGAATAACCTGGAATTTAATTGACATTTTTGGTAAACAGAATAAATTTGTGTCATACTCCTTCAGATTTTAGGTTTCAATGATGTACCCATAGTGTCGTAGTTTAATACCCATAGTGTTTTAGTTATGTATATAACAAGAGACCTATATTCAAGAGCGAGAAACGTCATTCATGTCACTCAAAATAAATATCCGTTAAATTTCGTACCCAATACAACATTTTGTTTTTAAAAAACCTTTTTTTGTTGTTTGAAAACGCGTACAGTCTTACATAGGTAAATGGCTGTCTATCAGTACTAGTAGTTGCAATCAGCAATGTTTCTTCAGGGGGTGATATACGAGAATTATTCAAATAGTAAGTAACAAGAGAGCTCCTCCCTCATTTTCCTCCTCTTGTTTTAATTTTCCGCTAGGATCGCAGTAAGCGGTTACTGTTTTACCCCACAATCGTGAGATGGCGCGTATGTAGCGTTGGACGCACGGAATGGAAGTTCGTTTCTTTCAGTCATATGACTTGCAATATGGTGGTGAACACGGACACGAATGCATAAGTACTTTGTGGATAAAGTTAATGCGGCTGAAATCCACATCAAGTATTTTTTCATTATATCAAATTTTTGTATTACTGCAAAAAAATTGATACTGAAATTTGCATTTTGTGGGGGTCTCTGATAACCAGAAAGTGAATTCTTTCGAAATGTCTGGCTATCCGTCCGTCTGAAGGTGAACATCACTAGCGTACACAGAATTTTCCCAAATATGAAAATTAGCAGATCGATCTAGCTGATCTCATAGTACTAATCTTAATGACGTGTTGAATAGGTTTTAAAGTTATATGAATTTACTTTTTTATTTAGATATTTTAAATTTTTTCCTCAAAAAGCATTAACATCTAAAAGTAACGTACAGAGGAGAAATATAATCTGCGAACGTTTTCTTGCGCTACAATCCCGACCCGACTACAATCCCGATTCCTATACTTGGTTATTTGTGTTCCAAATTAGGAACAAGATTAACAGGCAACATTTGAAAACTAAAATTTTTCTCTCCCGAATAACAGAAAAAGTATTTGCATCGGCAAACAAACAATAGATTTGGTTTGATAGTACAGCTGACACAATAACTCACCCTCCTCCAACGTGTCCTTACCACAAATAGCAAATGAGAGATGAGTAAAAGGTCCACACATTGAAGCTGCATTTCCTGTCCAGAAGCTGAAGTACAATACATGTCACATCCATATTTATAATCTTTTAGAATTATACAGTTTTTTCTGTCTTCTAGATTATAAAAAACTTATACACGAATATGTAGAGAAGTAAAAATGATATAAAACCTAAGAATGATACGTGGGACATAATGGGTCAAGAAATTAGAAACACCATTGGAGGCTGAAGATCATGGGAGGCGTGGAAAGTTTTGAAGCAGTTGAGAACAAATGAAAAGATGTGGACTTACGCAGCTTATAAGCCTAGACAAGATGGGTAAAATATTATGAAGGATTTCTGCAGTATTTGTCCAGACAAAAATGCCTATAGAATCTGACCCCAGAGTCAATTCTTATTTCTATTGATTACCAAGGTAGAGCGATCTAATTCTGTAAAGGTATAAATATATTTATTAAAATTTAATGCAACAGTATACTAGCAATGTAAAATATATTTGAACTATTTATTATTATACATTGTGCCCTATTGAAGTATGTGTGTTTTTTAGTGTGTAGTATGAAAAAATGGTATTCAATCTGATGTTTTTAATTATTTATTAAATACACACAACAATTATTAAACCAATGTGTAAATTTTGAGTCGCTAATGACCTTAGCTGTCGATGTGACAAAAATAAATGAAAGAAAAAAAACTTCTGCAGGAACACCGTATAGAATAACACGCTTTATATTAGCTGAAGGATACACCTGACAATCACGTAGAAGATATATCGCCAACTGAAGTTGACAAAGTGGTGAAAAGTTTCAATAGAGGTTCCCGGAGCCGACGGGATAAATATAGAACTAAGAAATTCAGACCCTTCGGTATTGTTCGAACAGTTTTCGGAATTATTTAATGCGTGCTTCAGGGATCGTGGGATACCAGAAGTCTTTAAAGTGGGTTACCTCTTCAATATATTTAAAACTACAGCTGTGCTACAGAATGGCACAGACTTCCCCGTATTAGGTTTATATTTCCTTTGGTCTCAGCTAGCTATATCGACATGACACATACTCTTGCCACCTGCCATCTATCGCCGACCAAACTACGTTTTTTTGACATTTTCTTAATTTTTCAGATTTCTAATGGTAGAACGGAAATATTAATTTTAGAATACTAGAGAACAGTAAAACTTCGTCTTAAATGGCTATTTTCTTTGAAAAATTTGGAACAGTTTTTAAGAAATGGCATTTAAGCGCTACTAAAAATGCGAAATTTGGAGCTCTTTTTCACAGAAAATTCTTTAGTTTTCGAAAAACTTCATTATAAGTTATTTTAAGCACAAACACTCACAAATACAATAGTGTTTACAAATTGCTGGAAATATGCATATTAACGGCGTGAGAAATCTTTCAAAAAATTATATTTGTGTACTTTTTGCAAAAACAAAAATACCCCGAAATGAACTTTACGGTTTATTAAAGAGTGCAATTTGTACTATCCGTTCGAAAAGTTTGGAGAAAAAATTTGGAGCCATTTTCGAGAAAATGGCGTTTGAGCGTTTCTGAAAATGTAGAATTTTGATGTAGTTTTCACAGAAAACGGTTGAGTTCTCGAGAAACTTTACTTGACATTATTTAAACACATGTACTCATTAATCGAATAATGTCAACAAATCGCCGCTAATGTAAATATTAGCAACATGAGAGACAAGTCAAAAAAATTACATTTTTGTCATTTTTCAAAAAACAAAAGAATAGAGCAATATGGCGTTAATGTCATTAATAGCACATAGAGCACATTTAACACTATCCCTACAAATAGTTTACAGAAAACAATTGGAGCCGTTTTTGAGAAAATCTGTTTTTTTGTATTTTTTTAAAATTGCAAATAATGCGTGCAATATTACAAACAATTTTTTTTGAAAGAAAATTCTCTATCTTCAATTTTGTCTTCTATTATCTTCAATTATCTTCTATTTTCAATTTCTAGGAAGGACGCTGAAACAATTTCAAACTTTTGCAATTTTCAAAAATTCAGAGTTAACCTTGAAAATTATATATATTACTCCGTATATTACTCCATATATTACTTCGTATATACGTACGTATACGGGAAAGTAAAAAGGAGATAAGGAGGAATGCTCCAATTACCATGGTATTACCGTCCTGAGTTCGCTTGGTAATATATACGATAAAATTATCAAAAACAGATTAGCAAATAAAAATAAATGAAATGGAAGTACAGAGTGGTTTTCGAGCAGGTAGATCCTGCATAGATAATAAATTTACTATTCGTCAAATTACGGATAAGAGGCTAGAGCATACCTTGTGACACGTCTTGTCTATATTGACTTGCAAGGGGCGTACGACAGTGTCCCCCTTTCAAAATTGTGGATGGCCATGGAAAATTAATATATTAATAAGCATAAACTATATTAAGGCCATTAAAGATTTATATGCGTACTATATCTTTTTGTCAAGTCAGGAAATAACATATCACAAGAAATAAGGATATGCAAATTGCTAAGACAGGAGTGATATATTGTAACCAAATCTGTTCAAAATCGATCTAGAAGAAGCTCTAAAAATTTGGAAGAACAAATGTGAAAACTTGGGAATAAAATTAAATGACGGTATTATATTCACTAAAGTTTGCAGTTGACCGAGTGATATTGGCAGATGATGAAGCCGATGCCCATAATATGTTAAGTAAATTAAATGAGGAACATGAGAACTAGAGTTTGATAATCAATTTCCAAAAGACAGGGTACATGGTAGTGGGAGGGGACAGGAAAAGATTTAGTAATGGAAGATGGCTTGATTGTTAAGTGCTGTCAGACATATAAGTATTTACGAACAATTTTAACAGACCAAGGAGACAGTGAAGAGGAAATTAAACATCTCATCCGGTAAGGAAAACCTGCTGTCCATCAATTGCATTCAATAATGTGGAATAAAAATATTGTTAATAAAGTGAAAATTAGAATTTATAAAGCAATTGTGGAAAGCATATCATTGTACTGTGCTGTTGTGGGAAATTTAAAAAAGAATGAGAAAAAGTTATGGAAATGGAGTTTTGGAGACGTTGTAGTGTACCGTTAATGGAAAGAAATTAAAATAGAAGGCAGTAAATGGGTGTCATTTCGGAAATAGTGGACTCGCAGGAGTAGAAGAATTATATAGTACACCTGGTAACCAGCACATTTTACTGTTATTAAAATAAATATCATTTTCATTTTCCATGGTCAGTGTAGTCTCTAATTGTTTAGAACCAGCTATTTGCACCTGCATCTACTGTTCGACACGCACATCAATATTTATAAATGATTAACGCATTGAAATAGCTGAGAAAATGTAAATTTGTTCTTTGTGAATGCACATGGTATTTGTGCTTCACACGTCTGTATGTTCTTTGCACGAATTGCTACTTACAATGGAATTAATTAACTATATCGACCTTGATACCTTGTGGGCTCACCCAAGGTATCGGGGAAGTGTCGTGTTCGTAGTGTTATCCTGTCGCGACCCTCATAAGCATTATGTTGCTGACAGTCTTTATAACAAATTGTCTGTTTAGAAAGTGTTGATACATTGAAGAATGTTCACTTAGCATCACAATTTCTTGTAATGTAAAGACCGTTTATGATGCAGGAATAATAAAACAAATCACTGCTATGAATGTTCTGCGTAACAGAACATTTTCCTAACAAAGAAATATACCAAAGTTTGTAATGAAGTCCAGGAAATTCAGGTATTAGTTGTATTCTCTGCTTTTTCTTATTTTCTTCTTTTTTCAATTTCCCCTCCTCAGAAACCCTGGAGTGATTGGAATTTATTCTATTTGGCGCTCACATTTTGTGTTTCAGCCGATCAGGCTTATGAAGCGTAGGATATCTTAAACATTCTAAATAAAACTATCCTTATATTTTAATCTAGTAACTAACTGCATTAGCCTCTTTGGGCTTCCTTTCGTTAATATCAGTTCTTGATCTGGGCTGTATGGGTGACGCCATGTCGAAGGCTGAGGTGCCGACGTTTCGACCAACATATATCTTGGTCTTCTTCAGGGCTGTAGTGCACTACAATGCCGAGATATGTTGGTCGTAACGTCCGCACCTTAGCATTCGACGCGGTGTCACCCGGAAAGCCCAGATCACAACTCTTGCCGCGGAAGCCTACGACAATATCAATTCTTTATTTTAATTTTAATTAAAAGTTTTTTGCCGATCCGGTGACCTAGATCGCTAAACTAGTAGTGCCGTAGCGATCTCGGACCGAAGGATCGCGGGTTCGAATCCCGCCTCGGGCATGGTTGTATGTGTTCGTCCTTTCACCCCCTATCACCATATCATTTCGTCTTCACAGGTACCATAGCGTTAAATCCAATAGTGGCCGCCAATGACCTAGATGTTGATGCGACGTTAAATTTAAAAAAATTTCTTTATTTGTTTGTGTCTTCTCTGGTCTTCTTTTTTTGCTTTTTTTATTTCATTCACACTCTTTCATTGTTAATGTATAAGAATCGGCCAGGGTATCCATGTCCTATTTCTAAGCTGGAAACCGGCTGCCCGGCGCCGGGCAGTGCGCGCCCGCGTGCCTGGCGAGCCAGCGGCGCGCCCGGGACACCCGCCGCGGACCCACGCTAAGCGGCGCCCCAAACACGCGCCCAGAAACAGCATAACTGCCAACGCAAATAGAGCGCGCCGGCGCCGACCCGGCCTGTCCCCGCGGCCTGTCCCCCTCCTCTCCTCCAACCCTCCCTCTCCTCCTCCTCCCCTCCCTCTCCTCCTCCAACCCTCCCTCTCCTCCTCCTCCCCTCCCTCTCCTCCACCCTCCCTCCCCTCCTCTCCTCCCCTCCCACCCACTCCCTCTACCCCTCCTCTCCTTCCCACCCCCTGTCCTGCAGCCCTCACCTACCTCCGTTCGCCACCCCTCCCCCTCCCCCCTCGTCCTTGTCGTCGTAGGGCCCCTCCCGAAATCATCGCGGGGCGGGCAGCGGGCTGGGGACGTTTCCTCGCTCCCTTATTTGGAGTGAGTCACGGGGCTCCCTCGTGTTTGACCGCGAACCACCTCCCCCCGCCGGTTCTCCAGAACATCGTGCTACAGTAGTCGCCGCTCAGGATGCCGCTTTGCTGTTCAATGCCTATCGTAGAATATGAACTAAAAATTTGATTTTATGTACGGTCCTCTTCTCTGCATTGTTGTCCTGCTTCGTATAACTTATAGCAGCAATCTTTGCTCTTCTAAACGTATTATGTTTATCACCATACAAAAATAGTTTCTTGCTCCTCTCGTTGGAAAGGCGGAAAGTTGTGGGAAGTACATACTACCATTACTTAACTGACACTAATCATAATATGCGAAGACACGTTATTTTACGAAGTGGCCATCATTCCTTGTTAATATGAAAATAATGTATAAAATTACTTGACCCAATTATTTTACATAAACCCATTTTGGCAAAAAAAAATATAACTTCACAGAAAATAATTTTGTATGGGTATTAGTAAAGATCATATGATTTTTGTTATAAATCAATGATGTGTTTTGTACTTTTTAAACCGACAATTTCTTTGATCCTAAGAGAAAATTTACATGAAAATTTTTGAATTGCAAAGGTTTACATGCTTTTGGAGGTACATTTTAGTAAAATGTATTTTCCGTTGCAGCTACATTCCTTCAACCTTCGGCAACATGCAACTCAGTTTTCTAACATTCGCGAAGAGTCAAAATATTACCAAGAACTTCATGTAAATTGAACTACTTGAGAAATGAGAACTAAATTAGTGTCAAGATTGCGCCTGAGCCAAATAATCCTCCTTCTCTGTTGTTTTCAGACATCTCGCCCTCAGTATTTATCTGCAGGACTACACCTAAAATGATCATAGAGACATTATTGTTCTAGACGACACGACAGTCTGTTATTTTTTCTGTGTCCAATTTTGAAATGAGTGTTAAACCTTCAACCTGCTCTGTACAAGAACAATGTGAATAGTTCGTTAAATCTACGTTCCTGATGTCGAATCCCTGCGTAGTCGATATATTTTTGTTGGTTGTATACAATATTGTGGGTTCAAGTGGTATTGTAATATTATATAACCGTTACTAATGCAAGAAAATGTGTACTATTGTTACACCACTAGTTATTTGTACGTACTCTGTTTAAAGAAGGTAATACCGTAGGAAAAAGTGTCGATTTTTATCAATAAAACACCGGCCGAAGTAGCCCAAGGTATCAGCTGATCTCACTACAGCGGCTCTGACAGATGCTGGGTTTCGAATACTGATACTGGCGGTTTTTGACTCTGACAACTAGGTCGAATTCAGCGCTGTCTGGAGGAGAATTCTAGCGGTCGGCTTCTCTGATCGTAACCTTTCCGTGGTCATCTCCGATCCATACCAGGCTAATACCGTAGCAGTACGGGCCATGGGCCGCGCGCGATTTTTCGTTCGTCTTCCTTGTCCCTTCCACTCCTTTTACACAAACACTCACACGAATACACACACTTACATGCACAACACTACTAAGCTTGCCAGGAGACAATTAGGAAGGTTAGAGCTTGTCCCTGCTGGGCTGTGCCCCGCAGGCATTGATACTTGGAAGAGGAACCCCACATGCCGACGTGTAGGTTGATTCACACGTTCCAGTTGAAGTGGCGCCGCTCCCGGGATATAACATGCACTACACCTACGGGACTAATGTCCTTTGCTGTTGACGCGCCCTGAAACTCCGATCGATCAATCAATTAACTTGACTTTAAACGGTTTGTAAATTCCTAATGACGAAACAGTGGATACATTCTCGAATACTAGTTAAGTCAGAACTCCTTCGCTACACGAGTCCTTGATATGTAAAAAGAGAAATTTTGTGATAACGTAAGTCCATCTGTCTGAGAAAAACACTAGCGCCCACACCGGACATAGGACTTTCACCAAAATTGTTCTCCGATCGGTTTGAATGATACTGTGGCTCTTCGAATTTAAAACTGATCGTTTAAGTTTTACATTACATAAAGACCCTGGGATATTTTCAGTATTTGCTCAAAAATGTATCCAATTTTTTTCTTTTGTTTTTGGTTAAAGTAGAGTACTCTCATATAAATGTGGCAGCTACTATTTTCGTTAAAAAATTTTGAAAATTCGAAAATAGAAAAAGATTTTAAGGAAGAAAATTTCAAACATTATTCGATCTCGTGAGACAACCGCATTATTGAAGACAAAGATTTGTTCTTGTCGAAATATGGTCTTCAAAATTAAATCTTTAAATAATGTCACGAACAACTCTTTGGAAAGTAAAGCAGTTTTGGGGTAAGTTTGGGTGAAATCGAGAATTTCAGGCAAATTTACAAACTGAAAAATTTTTAAAACCGCTTAAAATTCATTCTTTAATTTTTTGCTGGAATAGAGAAATTATGCTTATTAATATACTCTAAGTCCGATTTTCATTGTAACGTGTGTAATTTTGAAAATATGAAAATTTAAATTTTATTTTGATGCATACTCAGCGTAGGTATTCTTACGTAGTGTATCTAAGAAGACGCTTCCCTTCATATCCTGAGCAGGGCAACCAACCTTCGTCTCTAATTAAAGTTGGGGGTTAGCATGCAACGTAATGGAAGTCATTCCTACAACAGTATTGTCAACCCGTAAATCTTCCGCAATAACGGAGGCGAGAGGGACTCTGATAGCGAAACCTATGCACTCGATTTCAAATTCCGAACAATTTTTTAGCGTGCTAGTATTAAACACTTGTACCATAAATACAATTGTAATTATATGTAACCTTTACAGATAATACCAGAAAGAATGTGACGTTGTAGCACCACCAGTTTTCTTTATTCTTTCTTGAGACAGCGATAACATTCTAACACGTTATCTCTTTTATCCAGGTTGCCGAACGGAAGAAGTCCGTTCTTTCTCCACCATGAATTTTGAGAGTTTTTTGACACTGAATTCTTTTTGCAGTCCCAACAATGAACGAATTTGTTTATCGTAGTACCTGTCATTGTTTTCAACGGAGAGTCATACATTCTCTGGAAAATTGCTTAAAATGAATTTGGTGCATGGTGATTTTTTTATTTTCTTTATTAATTTCATTTTAGTATAAGCTGTGAAAATGGTGGACACTAAAGAAGATTGTATTCAGCGCCGAAACCAAATCATCTAATTAGCAGTCAGATATCGAACGCATTGTTTCAGACCCGACGAAGCTACAGCGTTTGAACGAAGTGATTCTTTTGCGTGAGAAAGTAAGAGTTATACCGAACTCATTACTGTAAAGTACATGCTCTGTAACGAAACATTAAAAAACGTTTGCACGAGTGCTCTAATCAATTTCTCGCGCACTTCTGTAAATATACTTCTTGAAGAGAGTCATAATGTTAATGATGAAATGTCGCATTTGTGAAGAGAAAGCATCATGCACTTGTGTACAAAAATATAATTACAAGGGCAACTAATCAAAACTTTTATCAAGATGAGAAATTAACAGTAAATTAATTGATTTCATTGCAAATTGCATTACAAATTTTTAAATGTGAGAAATGTTTCAACCACCACTCGAATTATATTTTTGTTTTTCTGCCGGAAGTGAACACATTTGGGCAGATATTGTAAACATGACGAATGTTCACACACCTACAATTTATGCGATCACACTCATCTCAGTTTTTTATCTTTCATTATATACAAATTTCACACCCTGTGTATGTGGTAAACATTATTTTGCATGCTCCATTTTAGGAGTATGGTTTTTCATCCAAATCTGCTTTTGCGCTCTTGTAATATTATACAACCTTATATTACGGTGTTATATGAACGTTTTAATAGATAGATCTAGTGATGAATATTATTTTATTTTGTGAAGGAATGGTCTTGTAAATCAATTAAAAATTCTCTCTTTATTAAATATTTTTCTGCATCGTTGATTGCTTGTGTTTCGTCAATCACAGGTTGTTCGAATCATTCACTGCACATCATTTTCTGCATCGTTGATTGCTTATGTTTCATCAATCACAAGTTGTTCAAGTCCTTGGTTGCGAGTATAACTTTACAAAAAGGCGTAATATCGTCAGTTTTTGGCCCAAAAGATAACCCATTATTACGACGTGTAATTCTAGGCGTGGCTACCAAGATTTGGAAAAACTGAGGGATTAAAGTAAAACCTAAAGAACGTCATTTACGCGACATCCACGACGAATATTATATCAACGCCTTAATCGTCATTAATAACTGAAGCAGCAGAGACACTTCATTCACAAATTCAGGATTTGATTCGCGCAACGCAAATATATGGAAGGTACAGTAGAGGAAAGTACCGAAAACCGGGCCCCCATTTTGTTTTTGAATATTTTTAAATTCAATTTTCTGCACAATTCAATCAAAATACATGCAATGCTTACCTCATTTAATTATACAAATGTTATAATCCACCTAAAAGTATTAGCCAAGTAGTTTAGGAATAAAATAATGTTTTCATAAACATTACATTTTGTGGATTTTTAAAAATGGTTTCCTAATGTAAGCCCCCCGCAAACGTTTTATGAAACTCGTAAAAATAAATTCAATAACTGCAAATATATTGTACTCGGTATAATTTTACAAAAAATACACGTTTATCATCTTATGCATAAGAAATTGTCTTATATGTTTTGCACATAGTCTATGTATTCAAGTGCGAGAAAATCACGTATTTAAGCATCTTTTTCCGCCCCCGCACATTCTACATGAGCCCAGAATGAACATATTAGGTACATCACCCTTAGTTGTCCTACAGCCCTCTGAAAATTTTACACTGCAAAATATGCACTCTGCTTTCAGAATAATGTAATGGCTAGAAGACTTACTGATGAAGTATCGAAATCAGGCAATTGAGAATAAACCCTTGAACAAACTTGGCTTTTCATTGTTCCCATTAATGGCCGACTGTCCGGCAATAAGTAAGGGGTTCGCGTTAGGAACCGGACAAGGGTTTGGGTACTTTCCTCTATATACTCCATAAATCTCTCGTTTTTGCCGATGTCAAAGAAAAATTGTGTTACTATTACTCAAAGTTCGATGAGCAGGCACACAATTGCAGACCATCATGTAACTTGACGGGAAACTTATGAGACAATTGTGCCAGCGACAGACGATCGTCTTCTAGGGAGCCGTCTATTCGTACCCAAAATATCCATATGTTACTATTTCCTAGTTGATACAGGATCGACTTTCATGCTTTCCCGTCTCGTTTGTTCAGTGTATTTCTCTTGCGACACAACGTAATGCCTACAAACGATGCCACATTGTTTTTGAATACATGAGTACGCAGGGACTTAAGTGAAAATTCATCCTCCAGAGGTAGAAATGTCTATTATCGGCGCGGATTTTTCATTTATTTTATATTGATACCAGACTACCGCTTGCAAACTCATTAAATCTCTTTGTTTCTCAAAGCAGCCAATGCATCATCATCAACTGAAAGGATTAGACTTGTTCAGTCTGTTCCGGCTCCTGAAAACTGCTCACTCCATCTTCTCAGTTGTCTTCCCACATTTCTTCTTCCCTTCGGCTTGTAGCTCAAGGCAACTTTGACTATCCTTTCTTCGGGCATTCTTAGTACATGATTTTTCCATTTTTCTCTAAATTCTTTAATATTGTCATTCACACTTAAAATTTTTAATTAATTTCTAATTTCTTCGCTTTCCCCGATACATAACACATACAAATGCTGCGAAATAAGTTAATGTTGTACGGTCAACAGTTTGATCGTGTTGTGGAAATACTCTCCCATTTTTTTTCCAAAAGAATAGAAAAGATCCGTGGCGTAGAGTCCTGTACGCCATGCTCCTGAGCGTGCCTGTATACATCCCATCTCGTATAAACTATTTTTTTTGTCATGAATACATTGACATATATGGCAAAAAATCATTTCCATTTAAACATTAGAATTTCAATTATTTTAAGATATGTATTTTTTAACCTCTCGAAATTGTTTTGGTCTTTCTAATGAAGAGTTTTTCTAGAGACTTTGTAGTGAAGAGTTCGTAGAATGAAATTTGCAATATTATATTACCTAACCCTTTGCAATAATACGAGAATGTACTACATACTATCGTGGCACCACTAGTTTCCAGCTGCTTTGTTTAACTTCATCTATACTAAGTATAAAAGTAACAAATATGTGTTTGTGACTGGATGTAACACGTTTAATATGAATGAACGAACATAAACTAAAAACAAAAATGATAGAAAATTATTCATTATTACGTAAATGGAAACGAGATTGTGAACAAAATGAAAGTAAAATGATAGAATTAAGTAAACAATTCAAAACAATAAGAAATTTATTTATAGAGTTAATAAACCAACAAAAATGCACATTACCACTTCAGTAAACCCACGTTAGCACGTAATCGCTTTAGACGAATTTCCCCAAACACCAACAGAATTTGAGTCCCGGAAAGGAAGCACAGAAATACGAATACACAGGTGTTCCATTACGTTCGTGAAATATTGCAATATGTTGATCTCTGTCGGAAAACAAATACCGGGAGAGATGGTTCAGGGTATCAACTAATGTTACCGCAGTGTCTCTGACCGGGAGGTCCTAGGTGTGAGTGCCGACGATTGCAGAAATTTCGATACTAGCTTGTCAGATAGATCGAATGCGGTCGCTGTCTGGAGGAGAATTCTAGCGGCCAGTTGTTCTGATCGGTAGCTTTCCGTGGTTTCTCCGATCAATACCAGGCGAGTGACGGAACAGTATCCTAACAAACTGGCCACGGACCGCCCGCGATCTTTCCTTCCTCTTCCTTGACTTATCCTCATCCTTTACTCACTAACATACACACTAGCATGCACTACACTACCACACATGCCGGTAGTCCGATCAGGAGCTTAGAGCGTGTCCCCGTTGGGGCGGTGCCCCGCTGTGGGGAGGAACCTGGTTGGGGAAAACGCCACCAGCAGACGGTAGGTCGGAGCAAGATCTCGCCATCCAGCGGAGGGAGACCACTGCCACCTCATGAGAAAAATATACACTACACTTAAGGGACTAAATACCTTAGCAGTTGAAGCTCACTGAATCACTGACAATCAATTGGAGAAAATTCAAATGTCATCAACTCATACATCCACACTGCGATTACATGAATTCGGAACGCTTGCAGCTTTTTTCCTACTCTACCAAACTCATGAACGGATGCAACATTCTTCTTTTGCCGTAAAATTTTAAAATGGTTACTGAAATCTGTACAACATGTGTGAGTTCGCTGAGAGCAAATTGCCGACGCGCATCGGAAGGGTTACAATGAAACTCGTAGAAAATAAGATAAATATCGAAGTGTCATTTGTGATGTCCAAATATTCACTTACGAGTACTTAAGTTGACTATTACCTGACGGTGTTTGTTGAATTATTGAAGGAGAGAAATACTCCGTCAAGGATTGCTAACATATTTGTCTTCAGAGTTAATCGTGTTTAGGTCTTGCTTTTTTACTAGCAATATCCGTATATTATAATCTAAAAGGTTATTTTTTGTTTTTTATTTATAAGTGTTAAAATTCGTCATTACCTCATCGAACGTATTGTTTTCTTATTCTTCCAGAAATGTTGGGTATTGAACGTCTTCCTGCTGCTGCTGCTGCTGCTGCTGCTGCTGCTACAATGTGTTGGTAAGGTTTTTGAACTATAACGTAGGTGATGGAGAAATTTTGTATATTTCTCATGATTGTCTTTGATTTGTAACTGGTCGTTTATTTTATTATTATTATTATTATTATTATTATTATTATTAACTGGTCGTTAATCTGAAATTGTAGATGTAAATCTATGAAGATTTTGTTTGTTTTTGGGGATATCTTACAATCTTGCCGTAAGTAAAGTTTTGGAGAAAATTATATGAAAGGAAAATACTTCAACGGGGAGAATTTTATTTCTTCATAAGTTATCTGAAAAATCTAACAAATTTAGCCTCTTACAACACATAAAGTTTTTGCAGGAAGTAATCGTACACACAAGGAAACACGACAAAAATATCCAGAGAATATGAACAGCTTCTTAGAGAAGTATATAATGAAAGACTACAGAAAATCTTATTCCCTCATATTAAAAAACGCAGAAAATCTCAAGATATATGCAAGCAAAAGAAGATTGAAACTTGTTTTTGAACGCCCAAAAAGTTATATTACCTTATTTTTTTAACAGAAATATTACGTCGCTTAATACCGTTCAGGGTCTATCATTTACTTTCATTAGTAGTGTCCTTCCTATTCTTCGCAGCACGGATTTCACTTACTCTACAGTAGTGGCTGGCACAAATTAAACTTAATTCTCTTACGAGAGTATGTTAGGTATTTAGTGACAAACCTGTATTTACTTATTCTTATTCCAAGAATAGACAGTGTGGCGATAGGGTTAAAGTCAAAGAGTTCAGGAAGAGAGTTAAATCGAGTATTGAAAGATCTTTATTTCGGGCCGGTCTTGTCATGACGCAAAAAAGTTACTTCCAACGACCATTTTCGAGAGACTTGAGTGGAGATTTCCCTTTAAAATTGTCAAAATATCCAGTTTGCGTCTTATTCAATTTATTGATTTACGTGCAGGACACCCACATTCCTAGGCATTCATAAGATTCACTTACCATTGAACCATCATCGTGCTTCTTGTAGCACAGATTTTGAGGTTTCTGCATTAGTTACACCGTAACATGTGTTGGCCGTTGGAACAAAACTGGTTAGTTTTTGCTTTGCCTAATATATGATCATCCTTTTTTCGGTACTTATTTGCAAAATTTAATCGATTTATGCGACTTGCTTTATTTGCATATCACATTTTTGGTGCACGATACCCTGTTTCCGTACAAATATCGCGCCGTATATTAGCCAATACTTCAACGTCACTTTTTCTCAATTCCTCATTCAAATTTACAGCACTACTTTTGGTCCTCTTCTTATTTTCGCGAATAACAAATTTTCATGTTTCACACTTTTGGCCTCTCATTTCGGGGACCATTTCTCATTGTTGTCTGAACACAAAACCTATCAAGTATTGACTGACATGTGGAACCAGATTTACTGACAAATTAAATTGTTTTTTTTGTTGCAAAAATGTGCACGTATGCAGTTTTCTTTGTAGTCTCACTCATTTCTGTGCGTTTCTGTGCCTCATTTCTTTCACATTTTCATTTGCCATGATGTGCTGGCAACTTTTTATAGAGGATGAACCAGGCTTTCTTCTTTCACAGAGTTTCATGGATCATAAAAGGTTGGTAAATTCGTAATTACCAGCTCATATCCCTTCATTCAACTATAAGATTACTTTCTATGCCTATGATCTTTCTATGCCTGTGATTTTTCGTGCTTCTACAAAAACCCATTCGTAGAATAATGACTGATAATGTAATCTACTGATGGTGAATATTTCGAAGTTCTTTAACAGTTGCGGGGTTTTGTGCGCGACGGCA